>VDFB02047230.1:540918688-541589534 GCA_007258455.2 Sequoia sempervirens
ATCTCTCTAAAGTTAGGGGGTTTTCTTTATCCATAGAGAGGCCACCACTCATACATGAACACGTGTGTATCCCACTTTATCGTGGCCATCCCTAATGTAATACCTATAGTGGAGAAATTTTCTAGCAAATAATTCATATAAAGTAATAAAGTAATGAAGTCGTGCGGGCATGTCTTATCTTTTACAGCGAAGGTGTCCGTACTATGGTGTTTCGTACTCACCACAAACACGTGTCTCGTCAGTCTTTAAATTGAATAATATTATCAGTGGGGAAATGGGAGTTCCATTCACTGCCAAAGTTTTTTGTTTTTTAATAGTTGAGTGGGTTCTTCCATTATTATTATTGTTTTTGGTTAATTTTTTTTTTTTTTTTGAAAAATTTATAAATTAGGGAAAAACTTTCCTTAGCTTAAGAAGATGTATAAATAATTGTGGGGATCCAGGACAAAAAAACAATTATATTAGGGGGTTAATGATTATATATAAATATGTGTGATTAATGTGTTAATATGATGATTAAATTGGGATATGTGTGTATATGAGTAAGATAATATCAATTGGAATGAAGTGAATAGGTAAATGGTATGAGGGAAAGGACATGACTTTGCACAAAAATATCTCATTTGTCAATATGGAAATATAATAAGGTACTCTCCTAAAAATGGGCACCAAATTAAATGGAAAATGGCAAGAGTAAGCAAATTTCACCATTAAATTTTGCCCCTACTTTGAGGTGCATGCATAATCCAAGAATAATCATGCATCTCAAAGTATTTAGTACTCATGCATGTAAAACATGGCCAAGCGTCGAGTTCCTGCCGGAGGAGCATGATGCATTTTGATTTAGAGGAGAAAGTTGATATAAAAGTAGTGACCATTCTTGTCATGCAAGTAATATATTCGTGTGAAAGGGTGCAAAAATCTTGTTTGAAGCTCAAGAATCTAATTGCTCTAAATGCCATTGGATCTATTTTTACTCTAGTACTATGAATTTCATGATAGCAACATATTTTAATTGGGAGGATATTTTAACTAATTATGGCATCAAATTCTTGCCAATGAATGTGGAACATGTTGGTTCAAAGAAGAAAGTAGATAAAGAAGTGCTTAAAGTAAAATTCGAAATCACTTAATTATAAACTCTTTGCATTTCAACCGTAGAAAAAAGTGCAATGTACAAAAAAGTGCAATGTGAAGACCATAATGTATTAGAATCTAGTCAAACCTCTATTTGAAGGAAGAAAACATTTAATTGGGAGAATAATTAACAGCTTTAGCCCCAATATCAGGAGAAGAAAACATTTTTGAATGAAACAAAGTTCTAGCATGCACAATTAAGATCACGATCATTGGTCAATATTATTATGCGTGCTACACTATATGCATATTTCGCACAAGTCTAACTTAAGCCCAATTAAAATTTGGAAGGTTTGACAAAACATAGATGACTTAATTTCATGAAAAGTAGTACTGATTTGTGCCACCATAAAGCTACTATAGTTACCCAAAAATTCCTTCAAGTTCTTTAAATACATACATCAATAATCTGTATGCCCTATTTTCTAACAATGTCCCATGTTTTGAAATGGTCCATTTTAACTAAAGCTCTATTTTTACTCTTACATGAAAAAAGGCTTCTTGAAAAAAACATATACAGAATACACGTATATACATTAGGAATTCTACAAGATTAGGCTTGAGAAATTAAGAATCAAAAATTGTTGTACTTATAGAAACACTACTACATTAGTGCAATGACTGTATCTACATATGCTTTGAATCTAAATTGTTACCTTAAAAAATACTAAGCATCTTTGCGTCTAGTTACTATACTTAAAATTCCAAGATCACCTTTAATACAACACTTAGATAGGAAGGTGCACAATGAAAATTTTACTCCTAAACATAAGAACAATGTAAAGTTTACTCCTAAACATTTGAATAAACAGTAACAACTTCCCTTGATCTCATAATGTGTTATATGTTATACATCTAACAAAGTCAAGAGATCCTCTCATCCTAAGGGTATGATAGTCTATCTCTCTAAGAAGAGCCTATCTGAGAGAATGTTGCAAGATCTCCAACTTGGCAAGATATGTTCTACATAATTCCTATTTTGAGGTATGCATTTATAAGCCTCTATTTCTAAGGCTTTAAGAGGAAATATTTTGACTTAGCATGGCTAAGATATATGTGCAATATTTACTAAGCATCGAGCATTCTGGACAAAGAAAAGATATTCTATAATGTCCAAGATCTCAAATTAAAGTATCCATATAACTGATAATGAGTATAAGAAGATAGACAAGGCTCATTGATCCAAATCCCAAAGAGTAATTGGGGAACAATGCTCTAAACTATGTGAATATAAATGTGTATTTTATAAAGCAAGAAAATTGATTACATCAAAAATAGTTATGGAATGGTTGGGTTTTATAACTACGGAATAGTTGGGCTTCTTGTAAATGTGATTAATGGTTTGTCTCCTAGGTAGATGTTGTGCAAGCAAGTATGCTAGAATAGCATGAGCCTTGGAAGAAAAATCTAACATGATTTGACATAGTGCAGAAGGAAGTTCGATTTTGATAGTTGAGCATGTTTCAAAAGTTGTGGTAGTACCATGGTGGTAGAAATAAGATGTTCATTATCACTTTATGCATAATATGGCTGCAAGTGGTAGAGTCACAATCACTTATAAGTTTTGTTGGTGTAGATCTAGGCCATGCGCCTTTCCTCTTTTTTAATTTTTTATTGTGTCTTTGCAATGTGAATGTTAAACGGAAGAATATTAGGATTAGGTGTGCCATTCACCTTGTAACTTTTATGTCTTGATTAGTCATATTTAAGCATGAAGACGAAAAATAATTTATGATCTTCAAACATCATGAAATGTGGGGATTATTTATTCTTTGAAATAGTTGGAATATTGTGTGGGAAGGTATCAAATACAGATGTTACATTGAAACTATCAAAACTAGGAGTTATAGAACATCCTTCCAATTAAATGCTCTCATGGAGTGTATAGATTTGATGAACTATTTATTTTGATTGTTATGACACAATCCATGATATATAAAGACGTGTAAGAGGAGCTAATTTCTAATCTAGGATGTTCATCATGAGCATGTGGCTTTGGATTTTTGCTATGGCTTATGTTCTTGAATCATAGTGTTTAGCACGATTTCCGATGCACCATTTTAATAGGCAACATTTAGCCAAAAACATTAGTCTCCATTATTTTCACTGTGTAGTTGATAAACATGGTTTAAAGGGATGTATCTCCATTGACCTTGAAGAACTTGCTATGAGGTAGTTGAGTAATGATACAAATTTAATAATTTTTCTTAAAGTAATATTTAAATCGTGGGTTCAATTAAAGGAAAATGTTAAAATGTATTTTGATTCATGTCATATTTATGATTTTCGATAGTTTAGATAAATAAGAAAATTTTATATTATATAAATGTTGTATAAGAAAATACTTTCAACTTATATTAATTCATAATAATTTTAAATGATGAAGTAATATATGATAATATGTAACCAATTTAATATAGAAATTTCAAAATCAATCTCTCTCATATCTTTTGAATAGATTTATTTAAGAAATATACATTATTTTATAATTTTAATTTAAAATAAAAAATTTATATTTTACTTTTATTTATACTATTCTAACATAAAATTCTATATATAGGAATTTTTTTTTTTTAGCACCAATCAAAATGTAAAAATGTAAAAAATAAATTAAAATCAAATTTTAAAAATATAAGAAAATAAAGTTTAAAATATCAAATTGAATATTTTCCAAAAGATTTTAAAAAATTTAAATTAAAGTATAAAGATACTCCTAATATAATTTTTTTTGTCAATTGTGATGATCATAAAAATAAGATTAAAAATTACAAGATCATATTTCTAATATTCAGACCTTATTCGAGTGATCATGTCAACTCCAAACAAAGGATATAAAAACTAAATACAAGTTAAGCTCTAATACCACCAATATCGGATTAGGATTGCTTAAGGATGCCACACCCAAATTATTTTAAATATGTTCCAAATAGAAGCAATGATAGATTACAAGTATACTGAGTGTTGAAACATGTTCAGTCCCATTACTTATTTCCTTTGCTTTTGTCACTTCTTAGGGACGCTACAGAAGAATTGTGCACAAATGATTGAAATTAGTGTTGTAGAAAGATAAAGCTTTAAGTCACATAGAAAAGTTTTGTTTTGTATGACCATCATTAAAATAAACACAAAATAAATAGATTTCAAAATGACAGTCTCCTCAGTATAAGGCATTGATAATAGTATATAGACAAAACCTTTCAAAGCAAAATACAAAAAATACTAAAAGTTATGCTACCAGTCAACAAATGATTACAAGAAAGATATTCATTGCATGGAAGGATGAACTGCATAGAGAATAGTGAATACCCAATGCAAAAACCCTCATAAGTTGTTTGCATTGCAAGGCAATCCGAGAAATCATCAAGTGAGCTTATATTACATAAAGAAACAAATGATTTCCCAAATGCCCAGAAATAGTAGACTTTATTATGACTTTGGATAAACTATCAAACCATAAACCATAGTTAAAAGTATGCCATGGATAGGAAATAACTAAGATGAATATTGTGATCTGCCCAAAAAGTGCCTGCTATAAGATGATATGCAAGATGTAATATTTCTTATGCTTCCACGTTCTGTATACATGCCACACGTGGAGTAAGCTCGGAGGTGGAATTTTCCAGGAAAGTTTATGTGCCTTGTCAAATACTTCCTCATTTTGCATGCATGCGCATAAAAGCATTTTTTTAAACCCTGATATTTGGGAAAAATTGGGGAAAAATTGGGGGGAACTCTGTGATGTGTTTTTTTGGATTTGCATATAGCCTACCTGGGGTGAAAGTGGCGATGGAAGCATAAGCAAGAGGGTACTTGGACAATCTGGAATATGGCTTTGTGCTTGCCTTTGCATTTGATGTAAGTTGTAAATTTTTTTCCATAATGCTATTGTGCAGTTTGGGAATCAAAGTATTCATGAAACAACTTTTTTTTGAGGGATTTTGTCAAATAGTTTCTGTGTCGTGTCTTGCTTCCACGTTTCTCATGTCTGTCCAAAGCAATTGTTCATATCTTGCAATCGTTCTCATTCCATGACACCACATTTCTTTGAGCCATTTCGTCTGCAGTTGACACACCTCATCTACACCTCCACGTCTTGGTCTATTGAAGTACAAGAGCCAATACGATTGACTATGTTTAAAGTTGTGAAGAAGGATGTCACAAGTGTAGCATATGAAGATGCTCTGGCCTCTGCTATTCACTAATGTTGCATTTGTGTGTATCATCCAAATATGAGCCAACACTAAATTCAAGACTTTCATCAATATTATCGCATGTTTCACACAATTTGGACAAGGAAGGCATGCCACTCTAGTAGAGACCAAAATGCAATGAAGAAAAACAATCAAAATACAAATTTGTTAGCATTACCTCTTTGAAGGCAAGGGGGAAAAATCGGTAATGGGTTCGTATTCAAGAGAACTGATCATATTTATTTCAAGAACAGAGGAGAAAGATAATGAAATTCGACCATACAGTGATGTCACAAACTTTGCTCTTTCTACAGAACAAACACCCTCCACACCCACACAACCTAAATATAATAAGGTTCTTCATTCAAACTACTCTCAATAAAAACATTGGGCCTATTGTAGTAAGACTCAAAGAGTATACAAACAAACACTATTTTGCAATAGTTCTCTTCACCTTCCCCATGCTACATAAGTATACACCAGTACCCACATAGGCAGCATATATTCCCTCCAAGAACTGATCCAGAGCTCTATTAGTGTAGCAAACTACTAAGAATTGAACAAGAAGTGATTATGTGCAGAAAGGAGTTGACAATGAGCATACAACAAGTAATACCACCAACTAAATTGGACAATAAGAGTTTAGACGCACACTAGCATGCTAAAGAATAGAGCAAGTTTTCTCTGTTTCTCTATTCTTTTGCTGCATGTGATCATGGATATGGTGAACTAAACCGTTCTTTATTATCCACATCTTTGCTATTTCAATAAAGTTTTGGATATGGTCTATTGTTCTATTTGCACATGAGGGGTTGTCAAATCTAGCACAGATCCATCTTAAATTAATTTGGCACACACTAAGATTTATCCAAAATACTTCATATGCCCATCCCACAAGCATCTAGCCTTAAGAATATAAGTATTGACACCTTGAGAGTATTTTTGATACCTCTTAACACACTCTAGGTCTAATTTTATATGGATATGATCTAGAAGCACTTGCAGACATCACAAAACATTGATTAAGTTGCAAAAGCCATTTCTATACATCTAACCCTCTGCACAAAAAATTAAAATATATTTTATGTTGCTTTCCTTGCATATCTTAAGAATTTCAAAGATGTATTAGGAGGGCAAGTAATATAATACTTAAAGCACGGTTCAACTAACCTTATGACGAAGTTAATAAGCTACCTTATTATTATAGGTTGCTTTCTATGTATAGTTTCGATCGTAAAATATCAAAAGTGCTTTTTGGCTTGATGATTCAAATGCTAAAGATATGGCCAAAGGAACTTTCGACCGTGCCTAGAAGTTGACCATGCCATAATTTACCCTTCTATTACACATATAAGGAAGGGATGATTCATGAGCATCTTACCAATTCATGACCAAACAGGTTTGAGAGGGACCTTGAAGATCTTTTTGTATGAAAAGCATTCTATTTTGATTCATAATTTCATATTCATCTTGGTACATGGCCATACCTGCAAGTGCTTCCTTAAAGGTTAACAAGTTTAATGTATTGACTGATTGCGATCCTTGGATCTTTTGAGTGCTATATGTGCTATATTGTGTCCTAGACATATTGTTTTCCATTTCCACCTTATCAAGACTCAAAACTCTGCATTAGTATTCTCTGTGGGTCATTATCATGGCCATTGGTATGCCTTGCTGCTAGACAATGACCAGCCAGACAAGGCTCTATCCTGATTACAAGGATGGTTCAGTTACACTTTTTTCTTTTATTTATCCATTATTTCTATTTGCATTCTTTTTCCAGAGTGAACAGCCAATTCTAAATGGCAGCTTTTGGCTTTTGTAACTTCAACTATCCTTTCAAGGCCATCTTGTTGAATGATATTGAATGTGTATAACTATTTTGCAAAATTTGAATTGACTACAAGAATTCATTAGGAACTGTAAAGCCCAGAATTCTCTTTCCTGTTAATGTTCAATATTTGGCACTGCATTTTGAGATCCTTTTTATGTTTTTGAAACCATGCATCATGTGTTACTAGAAACTGATGAGTTACGCAAGGGGGTCACTTTTGAAATATCCTCCTCCTACAAAGGTTATAAAAGCTTGTAACTTTGTTTTGCACTTACTTATATTATCATGGTAATTGAAGGCTTCCAGAAGCTCCAAAAGCTTTGCCAATGGGGAAAGGAGCTAGAGTGTGAAAAGACCAAAATTGACATATTAGATCTATTGTTCCTCATTCCTCAAAAAAATTTATTAAAGGTGCTTGAGTGCCAAGTGGGTTCTCTTGCCTTGTAGTTATTTCCAAAATACATAAGCAAAAATTTCATTGGTGTAATGAGTGCTTATGGAGGTCATCTTAAGATGATTTAAAAATTTAAAATGCTCATAAATCAAGTCCCATAAAAGTAAAAATCTTTATGTTAAGGCTCATGGAACCACATGCACCAACATCAAGAGTTGGAAGAATGGATTCCTCTCTTGAAAGAAGGCTAAAAGCCTCCCCAAGGTCTCTAGGTCATTGGGTCTCTGTATTCCTGGACAACTCAGTGCTGAATTAGATCATGTTTCAACAAGGTGCCTGGTTAGAATTAAGTAGGACAGATTACAGGATAATGTTAGGCTCAGATTATGGGATGGAGAATCGAGAAAGCATATGCCCTTACAACAAGATGTGGTAGCAGAGCATAGGAAAATAGACTAAATCCTGAACTAATCCTAATTGTCCCTACTCTAACTGTTGATAAAAAAGAACAAAAAGATAAGGGAAGAGGAGGAAAAAAATATAATAAAATGAAGGGAAGGAAGTTGAGAGAGAGAGAGTCCATTATCTAGGGAGAATAGCCATTGGCCTAAAGAACTCCCTTCAAACAAAAAATAAACAACTCACACCTCTGTTAATGCTAGCTGAACATGAAGCATGAGAAGTGCAATCATCTAAGGAGAATGGAATGAAAGAATAATCATAGTCAGAAATGATTGAGACAGTGGAGACACCCACAGTGTTTCATGAACAGGCTATAACCAACAAAATCATGTTGAAATATACTTTTAAGCTCAGAATTATGTTTACAGAGCAAGCTCATGCAAGCTGCAAGAACGATATTTGCAGACAACAAGACTCAAACTCAAAAAATACAACTGTTGCATAAGAGTTCGCATCAAAATTTGTAAGGAAAGCAGCACAATTTCCAGGCCCTGCAGAATACACATAAGACTAAAAAGACAATGATGTCAGCTCATTATGTGTTTACATTAGCATTTTCAACTTTTTAACTTTTTTTCCTTTTTCAAACAAGATGTTAAACTAAATTAGGCTATCAAGTATAAAACCAATCAGAATGCTTAACTTACTTGCTGGTAAGTCCCAAGAGAATTAACTTCAGGATTACTTTTAACTAAAGCAACCTCATAGAGCTTTATAGCCTTGTGTAATTCCTTAAGGTGCCCCAACTTCGATTGCCTAAGAAGCCCTTCCAAAGCAAGCAAAAAAGCAATAGTTCTTGTTCTGAAGGATTTCAAGCATTTTGAAAAATGGAATAAAATACCAAACTCAGAACAATTTACATGTTTAAAAATATTTAAGATCCAACTGTTTATTTTGACTCGTAAGGTTGCAAGGAACTTAAAGTGGGATTTAAACCTCATTTTTTGAAGATAAAAAAACATATTTCTTTTTACGGATTCTATGTAATTCAGGAAAAATTGTCTCTGTTCCAATTTAACACTGTTAACCAAGGAGAATGTCAGGACTGAATCTTATCTCATGCCAGACAAAACATACCATATTCATCTATAGGTGCATCAAAGTCATAACCAGTTGTAACAAATGACCCTCCTGCAGTACGACCAAAATTTGTCCCACCATGATACTGCAAAGCAGAGCAATTGAATTACTCTTACAATGAAGCCATATAAGAATGACACGTGCTAGAACAACCTATTTGCTACAAGGTGAATCCTACCATATAATAGTTTACAAAGGATCCTCCCTTCTGAATAAAGCGAGCAACTGCAAAGGCCAGATCTTCAACTAGCCTGTGAGAAGTAGTACCCCCAAATTCTGTAAACCTACAGAGACAGTAGACAATAAGCTCATTGTTAAAATTTTAATGACATTCAGTGTAGCCGCTGGAAAGCCAACATTTTACTATCATCTCTTATAACAGGCTCACAATATACACATTTGAATACAAAGCTAGAATATGCAAAACATCAGGAAGGACGTATTGCAAACTTGTAAATTATTGCAAATAGCACCATTTTAGTGACTGTCAAAATTCAAGTAACAACTTTGATAAGAGGGAATGATTTATGTACCAACCACTCCATGCCTCAGTCCATAATGATGGTTTGTAGGGTTTGTTAGGTACAAAGTTATCACAATAGAAACCATTGCAAGTGTAGTAGAAAGATAGACGGCAGCATCAATGCCCACCCATTATGCATATCTGCCCTTCTTCAAATACCTTGTAGTAGATTCTCTGTATTTAAAACCAGTGGAATATGATTAAAAAAATGACTCTTCTTCCAGACAGGATTGTCCCTCTCAAAGCTATGATAGCAGAGGAGCTACATGGAAAATGGAGTCATTGGAGGGGTTGCACAAGATGTGGCAAGCAGAGGCTGTAGTGCTGTGGCGCATGCAAAATTTTATTTTTCCATGTCTTCCCCCGCACGTGTATGTCTAGAAACACAACCAAAAACATCATAAACATCTCAAAAAAATTGACCTATCCTAATTTAGGCGACCAGTCCAAAAGCCTTCTCCTCAAAATCATTACCCTTCTTCAGGAGCATCTTTTGCCTCTAAATACACAATAAATTTAAAAACTTATAATCAGAGAGTATTTGACAACAATGAACAAATTAGTTATGCAACACCATAAAACTTGAGTGTAATAGAGTCGTTGTAATGCCAGGCTGAGCAGGTTTGTTGTTCATTGCTCTGTGTTGTTGCTCTGCACATTCCAACAACTTCTCTTTCCAGCAGCTTTTGGAAGTTTTCTGCACATTGCTCTGTGTTGTTGCTCTGCACATTCCAACAGCTTCTCTTTCCAGCAGCTTCTGGAAGTTTTCTACACATTCCAGCAACTTCTATATTTATTAACTATAATGCCCAGCAAAAATTATTATGATCTTAATTTTTCAAGTTTTTTAAAAGAAAAATGAATTATACAAGCTACTCTAACCAATAGAAAAACAGATAAATAATAATTTTTAAATTTAAAAAATATGTTTTAAATTCAAACTATATAAATAGAAAAAATATATTTAAATTATGTAATGTCATTGGCTAGAGTAGGAAAAAAAATAGAAATCAAACGAATGCAATAGTAATCTCCTATCTAAGAAACCTACATAAATAAATAAAATTAAGTATTATGTGATTATGAAATATTTGCATATAGATTACAAAATAAAGTAATATTTGCATAGCAAGTGGCTTAAATCTATATTAAATGACCAAAGTACCCTGGCCATGCGTGGCCACCAAGCCATTCCAGTGCCTTCACCTCCAGCCAGATGCCATTTAATGCATTTAATTTGCATTCATGGATTACGTACCTCTACCCGCCAGTTTTATAAACTATGCCTTTTCTTAAATTAATTTAATCAATCTATGCGTTCGCATTTTCCTGATTTTTTTAATGCATTTAATTTGCATTCATGGATTATGTACCTCTAGCCACCAGTTTTATAAACTATGCCTTTGCTTAAATTTATTTAATCAATTTATGCTCGATTTTCCCAAATTTTTAAAACAAAAATGATTTATAAAGCTACTCTTAATAGAAAAATAGATAAATGCTAATTTTCCAATATAAAAAATAGCTCTCCAAATTCAAACTATACAAAAAAAAGTAATATGTTAAATGCCTAAATGTGATTGGCCGATGCCAGAAATTCCACAATAGTTTTCTCGCCAATAAATATTCAAACATAAAAGGATACAACATAGGTTCATATAAAGTAAGGAACCCTAGAAAATGTTGTTGGGAAGGTTTGTCCTTTGTGATGTATTGGCTATACAAGCTTACAAAATAGTGTAAAAGGATGTCGTGTTTAGCTTCTATAACATAAGTAGGAACAAATTGTTGGTAATGGAGCTTGATTATCTTCCTATTTGTTTCAACCATGTTTGGATCCTAGTTCCTAATGGGAGGGGGGCAGGGGTGGGGGTCTGGGGAGAGGGGGAGGAGATGGGAGGGCTTGCCCCCACTTTTGTTGTTAGGAGGTCTAGGGGGTAGTGACATATTTTGGAGCCCTCCTTGGCAGGGCTTAAGTGGCAATGCCTTCAAAGATAATTTTTTAAACAATTTACCTTGTAAAATATTATAATTTTGTAGTAAATATGGACCATTCATCATTAGGCCACAAATCTAATAGTAGAGGTTATGTTAGTATCTTTTTTTCCCTAGAAGGAAATCTTCTTTTGTGAGGGCATTGTATTACCGTTGTCTATTTTGAAAGGAGATTGTGAAAGAGTGAAGAGGAGGTTTCATGGAATAAAGGAAGGGCTAGTTGTTTCTCTGTGGACATAACCAATATTGGGTGAACCGTGTATATTTGTGTCTCTTGTGTGTGTGTGTGTATATATATATTTGTTTATTTTATTTCTACATTCATTTTTACAATTTTATTGATTAGTGATCCTATTCCTAACACAAATGCAAACTCAATCTCATTATCAACAATCATAAGAGAGGATACATTATGCTTGTATGGAAAGTGATAATGATTCATCTCACTTGGAAAGTGATAAGCGATAACACAAATGGTGTGTAAGGAATGTAACATATAGAAGATGATGTTGACATTGGTTGTCATTGATGTCAACACTTGAAGATTTAGTTGTGATGTCAACACTTGGTGAGATTGTTACTAGTTGTCAAAACTTGGGAAGATTGTTGCACATGTTTTTGAGATTGTTGTTTGACATTGGTTGTCATTGTTGTTGCTGCGATTAGTGTCTACAGTGGTATGTTGCTGACACTCTATGGTGATATGTTCATGGTTGGATGTCCTGCCTTGTTTGATGAAAAGTAAAGATGTATTGAGTATGGTTGTTGTCAGAAGAGATAATATCATAATGATATATTAAGATGAGGATTAGAAGCATTAAGATGATAAATAATGATGATGGTGGAGAGATGTTGTTGATGATCGAGAGATGTTGTTGATGGTCTCCAGTAAGTTGTATGCTTTCTTCTATTGTTCCTAAGGAAGTATGTGTTGTTGCACAAGGTAGTTTTGGCCTTTGTAAGTTGATAGAAAAAGGTTCTACTATAGGAAGTTACTGTGAAGATTTTTTGGAAGAATTCTCCACATTCCTTTGCTAATGAAGATATGGTCTTGTAGTTTGGGATTCAGTGTTTGTGCTCTTTGGATGTTGCACTCCTATCTTTTTAGGTCACTTGTGTTGCCAAGGAGGTTTTTGTTATTAACACTCTATTGGTAGTTTTCTTGGTTGCCTAGACTGGTCCAAAAAATGCTCCGCATTTCTCCACATTGATGTTCCTACTTCTGCAACTTGGGGAATGTGCTCTCACTACTTGTGCAATGTCTCAATTTAGTTTTCATGTGATGGTGTGTACCACAAGTTGATATGTTAATGTTCTACCTCATGATTGTGTATTTTGTGCTTATGGGGTGAAGTGTTCTACATCTGTTTGATTTGCGGTGGTTGTTTGTGGTATGAAAATGTGAAATAAGTTTTTGGAAGTGTTGTTGGATGTTTATAGAACATTTCTTTGTGTTTTGCATGTCAATGTTTGATCTCTTTGGTACTGCATATTGTGTTGAGTTGGTTTTCTAGGAAATTTATGGATATCTAGCTAATAGAGCTTGTTATCTTGCTTGTGCCATGTGCTTGGGGATATATTCCAACATATGGAATTGTGTTAAGATGCATTTGGGTCCTTTTTGAGAACCATGTATAGATTAAATTCAGTTGAAGTTAAACTTTATGTTTTTTGGGCCGACTGGTAATGTGCTACACGTTTCCTTGTTTTCGACTTGGGTTGATGTGCACCAACATGTGAGTTGTTTGGGATCACATTAGAAGATGTAATAAGTTTTTTTTTGGTCCTCTCTATCTTTTGGATAAGATAATATTATGTTTTTGTGGCCAACTTGTTGAAATTATTGTCCATATTCTATTCTGGCTTACCTAATTGATGTTTTGTGATCTTGCGAAGGATATAAATGCAAGAATATTTTAGTTGCAAGATGTGAGAGTGTGTGGTGATGTGCGAAGATGAATTAAAGCAATGAGTTATGAAAAGAAAAGAGAAATGATCTTTCACGCCCCAGTCAACAGAGTGTATTGTTGACATATGTTGTAATTCCTAAATATTCATGTATCCTACTTTGAGATAGTGAGTCTCATCAGTTCCTTATAATTTGTAACTTGCCTTGGGGTTGTGTGTCTCAATATTGCAAGTTCCTTGTATCTTTCCTTAAGGTTGCACACCTTAGTCTGCAAGTCCATAGGTAGTGAGCCTCAAAATTATAATTCTATAAGCAATGAGCTTCTATATTGAGATTTTTCTCTTTGTGGATTTCCCTCCTCGGGTTTTCAATGTAAATATAGTGTTGTCATGTGCATGTGTGTTCATAGATTTATCTTTTCTTCTTAGATTAAGTTTTGTTGATCTGCATATAAGTTGTTGATCTTGCTAAGAGTTTAAAATTGCATATTGTTGAAAGGTTTATGATCTAAAAGGGATTAAGGTTTTTGAAGATACTAATTCACCCCCCTTTTAGTATTTGGGTGTGTTTAACAATTGGTGTGAGATCCAAGTTCCTCTAAAGAAGCTTAATTGCTTGAGGAAAGGTCTAGGATGGTACACGATGGAGCTTATAAGGGTCCTAGGTTTGATGGGACAAATTACTCCTTTTCAAAAGTGAGAATGGAAGGCCATCTAAACTCTCTAGGGTTTGGTGTTTGGAAATCAACCAAAGATGGTTACATTGCTCCTTCTGCTCCTCCTACAAATCTAGCTGAGATTAAACTATATGAGAACAATTTCAAGGTGAAGAATGCTATCATGTGTGGATTAGCTGATTCAAAACTTTTGAAAGTGATGAGTTACAACACTGCTAAAGATGTATGAGAAAAGCTGGGCAACATTTATGAAGGATATAATAAAGTGAAGCAAGCCAAGATGTAGATATTTAAGAGTAGATTTGAGAACTTGAGGATGGCAGAGGATGAAGATATTGCTAGCTACATGCTCCAGGTGGATAAAGTAGTTACTAGCATCAAAGGTCTTCGTGGAGAAGTGAAAGAAGATGAAATTGTGAAGAAGGTTTTGAGATCTCTCCCTAAATCTTATAGTCATAAAGTGTCTTCTATAGAAGAATCCAAGGACTTGGATAAGTATTTAGTAGATGAAATTTTTCTTGCTCTCACAACCTTTGAAATGAGATAATTTGATAAAGATGTTCCAAAGAAGGAAGCAACATTCAAAGTCAATAAGAAGGAAAAAGATAAAGATGTTGATGAGGATGATGACTTTGATGAGATATAAGCAAATTTGTGAGAATTTTGAAGAAGGGAACTAAATAATACAAAGGTAAGTTACCTTTCAAATGTTTCAATTATGGAAGGATTGGTCATTTTTCATCTAAATATCCCTACAAAGAATCATAATATGGAAACAAAAGAGAGAAGGTTAAAAATAGCTTCTATTCCAAGAGCAAATTTTCTTTAGAAGATGAGGAAAATGATTCAAATGATGAAACCCTATTCATGGATTTGAAAGACAAAATGGGTGATATTGAAAATTGCAAGAGGTTTGGTACTTTGCAAGTTGACAAAAATAATGAAAGATCTATGGTTGTGTGGATTTCCTTTCATGTGAAGGAAGAATCAAATGCTTGGCTAATTGAAAGTGGTTGCTCTAACCACATAAATGGTAACAAGGGAAAGTTCATTAGTCTTAATAAGGTTAATAGTGGAGCTGTTAAGTTTGGTGGTGATGAATCAACACAAATTTGTGGAAAGGGTGCTATAATAATTGATGGAAAGAGCAAGAATGAGGATGTTCTCTATGTTAAAGATTTGAAGCATAATATTCTTAGTGTTAGTTAGATGTGCAAAAAAGGATGCAATCTTACATTTCATGCCAATGGTTGTGAGATCAGGAAGGCAGGGTTTGGAAGACAAGTAACTGTTTAAGGTACAAGGAAAAATAGAAATGTCTATCATCTAAAGGAGGCAAATGGAAGAATCTACCTATTGGCTTAGTCTGGTGAGCATTGGATATGGAACAAGAGAATGAGACACATCAAATTTGACAATATAGTGAATATTAGTTCCACTCATGCAATGAGAGATATGCCTAAGATAACTAAGTCTGCGAACACATTATGCAAGGAATGTCAAATGGGAAAGCAAAGAAAGACAAGTTTCAAGAGTAAGGAGTGCTTTGCTACAATTCCATTAGAGTTGATTCACACTAACCTATGCGGACCTAAAAGGAAAATGAGTCAACAAGGTGAAAGGTATTTCATGCTGCTTATAGATTATTACACTAGAATGTCTTGGGTTACATTTCTAAGAGATAAATATTAAGCTTTTGATAAGTTTAAAATTTTCAAAGAAAAATTAGTGAATGGAATGGATGCTAAGATCAAATGCTTAAGGTCAGAAAGAGGAGGTGAATTTACTTCAAATGAATTTGATTTTTTTGTGAAGATCATGGTAAATTAGGAGATATTTTTCTACTCCTAGAACCCCTTGAAACATAGGAAAATAGGCTCACCAATATGAAATGATAATGTAGACATGCAAAATTGGCATCATGCATTTAATTAAGTCATATTCATCCATTCATTAAATAAATCAAGTTTATTTGATTAATCTCTAAAGTCCTCCATTTAAATTAAATAAATTCATCATTCACCTTTAGCTAAATAAATCAAAATATTTATTTAACTAAGTCTAAATCATTTTCCATCTCCTTTTGATTTATTTTAATCCATAAATCTAAATCAAATGGGTCAAATCACCTAACCTCCTCTTATTTAATCAAATCATGATTAAATCTAATCTTAATCCATGTCACATCCTCTAGCTTTTCCCACTTGCACAAATAAATCAATTTAATTAATTTATTAAATCTTCCTATTTTCTTTCAACATGGCATCTTTGAGGGAATATTCTCCCAATTTGAATTTTCCCTCCCACATGACTTGTCCATCCAACAAAGCATTTAAGAGCTCTTACATGTCTCTTACACAAGTCAAACTTGGCATTTAACTCATCTTTCATCCCCCCTAAACATGTCACTTCATCAAATTCAAAATTCAAACTTGCACATTGATCAAAATGTGCTCAACCTCCCTCCATTGGAATGCTGACAAGTGGCACAATGCCATTGGATTATCTTTTATCCCACATTCCTCCTATCTTGCATTCTCCTATCATTCTATTCTATAAATAGAGACCCTCTCTATTGATTTAATCCTACACTACTCCACAACTTGATCACTTATCATCTTGCATCTTATCACATAGGAGCTTATCAAGGATTGGGAAAGGGCTTATTTCCACATCAAAGAAGCACCAATCCACTATGAGATAGAGTTCGCATCATGTTTTCATATGCTTTTGTTTAGTTTCATTGTTTCTTTGGTTGCATATGAAACATGTTAGATTATTTCATAGAGATGTTATTTGCTTTGTTTTAACAACTAGCCATACTAAGAGTGTGTGTGTTGAGGTTTTTAGCAATTTGCAAATTCCACCATCTATAGATAACAAGGGGAATGATGCACCTATCTTCTATAGTTCATTAGGAAAAAGAGATCCCTGAGGGTAAGATTGAATTTCAACCCTTTAGGTGAGTCAACCTTGATGGAGATCTTATTATTTTCCTTATGACTTAGGATGGGGTAAATCAATCCAAAATGCACTTTTGAGAGATGAATGAAAAATACTAAATGAATGCAAATATGCAATGTAGCACATGAAACCTCTAAATTAAACCTTAATCTGATAGAATCTAGAAAGCAATTGTAGATCTCAGAAGGGCTTGATTTTATGCACCTGTGATAAAAAGGCTATGTTGAGTGTCCTCCTAGGACTCATTCACCCTATGCCGAATGGGTATTGCTATAGGGGTTGAAAATATTCTTTCACGGTCCTTTGGTCCTTGGTCTACACTCCTGATTCCTCCAGGTTTCACAATAAGAAATTCAGAAATAAATTATGAAAGTGAGTTTCCATGGCTTGATGAAAACTATGACAACTTTTGCAATTTTGCTTGTTTGATAGAATTTCAATCCTTCAATCTAAGATTTACAAAACACACAAGAGGGAAAAATTGTTTGTTTTTGGAAAATCGAGGTTTACCTTGGTCAAACCCTATTTTGGTAACTAAACCTTGAATTGAAACAATGAAACATGAAAGAAATGATGAATGAACAATTGCTATGAACTGAAACTCACCAAATCCTTGAAGGACTAAAAATTAGTAGATATCTCCAAGGTCTTGATCTTGCATGAAGTGTCTTGATTGGATGTTGGTCTTGATGCTTGAAATTTTGATTTGAATGCTTGAAACCTACATTGTATTGTTAGCTCCAAAAACATGCATGATGTTTGACAACTTTGACATGATGCTTGAGATATTGGTTGATGCAATAAATGCTTGAGAAATATTATCTTGAACACCTTCAAGACAATAATATTATCTCTTGTTAAGTTTGAATCAAGGCTCTCATGAATTTCCTAGGTTTGTTCTAGGATTTGAATTGATAAAAAGACCTTTATTTTATAGACAATTTTCCAATTTTTTAAAAATTAAACATTACAAGCCAACATTTGAAATTGAATTTGGGATCATAAAAAGGTTTCCAAAAAGAAAATTTAAATTTGAAATTAGCAAATAAAGGGGACCCATTCGCCCAAGGGTGATGGGTCCTGACCTAAATTGCTAAGACCTATTCATTTTGGGGTGTTAAAATAAATAATTGCATTAATTAAATAATTATTCCTGATTTGAATATTGTAATTAATTAGGCTTGTAGATGCATAATAGGGAAAATTATAGTATTAATTAAGTCCAATAAATTAATGGACCCAAACATAGTGTGGAAATGTAAAGGAGTACATTTTCTGACACTACACCCCTCAATAAATTGGGGTTGTGGAGAGGAAGAATAGGACTATGCAAGAGATGGCTAGGACAATGTTGAAAGATGTTGACCTACTTGATATGTATTGGAAGGAAGAAGCTCACATTGTTGTCCATTTGCTTAACAAAGTGAAATTGAGGGTCAATAGCACTAAGACCCCTTATGAGCTATGGTATGGTAGGAATCCCATCGTTAGATATTACAAGATCTTCGGCAAAAATAGGTACATTAGGAAAGATGAAAATCTTGGGGATTTTGATTCAAGGTTTTTTTTTTTGTATTAATTATAGAATAAACACATTACAAAATAGCAAGATTAGCATCACGCAAAACCAAAAAAAAAACAGAGTTGTCCAGTTGCAGCCTGTACAGTTCGCCATACCCCTTATAATGTCTTATGCATATCAATGTAGTATAGCAGCCTATAACTTTACAATGTCTTATACATATCAATGTAGTATAGCAGCCTATAACTTAATATATACAAATCAGCGCTGATTTATAGCCTTACAACTAGCCTATACATTGGATGTCTCCATGCTGTTCGAGTTTTCCAGTGCTTTTAAGGCTTCCAATTCATCATTGGAGATCCCCATTTTGGTCTCTAGGCTGTCATTTGAATGGAATCTGGGTGCTCTAGTCATGTGGGTCTTATTAGCAGTAGCTTGTTCATCATTGAACTCATTTTGAAATGCCTCTAAAGCTCTCATGAAGGCTGACAGATTAGGCTGGACATGTTGCCAGTAATGCCCATCTTTGATCTCATGCTGGCTGAAGCGGACTAAACCATCCTTTAGCATCTTTAGGAACTTGCTTTCAATTTGTTGACTTGATCAGCCTACTCCTCTTTGAAGATCCTCAATGCCTGGGTGAAAACAGCCAAGCTGGGGTGTCCTTGTGACCAGTGAACAGGCATTGTGCCACTGTGGATTAGCATGGGAAAGTTACTTTCTGCTAACTTCATGATTTCCACAACCTGCAAAGCAACATTAAAAAAAGTGAGTCTTTTATTCGACTCAGTAAGATTCCTCCAGACCCCACTATACTTGTCCTCATTCCTTGCTTTCCAAATAATCCATAAAATTTCAGTTGTTAGAATAAACCAAAAGAGATGAAATTCTTTACTCAGTTTAACATCAAAACCCATTAGAATCTCTTTCCAATTGAGCTTCCTGTATGAGCACCAAGAGTCATGATCATGCCAAAACATATTCCAAATTTCATTAGAGTAAAGACAGTAAAAAAAAATATGGTAGATATTTTCTGGAACTCTGCATATATCACACATAACAACATCAGACTTTTTTAATTTAAAAGGAACTTTATGAAGTAAAACAAGCCACCTGAAACAATTCTTCTTAGCATCAATTCCATTATACCATAGATAAGAAAAAGTTTTTTGCCATAATTTATCATCAAGATTAGTCTTCCAGACCTTATTCAGGTAATCAGAGGGAATGCAAGGTGCAAGGAGCTCTTTATAAATAGTTTTAGTTTTAACCTCCTGAAGAGGGAGAGTGCCAAGCCACTGTAAGACCATTGGCTCATCTTTCCATTTTTCCAATTGAAGAGGGAGCCAAGAGTTACAAGCTTCTTTTAAAACAGAGTAAGTTCTGTAGTTGGAGGAGGGTATTCCATAGTCCTTTCTCAACTGGTCCCAACAAACCAAAGATCCACCCCTTATAATGTTGCTGAAAGTTTTAATTCCCATTAGATTCCATTTTTTTGCTGAGCAACCCTGCAAAAGAGCTAAGGGCTTACCATTATGCTCTAAATTCCACTAGATGGAGCTGCTAGGGTGGATCAAAAAGTTATTCGAATCAGTCAGGAGAGGGCTAGAGAACTTACATTTGATAACTTCCCAGGCCTTCTAGATACTTCTGAAGACCAGCGATCCTGCAAGCACAATAGGATATTTGGAGATGAGGAGATCACTGAAAGGCAGTGCCTTCCAGGACTTTGCCATTTTGGGGACAGCTTGAGAAATGTTCATCCTAATCAGGACCTTCCAAGGCTCATTCCCATCCAAGGCCCTTATGATCCACTTCGCTGCAAGGGCAATACCATGTTTTTTCAGGTCTTTTAGACCCAGACCACCATAGGTTTTCTCTAGGCAACACCATGCCCAATTGACAGAATGTGCCTTCTTCTTGCCTTTCCCATCGGACCAGAGAAACCCTCTGATTTGCTTTTGAACTTCATCGACCTGATAGCTATTAAAGAACCAAACAGAGGCAAAGTACAGAGTGTAAGAAGAAAGAATCTTCTGGCAAACTTGCACCCTACCAGCAAGGGATAGGTAATGCCTATTCCAGTTATTCAATTTTTTATCAATTTTCTCTTTCAACCAGCACCACATTTCTTTTAGGTTGGGAGAGATAGAAAATGGAATCCCCAGATACCTTACCTGTTTCTGGGGGCCTCCCCACTTAAGATCAAACTTTTGCAGCCAGCTAGGGGGGTTGTCAAGCCACCCTAGCACAATAGATTTAGCCTTTGAAACCTTGGCGCCAGAGGCTAGGCAGAAAAAATCTAACTTGGTTAGTAATCTGTTGAAGTTTTCCTCGTCTAAATCCAAGAAAATAGAAGTATCATCTGCAAATTGAATATTAAGGAGCTCATTATTATCAGGAAGATAGACCCCTCTCACCTTAGGAGAAACACTGTTGTCCCTTAACAGATAATGAAGGGCATCCGAGGCAATGACAAACAGGGCAGGGGCAATAGGACATCCCTGCCTAATTGACCTTTCCAACTTAATGGCTTCCGACCTAGTTCCATTCACATCTATCATAGCAGATGCATCATTTAGGAGGGTACTAATCATCCTGGTGAAGCCTTGCAGGAACCCAAAAGCTTCCAGAGTCATTTTTAAAAAGGACCATTCCACTCTGTCATAGGCCTTCTCAAAATCCAGTAAGAGCATTGCCACATTTTGCTGTGATCTTTTGGCCCAATCAAGAGTCTCCCAGCTAGTTATCAAGTTTTCAAGAATGTATCTCCCCTTGATAAACCTAGTTTGGGTTGAGTTTATGAATTTGGGGAGGATATTGGTGAGCCTCATAGCAAGAACTTTTGCAAGTACTTTGTAGGAGACATTCAACAGAGTGATAGGTCTCCAATTCTTAACTAGAGTTTTATCACCTTCTTTAGGCAGCAATTTGATTAGGCCTTGGTTAATTTCATGCCCCAAGGACCCTTTTGCAAGGGCATCTATATAAACCTGGTGAAGATCTTCACAAATCCAGTCAATGAAGACCTTATAGAATTCCATGGGGAGACCGTCTATCCCCGGAGATTTATCATTACTCATGGCAAGGATTGCTCTTTTGATTTCATCCTTGGAAATCTCAGCCGCTAATTGTATACTGTCATCTTCAGAGATTTTCCTAGGCATCAACCTCTTGAGCTTGTTTCTAGCCCCCAAACAGTCAGCCCCATCATCCTCATATTTGAAGAGGTCCTTGTAGAATAAAGTAAACTGTTGCAATATGTCTTCTTGATTTGACAGGATCACACCATTATGACAGATCTGATCAATTTGCTCCTTCATACCTTTTTCTTTTATATACCTGAAAAAGAACTTTGTCCCTTTATCCCCGTTATTAAGCCAATTGAGTTTTGCCCTCACTTTCAACCCCTGAATCTTATCAGTTTGCAGCTTCCTCAAGGATATTTTGGCCTTGTTGAGTTCCTCATAGAGCTTTTCATCTAAATGTTTTTCCTGAATCCTTGTTTCAGCAGCAAGTAAAACTTCTTGGAGGTGATCTTCTTCCCTCCTCCTATCCAGAGTTATTTTCCGGCCAACTGTCTGAAAAATACATTTCCAAGACAAGACATTTTGATTCCATCTATCAATAGGGCTGAGGTCTTTCAGCATCCACCTATTGATACCCCTTAAGGTATTAACAGCCTCAATGCAATCTTGGTCTCTCAATACACTAGTATTGAGCAGAAAATTATCTTTATTCTTGGGCCTAATCTTGATCCCACAATTTATAGTTATTTTAGCTTTAATAGGGTGATGGTTTGACAGAGTGTACGGATAAACCAGAACTTTATTACCTTCACTAAAGGGCTCAAAACAACACACATCTTTATTGGCATAGAATCTATCCAATCTACTATAAATTATTTTGCAACCCTTCTGAGCATTACACCAGGAAAACCACACACCATTGCTTTCTTGCTTAAGACCTTCAAGAGGATTGATAATATTGAGCCTGTTCTTCATTCTGAGCCAATAGTGCCTCTCATTTCCTTTCCAGTCCATATCAACACCACCCTTTTTATCTTCTCGATGTTCAATCATGTTAAAGTCCCCACCTAACACCCAAGGGACATCTGGCAACCCTGCAAGCCACCTCCAGAGCTCACTCCTACTTAGATAGTCATTTGGAGCATAGATTGAACAAACACCAAATTTGGCATCGCATCTTTCAAAGGTGGCCCAAACTGCCCTGTTACACGGGGAGACCCCTGAGTTAGTGAGGGAGGGTTTCCATTTATTAGCCACCAGGATGGCAACACCCCCTCTGCCTTTCTCATGCTTGGATGCCATGAACCATGAGTTCCCCCAAATAAACTTTAAATTGGTTTCAAGCATAAAGCCTACAGCCTTGAGCTCTTGCAGGAAGACAAAATCCTTGTTTTGATCAAGATTAAGAAACCGTCTGACAACATACTTTCTGTCAGGGGACTCTAGACCCCTGACATTCCAAGAGGTAAGGTTAATTAGCATTATTGCACTTGGGGGTAGGGGGCTCTTTAGCATTCTTAAACATTTCAAAGATCTTGATTACACTTTCCTCATTTTCCAATCTCTTAGGAGAAGGCACAGCCAGCACTATGCTGGTATTCTTTCTTTTGCTTTTGGAGATCACAGTCACATTCTTGCAGATGGCTATGGTGTTGCCTTTCTTCCTACCCCTCTTTTTATGCTCTTTAGGGGGAGGGGGGTTAGAATCCCCATCAATGGTGCCAGAGCCTTGAAGACTTATCTCAATTTTACTTCCAGAATTTTTACCTTCACTATTCTCTATAATGTCATTACAAGGGAGGTCCACTGTACTACCAGGGGTCTCCTCACCATCAAGGTAGCCAAAAGGACTTGCAGGACCAATGATCGGGCAGAGAGTAGAAGCCCCAACAAGTGGAGCATCAACCATCTCCACCGACCCTCTACAAACCATTTTAGCCAAAGAATCAAGGGAGTCATCCTTTTGGGTAGGGGAAGAATCTCCACAGTTGCCTGCCTTGGCCTCCTCTACCCTACCTGCGACCCCCTCGACAGCAGAGCTCTCACCAATTAAGGGATCCAACATTTTAGAATCAAAGGGAATTTTGGAGGGCTGAATAGATTCATTGACAGAGATTGGAGTCTTGTCCAAGGAGGAAGCATCATTACATTTTTTATTTTCACCTACATGACAATCAGAAATAACAGTTTCTTCATCGACCACAATGCCATTGACATATGTTTTAATAACTTCAATTCTCTTTTGACCATTCTTATTCATGTTACCACCTTTTTTCATGATGTCTTGCAGAGCTAACTATTGTGCATTTAATTTAACAGTGCCATCTGGAGCGTCAGGCCTAGTGCTGGGAGCAGGGGGCATAGGAAGGGATGAAAGGCGAGGAGGAGGGGAAGGGGGAAGGACCGAGGAAGGAGAGAGATGGCTATGGCGGGGAACGAATGATCAGAAGACAACAGGGAGAGGGAGGAGGAAAGAGGCTTAGAAGCAGCGGGAGGGCCGTCACAAGACAGGGGAGGAGACAACGGGGTCGAGGGCAAAGGAGAGGTGACATCAAGAGGAACACCCCTGCCACCGGAGGGTGACGAAACCCCACCATCAGCCAGTGAGGATGGCTTTTCAGAACTCTTGGAGGCCCTTGCTGAGTGCCGGCTGAGACCCCTGAGGATCAACGGGCAATTCTTTCTCAAATGCCCTTCTTTCCTACAGAGGTAACAAGCACCCATCCCTCTGAGGACTTCAACAGGATAGACCAGGACAGAGCCATCAATTTTGATTCCAATATTTTCAGGCAAAACCACCCCAGGGTTAAGGGAGACA
Organism: Sequoia sempervirens; assembly: GCA_007258455.2. Classification (NCBI taxonomy): domain Eukaryota; kingdom Viridiplantae; phylum Streptophyta; class Pinopsida; order Cupressales; family Cupressaceae; genus Sequoia; species Sequoia sempervirens. The sequence goes on from VDFB02047230.1 coordinate 540,943,225, forward strand.
AGCACCCGAGCATTTAAATCTGGCAAGGTAACTTTAGGCCAATCCAACTTGATCACCTTTCCAAACGGCTCCACAATTTGAGCAACAAAGGACCACAAGTCGTGCGGAATATTTTTTATCAACAACCACTTAGGGCTGGACAGGGCAAGGATTTCATCACAATTTGCCCCCAATTTCCAGGACAAAACCCTAAAGACGGATTTGCCGACACTCCAGTAGGGTTTCTTCAAAATTTTGGTTTGCATCTCATGATTTCTAAAGAAGATTAAAAACAGACCCTTTTGAATCATACGGCACAGGGAAATTTGCACATTTAGTTTCTTGTTCCAAACAGAGTTGAACCAGCTATCTAAGTATTTTCTGGATGGGAGATTATCCAAATCAACGGCAGCCATGAAGACTGCGACCTCAGATAACCTACCCCTCTCCTTATGAATAGAATCAAGCATATCCTTATTTGGAGAAACCAAAGTGGTATCCGGAGGAATCCAACCTTGTGGGCCTCCATTTGCACCAGATGTTTCTCCTTCACCAATGGGGTCGAGGAAGAATTTTGCAGTCTCCAAAAAATTCGGGAAATCATTAACAACAACATCCTTGAAAGATTTGGGGTGGTTACCGTTATTAACTACCCCACCAGAAAATGCAGAGTCCCCAGAAGGAGCGAGGGGGGGTGTACCCCCCTCCATCGAGTTTAAGAAGAACAATAGGCCCTTCAGCCAGGGAAGAACGGAGAAGGAACCAACAAATACACAAACCAGAACAACAACAACCCTAGAACCAACGCAACAAGGAAAGCAAACAATGAGGACAACTATCGAAGGGCACGGAGGAATCTTACCTCTGTGGGGGAGGGCTTGGCCTCCCCCACCAGGAAAATGATGAGACCCTCAATCCAGCCTCTGGATCATACATCGCTCTAGCCAACCTTCAATTATTTTTGATTCAAGGTTTGATAAAGGGATATTTGTTGGTTACTCAACTAGGAGAAAGTCCTACAAATTCTACAAAAAGAGATTGGGAAAGATGATTGAAAGCACACATGTTAAGGTGGATGAATATTTGTAACAGATCTCAGAAGAACCAAAGGTTTATGGATCTAACATACCTCCCTAGTTTGAAGAAGAAGAAGAGAAAGAAGAGAAGGAACTATAACCAATGAATGCTCCCAAGACTCAAAAAAAATATGTTCAAAAGAATCATTCTACATATCATATCATTAGAGATAAGAATGAAGGTGTGTTGACCAAGAGAAGACTTGCAAAAGCAAGTGAGCAAGTAAATTTGTGTTTATTGTCAAAGGTAGAGCCCAATAACTTTGTTGATGCTAGCAAAGATGAAGGTTGGTTGAAATAAATGGAAGAATTGGACTAGATAGAAAAGAATCAGACATGGGATTTGGTTTCTTGAATTTTTTATAGGAATGTGATAGGAACAAAGTGGTTGTTTTGAAACAAGTCGAATGAAGAAGGTGAAGTTGTGAGGAACAAAGCTAGATTAGTATGCAAGGGTTATTCACAAGTTTAAGGTATTTATTTTGAGGAGAATTTTTCTTTGGTAGCTAGAATGAAGGAAATAAGGATGTTTCTTGCCTTCACTGCTCACAAAAATTTCAATTTTTATCAAATGGATTGCAAGTTAGCCTTCTTGAATGGTAACCTAGAGGAAGAGGTATATATTGAACAACCAAATAGTTTCCAGTTATTTGAAGATTTAGATATGGTGTGCATACTAAAGAAATCTTTGTATGGACTCAATAAAGATCCTAGAGCTCGATATGCTTGATTGGATAAGTACTTATCTTAGCAAGGATTCAAAAAAGGTACTATAGATAGTAATCTTTACATTAAGGTTAGGAAGGCAAGATTTTGATTGTGGTTGTATATGTTGATGACACCATCTTTGGTGGAGATGATGATATGTGTAAGAGGTTTGTAGAGATGCAGAAAGAGTTTAAAATGTCTATGATTAGTGAGTTATTTTTCTTCCTTGGGCTTTAAATTGTTCAACTAGATGATGGTATCTTTATTTCTTAGGCTAAATATGTAAAAGAGATGTTGAAGAAGTTTTGCATGGAGGATTCTAAACTAGTAAGTAATTCTATAGTGATCAGTTGTTATTTGAGAAAAAAATGATGAGTCTTTGAAGGTTGATCTGACTCTTTATAGGTCTATGATTGGAGGATTGTTGTACTCGACTACTTTTAGACCTGCTATTATGCATACAGTATGTTTGGTTGCCAGATTTCAAGCTAATCCTAAGAAAAATTAGGAGAAAGCAATGAAAAGAATATTTAGATAATTGAAAGATGCTCCAGATTATGGCTTGTGGTACAAGAAGGATGATATTTTTTTTTGAATGCTTATAATGGTGTTGATTGGGTAAGATGTGTGAAAGAGCAGAGAAGTACCAATGGAAGTGTATTTTTATTAGGAGATATATTTGTCTCTTGGTTCAATAAGAAGTAGGATTCAATGTCCCTATCCACAACATAAGCTGAGTATATTGCTGCAACATCTTGTTACAACTAGGTACTTTAGATGAAGAAGACTTTGAAGGATGTAAAGGTTGTATATGATGAACCCATTCCAATATTGTGTGATAATTTACCAACACAATTAACATTTCCAAGAATCCAATGATGCATTCAAGAACCAAACACATTTTTATCTTGTATCACTTTCTAAGAGAAAATGTTGTAGAGAAAGAAGTTAGATTGGAGTATGTGCCTACCACATACTCTTATAGTCCTAAGATGGGCCACAATATACTTTTCACATCACATAAAGAGAACACACACTTCACAATTTTATTCACAATTTATGGATCCAAAATAGAGACCAATTTGGGTCATAGCATTTACAATGATATACAAGATGTCTATTGCAACTTAAATCAAGTGAGATTGTAAATTTTAGACAACATATTTACCCAAAATAACAATTTCCAATTAACTATAGTTGATTAAATATATAATGGCTACATAGTATATAAAACAATACTCATTCTTTCTCTATAGAAGATAGCCAAAGAACATCATACATATATAACATGATATAATATCAATAAAATAATATCAACAAACTACATCAACCAAAACTAATCCAAACCCACATGATGCAAATAATACAAATGTAGAAATCGATAATCATCACAAACATACTACTAAACTAGACGACATGATCAAATCACATGTAATAGAATAGTGAAAATAGTGAATTTGAAATACCACAATTATCCAAATATAATAAAGCCATGTGCATAAATCCCATAATATGTAATTAGACATTTTATGACAATACAAAACAACATCGTTAAGTACATTATTGACAATATAAAACAACATTACATCGTTAAGTACATTATTGACAATATAAAACAACATTAAAATTATAACATTAGAAAAAAATTGAACCAAATAGATATACAAGGCACATATACCGAAGGCATTATGTATTGCCTTTCTTCTTCTTATTTATTTTAGATTGATTTTTGAGTTGATCTCTTGGGTTGGGGTGGATTTAAATCTAATTTATTATTCAGCTAGGGTTTCATCCTTGTAGTAAAGGAATCTCATTAAGTTATTTCATTATTTTATATTTTAGAAATAGAAAAGGGATAGAAAATTATTTAGTGAAGCTCTAATAGAGTTTTAGGGTTGGGAGAGCCTTAGGAATTTATTTTCTTTGTGACATCTTACATGAAGGTTATGGGTACTCTTCCTATGGAAGGGCATGACTTCCACCTACATGTGGATGGATTCTTGGAGCTTGTATAAGTTTTCTTCATGTTTCAATATAGGATTTCCATTTATTTCTTCTTTAGCAAGTGATGGAGCTAACCTTGTGTTTTATGGAATATACTTAAACTCTTGGGAGAATTGATTTTGTCTCTTATTTACTTTTTTAGTCTTTGGAAGAAAGGGACCACATTCCTCTTAATTTAATTGATTTACTTTTACTCTGATTCCTTTACAATTTAATACTTTTTAAATAAGATCTTGATCTCATGAGTGGTTGTGCATTTAATTTGCATTGAATTATGAATTTTAGATCATTTGTGATATTTTCATCCTTTTTGAAAAGGATATCTTGATTTATTAGAGTGTTTGGATCAATGTTTTTGAAACATTATTTGGTTTATTTTGGATGTGTTGAAGAAAGATGTTAAGTCCTTGTTCTCATGGTTATAGATATGTGAATGAATCCTTGGTTTCTTTGAGAAAAAACCTTTTGAGTTTTGTAGGTTTCGTGTTGATACTAAATGGTTTGTGCAAGATCTTGTTAAAAACCTATATTGGTTCCTTTGTGAGATTATGATCAATCATTGTGTGCAACTAAGACTCGTTGATGGTCAAAATTACACAACAAACATTAAGCAGAATATTTCTATCCTACTTCTCCTGAAAAAAGATAATTGATATTAAATAACCTATATTCCAAGGTCTCGGTAGTTGGTTCACAATTTTATTGCATCACCCAGTGGTCAACATGACTATAATGTTCAAGGGGCCTTTGATGGTAAAAGGTAACAAACTGATATTTTTAAATATTCCAATAGTAGATTTAATAAAGAAACAAACAAAGATAGATCATGAGTTTCATAACAGAAAAATGAGAATAAATATCATTCTCATATTCAAATATGCAATTATGTAATAAGCTTCTTAAAACATCAATAACAATGAATGAAATACCTCATATTTATCTATGCAATTATATACATTCATAGTGCAGATTTAATAAGTGTACTTTCAAGTTATGTTTTACCAAAATTAATTAAAGAAATATTCAATTAACTCATCGTAGATTATGCAGATCAACAAATAAAAGAGAAATACCATTCACAAATAACACAATTGATAGTTTTAAATTCAGATCTTCTATTGATTTCCATCAAATAAGTTGCATTTACATCCTTTAGATCATTTGTGAAAAATATTTTCAATCCTTTTTGAAAAGAGATATCATTGATTAATTTTGCATTATTATGAAATTTTAGATGTTATTAGGATCAATGTTTTTGAAACATTATTTGGTTTATTTTGGATTGTGTTGAAGAAAGATGTTAAGTCCTTGTTCTCATGGTTATAGATATGTGAATGAATCCTTGGTTTCTTTGAGAAAAAACCTTTTGAGTTTTGTAGGTTTCGTGTTGATACTAAATGGTTTGTGCAAGATCTTGTTAAAAACCTATATTGGTTCCTTTGTGAGATTATGATCAATCATTGTGTGCAACTAAGACTCGTTGATGGTCAAAATTACACAACAAACATTAAGCAGAATATTTCTATCCTACTTCTCCTGAAAAAAGATAATTGATATTAAATAACCTATATTCCAAGGTCTCGGTAGTTGGTTCACAATTTTATTGCATCACCCAGTGGTCAACATGACTATAATGTTCAAGGGGCCTTTGATGGTAAAAGGTAACAAACTGATATTTTTAAATATTCCAATAGTAGATTTAATAAAGAAACAAACAAAGATAGATCATGAGTTTCATAACAGAAAAATGAGAATAAATATCATTCTCATATTCAAATATGCAATTATGTAATAAGCTTCTTAAAACATCAATAACAATGAATGAAATACCTCATATTTATCTATGCAATTATATACATTCATAGTGCAGATTTAATAAGTGTACTTTCAAGTTATGTTTTACCAAAATTAATTAAAGAAATATTCAATTAACTCATCGTAGATTATGCAGATCAACAAATAAAAGAGAAATACCATTCACAAATAACACAATTGATAGTTTTAAATTTGGATCCTTCTATTGATTTCCATCAAATAAGTTGCATTTACATCCAGTGAAATTCATTAGTGTACGAAATACCATTGTCTTTCATGTATCCCCTAAGCTTAAGAAATTGCTATAAAAATTTAACTAATTGCATAAAGTTTCAAAAAAAAATTTGAATTTAATTTTTTGACCTTTACAATGAGGAGAATTTTTAAACTTATAGAAAATAAAAAATTCAAATCTCCTTCAAAAATCATGATCCACAAAGATAGGGCACTTAGATCCACAATTATAGGAACACCCAAGTTCAACTAGAGTATTCACAATGTGAAAAATACTGGTGTACAAGGAGTGGCACTTCTTTCTTGGCCTATCAGAGATGATCTATAGTTAATTGCTACAAAATAGGACGCCTAGGATTTGTTGACCTTTGTTGACTTTATTTTGTTTCAAAAACAAAATATTCCCTTCCTTACCATATTTCCTAGGAAACCCATGATAATCATTGCAAAGTTGCTCTAGGACCTCTTCATCAGGTCCATCCGCCCATTCTACCTTAAAATTTGATCATTCAAAATATTTTGTAGCTTCTTTAATGGCCTTATACTTTTGGCTGATATATCTGGAAGCCCATTTAGTGTCAAACCTGATGGTCATCAATTCATTTAACAGGGAATCACTAGGACCATCTCCTTTTTTTATCAGACCTTCCAGTCGGTTATTCCATTCTTATAATTTTATTTTATCCAAAGAGTCTAACTCCTGAGTTGGTTGAGAACTTGATGTTTTCTTGCTGGTAATACAACCTACAATCTACTCAAATATATATGTTTGATCCCATACCTCATGTTAAGCTTTGATAAAGATAACTCTAGATGTTCGATGAGGATTTTAGATTGAAAGATGATTATATTGATGGCCTTGTTGATGTATTCAAGATCCTCATCCCCTAAAATCCCCAATTCAATCAACATTTCTTTGGGATTCCTATTGATAGCTTTTAACTTCTTCATATATTCTCTATATTTTTTCTCTGCTTCCCACCATTTTTTAATACATTCTCCTAATTGATTTCCCAATTTGTATCCTTGGTCAAGGAGTTCTTCTATTTCCTTTTGGAGAATATTAATCCACCCATCAAACATCTGAGCTTTTCTCTTTAGCTCATTCAACTCATCAACCTCTTTTTGACTCATCAGTATAGGAACCTCTGATGACGTTGGCTATTCCAAGGTTGAATTGGTGATTTCTTTCAGAAACCTTTTCATTTTTCCAACTTGTGCTTTCAACTCATCTTTAACTTGCTTATCCTTCACCATTGTATACTTGGTTGAAGTAGCTGCCAAATCCAAAAGTGACATTTTTTGGTTGGAAGTTTGTTTCCCCAGATTGACTATGCTCAAAAGATAATAAGAATCTTATAGTTCCCTATCATCTTTATCAACCTTAAGAGTTGTAATATTTGCAATCAAATCTCCATCCTTAGTCTAGTGGAATGAATGGCTCTTGGCTTCTTCTTGAGCTTCACCATGTCCACTTCTTTTATCATTTCATCCCAACTAACTGGTTGAGTTTGGTCCTGTTGTCTCTTTTCTAGGTTCAGTTTCAAACATGTTGGAGCACATGGTGGAGATATCATTTTTTGAGTACTAGGGGGTGTGGAATTAGGAGGTGGAGAAGGTATAAGAGTTGTTCCAATATCTGACACAAATGAAACTTTTTGTTGCTCAAGATTCTCCTTATCAACTTTCTCCTTTTATCGCCTCTCATTTTTAGATTTAATATCTACAATTTTTTTTAGCTTCATCTCCATTGTTTGAGCTTCTTCTTCATCCTTTCTCTTCTCCTCCTCTTCTTCTTCTCTGGTTAAGTCCTCAACAACTTGTTTCTTAACACTCTCCATTATCTCTTGTTTCTCATCTTCTGTTAGGAGATGCCCCATCTCTTCTTCATTCTAGAGGTTTCCTTCTCCTACATCTACATCTCCATCCTCAAAATCCTTTTTATCCTCTCGTTCTTTAGCTAGGTCCTCTTGGAGAGGAGTCTCTTTAGAATTAGATGAGAGAGGAGATTCTAAGATGTTTATTACAAGAGGCTCTTCCCCTTCTTTAGTTGTTTTTGTGATTGAAGGTATTATAGAAGGAACTTCTTTAGTTTCGAGCTCTTTAGTTTGTGAGGGAATGGTAGAAGGACCCCCTTGAGCAGTTTTTATTTTAGGGTATACAGTAGAAATGGGTTCGACACCAAGACCTAAGATTACTCTGACAGTAGTAGCTTGGTAGGTAACTTTAGCCTATTGTAAGGATTTTGTAACCTTTTCCATTGTAACTTCTTCCTCTCCTTCTTGTGGAGGCTTCTTCTTAATCCTCTTGTACTTCTTTGGCTAAGCAACTGAAGATGATTCAACTTGGGAATCCTTTCTTTTCCTTATAGCTCTTCCTTGAGGCTAGTTGAGGTGTATGCCAATCAACTTTATACTTCAATCAATAACCACCTCTAAAACCTTATTTATGTCAAACTATTCCTTTTCCATCCAGTTGATGGGCTCTAACATTTTTTCACAATCTTATCTAACTCATATTATGGATCAAGGGGGACACCATCATTTGATAACCCTTCAAGTATATCTTCTTTAATATTAAAATACCTCATCTGAGGGATAGCGAACCTTCCATATCCTCTTTTTTTGACTTAAAATTGATCCTAAAGGTTGGACCAGAAGTCCTCAAGGTGATGCTCATGAGAAGGGAACAAAGATGCATACAACTCATTCATCCTCCCCTTTGGGTCAAGATTCTTCCTTTCCTCATAAAATTTCAGATTGCATGCCTGGAACTCTTTTGTTGTAGCCTTGGATTCCACTGTTGATTGACATGAGTAAAAATATAATTCCATAGGAATTGAATGAAACCATTCCTTGTGCTTGTTTGAAAAGTTTGCATTAACTTTTGTTGCTTGATGAGAGAATTCCTTTAAAATCCTTTTATTGTTGCAGTACCTTGGCAACTTGAATGGAGCCTTGTCAAAACCAATCAATCTAATGTAAGTAGTCTTTGAGTATTGAATAAACTAACTCCCCAATTCTTCCATAAAGGCCATGTCCTCCTTAGTTAATATAAAGCCAACATCTCCTGTCAATTGGTTGATAACAACATACAAAAAGGCATCATTAACTCTTTTAAAATGCTTTTCTGCCTTCTTGAGCTCTAATTGGTCATAATATTTCTAGACTTTATTTTCACCAACTACTTCCCCAAGGGTCCTGTATGTGGGCCTCCTTAGTTAATATAAAGCCAACATCTCCTGTCAATTGGTTGATAACAACATACAAAAAGGCATCATTAACTCTTTGAAAATGCTTTTCTGCCTTCTTGAGCTCTAATTGGTCATAATATTTCTAGACTTTATTTTCACCAACTACTTCCCCAAGGGTCCTGTATGTGGGCCTCCTTAGTTAATATAAAGCCAACATATCCTGTCAATTGGTTGATAACAACATACAAAAAGGCATCATTAACTCTTTTAAAATGCTTTTCTACCTTCTTGAGCTCTAATTGGTCATAATATTTCTAGACTTTATTTTCACCAACTACTTCCCCAAGGGTCCTGTATGTGTTCAGGCCTATAAATTTTCCCATCCTTGTAGCATATAGTATACTACATAGGAACTCATGTAAAACATCTTGGTATCTTTCACTTTAATGATATGATCATGAATAGCATCAAACACCATTTGTCCCCAGTCCAAGTACAATTTTCCATCAAGAATAATATGAATATAAGAGAACATCCAGATCTTGAATGGATGTGTCTTCCTTCCCAAATTCCATAGGAAATAGTGTGATGACCTCACCTACTTCCATAGAGAAGTCAAACCTCTCAGGCTTGGTGGGCACTTTATTTATTGACTTCTCTATTTTCAACCACCTCTTATTTACATATATTAGGTTACTCTCTACCTCTATCTCATATTTCCATGATTCCTTAACTTCTATCATGATTTTGAGGTTAGGATGGGGAGGTAAGTCAACTTGAGTAACCTTATCATTCTTGATGTTAAATCAATAATCTCATTTCCCCAAGGATCAATACATTTCCTCTGGAATGGGTTTTATGCATGTGCAATAGCTAGTATGAATTCAGGGCAATACAACAATATTGGAAAGGAAGCTACATGTACAAGTATTGAATTATCAATATTTTTGGCCCTTAGACTAGCATCTTCTATGAAAACATCCTTGACAAATTGGTCAAGATCAACATGGCCAACTAGTGTATTAGTTATCTTCAACACCTTTGATGCAAACTTTGATGGCACAAGAGAACCTTGAAACTTATACTTCATGGTGAGTGGAATCTATTTCAGCTTCAATATTTTGTCCCTTTGTTATTTTGGCACCTCCTTGACACCAATATCTCCCTCTAAATCAGACATTTAACAAACCTGCAACATTGACATTCATTAGGAAGAAAGGAGCACTACAAAGAGTTAGACATTAAATACATCTTATACTAAAACCTTATAATCCAAAATAAGTGCTCATCTATAAGATATCTCTATTGCTTCAGGTTTCGGGTTTAGGATAGCCCCTAAAATATGACCCTTAGTAAAAACATCAGCAAACTATCGGACATCAAAATTGGGCTGAAACTTAGAACTTGAACTCTATAACAAGATGTATCAAAAGTCAAGATCGATATGGCACTCGGTACTTGAACTCTGAAAAGGGAACAGGTTCAGGTTTTGCTCCAAGTTTCGATACCGACCAAAGGTCAAAAGTAAAAATTGGGATAAAACCTAGCACTAGAACTCAATTTGTCTTCAAGGGTCAGATTTTGTTCTGAGGTACTATACCAGTAGTTGTTTGGAAGTCAGGACTAGGATGACACTTGGAATTGACACCTCTAATCGTGAAAGGTCAAGGTTCCGTTCCGATCTTGATCCCTGACTAAGAGTTAGAAGTTGGAATCGAGTTGGAACCTGACATTGGATGAATTGTCTCAGAGAAGGTAAGGTTTTACTCCGATGTCTGATCCCAACCAAAGGTTGGAAGTCGGATTTAGAATGGCATTAGGAATAGGAACTATAGAAAACTACATAGTTGTGGTTCAGTTTTGAAACTCTATCCAAAAATATGTGTAGAAGCTAAAATTGGAACATGATCAAGTATGAGGGTGACAAAATGATTTAATAGTGTTTATCAAAACCCACATTAGGATTTAGGATTGGGATATTATCCAATAATAGAACCCTACTTTAAAGAAATTGATCTAATACTTAGTAAAATTGGTAGCTTTGAGGATCATACACAAGGGAAACCTAGGGTTCAAGCTTAGATTTGTAAAGGTTGATGTTACAAAAACCCTATAGGAACTAGGGTTTTGATAGGAACAAATAAATTCATGCATGAAAAATGAGGCAACAACAAAAAATGTAAAAACCCAAAAGAAATGCAACACAAATGAACCAAACCACAAAAGAAAAATAAAGAAACAAGCAAAAACACTCCCAACAATCAAGAAATAAAAAAAAAGAAAAAAAACCAAGCAAGAAATAAGAAAATGAGAAAAGGAAGAAAAAAACCCTACCTCGAAAGTTGTGACACCAAAATCAACAATGCTTGATCGAAAATAACCAAATTTGAACTCATGCCCCAATCCTTTGCCACTTTATACCTCTTTTCATTGAAAATGCAAAGAAATTGTGAGCTAAAACTGAATGGAAGTCAGAATATACACTGGTTCACATGTGTGAACCAATTTCCATTAATGTGAGGTAGATCAGGCCTTGGGATCGAAGTGGCACCCATTAATGAACCAACACAAAATCCACGAGGTAAGTCGAAAGTTGGGATCGAGATGGAACATGACACAAGAACCCTCAAAGAGTGCAAGGTTCCAAACTCATTCCAAAACTTGAACTCGACAAACAAAAGCACAAAGGACGAAAAAATTGGGGTTGGGTTGGAACTTGGAATGTGACCCTTAAAAAGGTTCATGGTTCCGGTTTTGGTCCAACACCTGATTCTGAGACAAACAAGAAAAAAAAAGAAACCAAAGATTGGAGTTGGGATGGAAATGAGAACTTGAACCTCCTAAAAGGTGCCAAGTGTCAGTTTCATCTTGAAACCTAATCCCAACAAAATAAAAAGACCATGAGCAAGTGGAGATCGAAATTGGGATGGAACAAGGAAAATGAACCTTCACAAATTGAAAAGTTCAAGTTCCCTTCCGATACTAGAATTTGACAAGGAAAAAAAAAAAGGAAGAAACATGGGGATCAGGATTAGAACAAAAACTGGAATTCAAACCTGCTAAGGGTGAAAACTACTAGTTCCATCCTAAAATTCAAACTCAAAAGAAAAAGAAAAAAAGGCTTGGAAGAAAAAGATAACTCTTGAAGCTAGAATGAAAACACCAAAGGAAAAAAAGAAGGCTTCGAAGAAAAAGATAACTCCTGAAGCTAGAACGAAAACACCAAAGGAAAAAAACAAGGGGGACCCATTTATTACCAAAAATAAAATCGAGTGGTTATGCAAAGCATAACAAATGGCGACTCAATTGGGAAAATGGTTTACCCATTTTCAGGATACAGAAGAATTCAGTCACCCCTGAATGTTTGGTTTATGATTATTTTAAATTGTGTATAATTGGTTACTACAAACAAGGCCTAGTTGAAATCTCAAATTGTGCATCATTATAAAAAATTCAAATCTGAGTGTGTGTTGTTTGTGATACATTTTTCTCCTCTAAAAACTTCAACTATCCTGAAAACAACTGTATTCCCATTCAAGCTACATGAGGTGGGTCATTTTAGTTGTCATACAATGATATCCTAGACATTGCACTACTGCTAGCTAGACATCTATAGACCCATCGAAGATACCTCTAATTATCTCAAAGCATTGCTTACCACTAGCCAGACATCCATAGCTCTGATAGAGATACTTGAATAACATATATATATTGAATCTATTCTAAAAAATTTTCTTTTCTTTTTTGTTCAGGTATTGGCTTTCTTGAAGTAATATATCTTATCTTTTCTCAATACTTAGACATTGTAATCTAAAAATCAAGTTGAGAACTATGGTAAATGATCCTAAGCCAGCTAGAATCTCAAGGAGGTAAATGATTCTAACTAATAAGTGACAGATTCAACTGTGTTTCAAAAGATCACTTAGGATGTACCCATTTGCTTTGACTTTTCAAACTGTCATTAAGATAAACATAAAACACAAGTTTTAAAATGAAAACAGAAATACAGGTATACCTAAAAACACCTAAATCAATTTCTCTACCATAGTATCCTTTGTATGCTTTGGATAACTACCCACTATTCTAAAATGATAAAAATGGAAGACCCCCACAATAGAAAGAAAACATCGAGAAAAAACAAGCAAACAAACAACAAAACAACAAGACAACACAACAAAGAAAATAAAAAAGAAAGAAAGAGAAACTAAACTAAATATATACAAAGGAAGGATCATTAGGCCTTCATGGGCCAAAGTAGTGCTTGAAAAACTATCCATTAACTAGCAATGGAACAGGTTCTCCCATTAGGGTACTCAATCGAAAAGAATTTTCATCGAGGATTTCAACAATTTGGTATGGTCCTAACCACAATCTATCAAATTTTTGGTGATCACCTTTATTCTCTCTGGCTTTATCCCATAGTAGCACAATATCCTAAATCCTAAAGGCCTTAATCTTGGCTTTGTTTTCAAATCAACACTTGACTACAACTTGATGTTTAGAGAATTGTTGTAGAGTAGCATCTCTCTATTCTTGTAAGTTTAGTAAATTATTCAACCTAAACTCTATCCTATCATCATTGGTATAAAACTCCTGCATAAATCATAAAACATGGATTTGAAGGTTAATAGGAAATACGAGGTCCTATCCATAAACTAATTTGTATGGTGAATTTCCTAGGGAAGCTTTAATTCTGGTTCTATCCGCCCCATAGGGAAAAATTCAACTATGTATGCCAATCCCTAGGATTGATTTCTAATAACCTTTTGATTACTTCCAAAATAAAATTATTGGTAGAATCAGCTACCCCATTGCCTTGTGGATAATAGTTGGAAGAATATTTCAAAACAATCTTATACTCAAAGGCCCACTGAATAAATTGTCCAGAAGAAAAAGCGGGGCCGTTGTCACATACCAAAGTGAAGGGTACCCCAAACCTAGTAATGATATGCTTGTTTGGAAACTTGATGACTGTTAGAGTTCCAAATTTGCACCCCTCTACCAAGTTGCGAAAGAAATCAACAAATTTGGACTAACATGGGTCTACTTTCAGGCTACGGGTATCCTATTGTGAAAGTAGACCTCTAGATTATGGGTTGGCTTCCCTTTTGATGTCACCTAAACTAATAATTTCTTGAGGAAAAGGGTAAAAAGATGCATGAAAATGAGACTTGATTGAAACTACTAAGGGTGATACACCAAAACTAACTAAGACCTGCAAACAGCCTACACACATTCAAAATAGTGACAAACCTTGGTTCACACAACTCATTTTCACATTCATTTTCACATAAGTAATTTATAAGGAGGTTTTTAGAAAAAATCTTAGAAGGAAAAATTTAACAACTAACATCACTTGCATTTACTAACACAACTTATAACCTACAACAATGCATATTTCTACTAAACAGGTGCTTAAAAATGAGACAAAACTATAAGGAAAGATAGATTTCACAAGTAACTTGATCAACCATTAACTACACACAATAAAACATAAAATGAGAAGGCAACTATTTAATGTCATTGATTCAAAGTACTCAACTGGTGTACAAGTCCATCTCTGAGTTATAATACTACTCCTACTAAAAAGATAACTCTAAATCCAAGCTATCACTTTGTTGGAAATAAAAATCTAACTCCAATAACAAATATTGAAGTTACTTAAGTAAAAATTCAACTAATTCTCTCACACAAGTCCATCTAGAAGGTTCTAGTTGGATGTACCAGAAAAGGCCAAAAAGAACCTTCTAAAATCACTCCAAATTGTCCTCCACATGAAGCAAAGTCAAGGAAAGACCATAGTCACACTAAAAATGTGACAAAAATGCCTCTAGATAGCCTCTTCCCTCCAAAAAAATAGTCAAAGACACCTCCCACACCTTCCTCATGTCTACCAGTCATCATGTTTTCCCACACATGTATTCAACCCATTTGACCCACACCTTTAGTGCTTTTGCAAAAGCACAAGACTCCATTTTACATTAAAAATAATAATTTGATTAAGTGATTAATAATAATATCACTTAATCATACCATTTTAGATTTCAAAACAATGCAAAAAATGAGGCCCTACCACCTCCTTGGATTACATCAATATCTGCATTATAAATAACATTGAATAAAGTGATTTCCAAATCACCTCAAGAATGTTTTCCAATTGAATAAATGGAAAAAATGATAATAAATCACTAAATGCTTGTAAAAACATTTAAGCTAACTCAAAACCCCAAGGAATTGATCAAGTTTAATTTACCCCATTTCTGCATTTCAAAACCATATCACCTGGTCAACTTTTCATAATCTCAAATATATACAAAAATGGTCAAGGTGAAAGAACTCTATGTGAGAGATTATAATGCAGCTCCAAAGTTCTTGGTAGGTATTGCATTTTTCAAAAGATAATGAAAAAGCACCAAGGCATTTGGTTGATCTTCAAAATGAAATTCAAGGAAAATTTTTCTAAGTTTGAAAGTGCCACATGAGGCAAAATTGCCTAAGGCATAAACTTAAACACAAACCCACATAACACATTAAAATGTGTTTTCATTTTTTAAAACACAAGGAAAAAATGCCTTGGTCATCCTCCATAGGGTTTCAAACCCTAAAAAAAACATGGGAAAAGAAAAAAAGCCATTCATTTTTGCCATTGAGCCTTTTTGGAATGTTCATCTAGCCACCTTGGGGTTTCATGAAAGCACCAAAAAATTGTGTTCTACCTAATTTTTGGCTGATTTTTTGATGACGTTTTGTGATTTCCTCATTGGAAGAATGAGGTAATGCATTTTTTGAGCTGGCTTTTTTCATTCATTTTGGAAGTCATAGGATGAGTTAAAGCCGTGACCATGAACACTTTTTTGATCATTTTTGTTGCTTTATCTTCTCTGTGGTTATTCTATCTACTCACAACTGCCATGATTGTGATCTTTTGAAGCTAAAATGGAGGTCTTCAATAGTGAAATGATTTGCACATTTAATGAAAAGTGAGCCATTCAAGCTTAGGTAAGCTTTTACTAGACCCATATCTTGATTTTCTTCTTTTATTTCAGTGAATAAAAGCTTGAACTCGAGCTCTTCCAGTGTCAAAATGAAGCAAAACTAGCTTTTTTCTCTGGATTCAAAGTTTTATTTAAAAAAACCTAAGTGTCTTTGTGATTTTGTGAAGAAAAGAAATACCTTCAGGCTGCAACCATGAAGAGAAAACCAGGGTTTTCACTTGTTGCTTTGTTTCAAATTTCTCCATGATATTTCTCTCAAAACTTCTAAAATTGCACTTTCAACACAAACCCTGATGGGTTTTGCATCTTGAGAAAAAAAACCAGATTTTTTTACCTCTGTATTTGAAGTTATGAACAAACCCCAAATGGGTTCTTTGATTTTGTGAAGAAAACTGGTTTTTGGGTGCGGCCATGAAGAATTGACTAGGATTTGAGCATACTTTTGTTTCTTTTGAATGTCTCTATGAAATCCCTCCTTCAACACTTCTTAAGTTGTAATTTCATAACAAACCCAGATGGGTTCTTGTCAATGTAAACAAAAATGGCCTTGACCAGGTTGCGACCATAAATAAGCACTTGGGTTTGTTGCATTTCACTGTCTTTAGCATTTTTCTATTTATTCTAAATAGAAAACCCGATGATGCATTTGGGGTATTAAAATCTTGCATTTTCCTCTTAAAAGAAACCCTAACTTGAGGGTTTGTACTCCTTTGCATATTTCATCCTTTTCATAATGGCCTTGGCTCAGCCTCATGAAACCTCATTACATTATGTATGTGGAACTTGTATCATTTTCAGAAAATGACACCTTCTATATGAATAATAGAAGAAATGTATGTGATTTTATTCTTTACTAATTTTCAATCACAAGCCTCTATTGACAGATACCTTTTCAGTTTTTTAGTATTCATTGTATTTTAAACAAAACCCCTTGAAGAAAATATGATTTGCTACATGATTTAATGTCATTGCATGGTATAAGTATACCTCATGGAAAATTTATGCATCTTTTTTCATTCCTTTATGAACAATAGGAAACAAATAACCATTTCTCTTTTGTAATTGAAATGGCAAGAACTCATGGCAGCTCTGTGGGTTTGCATAAAAAATATATTTTCATGAGTCAAGGTTGTGAATGATGTTATTCCTCTGAGATACTTGTAGCTATAGCTTTCACACATAGGTTGTCCTATATAATGCATGAGACTAAAATTACCTTAGATTGTAATTTTCTTTGAACAAGTCTCTTCTAGGTGGTTCTCATGACATGATGATTGCCAGAATAGTATGGTTGTCTTCTAATAAATGTACTTTTTCTTTTCTGTATAGCCATACTCACAATATCATTGTTTGTATCTTTGTTCTTAGAATTGATTCTTGTCATGCAAGACTTTCATTGTTTATTGTTATAGCACTATCACTTGTCTTGCTACTGTAATGATTAAGCACTGTTCCACTTGTTCATAGTTGTTTGAGATGCATTGTCTTGCAACTCAATGTTGATGAGTTGACATCAAATGGCTGAACCTCTATTGTTGATTCCTTTTTAACATGCTGGATTGGTCTTTAAATGAAAAAAAATAGACTAACTAAAAGGAAACATCCTACTTGACCATTTGAAAAGCAACAAGATTCCTATCTCAAACACAAAAAAATGTATGTTCAACACCTTATCCCTCACTGCTTGATTCCTTTTGTGTGGTCTCCTGATGTATATGGCTGATCATTTGTATGTAAGCGCTCCATTTGTGCACTATCTTACATCATTTTATTTTTAGAAATGCTTTCAAATTTTCAAATGTTGGCATCCTTTGTGAAACACATTTTCTCTAAATAGCTTTTGTGATGATCATGCTTAGGGATACTCTATTAGAAGACATTGTTGTTTGAAATGCATTATATTCATTGTGCCTGATATCATCATGGTTGTACCTAATGTGGATGGTTTCTTCACTTTGTTCATTGTAATCTCAATCTTGCATTGATATTAGTCAAATCCACCAATCTTTGTTTTACTTAAGCTGGCTTGAAGAGCTGGAAATATGTGAGTGCATGGTTCTTTGACTTCATGGAGACTTATTGCATCTTAACATCAATGTTCTTTTTCTTTACTCTGTATCTTGCTTTACAAGGAGCTGCCTTTTATCTTTAGCTGCATGGTGCTATTATGATCTTCCTATGTATTGAAGTCACTATCTTTTAAATGTAAATGCACATACTATACTCACAGGTACAAAACATGTTGAATGCACCTACCTTTTCTTGAATTTCTGTCATGTGACTTCTTTATAGAAATTTTATCCATGTTGCTTGCTTTGAGTGATATTGTTAAGTGACCTTAATGCTCATGCTCCTCATGCATTTAGATCATTGTGGCTATTATATCATTATGAGGCATTGTGCGTTGATTTTTTTGACACAAGATGTGCTTTGTAGGGGTATTGTATTATGACTTTAGAACCTTTGCTACCCTATAGCATACATTCATTATTGTTGTCCTATAGCATGAGATGTAGCATGCATTGTTCTTCCTCTAGGAATGGTATCCTCAAAACCCCTTGAGAGGTTGTCACTTTTGGCAGTGAATAGGTCCACTATGCTTCTAAAGGTGCCTAGCTATAGATAGTGACAAGGTCACTGTCATTGCTTTCTTTTGTTGCTATCCCTACTATGGTCTTCTCCCTTAGGATGTCCACTTCCCTTGATGCCATGATATCCTTTAACTGGGTATGCCTCAAATAAAAAAGATAACTCTACTATGTACTTTAGCCTGTTATATGGTTGGGACTATCTTGATCCTAGAGATTAGGGACTGATTTTTCATTGATGGGAATCTTCAACTTAGTATGTTGTCATTGCTCTTGATAGTAGCTTTCTTTCACCACTGTGTTTGTTTACTTCTTGCTTCCCTCTCCTGTCAAAAGTGACTGTATACACTCATATATTCACATTGCTCTTGTGCCATAGGATGTTCATCCTTCATTGATATCACTACATCTTAAAACTGATACATTTTTAACAGTCACTTGGCTATCTAGATTGCCCTATGTTCATCTTTAATGTTTTCCTTCTCCTTTCATGAGATGATTGTTATTGTCCTCATATCCACCTAAGATTTCCCATTGCAAACTCTTAAAGGTCATTGTTATACTCACTTGACATTCCTTTTTCTTTGATCTTATTGGGAAAACATATGTCATTTATGGTGGTGACCCGAAATCTCACCATCCTAAGTGATGTGTGGATGTCCAATAGGATTGAGGTAATA
The DNA here is from genome assembly GCA_007258455.2 of Sequoia sempervirens. NCBI lineage: Eukaryota > Viridiplantae > Streptophyta > Pinopsida > Cupressales > Cupressaceae > Sequoia > Sequoia sempervirens. The sequence continues at coordinate 540,962,497 of VDFB02047230.1, forward strand.
TGAATTAGAAAATTTCTTTCATGCAACAATGTATGATTATCTTTGTTCCTTCTTGCTGGACCATATGACTCATGATAGTTCTAGGCATGAATTGATTTCTCCTCCATTATTTTAATAGATACATAAGTGAACTTGATACATCACAAAAATAATTTACTTCTTTAATAAAATGGATCTTGGATCCACTTAAGAAGATTGAAAGACATATCAAGCAAAATACACCTTCCTTTTGACATGATGGCAGCCTATTGATTAATTCATTGTGAAAAGATGAAGTGTGAATTTCTTGACAGTTCACATTATGTGTTGCATCTTTTGAATCTGGTAATGAAAGTTGATCAACTGGTGTGATTCCATATTGATTTAATGCATCAAGAATATATTTATCATTTATTTGATCAAGTTTCTCAATTTCCTATCCCTCTTAAAATATCAGAGGGCAACATGTTGGGCTCAACCCTCATGGGAGCCACATTTTACTCCACATGAAGTAATTAGTTGAATCAAATTAGTAACAAGACTTGTCCTAAATTTGCACAAGGAACAAACTGGTTAGATAAACAAAACATATCATAGGTGTGTTTGATTATTCTTTTCTTGTTTTCCTAGACACTTATGGTATGCTGTCTATTTTAATGCTTATGGACATCAAATTACATGTTTATGGATGTTTTGCACATATTTTGATTAGTGACCTTTCATTTCTCTAACAACACTATTTTTTTCAAATGCAAGAAACCTAGGAGCAATGAGGAGAGTGTCAAACAAAAATAGTGCAATGGGAAAGACTGAGATGATGTGGGACCAAGCCAATGGGATTCACCATTCCATGATGTAATGACAGATCCCTTTTCATTTTATGTGCAATTTTATTTTTTGTTATCTATAGGTGTATAGTATTTTCTTTATAAGCATTAGAATAGCTAGTCCCTTGGCTTGTGAGGGACATTATACATTTATGATCATAAATAGAGATTACACTTACAATACATGTTGGTTCTCTTTCTTATTTGTATGTAATTACAAAACTAGAATAATGCAATCTATTTTGACAATCTCCTTTATGCACATTAATGAACCTTAGCAAAACATGATGTATCTTTTAATGTTTAAATGAAAACACAAAAGAATAAAAAATAAGTTACCTAATTTTAGCTGGAAGCCAAAATCAGGTAACAATGACTATGTTGGTGGTGAAAATTTTATACGTCCACCATTTGTAGTAATCAGTCATAGTCAAGATGGATTTATGAATTGCAGAGGAGTTTGGGTTAATTACACAAACAAAATCCAATGCCTATTGGGAAAATGACCTTACCTCATACACTAGTTGCAATGGCATTGTTAGGTTACACTCTTTGGATGCTGATGTCTGACATGTATGGCATGTCCTTACATGTTGGTGAGCATCCAAAAATACATGTGGCCAATAATACACTGACCTCAAGATCTGATGAGCCATAGCATCAGCTGAATGGTGTCTGGTACCATGTTTTCCATGAAATTTTGTAACAAATTGCTTTTCTTGCTATTGGTCTAGACAACGTAAGTACACACCTTCAAATTTTTTCTTGTACAAAGCTCCACCCTTAATCATATAGTGAGAAATATTCAACCTCAATTACATTCTCTATGTTGCATTCATCCCATCAGGACACTTGTTATTTAGTAGTAAGAAGATTAGATCGGCATACCATGGATCTCCAGTGAATGACTACACTATATATTGTTGGCAAGTGATCTTGGAATCTACATCAACCATTGCTTTGGAAAAACCCTATCCTCTAACTAATTTCATGGGGTAGATCTTGAGATAAAACTCTATTAAAATTATCATCCACTTCCCCCTTTTCTCTCCCAACTCACTTTAAATGAGTAGGGACTTCATTGTTGGATCTGGGACAATGGCCACTATTTTACTGTGCAGGATGTAGTGGTGGAATTTGTTGATAGCCCTTACCAATACGAAGGCCTAATTCTCCAATGGTGGATATATTATCTCGACATTTTTAAATGGGGGACTTATGAAAGCTATTGGTCATTTGTCCCCTTCATCTTTTTGTTGTGTCAAAGCAACAACACATGAGTGGTTAGATGCAAAAGAATAGATAAAGAAAGGCTATAAGTAGTCAGGACTAGTCAAGATAGGTTCTTCTAAAATGGATTGTTTGATCTATGAGAAAGCAACCTTTTCCATGTTGATCCATTCTATCTTTGTGTCTTTCTTCATCATTTCGTTTAATGGTTTGACAATCTCTGCAAACCCAATTATAAACTTCTACACAAAGTTTATCTTTCGAAAGAAAGATCTCATCTCCTTTTTACTGCCAGGCATAGGTAATTTTAGAATAGACTCTACTTTTTTAGGATAATTGGAAATGCCTCTTTCTAATATTATATGACCCAACAACTTCCCTTCTAAAAACTCAAATACACATTTCTTCAATTTCAAGGAAATACCAAATTTTATACATTTTTTCAGAACCTTTGCTATGTTAGCAGCATGATCCTCTCTGTTCTTAGAAAAAATTGTTAAATCATCCATGTAAATAATAATGCATTTACCTACCAGATCTTTGAAAGCTACATCCATTACATGCGAAAAAGTGGCTTCAACATTGATGAGGCCAAACAAAATTCTTCAGTAAGCGAATGTTCCCAACTTCATTATAAAGGAAGTCTTCATTCTGTATAGGTGTGAATTTGCACCCCTTATGCAAATTCCCCTATTAGATTTCCTCACCTTAAAAAACCAAATTCGAAGGCTAAAATCCACATTAGCCTGCTACCTTAATTCCACTTGGCGACTATTTTATGTGTCGAGGACACCTGAGCGGCGCACAGACGTCCACACGACATGCTTATGTCCCTGACAGATTCCTACTTTTGAAGCCTTCAGAGGCATTACACTTCCCATTGGGGTTGATTTATAACACCCCTCTTCGACCAACCGACCCAAACCATTTTTCTCATTCCCCCTTCAAATTCACTCTTCATTCCTTCATTTCTTCCTTCTAAGCACTCAACTTGATCTCTCCAAGTATTCTAGCATTCACTTCTTGCAATCTCAACTCTCAAGAAATACTTTGCACTCCATAGCAGCAACAAAAACATTTGATCAACTCCATAGAGAAAGTGTGGAACAACACCATTGCAACAGGGGCTTGAGTTCTCTCATTTTCTCCTCCATTAGCTAGTGAGCTCTTGGTGGAGGTGGTAAGCTTTTCATTCCTCTCCTCTATGATTTGGTTGGGTAGCCTAATAATATTTTGTAGTGTTATTGTGTTCTTTTCTTTCATTCTCCTTTATTATACTATTTCTCCATTATTTCTATCTTTTCTATCCATGGAGGTGGAAACACCAAAATGGGGGTCTAATTGAGGTAGACCCCTATATAGCCCACCAAAAAATTTCCTCTTTCTTGTGTGCAGGTGGAAGTGTACTTGGAGCTAGCTGGCGAATGAGTACCTTTGTGAGATCATTCTTGTCACCTTAAATTTAATTTACTTGCTTTATCATATTCGCTCATACTTGTCATACTTTATAGCTCTATTTTGTCCCTTTGGAAGTGACTAGCTAGGTCGTTAGCCTATTTTCTGGTGGTTCACATTATCTTTTTGGTCATCTAGTTGTACGAATTCCAGTTCCCCTAAGAGACACTAGCACGTCATGTTATCATCCTAGAACCACACATTCATACTTAGGTAGAGAGCTTCTTGAAATACAATGTGGAACCTAAAAACTGGCTCGCCTAGCCCCATTCTGAGTTTTGGGTCTGCAGAGTGATTAAAGGACCTTAGAGTCCTCATCATTCTTGTCCCTCATCTTCAAACACCCTTTTAAGCTAAGGTAAGTTAGGGAAACCTTCTTCTCTTGTCCCTCCATGACCTGGGGCCTTGAATGTGGTTGGTCCACCTCTCTTACATTTTTGGTGAACCTAATGTGAACCAACGTTTGATTGTTGTACCCCTAAGTGTTGTGAAGGTTTATGAGCATCAAAAACTAGTCCACAACCTTCAGGAATATTGTTAGGAGAAGTATATAACACCTTTTGATGGAGAGGATGAAGGTCACTATTGGTTTCTCTACAGGCCTTTTTGTTGGATCTTTCATTGGTCTCGCCACACAAGAGTAGTTTTTGAGGGGAAAGGTTGGATTCTCTAATGAGACTGATCATGTCCCCACTCCTCCTACATCTCCTACATCATCATCGGTCGAAAAGTATGAGGTTATTCACATTACTTCAGAATATGTCTTTGCCCTCAATAAAGGGTTGGGTGATGTGGAATATCACTTGGAAATAGACCTGAAGTTGGCTAGGGCCACCTGGGTTATCAGCGAACTAAAGTACATGGTGGGAAAAGACCAAACATGCATAGAACTCTTGGATATTATATGTAGCTTGATTGATGCATGCGCTCCTCCAAATAATTCTAACATTATATGAGGAGCCACTTTTAAAGATCATGAGAGATAGGACTATCGACACCTCCTACATCTATATACATGACCGATAGTGTACCCTCGATCAATATCCTCTCTGCTTCCAAGGGATCCAAAACTATCAAAGTGAACAAGATCCCCTTGGGTTTCAACTTCACCCCTCCTATCACCTCTAGTGGTGGAGGTTTTGTTGGGTTGAATAGTGGGGGCTCTGGTAGTGGTAGTGGATTTGGCATTGAGGGTGGTACTAGTGGAAGTGGTTCTAATGGAGGTCATGGTGGTGGCTTTGGAAGTGGAGGTGGCTTTGGTGAAGGCCCTAATAGTGGTGGTGGTTCTGACATAAGTCACATTGATGGTTCTGGTGGTGGTGGTTTTGGAGGAGGTTTCTCTAGCCCTCTATCTTCTAATGAACCTATTTTGAACACTCTTCTTCAAAATATGGGTAAGATACGAAGCCAGTTGGCGAGTCTCTCCTAGGTTTCTACCTAGCCTATCTTCCAACCCTTCTTCTAGCATAGCCCATTGTTAGTTGTGATTTTGAACACTCCCTTCCCTCAAGGAATGTAGATCCCTAAATTTGAGAAATATGGTAGCAAAGGGGACCCACAAACGCATGTGTCCACCTTTAACGCCCTATGTACAAATTTCTTCCATCATGACACATTGATGGAAAAACTATTCCCTCGATCTCTCAAGGATACAACACTTGAGTGGTACTATTCCTTTCCTAATAATTCCATTTTGTCATTTGACCAACTTGTAAACCAATTTCTATGACAATTCCAAGCTAACATCAAGCCAAAGATGACCTTTTCGGATCTCGTCTGATGCAAAAAATGTGATAATTGAAAGATCATTGATTTCATAGCATGGTATTAGACACTCTTCTCATAGATCTCGTATCCACTGCCCGATTTTGACATGTAGAAGGTATTCATAGGGAACTTACAAAGGCCTTGGCAGGAGAATTTCACCCTTATGAAATACCCTTCTTTTGTGCATTTGTGTGTAGCCCTACAAGAGTATCAACAGACTATACTTCAGTTCGGGGGACCCTCCTTGCACTCTCGTTCTAAAGGAAAATCCATCATATCGATTTGTGGGAAAGGTAAAGTTGTTGTGAATGTAGTAGCCACTATGGATGTCAATGGCCTCAAATGCAACCAAAATTTCACAAAGTTGGTTGAATCTTATTCTTCCATCTTGCAAAAGTTAGTGAAGGATAAGATCATAACCTTGTCGAACCCTAGACCTCTTAAAGAACCTTACCCTAGTTGATATGATGCAAGTACCTATTGTCATTACCATCGAGTTAACGGACATGATATCGAACATTATATGTTCCTATGTCATGAGATACAAGAACACATCAAGGATGATACTATTTGTCTCAATGGAAGCAAACAAAATACAAATAAATAGTGGAAAAAGTGAATAGTGAATTGCAGATATACACAGACCCATTTCTATGAAACTTTGCTAATATGATTTTCGATCTCGCCGATTCTATCACTCATCCCGAGGCCTATGTTAACATGGTCACAATTACTTTTACCACATAGCCTGTGACTGGTTTTTCAGATGTGACATTCACTTTGTAGGACTTGTCCATAAATAACAAGCCCTCTCCCCTCTACATTCCCACTTGCCTAAATGGTAACATTGTGACAGAAATCCTAGTAGACCCCACGAGTTGAGTGAATGTTATCACATAAGAGATGCTGTGGCTTAACTCACTACATAGAAAAAAAGAATATGAAGAAACAAGATCCACCATCTGAACACACAATGGTCTCTCTCTGAAGCCATATGGCTCAATAACCTTTTCCCTTCTAGTTGTACCTAGGGTTGTTGACATGGTTTTTGATGTCATTCCAGGGTTAGATTTGTTCAAGATGAAGCCAGGCATACCTTGGCTAACTTCCATGAATGGAATTGCCTCCATTATTCACAAGTGTTTGAAGTTCTCCCATGAAGGTGTCGTGCATGTAGTGCATGACACTAGATACCAACCCTTGGTGTCCCATGGGGGATATTCATTAGACCATTTTTAGCCCACTCTAGTTGGTTCGCTTCCTCCAAGAATGAACCTACTTTACAAAAAAATATGTGAAGTATAAGATCGGGGACAAGGGACAGCCAAAACTGGCTCTTCCTATAGTACAACAACTGGCTACCTCCTCTTCTCGAAAAGGGAAGGAGAAGCTTTCCTCCTCTCAGGATGACTCATTTTCCCCCTTTCTTTGGAGGTGTATTGGATGAGAAAGCCTAGCTTCTACCCATTGAGTCTGATGATCCCTCCTTAGCATAGACCCAAGATTAGGATATCAGAGCTCCCTACTAAACTACTCAGACCTTTGTACTATTTATATGGTAGAGGAAAAGGTCCCCATGGGGAATCCTTTATGTCTCGACCTCCACCTCCTACTGCTCTTGCTCCCAAAGTAGTGAATGGGAAGAGGCCCGCTACTGAGGCACTTAAGTCAACTCCCCCTATTGCTTCTCAACTTGCTCCTCTTGCTCCCATTCAAGAGTCTATTCCTTAACTGGAAACGGCTATAGTGGACACTCCCATGGCTGAGTAGGAGCCTTATGTTCCTTCATAGTCCCCAGAATCTAGTTCAAAGAGTCATAGAAAGAACAAGTGCAGGAACCAACAAAAGGATCTCATGGCTGAGCAGGACACCTTATAGAGGAAGGAAGAGGAGATGATCACCCCTATATCAGGGCCTCCTACCATGTCCTCCCCTCTCCTCCCCTTTGCTTCCATTTTGTCTAGCTCTATATCACTTCTGGCTTTTGCTGTGAGTACGAATTCACCTAACCCTAAAAAGGTGTAGGTTTTCATTGCTACTTTAGTGGAGCCACTTCTATTGATGTCCCTTCTAGATGTCCAACCTTTCTCAAAATGCATAGATATGGTGAACACTTTAGTCTTATCTACTATAGTTCTCTCCTCTTCCTCTTCCTCTTCCTCTGCACTTCTTGCCTTATCTATGGGGAGTTTTCATCCTCCAATGAAGAAGGTAGAGAGTGGTCCTTCTAGCAATGGAGGATGTAAGAGGATCCCACCTTCTTCGAAAGGTGGTCCCACACTGACTTGTTTTATCCTAGTGACGGAACCAGTCTTGACTTCTCTTGAGTTTTTCATCACTCCCGAATCACTCAGTGAGCCTAGCGATGAATCTTGGGCACAACCTTCTTCGTCAGTTGAAGTGAAACATGAAAATCCTATCAATCCCATGTTTAACTCTCTAGAAGAGGTTCTAGCCCTATGAACAATCTTCACAAAATCATTGACCTTAGCTTCACAAGAGCTCGATGGAGAGTACCTTGCGGGGCCCTCTTCCTTAGCCCTTGTTACGAGAGGATTGGACAATCCTCTTAACATTCCACCACTGCAGGCTCATCCTCCTTCCCCTGATGATGATCTAGAGTGGGAAGTGGACGACCTCTTGGTCGATCAGTGTTAGGAGGAGGCCCCTTCTTTATCTTTAGATTAGATGTGTGTGTGATGTGATTTGTTTCTCTGTGATCATGCTATGTGTGCCTAGATGACCCTCATCACCCCTGTTGGTGCTTAGATATAGGTGTGGTTTTTGTGTCATAAACCTTCTTCTATTTGTATCATCATTCTTCCATGTTTGTGACTTGATTTTTGATAAATTGGGGATGATGCAAAGTGTTGGGGGCATTTAGGCTTCCCTTCCATGTTGAACCAATTTTTTATTTTTACTTTGTCTTCTAGTACATTCTTCACATGGTCTGATATAGTAGGGGGTTGATGAAAATCCATTTTATATACTATTACCATACATATATATTTATGAGTAGTTCTGACATTGAAATATCAGGTAACCCCTATGCCCTTTGTTCATGCTATCTTTTTTCTCTTTTTATTTTCCTTTATCTTTCTCTCTTCTTTGCTTGAGTTGTCCCTCTCATGTGTGACAATGCCACTTCTACAACATTTTAATTTTTAGAAAACACATTCGTTGACAACAAATATTTTCTTGAGAATCTTCACAAACTTCCTTTCAAGAATCATATTCTCTATGTGAAACCCTAATGGAACTTTTTTCCTTCATCATGGTTTCATAAAGAAAGAACTTGAGAAACTTCCTCTAAAGTGGTAACAACATTGACCTGCCCCTCGCATGGGGGCATCTTCTTGCTTTTGAATTCCTTGATGATGAATCTATTCAAGAAAGAAACACCTCTTTCATACTTTCCCTTGAGTGGATCCCTTCCTTATGTTGGGTTCTCGAGGGACCCCTTTGAAAGTTTTCCGACTTATTGATGGTTTGCGAGACTCTCTACTTACTAGCCTGCGTGGCCACTTTTTGACATGTTCTCTATGTTGGTAAACATGTTGCTTCATAGGTGCACTTGTGAAGCTGCTTTCTGACTCTGTGGATTCCACTTTCTTGGTTTCCTCCATGCGAGAGATCTCGGGGGATACCTTCCTATAGGTTTGCAGGCTTGTAGGATTCTACTTTTGAGCTTCCTTCATGCGAGAGATTTTGGGGGTGGCTCCCCTATAGGTCTGCGGGTTTGTAGGGCACTTTCTTTTGGTTTCCTCCAAGTGAGAGATCTTGGGGGTTACCTCCTTGTAGGTCTACAGGTTTGTAGGGCACTTTCTTGGGTTTCCTTCATGTGAGAGATCTTGAAGGACACCTTCCTTGCAAGTCTATGAGGGTGTAGAGTGCTTTCATAGATTCCTCCATGTGAGAGATCTTGTGGGATGCTTCATTGTAGGTCTACAGGTCTATATGGAACTTTTTTGGGTATCCTTCATGTGAGATATCTTGGAGGACACCTTCCTTTTAGGTCTGTGGGCTTGTGAGGTGTTTTCTTCCTAGGGCTTCCTTCATGTGAGAGATCTTGGAGGTTACCTCCTTGCAGATCTGTGGGCCTATAAGATGCTTTCATTCTTCAACTTCATAGTTCTATAAGGCTATGAATTCCTTTACTTGTCTTGTGCTCTTGAGTTTGGTAGACCATGGTCTACTTCCTCGATAGTTTAGGTATACATTTCTAACTCTACTACTTCTCCAATTTACTTTACTGAAGCACTCATTAGTATTTGTGCTCGCTAAAGTGGGGGAAAATGTATAGGCTTGAATTTTCACCCCTTACACAAATTACCCCATTACATTTTCCCACCTTAGAAAACATAATTTCAAGGCTAAAATCCAGATCAACCCATTGCCTTCATTCCACTTGGCAACTATTTTGTGTGTCGGTAGAAGAATAATTGTCAGAGACGCCTGTAATGTCTAGAAAATGCACAAGAAAGGTTAAAAGCACACACTCAATGAAATCTAAGCTCTAATGCAATCTATGCTAAGAAACAAAGAACAAAGGAAAGCCAAAACATAATAAAACTGAACAATCTCACCAAATATGTACGTATTTTCATGTATCATCTCGATTGCCCTTCTCCATTTTGCTGCTGTAGTATAATTGCCCTTAAATTTTCAAAGTTTGTACAAGTATAGCCTATGATAGTGATTTAGAAAAACATCAAAGATTCAAGATAGTTGCTCCAAAAAGTCATAAGATTTTGAGAGAGATTGGAATGATGAAGAATATATCAATTTATAGAAAATTGATTATTTGAATGACAGGCTAGGATCGAAAGATCAACGAACGGTTGAGATCAACATATTAGACATGCATTATGATAACTGTTAGTAGTGACATGAGTGATATAAATTAGAAATAAAAATAAAGATTAAATAAATGATTTAATCTTCAAGTATGGTATTCGAAAACAGAAGAATTATCTTTGCATGACAAAGATAAAGATGGATTAAAGCAACTCTCAGTTTGAATGCATGCACAAGATTTAATTAATTAAATAGAACTATTTAATTAATATGCATATACACACAATTGAGTTAGAACTAGATGACTAAATGATTTTACGAAGAGATTACTCATGTAAGCAACTTAGATATTAAATCAAGAGTTAACTGAGCGATTTAAATAGATCTTTGAGTCGAGTAAAAGTGAATACCTAGATAACTCACAAAATTATCCAAATATAGAGAAATGCATTAAAATAGAATTTATGAATTAAATAATTCATTTAATTCAAGATTTGATATTTGAAGAATAATTAAATAAATGAGATTTATTTAATTAAGTGATGAGGGAGTTTAAATGAATAATTAAATAAATAAAGGATTTATTTAATTATGAAATATGATAAAAAAAGAATTAAATAAGAATTTATTTAATTGAAGAAGGATAAGGTTAATTAATAACATAATTAAATAAAAAGATTATTTAATTAATTAGATAGAAAATGAGAATGTGAATCAATTAAATAATTAAGATTATTTAATTAATAGAAGAATTAATGTTAAGGTGAATTAATTAAATAATTAGGATTATTTAATCGTGACTATGGAAAAAATACGAATTATTAAGAATATGGAAGTTGCAGGCTTAAACCATATTTCAGTGTCTACATTTGCCCCTCTTTGATACAATGTCATTTCGGCGTTGTGTCAAAGAAAATCGATAAACATATGCCCTAGGCATGCCCCAGTGTTAAACAGGTGAAGGTATGCCCCCTTAGGAAAATTGAGAAATTTTTGAAAAATTCAATTTTTTTTGGAAATAATCCCGATTAGTCCATTGGATAGCCAGAAATGTTGTGGAGTTGACGGAATTGAATTCGGTAATGTTACAGACGGGTACGGGTCGATTGAAGTTGGAAGTTGACGCGGCTAGTAGAAAAGAATGCCACCAAAACCCTAGGTATAAATAGAAATTGGGGTAAAAACCAATTCATTTTCACGCACATTGCTTCGAAATTGTGATAATTGCTCTGCACCCTCAGCGAAGATGTCGCCTGTTCCACACACCCACCATCGAGCATGCAGGATGTGGACCTTCAAACGACCGACCGACGTAGAACCCTCGGTATGTACCTAAATCTCGACTATTGAATTTTTTATTTTGACACTTTTTTATGCATTTTATTGAAATTTATCCTATGCGTCACTTTAGTAAAAGGCCGCATGTGAGTGCGCAATCGATGCATTTGCATGCAGATCAATGCATTTGTAATATCACGTAGATAGCTAGCGTAGGTTTTCTGTGGTTCAATGCATGTGTAGTTTAATTCAACTCATTTGAAAAATAGCATTGCATATGTATTTAGAATAGCCGCATTTGGTTTTCTACAATGCATTTGTAAAAGAATGACACATGTGCAAAAGAATGACGCATTTGCAAAATAATGACACATGTGAATAGCATTTGAGTTTTTTCATTTTACACTAGGATAGATGTTTGATGCTAACATGAGGCATATATAATGCCATTGCAGGTTGTGTTAGGCATTGTATATATGCGAGAGTCGAGACTAATGACTTTTCACTTCTGAGACAGCTTGGGAGTGCAAAGCGATGTTTCTTATGGCACCTAGGTCTCCTACATGTGACAGACATGCCCTAGATTCAGGAAAATTGAGGTCTATTGACAGCGTTGTGCGAGTGGTGGCACTCAGAGACGTCATTTCACCTACCTACCAGAGAGGCAACAATGACCTTAGATGATGTCTATAGGATCCTTAGACTTCCCATCAGAGGTACGAGGTTAAGCTATGATACCTTGAGGGGTGTCACCGAGATGTGTAGATACTACCCTCATGCCAATGTTAGGCAGTTAGGGTTTGATCACTATGAGATCAGATGGCGTGTATTGGCGCAAAGGTATAGGTAGTTGGATTGTCTATTATGTACACTGATAGGTGGGATAGTGGTTCTTGACTGTCGAGGTCATGGTTTTCCTGTGGGTTGGGGAGAGATGCTGGTAGGTATGTTAGAGCGATGAGTGGTATATGGTTGGGGTCCCTGTCTACTTGGGATGTTATATTTTCACTTGCATGTATAGCCTATCGAGAGGCTCAGTCCATGAGTTGTGGTACCATGCTCTTGATGGTATGGGCGTGGGAAGACATTGCTATCTTTCGACGATTGGTGATAGTTGATATTCAGCATGGAGCTCCTTATGCCTTTCGTTATGCGGGGGCTAACACTCAGCACGAAGTGGGAGATATTGGATACTTCAAGCATGCCATAGATACTATAGTTTAGTTTACATGGCGACTGTACTTGGGATGTGCAGATTAGTCGAATGAGGATGCGCATTTGCCTTTTTTCTGCTAGACTCAGTACTTCATTGGGTGGACTATTTCACACATCGACATTATAGAGTGACACTTGCCAGATCGTGTATTGTGGAAGTTCGGAGAGGTACAGGATATGCCGAGAGGACAGGCTGAGTTTGCGAGGTCATCACAAGAGATCCCCTTGTGGGGTCCATAGATTCTAGTGGCTACAATTGAGGCAAATATTGATGCATTGCAGGCAGTTCTTTAGGGGTGGAGAGATGGTCTGATAGACCCAGGTACCATAGAGGAGTATGATCAGTGGTGGGCCGTGCATAGGCCGATACCCCTTATAGATCCAGATCAGCCTACGCCGATAGAGCGGCGAGGGATAGGGCTGTGCGGGAGGCATGGTAGAGGTAGAGGTCAGAGAGGTGGAGGGGGCCGTGGTGATGATGGAGATGATGGTAGAGGTGGTCGATGGGGTGGTAGGAGAGGGAGACGTGGACAGAGGGGGCAAGGGCCACCATTGTCACCCATTTGTGAGGAGGGATGAGTTGAGGAGGATATGTACATGCCAGATATTGGCAAAGGTGGAGAGGAGGTAGATGTTGAGATTGGTAGGGAGGGGAGCATCCCAGAGAGGAGGCCATTCCAGATGTTCCTACAGAGGAGGAGGTAGACAAAGAGGAGACAGAGATTGATGCTCTAGGATTACTTGGTGCCTATCAGGAGGATGATGAGAGGATGATGATCATGAGTGGGAGATTCGAGACAGGATTTTGGAGGAGTTGGATGATGAGGAGGATGGTGTACCAAGGGTTAGACAGGTTGATACAGGGGTAGTTGATCTTGATACTGCTACACTTCATGCCAAGATTACATCCTTGGAGAATCAAATGAGGGTTCTGAAGTTCAAGAGAGATGTGTTACAGATGGAGAGGGACAAAGCTATCATGGACAAAGATTAGGCCATAGCTTAGAGGCAGGAGACCGAGTAGAGATTCATAGAGATTAGGGCCTTATGTATTGGGCCAGTAGTTGCTTTTTCCAGAGAGTTAGTCAGAGCTGGGGAGAGGGAAACTTATTATCGAGATTTATATGACACAGAGGTTCCTCCAGAGAGATGGGCTCCTAGCTTCTCACAGACACATAGCGGTAGGTCATAGACTAGGACCCACACCGGGATAGTTAGCATAGAGGGTGTGGAGCAGCCATGCAGATCAGGTCCATACGACAGGCCCCACTTAGCTCATAGGTCATCGGGTTCTCGACATCAGTCATCCACACACTCTAGTCATGATAGCAGTGGCAGTTCTGGATAGGGACATTTCTTGATATGTACTGAGACATTGTATGATGATCATATAGCCTGCAGGCTTCCATATTTATGATACATTATGACATTATGATGTGACACTTTTGAGGGATATATATATATGATTTTGGCTGCAATTCTCATGATATGCAATTCTATTTATTGATTATGTAGTCATTTATGTATATATGTCATGTTTATATGAGATGCCTATGTGATGGATGATCATATCTACTTTATGATGTGTTTATGCAGCTTATGATGTGATGTTGATTCTATGCGATGATGCATATTGAATATTTATTATGGAAATGGATGTTATGTATGCAATTTATAATAATGAGGTGCAATGTGATGTTATATGTACAATGCTTTCTACATGTGATGCTATAGAAATGTAATGTAATGCATGCATTTACATTTGTTATGTACATGGAATGCTTATATGTATTGTATGATGATGAATGTCTATTATGCCATGATGTCCTAGATTTTAACATGTATGTGTATATGCAAGATGATTTATGATTTGTGTGTCACAAGACTCTGTCATAATGGAAGAAAGAAGAACTGTTAGTGCAGAAAGAAAGATTGAGAAATAATGAAAGAAATGTGATGGATGTTAGTATTAGCAATCTTTGATGTTTCGCTGTATCAAAAAAGGTGTTGCACTTTATCATCATTGGGTGGGACTAATACAAATGGAGATAAACACCATGATATGACATAGATCAAGGTGTGTAAGGTCATCCACTTGCTAATAACAGACAGTCACAAAAAGGGATTGTTGTTAACTCATACTAAGGGCACAAGTTGCCCTAGTCTTTTTGTCAAGACAAACCACAGACAAAAAAAGAGAGTAAAAGATGGGTCATGAGACGTCATCGCTCCTCTAAATCCTTCATGGGATATCCTTGAGGAAACTAGTAACATGACTCAAAATCAAATTTAAAAGACAGTCGATAGACAACAGTCAAAGAAAACAAAATTCTGATACATCGTTGCTTCTCTAAATCCTTCATGGGACATCCTTGAGAAAGCTAGTAACATAATTCCCATCATAAAGTCAAATGAAAAGATAAGATAAATAAGCCATAAAGTCAAAAAGCCAGTAAAATATTTGCCAAAACTTGATCTGTTTGTTTGATTGTTTCAATTGATAAAAGGATTGATTGAGAAAGCCCGATCTCAGGAGATACATATATCGGATAAGACTTTAAGTTTGGTTTTGATGTTATGACTATCTGTATAATGCATGACTAAGCCTGGTTTCAGAAAGACATGTATCATATATGACATTGAGTCAGATGTCATTGATGTGATAACCTGTGTAAGGATATGTTTGATTGTTTGACAATGTCGATATGTAGGAAGGACTCATCCTGTATAAGACATAGATTGTTTTGTTGATATCAATATTCAAAAAGGACTCATCCTGAATAAGACAGAGGTTTATTGTTTTGATGATGTCTATCTCCAGGAAGGACACATCCTGTATCAGACATTAGTTGATTTGTTTTGATTGTTTCCTTGGCAATTTGTTTGATTTGACTTAGAGACATTGCTGACTTGTTCACCAAATTAATGCATGACTTGATATGATGTGTGGACAATTGATTGTTTGTGACAACAAACCCTAAAGGACTGACCTAGTGTGGCCTTAGGGGCTCATCGATTGATGGCCTTGCCTATGTTATACACGCAGAGACCTCATAGTTTGACTTGACTTTGACCGACAAGACTGACTAAAAATAGAAGACGTGTGATAGTGAATGTGACGAACCCTAATGGACTAACCTAGTGTGGCCTCGGGGGCTCATCAATTGATGGCCTTGCCTACATTATACATGCAGAGACCTCGTAGTTTGAATTGACTTTGACTGACAAGAATGACTACAAATAGAAGACATGTGTGATAGTGAATGTGATGAACCCTAATGGATTGACCTAGTGCGGCCTCGAGGGCTCATCGATTGATGACCTTGCCTACGTTATACACGCAGAGACCTCATAGTTCGACACAACCAATGACCTTGTCATATAGACATATGGATTGAATCATGATTTTATATAGACAAACCTAAAAAGAATGGCCTAATGCCTCGGGGGCACATCGGCAGATGGCCTTGCCTATGTCCAAGTGTAGAGGCAACGTAGTTCGACAAACAACAAAGACTGACAAGTGTAACTGACTCTGACTCTATTTTTGGGTTTTCAACATGTTTTGATTTTTTTGTATTTTCAAAGTTTTCTGATGTTATTGTATTTTCTTAGGACAATTTGTGATGTTTTTGGATTTTTCTATGGTTTTACATCTTCACCAATGCTAATGGAAGAGCCAATATGACGGACATCAAGTGTTTTCCCCCAGTCAAGTATAAGACTAATGATTATGAATAGGGTAAAATGGAGGATATGAAATATACTCGATGTCAATCGTTCCAAGTTATGGGAAAGACTACCACTTATTACGAATGGTATATTCCAATGATAGATTGGAAAGATAGGTGATATGTATAGGAAAGTGGACTATGTACAAATATAAAATGATAGGTACAAGGAAGTGGACTATGTACAGGAATATATAGTATGTACAAGAATAGGGTGTATATACAGGGATAAGGACTATGTACAGGGATTAGATTAGAATGATAGTAGACAAAGGAGCAGAGTCAACTACGCATGGCACCTGTTTGCTAGGTTTTCACCATGGTACTTATCCAAAGCGCCACCGAAGTGGTTTTCACTATTGGATGAATTATTTCTCTTGACTATTTTCTAGATTATCTAATTTTTTTTGGTGTTCCCAAGATGCCTATTTGTTAGGTTTTCACCTTGGTAACAATTTTTTTGTTGATTTTTTGTTGATTTTTTTGTATTTTCGCTAATTAAGACAAGGCTCTCAAAAGCTATGCGTAAAAATTCTTTAGATGGAGACTATTGATTAGTGAGGAAAATGGTTCCCCTACACTCCTGATCCAAAGGCTTCTATAACAATATAAGGTCCTAACCAGTTTGGTTCAAACTTTCTTGGTTTTTCTCTTTCTGCTTGATTCTTCGGGTTCTCCATTAAAACTAGGTAACCAATGTCAAAGTTTCTATTCAAGACCTTACTATTATAACTATGATGAAGGCGATTCTGATATGTTTGGAGATGGTCTAGTTCCTTCCATCTTCGTTCATCTAGGAATTCTACCTCATGGAGTCTCAAAACTCGATACTCTTCGTCATCAATGTGGACTTTCAAGGATACCCTCAAGGAAGGAATCTCGACCTCAATAGGAAGAATAGCTTTACAACCAAATACTAGTGAATAGGGAGTGGTGCTAGTGGGAGTATGGATACTTGTGCGATAAGCCCATAAGGCGGGATTAAGCTATAAATTCTAATCATGGCCAACATCATTGACAATCTTTTTGAGGATTCTAATGATGGTTTTGTTAGATGCCTCTGCTTGACCGTTACCTTGTGGGTAGTAGGGAGAGGAAAAGTGATGTTGAATATGAAATTCATCACAAAGATGGCAGACTTCTTGATTCTTAAATGGGCAGCCATTATCTGTGATTATAGACTGAGGGACACCATACTGACAGATAATATAGTTTAGGATAAGCTTAGAAATCTGTCTGCCGGTAATGTATGTCATAGGAATTGCTTCAATCCACTTCGTAAAGTACTCAGTGGTAGTGATAATGAACTTGTGGCCATTGGATGATGTGGGGCGGATCTTACCTATGAGGTCGTGTCCCCAATGAGCGAAGGCCCATGGTGACATTATAGGACAAAGCTCCTATGCTGGTGCATGTATCAAGTCTCCATGAACTTGGCATTGACGACATTTCTTTACAAAAAAATATGAGTCCTTTTGCATAGTAGGCCAATAATAATCCAGTCTCATAATCTTTTTAGCTAAGGTAGGACCGCTAGAATGGGAACCACATATACTGTAGGACCAATTCTGATAGGAAGTGTTACCACCCCCTTTGATTTTCTTTCCTCATCATCATAAGCTTTTATGACAATACTTTTGGTTGTGTCTACACATGGTTTTGAGAAACCTAATGCCTTAATTAGTTTTAAAGTGCACAGATTTAACCCTGCTCCTCCGTCTACCAAAACTCGTCTAACTTTGGTGTCATCAACAAGGACTTCAAGATGCAAAGGATCGTTATGATTTGTCTTTTCAGTTGCGTAGTCTTGTTCAGAAAATGTGGCATGATGATTATTGGTCAAGTAGCCCACCATTTCCTAAAAACGATTGACATCAAGATCATTAGGGATCGTGGTGTTTTGTAAAGCCTTATCTAGAATGGATCGATGCTCAGGGGAGATACGCAAAAGTTCCAAGATTGAGATTTGGGCTGGGGTCTTCCCCAACTGGTCAAGTATATTGTGGCTTGGAAGGATGTGGTGTTTGTTGCGATGGAGGACCTTGGATAGTGATCTTTGTACAATGAGTGCTGACTGCACACTCAAAATTTTTATTGATAGTAATGCTATTGATATTCTCATCGGCGACGTGAAGGTGATGAATGGTTTTGCCACTATTATAATCATGCTTGATAGTCGCATAGTTGGCTGACATATTGGTCTTAGTACTCAAACTGGGGACACTTCCTTTCCCATGGTCATGTAGTGGATCAGAAAAGACTTGATGATCAGTGTTTGACGACTTTTGTTTCTGTCCACTAACTTCAATTATTCTCCTTTCAACAAGATCCTGTATGATATTTTTCAGTTGGCGACAATTTTGTAGGTTATGTACTTTAGTTCTATGATAATCACAAAAGGCATTGTCATCCCACCAAACTAGTTTAAACTATCCTGGATCGTATTGTCTTGGCTCTTGAGGTTGTGTGAGATTATGTTGTAACATTTGTTTGAATACAGACTCAATGGGTTCCCCTAAGGGAGTGAACTCACGTTTTTGAAACCTCCTTTGTTGTTGTGGACATTGAGTATTTTGGACTATGTTGGGAGGTTGATTGAAAACATTAAGCATGTGGGCAGAAGTGTTAGGTCCTCTTAATGTGATGATTGGTCCTGCTTGTACAGTTTTAGCATCAACTACCCCATCATTGGTGATGTTTGTGTTGTGAGACCAAAATCTATTTCTATCATTGGGGGTGTTTTGCACGATCGGATTTCTATTGGATGTTGATGCCTTAAGTTCTCCTTTTTCAATGAGATCCTTTTCTATTATAACCCCTTTCTCCACTAGTTCTGAAAAAGATGTACAACAATGTACCCTTAAGTTACTCCTTATTTTTGCATGAAGGTTTTCCTGGAACATAGTGACTTTTTTTTTTTTTAGGTATCTCGACAGGACACCCACTAGCTATAGTCCTCCATCTCTAAAAGAAAGTAATAAATGTTTCAACTTCATCTTGTGTTGTGTGACACAAGGTTGCTATATTTATCTCGTGGTCTATGTTGAAGGAGAATTGCTCAACAAATTTCTTAGCCAGTTCACCCCAAGATTTGATGCCATAGTCTAGACCTGAAAACCACTCTAGTGCAATTCCTACAAGACTTCTTGGAAATAGTCTCATAAGATATGTGGGGTCATAAGCGACATCTATGCATATGGTAGAAAATTCCCTTATATGTTCTATCAGATTTCTTTTGCCATTGTACTTAGGGAGATTCGGTATGACATACCCATGAGGGAAAGGGGTCATGTACAATGATTTATCAAAGGGAAATGGGCATATGTCCTTTGTTGAAAAGGATTTCTTAGTTGACACCGCCATCATATCCATCTGTGCTTGTAGTGCATGCATTTGTGTTTGCAAGATGCCAACCTGGGTCAATGATGTGCTAGGCAGATTATGCGGATCTGTGTATGTATTCTAAAATCCAAGGTCTCATGATGGGTTTCGATTGAACATTGGTATTTGAGGTGGGTTTGGATTCAAAATGTTGGTAAACGTGTTCTGGTCCAGAATCTGCATAAATTGGTTTTGACTTGCAATCTGTGTGAATGGATTCTGAGTACCGTGCTAGGAGAAGGGATTTTGATTTGGAATATGTGTAAATTGGTTTTGGCTTGGAATCTGTGTGAACAGATTCTGACTACCACTATGAGAGAAGGGATTCTAATTCAGAATCTGTGTGAATGGATTCTAATGGCTAGTCTGGGAGA
The DNA here is from genome assembly GCA_007258455.2 of Sequoia sempervirens. Taxonomy (NCBI): domain Eukaryota; kingdom Viridiplantae; phylum Streptophyta; class Pinopsida; order Cupressales; family Cupressaceae; genus Sequoia; species Sequoia sempervirens. Next base: position 540,982,531 of record VDFB02047230.1, read on the forward strand.
ATGGATTTTGATTGCCATTCTGGGAGAATGGATTCTAATTGCCATATTGGAATGAGGGAATGCCTCCTATTTGTGTAATCCATGGTATAGTACTAGTGACTTGAGCACTAGGTATGGCCATCGACTATGGTATGGTTCCCATGACACTAGCATTAGGTATAGTTGTTGACTGTGATATGGTACTTGTGACACTAACATATGGTGTAGAAGTTGACATTTTAGGTCTTTTACTCCCAACAAGAGGACTGGAGGGAGTGGATGATGATGCCCCTATAGTGAAATTAAATCTCGATGTCATGCCAGACATACCAAATGGAGAAGTATGGACTATTGTACTATGCGTAGGTGTGCCAGATGGCATAGTTGTGTTGACCTGAGGTATAGTAGTACTAGTAGTCATTGTGTTTGTCCCTTGTGTACGTTGAGATTGTAAGGTGCTAATATCAAATCTTGTAGGTAAGGTAGTGCCTTCAGCTAGCAATTTGGATAAGTATCATTGACGATCATTTGCTAGGAACTCATCTACAAAAGAGGCAAACTCAGGGTCTTGTGCAATAGCCTCTATGTCTTCTACCATAATGTGTTCTTGAGTGTTTCTAGTGGTGAATTTGTCCAGTAAAGTCTTGTGAGGTCTTGAGGAAAATGGATTGATGAATTCATTTGGGTTTGACATCTTTTCTCTCTCTCTTCTCTTAGACCTAGTTTCAACCATGTAAGACAAGCTCAATATGCAAGGAATCCAAAACTATGTCTATGGACAGTATGACTCTAGTCTATGTTTTTGGGATTTTCTGAATGCGACAATAAGGAATGTTCTAAAATGACAAAAAATGAAAAGTGTAACTAAGCTTCTAAGGTAGTCAATTTCATAAACCTAAGATGAGGGTACCAACTACCTAAAGTCTAACCAAGGTGTCAATTTAGTTAAGTCAAGGAACCAATGTAGGACGAGGATAAAAGACAAGTTGAGTTTCCTAACTAGACTGATGGGCTAGGAGGACTCTTTGTAGGAAAAAGGATAAAATGATAGGACTAGGTTCAATGACAGATTTCATTGATCCTATGATTTTTCTAGAGTGTAGATAGTGGACCTATCCTAAATTTTGTAAAACTAAATTTCCTAAAAGTTTGATCTAAAGGTAGTATATACTCTAAGATGAAACTAAAACTGGGAACTAAGACGACTATAGTTATGACTAAATGATACCTAAAGGATGGAAAATTGAGAAAATAATTTCAGGTTTATGTTCAAGGTCTGTTTGTGGAAAGACAACTGAAACTGGTATAACCGTGTTGACTAGATAGTGACTGTGAATTCTGGTTTTCTAAGAATTAGGCAAATGCGTTGCAGGATTTCATAGATGCGGTTAAGTTTAACAGTTGCGGTTAAGTTTCATAGTTGGGGTTTTCTGATGAGAAATTGCGTGTCCCTGGTAAATGTTCAGTATTTTGTGCCAGACAGATGCAGTTAAGTTTCTCACAGATGCGACTCGTAATGGCAATTGTGACTCAGAATATAACATATGCAATTTTTTGCAAGTCAAATATAAGCTAATCTAGCAGATGTGACTCTATGCTAAAAAAATGCGACTGATATTGACAGATGTAACTTGAATTCAAATAAATGCGACTCTAAAGATCAATTGCAAATTTCTAGTGAATAGTTGCAATTCTCTGTGTATTTTCAGTGATTTGAGATATAAACTAATATTGTTTTCTGTGATCAAATTCTAGCAAATAAAGAAAATCATAAGACAAAGTGTTTTTAGTTTGATTTTGGACTCAAGGAACATTTAATTTGAAAAAGGAAAAGCACATCCTAATAGGACAATAGGCCAAGGGTTTGTATACTTGGTATAGCCCACTGATATACCTTGGATTGGTGCTAAACACCTTTCCTTCTCAAGAGCGGATAACTTAGAAGTTTGGTGGCATTGGATCCCCTCCACGGCTCATTAATGTCATTTGAGCACACCAACTTTGGATTCTTGGGAAATGACCTCCTAAGAACTATTATCTCTACTCAAGGGGATCAGTAGTGAGTGTCTTCAGGCATGATACTGTACCCTGCACTATACCAAGCAACGGCTGAAAAATGGTTGGCCTCTAAAAAAAAGGGTGTTTAGTACGAGAATTCCATTTGTAGGGCATGATCCATGCGGTGAGAGTCCCCTTTCAGATCCATCTCTTTGAAACCATATGCATGATTATTGGACTTTCCCCAAAAATCCACTTTTATATATCGGCTAGAAGTCCCTCGGGTTCAGGGTGCTACCGGTCTGAGTCGTCCTCGGGTGAGTACTTTTTCCCACTAGGACAGGCCCAAGTTCTAGAGTTGGTAAGCGTTTCTCTTACACCCAGGATCACACGAATGCACAAGGGAAGAGGATACTTCATTGTACCAAATTGTGAGGGTAATTACACAATTGTGCTTTCGCACCAAACACAGTAGACGCTCATTAATTTTAAACCAAATGAAAGATTTGCTATGCTACCAAACAATCTGTTTCAGAAATTTAACTAGTGTCTTTGACATGCGTTCTACAGAAAGATTCATTAGTAATTTGATATTGGTCTTTCACTATCAATCTGTAAAAACTTCATTAACTCCTCAAGACACACGCTGAAAATAGAAGATTAGCAAAAATAAAACCATGAAAGGAAACTGTAAATTGAAAAATCTAATCCTAAAATAAACCAGTCAGATGCATCATTTTCTCTGTCAAATGCATCTCGGTATTTTACCAGTCAGTTGTGGCTCAAGAAATGATAGATGCGTGATTATATTTCAAATGCATCGTTTGTGATCACAGATGCGATCCAGAAAGTCACTTGCGTCGCTTAGTCACACTGATATGTCTTCGAATGTCAATTGCGATGTTTCGTCAAGCTGATGCATCTTCAAATTTGAATTGTGGTGTTTCATCAAGCTGATGTGTCATATTGTACAAAAACCTACAAAATCAAAATAAAAGTCTATGGATATGCGAAGATGGTGTCTTCATGTCGGGTTCACCAAATGTAACGTCTAGAAAATGCACAAGACAAAGAGGTAAAAGCACACACTCAATGCAATCTAATGCTAAGCAACAAAGAACAAAGGAAAGCCAAAACGTAATAAAACTAAACAATCTCACCAAATATGTATGTATTTCCATGTATCATCTCGATTGCCCTTCTCCATTTTTTTGTTGTAGTATAATTTCCCTTAGATTTTCAAAGTTCGTGCAAGTATAGCCTATGATAGTGATTTAGAAAAACATCGAAGATTCAAGATAGTTGCTCCAAAAAGTCATAAGATTTTGAGAGAGATTTGAATGATGAAGAATATATCAATTTATAGAAAATTGATTATTTGAATGACAGGCCAGGATCGAAAGATCAATAGACGGTTGAGATCGATATATTAGAAATGCATTATGATAACTGTCAGTAGTGACATGAGTGATACAAATTAGAAATGAAAATAAAGATTAAATAAATGATTTAATCTTCAATTCTGGCATTCAAAAAAAGAAGAATTATCTTTGCATGACAAAGATAAAGATGGATTAAAGAAACTCTCAGTTCGAATGCAGGCACAAGATTTAATTAATTAAATAGAACTATTTAATTAATATGCATATACACGCAATTGAATTAGAACTAGATGACTGAATGATTTGACTAAGAGATTACTCATGTAAGGAACTCAGATATTAAATCAAGAGTTAACTGAGCGATTTAGATAGATCTTTGAGTCGAGTAAAAGTGAATACCTAGATAACACACAAAATTATCCAAATATAGAGGGATGCGTTAAAATAGAATTTATGAATTAAATAATTCATTTAATTCAAGATTTGATATTTCAAGAATAATTAAATAAATGAGATTTATTTCATTAAGTGATGAGGGAGTTTAAATGAATAATTAAATAAATAAAGGATTTATTTAATTATAGTTGAAATATGATAAAAAGGAATTAAATAAGAATTTATTTAATCGAAGAAGAAGGATAAGGTTAATTAGTAACATAATTAAATAAAAAGCGTTTATTTAATTAATCAGATAGAAAATGAGAATGTGAATGAATTAAATAATTAAGATTATTTAATTAATAGAAGAATTAATGTTAAGGTGAATTAATTAAATAATTAGGATTATTTAATCATGACTATGTAAGAAATACAAATTATTAAGAATATGGAAGTTGCAGGCTTAAACCATATTTTGGTGTCTACAACTCCCACATGACGTGTAGATGTCTACACAACATGCTTAATTCTTTGAAGGATTCCTACATCTAAAGCTTGCAGAGGCATTACACTTCCCATTGGGGTTGATTTGTAACACCCCTCTTTAACCAACCCACTAGAATATGGCTGTTTTTCTCATTCCCCCTTCAAATTCACTCTTCATTCCTTCATTTCTTCCTTCTAAGCACTCAACTTGATCTCTCCAAGCATTCTATCATTCACTTCTTGCACTCTCAACTCTCAAGTAGCACTTTGTATTCCATAGTAGCAACAACATTCCATCAACTTAATAAAGCAAGTGTGGAACAACAACATTGCAACAGGGGCTTGAGTCCTCTCATTTTATCCTTCATTAGCTAGTGAGCTCTTGGTGGAGGTGGTAAGCTTTTCACTCCTCTCCTCTATGATTTGGTTGGGTAGCCTAATACTGTTATGCAGTGTTATTGTGTTTTTTTTTCTTGCATTCTCCTTTATCATACTCTTTCTCCATTATTGCTATCTTGGCTTTTCATGGAGGTGGAAACACCAAAATGGGGGTATGACTGAGGCAAATCCCTATACAACCCCCCAAAAAATTTCCTCTTTGTTGTGTGCAGGTGGAAGTGTGCTTGGAGCTAGCTGGAGAATGAGTACCTTTGTGAGATAATTCTTGTCACCTTAACTTTCATTTACTTGCTTTATCATATTTGTTCATACTTGTCATACTTTATAGCTCTATATTGTCCCTTTGGAAGTGACTAGCTAGGCCTTCAACTTTTTTTCTGGCAGTTCACATTGTATGTTTCGTCCTTTGGTCGTACAAATGCTAGTGCCCTTGAGAGATGCCAACATGTCGTGTTGTTGTCCTAGAACTATACTTTTGTCCTCAGGCAGAGAGCTTCCTGAAGTACAGTGTGGAACCCAAAAACTAGCTTGCCTAACCCCATTTTGAGTTTTAGGTCTATAGAGTGATTGAAGGACCTTATAGTTCTCATCATTCTTGTCCCTCATCTTCAAACATCCTTTTAAGCTGAGGTAAGTTAGGGAAGCCTTCCGCTCTTGGCCTTTTGTGACTTGGTGCCTTGAACATGGTTGCTCCCCCTCTCTTACACATTCGATCCTCGTAGTTCACTAGTACTTGGTTATCACCAGAATAACCATCTAGAAATGACATCATCTATGAGCCATTTAAAATTTGCAACACTTCCTCAAGGGAAGGAAGAGGATAATTATCCTTTTTTGAAGTTGTGATCAGATTTTTGAATTCTACACATAGCCTAATTTCCCCATTCTTTTTATGCACATGTACCAAATTTGTGACCCATGTAGAATGCTTGAAAAGAAACATTATGTTGGCTAACAACAATTTTTTCACCTCTTTAAGAATAATGGGTTCAATTAGAGAATCGATTGGTCATTACTTCTATCGAAATAGATTTGCTTAAGGCTTTAAAGGGATGGTATGCATTATCATTAAGGTGTTAAATGTTTTTAGATCCTTATATACCCATGTAATAGCTACGATGTCCTCTTTCACCACTTTCAAAATCTTGTCATGAATATCTTTCAGAAAAGTCTTCCAATAAAGATATTCCTTTATGGGCTGGAATCTACTAGATTGTAAGTTTCATACTTCCCTCCATTAGAATCTACATGTAATTTCTCCTAGGCTTGAGGATTGGAGTCACAAATCCTCTCCAGTGCCACCATTCCTTTGGGAATACTATTAGTTTTTATGTTGATTATGCCTTCCATATCAAAATCCTCGGGCTCCTTGTCTCCTTGGTCTTTATTAGATTCACCAATGATATACCCTTAAAAAATGTTAGAACTTGCCAAAAAGGAAAGAATATGTTGATCATTATCAAGGACTTGAAAATTTCTTATATTATTAGGAATAGCTGGCGCTGACACTAACTCAATAGAAAACCTCCTTAACTTGGAGTTCTTCATGGGCTCTAAATTATTATCTGCTACTACTAGTGTATTCACGATCTGATTACTCTCATTGGGAATTAACTTTATATTGAACATGTCAAAATCCTCAATGAAGTTCCACATTCTATTCTGGTAGGCTACAAACCTTTTGTTGTGACATGCATACTGGCTACGAACCTACTTCATGATAACTTCTGAGTCTCGCAACATTCTAAGGCTATGTACTTTCTTCTGAACCAATTCCTAGTACTCTATGAAATTATTAGTGCACCCAAAATACAGCCTGTAAGAAGAAAAATATGTTTTCCCTTTTTGGTTAGTCAATTCAACTCTAGCTCCACTCCCTAATTTAGATTTAGAATCATCAAGTTTGAGTGTCCATAACTAGTCTTGGGGTAAAAGCTCTTTCTTTAGATCAGTCTTAGGCTATTGTTTGAGGGGAGTGGATGATGAATTTGGCTAATAAAAAATATCAAGGTTAGGGGATGTTTGTATCCGAGGGTTGTCAGATACTTCATTTAGATCAAGTACATGTGCAAAAACCATTTCTTGAAAATCCTCATGGTTATCAATTTTGTGACTTCCTTTCTCCTTGAGTAATTATTTCAAAATAGGAAGGTGTAGGAGTAGGGGTATCCAACATCTGTTGGGACTCTCTAATCTCAGTTTGTAGATTTAGAGATAAGTTGAAAGGTTGACTAGTGAATGATGAAACACTTTCCAGTGCATTGCCATTTTTTGTCAAAACAGATGTATCATTAGTTTCAGGTGAAAATTGATTTGGGATGATCATAATTTTTTTTTTTTGAGTATCTCCTAGCCTGTTGTGAAAATTTCACACACCCCACTAGAAGTGGGGACCCTCTTTTCTTTGCTTTCTTGCTTTTTCTTTTGGTTTCACCTTTTCCCACTAGGGGACGGGTTTCCCTTTTTTTGATTCAATTCACTTGGTTGAGCTTTGTGGCTTTATCTGCACTTTGGTGTTTTGATTTGCAACATTTTATCTTGTTTGATGCCTAAGAGTGTTGGATCTATTGAAAATTTTCCTTAGATACCAAAATTGAGCAAGTTTTGGAAGGCTTCATGGAATTCCTCCTTGGTTGGATTTCTTGGAGGAAAAATCAATTGCTAAATCCGCTACTGGATGGATCACACGAAGTATAGAGTTTCAAAAATGTCCCTTGATGAAATTTTTTCCCAAAGGACTAGACATTCGCCAAATCCACCTCCTAGAAAATTCCCTGAGAATTTTGTGCTTCACAAAATTCCTAGGTCCCCAGATTTCCCTAAATCTGACAAGGTCTCATTTTCTCGAACTTTTGAGTTGTCTTTTCAACACAATAATTTCTTTTGGAAATCAATGTACTTCTCCATTAATGATTTTTTGGGGCTCGTTTTATATGCTTCTAATCTTATTATTTTCCATTTATTTTGAGCATTGCATTTGTTGAAGAGTTGTTGCGTGTTTTACATTTGGGAGAAGTGTGAATACAAGATTGGCATTGGTGTATTGTTGAATTTCGAGTTAGTGTTTTCAAAGTGGGCATTTGGAATTGTTATTCTTAGTCTTCTAGGTTAAAAGGTAGGATTATAAATTGTTTTGACATCTCTCAGTGATTCCAATGTAAATTTCATGATTGTTTGGTGATCTAGTGGTGTATTATCATTTCTATTTTTATTTTCAAGCATCATTTGGTTTAGAAATTGCTATTTTCAGCTTGTTCTTATTTGCATTTGATTTCGCGAGGATTGATTTTAATTGATCAAAGTTGTTTGCACCCTCAAGTTTTTGGTATTTGCTATAATTTTCATTAGATGGGGAATCATTTCAAGGGACTAGGGTTCTTCGAGATTTCATTAGGGCATCCAAATTTTCAAAGAGCTAGGGTTTTGGATTCAATGTATTTTACTTCCTAAAATATGTATTATGCCAAAATGATTTATTAATTTATGACTCCTTGAGTTTAGGGATTGATTTATAAACCCTAGTTACGTATGTATAAACCCTAGTTTGTGTTTGAAGGTTTTGATTGTGGTTGTTAATGGGTTGCAACTAACTTGGCTTTGGATTCATTTCAATTATGATATCATTGCTTGAATTTAATTTGTGTCCTAATTCATGAGTGAGAAATTCTAGTTCTAGATTAGATTGTGAATTGGAAATTTTGCTAAGAACAAAGCCTACACTAAAATCAACCCTCGATGAAAAGCTCAATAATTGTGTCCTTTGTGGAATCTACATGGACAAAAAATCCTTGAGAGAAAGTTCTTTTGTGAAAATCCTAGGGCCCTAGATTTCCCCGAGTCCTTGATGGCTCAAAATTCTCGAAGTTGTGAGGTGCATAATAGGTCTTTGAGTAGAATCTTGAGATTGGTGAAAGATGGATTTCCATGAAATGAAGGATGTTTGATGTGTGAATTTTGGCTAAAGTTTCTAGTGATTCGCTAAAATTCACTTATGGGAGAAATACCCGAAGGTTTATCACTTCACAGAATCCATGCAGGGGTGAATTCCTCGAAATCCTTCCATCACCAAAATCCGTGAGGGGTGGAAAAACCAAAAGTTGGTTTATTGTTTGTTTTCAAAGGTTTGCAACTTGATTTGAATGATTCTAGTAATGATTTTAAAATGGTCATAGGTTGCACATGTTCTTAATGATGAATCTTTTGTTGTATCTATGATCAATCTTGATTGGCGTTATGGTAATTATAGTTTTTTCTTAACAGATGTAGGTGGAATCCAACAAAGCAAAGGAGTCCAAGGAACATTCAACTGAAATTGCTAAGGAAGAGCCTTAGACCAGAGTTGAGAAAATGAAGTACGATTCCAAAGACACAAATCTAGAGTCTAAAATCTATTCAACATGGGGAAAAGGAGGTGACACCAACATGGGTTATGTGGATTATGATGATTTCAAACAAAGGATGTTTGGTGATGCACAAACCCCTCCTACCAAGATCATTAGTCATATAGGGTTGGCTCAAGCTACTGGGTTCCCACCTTTAGTATAGTGCCCTAAGCTTGTTATGGAGTGTACCAAACACTATGACCCAGATAAGAGGGTAATTGTAGGCCCTCAAGGAAGGATAATGGAAAACCTAACTGAGGAGTTCATATATGGAACTTTTAACATCAGATCACATCAAAAGTTAGTGAAAATATAGATAGAGGTTGCTCAAGAATTCTATGGAGCTAATCCTCCTAAGGCCTTAGAGATCATGAATAGTTCTTGGATTGAGAAGCCTAAATTACATTACTCCAAGTTTCCCAAGCAATTATGTAGGTTTGATTTCAAGCAGGAGTACAATGATATGATTAATTTTTGTGGCAAAATCATGGGATTAGATGAGGCATTCATGTTCATGGAGTGGATGTTTTACATTATCTCACAAATTGTTAAAGGCACTCACAACCACTGGGAAGGTATTATTAGTGATAACTTGGAAATACAATTAAGAAATGTGCAAGACATAAGGAAATTCACTATGACTTCATATCTTGTGTATTTTCTTGCCGAGAAGAATAAGTACAAAGGTCTGAGCTACAAGGGAATTATTGGTAAGGATAGAATTTGTGATGTATACCCTTAGTTACAATTCGATACTTCCAATTATAGGAGGGTCAATGATGCTTTCCTCAAGTACATTACAAGAATGCTACAAGATGCCCTCCAGGTTAGAATTTCAAAAAAGGCCATGGAGTTAATCAAAAGGTATGGTTATTGGTTTATTCAATTTCTAGAGTTTTCCTACATTAGAGTGTAAGGATATCCATAGGTTCCCTTTAGACTCCCCAGGTACCCTATTGATAAGCTCATATTATTGGAAGTAACAAGGAAATTGGATGCATTTGATACTATCTTGAGAAATATGCACAAAATAGGGTTTGGAGGTTTGGAGGCTTGTCCTTCTATATAGAGTTCCCACCATTTTGAAATAGAGACGGTTCATTTCCACTTGTATTCTCACACAGATAGGGGAAACCTTGATCCCTATGGTACACCACAAAAGATGGCTAGTAGGGAATTCAAACATAAGGATCATATTGAAGACTATTGGGCCAACTGTAGAGATGAAATGGAAGTGATAAAAAGAAGATGCTCAAGATTTCCCTTGAGACTGATCATACTTCATAAAATAGATAATGTTCTTGATCAGGTAGATACTGAAGAGGACCTTGTGCAGTATCATGATTATGAACAATAGAAATACAAGCCACTCCCTACCATGAAATGGTCAGAGTATGAGATAATTGACTTGAATCAACTCACTGCTCCTATATTAAAATATTATAAATTATGGGTGAAGCATAAGATTTTGGAATTAGAGGCAATAGGCACTAAGCTCACTTATGACTTGATGGGGGATCTAGAGTCCCATTCAAATGAGGAAACAAGAAATACTCAAGATGAGACTACTAAGACTCATGAAGAGGAATATATAGAAAAAGCATAGTTTATAATCAAAAGAAGAACTAGGAACTAGGCCAAAGGTAAAGAACCTAAGAGGCAGCCTATTGCTAAGGTAAGAAAGCCATCAAAATGAATTGTTGAAGAAGGAATTGAAGAATCCCAACCTTCCAAGAAAAGAAGACTTGCTACTAAGGGGAAAAAGATGGCTAAATCCAAGAAGTAAAAGGTTAGTGAAGAAGGCACAACCCAAGATAAAGTGGCTGATATAGAGAGCTATGGGGAAAGGCCATAGTTGTATGTTGGAAGAAGTTCCCAAAAGAAAAAAACTCTTCCCGTAGAGATTGTAGAGGATGTAGTGGATGAGAATGAAGGGAACATTGAAGAGGTGTCTAGTGAAGAAGTTCAAGATGAAGCAAAGAGAGCAGTTACACGAAATAATACTCCTCCTTCATCTCCTATTCATAATGTACCAATTGATGAACAAAATGTAAATGAAGAAGGTAATGTTCTCAGTGAACATAGGCAATAGGAAGAAGAGGAAGAGTATGTACCTACACCCAAGAGTGGGGAACTCAGTGATTTCAGGAAGCAATTGGAACAAATAGTCCATGAGGTAAAAAGAAAAAATGTAGAGCCAAAGGAAGTAGATGAAATGCCTTCCTAATCCCCTGGGAGGGAACATATTCATATTTTATATACAAAAGATAAAGATGAGGGGCAACAAAGTCAAGAAAAAAATGATGAAAATCCAAATGATATTGAACACAATCCCTCCAAGGATCAACAAGAACATAATGTTTCTCAAAAAGATATAGAATTGGAGCAATTTTCTACCTCAGATTGGTTGGAGAAAAGATTGAAGCAAAATAAAATCATTGTAGAAGAAGAAACTCTAGATTGGGGTAAGTTTATAGCGAGTTGGGGTTAGCCTAAAGAGAGGAAGAAAGCTAGAATAGTCTCGAAATGGGCTAGGGATGAATCAAATAATAGAGTTATCCATAATGCTACCCATGTAAGTGGAAAATAAAAGGATGAGGTTAGACCATCAACTTAGGTCCATCTACAAAAGAGCAAGAGAAAGAAGATTTGCAAGAGTCTGTGCAGGTTATCCTCCAAAGGTTGGATAATGAAAGAAAGGCTAAGAAGAAGTTGCATCAACAATTGAAGGAGGTACATAAACATGTCCAACATTTGATCAAGCCCTTGAAGGAACAGACTGGTGAAGGTAACTCATTTTTAGAGGGATTATTATCTAATGATGTTTCAGAGATTGAGAAGATGAGAACATCCTTGCAAGTTACCCAAGAATGGCTTGATAGTGTAAGCAAGAGAGGGGATTCAATGATTGACAAGATATTGCATACATATGAGATGGTTGCAACATTTCTTGAAGAAATATCTCAACTCACAACAAATTGTCAAAAGGAAGACGATGTTACCATTGTTGAGTTGAAGAAAATCACATAGATTCCCAAGGAAGAGATGATCAAGAAGAATGTTCTCACATCATAAGATATAGGTAAGCCAATGGAATGGATGGAGGTGTTGGAACTATTAAAATTTGATGATTTTTGCATACCTTTCATTCCCCCTGAGTCTCCATGTGAGGTTTACCTTTGCCACATTTCCCCATTTTCATGACGCTTTACCCACATTCTGCCCATTTTGCCCCATAGAATCCATTGGGTCTTGCATTTTGTGCATTCTAGTTCTTATCGACATAGGTTCGTGACTGTCTCCCCGACCCATGTTGCCTTTCTATTAACATTTGTTTGCTGCAGGTGGTCGGCAGGACTTTCTCATTGTCACGGTGACTGGCGTTTGTCTGTGGTTGGCTGCCAGCGTAACATCCATGTTGTTCTGGCGATAGTAGAGGCTTCTATCGACATATGTCTTAGTGGTCGGGCTAATGCCTTACCGATGTTAGGATGTCTCAGTGACAGGTGCACTGAGGGTTCCTTTCGGCATATGTTAAGATTTGCGGTAGGAGGTCTTAGCGAGTTCAATATGTCTCGCCAACTTCACGTATGGTTTTCTTTCGGCGTGAGTTCACTTTGGTCTCACCGATTGCTGGCAGAAGAATATGAGTATATCGGTGTAGGTTCGGGCGATCATCGTAAGGTCTCGGCGAGTGACCTTCAGTCTCACTGATGAATGCATGAGGATCCTTGTTGGTGTAACAATTTCCTTGTCTCAATGACTCGGATTGCGCAGGGACTTTTGGTGAAGAGAGTACAATCTACAGGAGGTCTTGCTGATGTCAGAGTGTCACAGTGACAGTGGACCAAACAAGGATGCTTTTCGGCATAATTTTTCTTTTGTCTCGGGGACGTGGGGATGATTGAAGCCTTTTGGTGAAACATTGAAGTCTATAGGAGGTCTCCCTGACCATGTGTTGTCTTGGCAAAGGTGACTGAAGATTATATTTTGGTGAGGGTGTTGGCAACTTGTCCATGATGAATGTCTTTTGGCTTGACATAATGATCTCGATGTATGGTCTCCCCGATATCTATGTGTTATAGTGAAGCATAATGAGAACAAAGGAATACTGTATGGCTTCGGTGTGGCCAACGAAATGTTACAGTGACATACGGGGGGCGACAATGCATATCGGTAAAACATAATGTGATCTACGAGACATCTCCCTGACTCAGATAAGTCACAGCGAAAGCGAAATACAAGCACAGGGGATGTAACGAATGAATTTCCTTCGCCAGGATGATATATTTTGTCTCGCCTACTGTTCACAGGTGAATAACAAAATTTTAAACATCAGGGCTGACATGTTTCTGTGTGGATGACCATTGCAGGCCGACATTGTTGGAGCCCGAATTTTGTGTTGGGCCAACATGGAGTTTCAAATTGATTTATTTTCTCATGCTGGGTATAAATATGCACCCTGATTGTATTTAAAAAGGGGATCAGAATATAGATATATACAGTAGTTAGGAATGGCTACAGTAGAATAATTTTCTCTTATTAGAGACTATGTGCATGTTTTAAATGGTGAATTCAATGTGAATCAGCTGGTGTGGCAGGTTATTTTTGGTATCAATTGTCTATTGAGTTTATTGAAAAGTATTGCTGAAGCTGTCTCCAATTTGATTTTTCCTAGTTGTTTAAATTGGAATAACAAGTTTATTCTTAGTTTATCTATGCACATTTGCTGCATTTTTGTGGTTAATTAACTGGTTCTCTCAAGTAGAGATTAAATCCTTTTCGTTGATCATAGTAATCAGGAAGATTCATCTGGATTATTAAAGAAGAGCTCAGTGTTCATAGTCTTGCATTTGTTTATACAAGTTATGAACAAATCATATGCCTGCAATTTGATTTTCTGCCAGAATAAGTTGCCCAATTCTGTTTCATTTGACTCTGCATACCCAATAAGGCACTGGTCTCTGCAATTTCATTATTTGAATTCATTCAGCTTCTTTACATCTGTTTATTGATCATTTTAGGAGTTAAATTAGAAAAGTGCTTTTGCTATTGCTATCAGTTTGGTTTCATTTGTTCACTATCATCTGCCCTTGTGGACAAAGCATTTCAAAAGGATAAACCATAAGTTAAGACTACTTCATTCAGAAAGGTACACCCGCCTAGGTTAGCAGCACTTGAAGAGTAGAAGGTTGAGTTCTCTTGACCTTGTCTATTACCCTAAAGCGTATCAAGAGATTGGCAGCCTCTTGAGGCATTCAGCCTACGTTTTTGAGAGCTAACAAATTGGCAACTTAGCTGGGGACTATATCAAAAAATTTGGTTGAAGAGCATATTATAGAGTCATTGAAGAAATGATTTGAGAAGTTTCAGAAGAGGTGATTCTACTGGGAAAAAGATAAAAAAAAATCATTTTCCTACTTTTGGAAAAGTAGGTGGCGACTCTGAAAGAATTTTTGCAACTGTTCAAACATGAATGGAGGAGAATCTCAATTATAGGAAGGTCATTCTGGAGCTTCTCATGGTCAGTAGTATATGCCATATTATCATCCACAATACAATGGTCCACCATACCAGCATCAGTACCCACCTAGCGCCTCCCTTCATCAATACAAAACAATGATCAGACAGTTTGATTTAGCAGGGATTCAGCTATCCCCTTATCCAATGGATAGAAGTTGGAGAAGTATGGTTCCAAGGTTTACTGGGAGTGATGCAATCACTGCTAAAGAGCATCTAAGAAGTTTCAATGCTTTCATCCAATATTTGGGTATGCCATATGAAGATTTACACATGAGGTTATTCATGATATCACTTATTGAGGACGCTAGGGATTGGTTCAATAGCCTACCGACTGTCTCTATTGATTCCCTCCAAGGATTTCATGATAAATTCCTCGAGTAATTTGGGAATTCAAGTGCACCAGATACTGCTCTTCATGAATTAATACGGATTCAGAAACATCAAAATGACACAATTTATGAATTTAATCGGAGGTTCAATAAATTGCAGAATAAGATACCTCATGGATCAAAGTTGCCAGAATCTGTAGCATTGAGTGTTTATTTGAATACATTTGATCCTAAGATAGGGTATGAATTGAGAAATAGATTCCCAAAAGATCTGGCTGAAGCACAGAAGATGGCACAGACAATTGAAACAATAGGAGGGCTGCAAGGATAATGGATAAAAGAGACAACCTTAGGGTTTGTTAGCAAAGTAGCAGTTATCAATATCGACAGGAGAATACTTACAAAAATGAAAGGTTGAGGTTGCATGACATGCCTTATAATACAGATTGGAAGGATGAAAAACCTATAACAACTAGGCCTGGAAACAAGGAGGCTCCTGATCCATTGACAAAGGGAACCTATATGGTAAGTAACAATTATTTTTGTGAAGTTTGTAATATGCCACATTCCCTATATTATTGTGTTGTAGCCCAAAGAATGCGAGAAGAGGGAATGCTGATGGGAAACAATGAAGAAGATCACACAATATTTTTGACTTCAGATACTTTTCACCATGTTGTGGGAAGGTATTCATCTTCAAAGGATGAAGGTTATCAGCATGATGCTTCAAATCAGAAATACAATGTTCATATGCCTGAACAACAGGTCCTTTCTGACTCTGAAGAAGATTATACAGTGCCACATTCTGTTGAGGTGCCTGCTCAATATAGTATGAAGAGACTTACTAAAGAAGAGGTAGAAAGACTAACTGTTGCTCATCAGAAGGAAGAAAACAAAGGAGAAACATTGGAGCAGAAGAAATGGATTGAGGCAGAAGGCTCCTCTTTTAACTTCATTCAAGCATTGTCCCAAGGAATAAGGTATGAGAACATTATCAAGGTTGAGTCCAATGATTGTATTTCTGATGAGTATAGAGAAATTGATCACACAATGCTTCCGATAGAAGATGAGATATGTGCAAGTCAGTATGATTCCTGTGATAGCTTGCATAATGAAGATGAAGGTACAAGATATTTCTCTTGCATAATAGATTGTGATAGGGAAAGCAGTGTGTGTTATGAGGGATCCAATGAATATTCAGATTTTGAGGATACACCTGTAGATTTTGATCTATAGCAAGGGGATTCTTCTACCTCTTATGAAGATCAGGATGAAGAGGCAATGGGAAATGTTGATAGTGAGTATACAATACCTTTGGCTACAGTTGAAAGTTATGAAGATTAATTTGATCATGATGAGGTTTGTACATCTAAAAATGATTTCCATGCTTTTTCAAACTCATTGTATGATGAAGAGTTAAATGAAGAGCAGATGATTTTTTGTCAAGGTATGTCCAAGAATGAGTTTTAGATATTTTCAGATCCATCCTATGAAAAAGAGGAAATGGTTCCATATAAACAAAGTAGTTATGGCATAAATGACAACGCTGATGATGTTTCTGATTTCCCATTCTCTGATGGTATTGGATTTCTATTTGATGATGACAAGTGTGAGGAGTTTAATTGTAGTGATAAAAATGTTGAGACTTGTTCACTAGTCAGTGAACATATTGCAGATTTGTTAACTCTTGAATGCTAGGGATGTGCACATGAAGGTGATCTTGAAGTTTTGTGTCCAGCTTACATTTGTTTTGACAGTAAGAGATCTTTGTGTAGAGATTTTTATGACTCCCTGTGCATTTCTTGGAATGATGGTGAAATCTTTGGTGTTGATCAAAAGTCTGCTTCCATTCGCGATGAGGTATGTGATTTTGAAATTTTTAATTCATGTGAAGAAGACATTTGTTTGCATACCAAGGTTGATAGAAGTCCAGATTTTATTGGTTCACATATGCATGATATGGAGGATATGAGTCATGATCTAGTGTTGTCTCTAAATAGAGATACTGATGAGGTGCAAAAGGTTTTAGATTTGCTTGTTTCAGATAATGTTGGTATGACAAAAAAATTTGTTTCTCATGAGAAGCACGTTGATTGTGAATTTTCAATACAGTTGGGAGAATGTTTCATAATACATAATAGTGAGAGAGATAATATAAAATGTCGTATTTCATATGCATGCATTTTGAATGTTGACAATAACAAGGGTTTTTCCCACGATGATGAAGAATTTGAACTATAGGCTGGTGTAGAAATTTTGGGCCAAATCGAGCATGATGATACTCTAAGAACTTGCAATAATAGTGACAGGAAAGATTGCATGAGTATCTTCAAGAGGAATCTGATGAACTCAGGACAAAACCAGGTTTTTGACAGAGGAAAGTATGGTTTGAGTTTTAGATTGTAACAGCTTAGAACAGATGATGATGAATCACAGAGGATTAAGGGTTGCTAGTGCATGGACAACTCTTGCTTGTCCTCTTTAAAATTCTTTTCCATGCACAATAGTTTAGGGTTTTTCATTTTGCATTCTCTTGCCATTCATGCCCTCTGTCCATTTCCGGTTTGCTCATTTTGTGTCTAGTCTGCTCACCCAAAGATTCTGGATCCTTCCGATGATCTTACTATCATTCATCCCCAGACGGAGCCACTGTTGGAACTATTAAAATTTGATGATTTTTGCATACCTTTCATTCCCCCTGAGTCTCCATGTGAGGTTTAACTTTGCCACATTTCCCCATTTTCATGATGCTTTACCCACATTCTGCCCATTTTTCCCCATAGAATCCATTGGGTCTTGCATTTTTTGCATTCTGGTTCTTATCGGCATAGTTCTGTGACTGTCTGCCCGACCCATGTTGCCTTTCTATTAACATTTTTTTGCTGCAGGTGGTCGGTAGGACTTTCTCATTGTCACGACGACTGGCGTTTGTCTGTGGTTGGCTATCAGTGTAACATCCATGTTGTTCCGGCGATAGTAGAGGCTTCTATCGGCATATGTCTTGGTGGTCGGGCTAATGCCTTACCGATGTCAGGATGTCTCAGTGACAGGTGCACTGAGGGTTCCCTTCGGTATATGTTAAGATCTACGGTGGGAGGTCTTAGCGAGTTCAATATGTCTTGCCGACTTCACGTATGGTTTTCTTTCAGCATGAGTTCACTCTGGTCTCATCAATCGCTGGCGAAAGAATATGAGTATATTGGTGTAGGTTGGGGCGATCGCCGTAAGGTCTCATCGAGTGACCTTCAGTCTCGCTGATAAATGCGTGAGGATCCTTGTCGACATAACAATTTACTTGTCTCAGCAACTCGGATTGTGTGGGGACTTTTGGTGAAGCAAGTACAATCTACAAGAGGTCTTGCCAATGTCGGAGTGTCACAGCGACAATGGACCAAACGAGGATGCTTTTCGGCATAAGTTTTCTTTTGTCTCGGTGACGCGGGGATGATTGAAGCCTTGTCTTGGTGAAGGTGATTGAAGATTATATTTCGGTGAGGGTGTTGGCAACTTGTCCATGATGAATGTCTTTTGGCTTGACATAATGATCTCAATGTATGGTCTCCCTGATATCTATGTGTTATAGCGAAGCATAATGAGAACAAAGGAATACTGTATGGCTTCGGTGTGACCAACAGAATGTTACAACGACATACGAGGGGCAACAATGCATATTGGTAAAACATAATGTGATCTACGAGACATCTCCCCGACTCGGATAAGTCACAGTGAAAGCAAAATACAAGCACAGGGGATGTAATGAATGAATTGCCTTCGCCAGGAAGATATATTTTGTCTCGCCTACTGTTCACAGGTGAATAACAAAATTTTAAACATCAGGGCTGACATGTTTTTGTGTGGATGACCATTGTAGGCTGACATTGTTGGAGCCCGAATTTTGTGTTAGGCCGACATGGAGTTTCAAATTGATTTATTTTCTCATGCTGAGTATAAATATGCACCCCGATTGTATTTGAAAAAGGGGATCATAATATAGATATATACAGTAGTTAGGAATTGCTACAGTAGAATAATTTTCTCTTATCAGAGACTATGTGCATGTTTTAAATGGTGAATTCAATGTGAATTAGCTAGTGTGGCAGGTTATTTTGGGTATCTATTGTCTGTCGAGTTTATTGAAAAGTATTGTTGAAGCTGTCTCCAATTTGATTTTTCCTGGTTGTTTAAATTGGAATAACAAGTTTATTCTTTCTTTATCTGTGCACATTTACTGCATTTTTGTGGTTAATTAACTGGTTCTCTCAAGTAGAGATTAAATCCTTTTCGTTGATCACAATAATCAGGAAGATTCATCTGGATTATTAAAGAAGAGCTCAGTGGTCATAGTCTTGCATTTGTGTATACAAGTTATGAACAGATCATATGCCTGTAATTTTATTTTCTGCCAGAATAAGTTGCCCACTTCTATTTCATTTGACTCCGCATACCCAATAAGGCATTGGTCTCTGCAATTTCATTATTTGAATTCATTCAGCTTCTTTACATCTGTTTATTGATCATTTTAGGAGTTAGATTAGAAAAGTGCTTTTGCTATTGCTATCAAGTTTGGTTTCATTTGTTCACTATCATCTGCCCTTGTGGACAAAGAATTTCAAAAGGATAAACCATAAGTTAAGACTAGTTCATTTAGAAAGGTACACCCACCTAGGTTAGCAGCACCTGAAGAGTAGAAGGTTGAGTTCTCTTGACCTTGTCTGTTACCCTAAAGTGTATCAAGAGATTGGTAGCCTCTTGAGGCATTCAACCTGCATTTTTGAGAGCTAACAAGAGGTACTGAATTTTAGGAGAAATCTTATGATGAAAGCAATTAAGAAAATATCAAAGATCTAGATCAAAGTGAAGGAGATATTTGGTATTTGTGTTGCTTTTTTGGAGATTATCATAAGTAGGAAGAAATTTTGGAGAAATAATTTAATGTTGATTAGTTAGAAAAGTTGTGGCATGAGGTATATTGTCCAGTTGAGAATGGACCAATCATCAAAGATCAACTTGAGGATGCAACTATTTATATCTCTAACTTAGATAGATATCAAGGGCTACAAACAGAATGGCAGAAGGCTTTGGTTAAGTATGAAGAGGATCTGAGAACAATTAAATTGAGAATAAAGTTCATCATAGTTCCAGATCAGGTTGACCTTGGTGGTGTTCTTTCCAAAGTTAAAGAAATTTCTAGAGGAGGAGAAAAGGATAAGGAGCATGACCTAGCCTAGCTTCCTTAAGGGATGTGCTTTCTACATCGAGTTTGTCAAGGATACAAGTTAGCTACATCTTGATTTCTATGCCATCATCTTTTATTTTATTTTAAAATGCATTTTGAGGCCAACTTATGTAATATTTCGTTATGAAATTAAAATTAGAAGTTAAAAATTCCAAGGCCAACCTATCTAGCCAACCTAATATAAAACCTAATTTAATTTCTCTCCTTGGCTGACATGTCATGAGAAGTTCTATATATTGAGGCCTCTTCCTCATTTGTGGAATTTGTTGTTAGTTGTAATTGATGCTACTGGAAAAGAAATATTGGGATTGTTGCAAGATTTTGGTGAAGTGAATACAAGTGAAGACATTGTCTTTTTGTGCTCTTCTTTGTGTTATTTCATCTATGCATGGTTCTTGTGTTTCTATTGTATTTTTCTAATAGGTGGTTGTCATTGATTTCAACACTATTGGCCTTAAGGACATTAGAGGTTGTATACGTCGAGGATATTGAGAAAATTGTAATAAAATAAGTTGTAGGTTGTCAGTGATGCAATGAAGTTTAGTATGATGGCTAGCTCAGTGTGTTGATGATTAGAGGTTGTGGATTAAATGGTTTGTTGTCGAGTATATCTAGTTTATCCACATTAAGTTTCAGAGATCCACATGAAGATTTTATCTAGTTATCAATATCTATGTTCTGACAGTTATTTTGTTGCTTCAATTGGTGTTCCTAAAAGACGATGATGTGATTCTAGTAACTTGAGTTGTTGCAGATGATTTTATGGTAATTCGTGATGCTCGTGGATGTTTCTAGATCATGCTCTATCCTTTTTGCACATCTGAATTGATTGTTGTGCTTGCAATTGATGATTTTATTTTGTGTGTTCATCTTTTTCATGTTCATGACCGACAGGGTGATTGCAGTGTGTTACGGATATTCGAGGTGTTTCATGTTCAAGGATGTTGTTTTGGGTCTTCACTCGGTTGTGGCTGACATTGGTTGATTCACATTAATAATTATTTATGTTTTGGGTTGACAGTTTGTATACATTTTCTACTTTGTTTAAGTCGACATGGAGTTCATGTAATTCCTAGTTGTGGATATATATGAGCGATTTTTTATTCCATTTGAAGGTATGAGATGTGTAAATTATGTCCTAATCATTTGAAGGCAAAAGAAAAGTGTGAAGAAGTGTTCATGTGCTTAACCAGAACTATAATCAGGCATTAGTAGATGCTATTTTCTTAGTTCAAAATCTTGTGGATGTAATCCAAATGTTTCTATAAGATAGTGTGTCTTCTTTTGGGTAGTAAGTCTTGTTGTATTTGAGCAACGAGCTCTAGGAAGTGTTCTTGAATGCGTGTGCATTCATCATTTACTCCTTTATACTTTTAATAGAGTATAATCTTGTGGACTAACCTCCACCACGATTTTTCCCTTAATAGGGCTTCCACTTAAATTTTTTTGGTGTTATGTGTGTTTTTGATGTGGTGATGGTTTATGCTTTCATGTTTATTTATCAGATCTAAGAATAAGGTTAATAAGTTTAAAAGTTTAAATTTCTATGAAAATTGATTCACCACCCCCCCTCTTAATTGTCTGCCCTTGTGTTGCCAAAAATTGGTATCAGAGAAAGTTCCTTGGAAGAAGTTTAATAGCTTGAGGTGATCCGAGATGGCGACATATAAGAAGGATAGTCCAAGATTCGATGGAAAAAAATATTCTCTGTGGAAGAATCAAATGGAGTGTCATCTGAGATGCATTGGTGAACCCTATTGCAACATTACAAGGAATAGATATGTTATCCCATAGAATGGTCCTTCTACTACTACTAAGATTAAGGATGCTGAGTATAATATCAAGGCTAAGGAAGCATTGCTGAGTGTTTTGACTGATTTTGAGATGACAAATGTTATGGATCTGAAGACTGCTTATGAGATCTAGAAAAAAGTTGGAAACTTTGTATGAAGGTGATGCACATGTGAAGATTGCTAAGCTACAAAGTCTGAAAGGGAAATATGAAATGTTGAGAATGGGTGATGATGAGAACATTACTTCTTTTATGTAGAGAGTGAATGAACTTGTGTGTAGTATCAAATGTGTTGGTGGAACATTGGAAGAATCAGAGATTGTTGCTAAAGTGCTCAGATCCTTTCCTGCTACATACAAAGCCAAAGCTACAACTATTGAGGGGATCTAGATTGTGACAAATGTAACCAAAGACATGTTGATTGGTAAGCTTATTGCTTTTGAGTTAAGTGAATTTGGTGATGCTCTTTCTAAGATAGAATCTGCATTCAAAGCTACTATCTCCAGAAAAGATAAGTAGATATATGATCTAAGAGAAAGTTCTTCTAGAAAGATATTCAAGTATGAAGAGGAAATGAGAGAGATTGAAAAAGAGAGAAAACTAGATGAGATTGAAGCACTTATTGTCAAGAGGGAAGCTAGAGGAGAAGGTAAGTATAAAGGGAAATTTCCTATTAAATGTTTTTCTTGCAATAAGATAGGCCATTTTGCCTCAAGGTGTCCGAAAAGAGTGCCTAAGCCAAGACCTAAAAAGCCTATATTTCAAAGAAAGTGTTATTATGCTGCTGTTGCAGGTGTGAAAAATGATGAATTTGATAAATGGAATGTAAGTGAGGAAGAATGGTTATTTATTGCTATCAAGGAAAATGATCCAACCCCTACTAAATCTGCTAGTTGCACAAATGTGGAGAAATCCCTAGCTACCAGAATTGAAGAGAAAGATGAATGGGTGATTGACAGTGGATGCTCTCATCACATGATAGGTGATAAAAGTAAGTTTGTGAGCTTGGAAAAGTATGATGGTGGTGTTGTATGATTTGGTGATGACAAAGCTGGTGTAATCCATGATAGAGGATCCATTTCTCTTGATGGTAAACATAATGCTGATGATGTTCTATATGTGGAAGGTTTGAAGCATAACCTCTTAAGTGTTGGAAAAATGGTTGGAAAGGGATAAAATATTCAATTCAAGGAAGGAAAGTGTAGAATATTGGGAATTTATAGAAATTTGATTGCATCAGGTACAAAAACAAAAGGTAATATCTTTCACTTGAGTGCTGCTAGTAAAAGTTGTCTGATTGCTCAAGTTGATGAATGTTGGTTGTGGCATAGGAGAATGTGCCATGTAAACTTTGAAAATATTATCAAGATAAGTTCTACTCAGGTTGTGAGAGATCTTCCTAAGTTGATAAAACCTACTAATACTATATGCAAGGAATGTTAGTTAGGTAAGAAGACTAGAGTCTCATTTCAGAGGAAACAACATTGTTCAAATGAAGTGTTGGAGCTTGTGCATATCAACTTGTGTGGTCCTTCTAGAGTTAGAAGTTTACAAGGTCATAGGTATTTCATGTTACTCATTACTGATTATTCTAGAATGATGTGGGTTACTTTCTTAAGGGAAAAATCTAAAGCTCTAGAGAAATTCAAGATTTTTAAGGCTATGGTTTAGACAGAGACAGGTCTGAAGATTAAATGTCTAAGATTAGATAGAGGTGGTGAATTCACTTCCGGTGAGTTTAATTCTTTTTGTGAAGAGCATGGGATAAATAGACAATTATCTACACCGCGAACACCTCAACAAAATGTAGTTTTGGAAAGGAAGAATAGGACAATTCAAGAAGCTACTAGGACTATGATGCTGGAAGGAAATGTTCCTCATATCTACAGGAGAGAAGCTATGAGTACTGTTGTTTACACTCGCAATCGGGTACAAGTCAAAGGTGATATCGATAAGACTCCTTATAAGCTATGGTATGGTCATAAGCTTACTTTTAGAGACTTCAAAATATTTTGGAGTAAATGCTTTATCAAAAGAGATGAAGATATAGGAAATTTTGATGCTAGGAGTGATGAAGGAATCTTTCTTGGTTATTCTACTAAAAGCAAGGCCTACTGATGCTACAATAAGAGATTGATGAAAATAGTTGAAAGTGATAATGTCAAGGTTGATGAAGACATAGTTAAACCATTAAAAACCTATGGATATGATTTAGATGTTCAGAATGATAGTTTAGATAAAGGAAAGAAAGCTCAGACTTCAAATCAAGTTCAGATCATTTCGATGAATTAGGAAAATCAAGAGGAAGGAACTAGTGAAAGTGTAGAAGTGAGATCACAAGAGCCTAGAATTCAAGAACATCCTAAGACTCCAAGGTATGTAAGACTAAATCATTTAGAAGATCAGATTATAGGTGATAAGAAAAAAGGAGTTCAAACAAGGAGAAGGATTGCAGAAGAATACTATTCGATCTCAAAGATTGAGCCTAATAGTGTGAATGAAGCATGCAAAGATGAATATTGGGTGGAAGCAATGAAAGAAGAGCTACTATAGATTGAGAAGAATGATACATGGTTTCTTGTTCCTAGACCTAAGGATAAAAATGTAATTGGAACTAAATGGGCCTTTCGAAACAAACTGAATGAGCAAGGTGAAGTTGTAAGAAATAATGCAAGACTGGCATGTAAAGGATATTCTCAAATGGAAGGAATTGACTTTGAAGAAACTTTTTCCCTTGTTGCTAGGATTGAAGCTGTGAGACTATTTCTTGCTTATGCTGCTTACAAAAACTTCAAGGTTTATTAGATGGATGTCAAGTTAGAATTTCTGAATGGTGAACTGGAAGAAGAAGTGTATGTTGAGTAACCTAATGGATTTCAATTTATTGATCAGGGAGATATGGTTTGTCAGTTGAAGAAAGCATTGTATGGACTTAAGAAAGCCCCAAGGGCATGGTATGATAGATTGGATAAGTATTTGTTGAAGCCTGGATTTAATAAAGGTACTGTTGATAGTAATTTGTATTTCAAGATTGATCATGATAAAGATTTTATTGTTGAAGTCTTTGTTGATGATATCATTTTTGGAGGAGATAGTTTGTGCATGAAGTTTGCTGATGAGATGTAGAGTGAGTTTGAGATGTCTATGATTGGAGAGATGATATTATTTTTGGGATTGCAAATTACTTAGCTAGATAAAGGGATATTTACATCTCAGTCCATGTATGTGAAAGAATTGCTAAAGAAGTTTGGTATGGAACATTCAAAGCCGGTTGGTACATCTATGGTGATTGGATGTAAGTTGACACAAGATGATGATTCACCTAAGGAAAATCAGACTAGATATAGATCGATGATTGGTGGATTGCTTTATTTGACTCAAACTAGACCTACTATCATGAATGTTGTATGCATTGTTGCAAGATTTTGAGTTGATCCTAAGGAATCTCATGTGACAACTGTGAAGAGGATTTTTAGATACTTGAAGGGAACAATTGATTTTGGCCTATGGTATCCTAAAGATGATGACCTTATTTTGAGTGCTTTTACTGATGCTAATTGGGCAGGAGATGTGAATGAATGAGTACCAGTGGTGGTGCATTTTTCTCAGGAAAGAAGCTGATTTCATGGTTAAGTAAGAAGCAAAATGTCATTTCTTTATCTACTGTAGAGGCATAATACATTGTTGTTGCTAACAATTATACTCAGGTATTGTGGATGAAGTAGATGTTGAAAGATATCAGAGTTGTGTATGATGAACCTATTGCTATATTATGTGATAATTCAAGTGCAATTAACATTTCTAAGAATCTAGTGCTGCATTAAAAAACCAAGCATATATCTATCAAGTTTAACTTTTTGAGAGAGAAGGTGAGTGAAAAGGAAGTTAGATTGGAGTATGTTCCCACTAAGTAATAGATTATAGGTATCTTTACCAAGCCGTTACCTAAGGATAATTTTGAGTATCTCAAAGGGAAGCTAGGGGTGATTACACCTCCTAATTAGAACTAAGATGCATTGATTTTCATTAGTCTATGCATTTCATAGTCATATCTTGATCTAGATTGATGTTGTGGTGGCTACTACTTAGGGGGAGTAGTCAAATATTCATAAATGTGGTTCAAAGCTTGTGTGGAGAAAGATAATGTATCTTTATCATTGATGTTAAAGGGGGAGAAGAGTCATGTGAAAAACTTTGTGGGGAGAAGAGTCATGTGAAAGAGTTGAGGAGAAAAGAGTCAAAACCTAAGGGGGAGAAAGTGCCAAGAGAAATTTGCATTGATGGTGTTTTTACATCATGTGTTGCCATCAATTCCCAAGGGGGAGATTGTTGGATGTTGCTAATATGTGGTTTTCATTGATATCAACACTATTGGCCTTAAGGACATTAGAGGCTATATATGTCGAGGATATTGAGAAAATTATAATAAAATTAGTTGCAGGTTGTTAGTGATGTAATGAAGTTCAGTATGTTGGATAGCTCAGTGTGTTGATGATCAGAGGTTTTGGATTAAAGGGTTTGTTGTCGACTATATCTAGTTTATCCATGTTAAGTTTTAGAGATTTGCATGAAGATTTGATTGAGTTATCAATATTTGTGTTCTGATAGTTATTTTGTTGCTTTAGTTGGTGTTCCTAAAAGAAGATGATGTGATTCTAGTAACTTGAGTTGTTGTGGATGCTTCTGTGGTGATTCATGATGCTCGTGGATGTTTCTAGATCTTTCTCTATCCTTGTTTCACATCCAAATTGATTGTTGTGCTCCAATTGATGATTTTCTTTTGTGTATTCATGTTTTTCATGTTCATGGCCAATAGGGCGATTGTAGTGTGTTGTGGATATTTGAGGAATAATTGTTCAAGGTGTTTCATGTTCGAGGATGTTTTTTTGGGTCTTCACTATGTTGTGGTTGACATTGGTTGATTCACATTAATAATTATTTATGTTTTAGGCCAATATTTTTATACATTTTTATTTTGTAAAAGTCGACATGGCGTTGATGTAATTCCTAGTTGCGGATATATATGAGTGATTGTTTATTCCTTTTGAAGGTATGAGATGTGTGAATAATGTCCTAATCATTCGAAGGAAGAATCAGAGTGTGAATAAGAGTGAGCAAAGTGTGAAGAAGTGTTCATGTGCTTAACTAGAACTGTAATTAGGCATTAGCAGATGCTATTTTCTCAGTTCAAAATCTTGTGGATGTAATCCAAATGTTTCTATAAGACAGTGTGTCATCCTTTGGGTAGTAATCCTTGTTGTATTTGAGTAGTGAGCTCTAGCAAGTGTTCTTGAATGCATTTGCATTCCCCATTTATTCCTTTATACTTTTAATAGGGTATAATCTTGTGGACTAATCTCCACCATGGTTTTTTCCCTAATAGGGTTTCCACATAAAAAATATTGGTGTTATGTGTGTTTATGATGTGGTGATGATTTATGCTTTCATGTTTATTTATTAGATCTAAGAATAAGGTTAATAAGTTTAGTAAGTTTAAATTTTTATGACAACTGATTCACCCCCCTCTCAGTTGTCTTCCCTTGTGTTGTCAACAATTTCAAATCTGTTATAAGTTGTTTTGAGTAAGTGATTTCATGTTTAATATTAAAGCTAGTTGCAGTTCATTTGTGTTTATGATAAAGTGTTTGAACAAGTTGTTGAGGAATATTCGGTCCATACTTTTAGCAATCTGCTAATTGTAGGTTGTTGTGCAAAGTTAGCCTAGGCCTATTCTTTATTACACTCAAGTTCAATTGTGAATGTTTATAAATTTATACTTTTGGATGGATGGTTAGATATTTACAATTTAAAAATATTTAATACCCTTAGAGGTTGCACTGTATTTGTGTAGATTTGATCTTGGTTAAGCAAGGATTGATTTTGGAAGATTTTTCCATCTTGAATGCTCTATTGTTTGTTATTAATGAATTTTTTTTTTTGAAGGGACGAAAAAACTTGAACAAAAAAGGAAGTGGCAGTAAATATAAGACAAATGAATTCCCACCCAGAAAAAACCATAAAAAACTAGTTGATTAATAGATCATCAACCCACCATCAGAAGTTACATTAGCCAAAAAAGACAAGCCAAACAACCATTAAAACAATTCTTTAAGTATTCTTGTAGCCCCCAAATCCTTGGCCACCAACCTGTCATGCATTTCCATGATTTCTTCCACATCACGAGAAACATCCTTCTTACCTTTCTTAGTTTTGCTCCTAGTTGGAACACTCAAGCCAACAACCAAATCAGTTGAATGCACATCCATTCCATCTTCCTCTCCACGATCCAAGTTCACCTAGTCACTGAACAAGCCCTTCCTAGTCAGCTCCATAGCCTTCTAATTAAGGAAAATCATCACCTTGGATGACACCTCTAGCTTCTTCCTACTAATGTTGATGAGCGTATCCATGTCCCTTCAGAGTTTCCTGTTCTATCTGTCCAACACCACCACTCTCATCCCATAGTCATTCTTTAGAGTAGCTAGTTCATCCACCATACAACCAACACTAGAATTCAAAGAACAAGAAAGTCCATAAATAGATTCCTGCTCTTTAAGACTTTGAAGAGTAGAGATGTTGCATTTGGCAATGGTATCATGCTTGTTATGAAGGTCCTAAATCTCTTGAACAAGCCACATAAGAAAATTGAAAGAAATATCTGCCCCTTAACAAGGCCCAATGCCTCAGAAAAATCCATAGCACCCTAGAACACACCCCTGCCCTGATGCAAACCAACTGGTGGTTCCTCCACATGAACATCCTTAGAGCCAAGCTTGGCCTTCCCCTGATCCTCAGATGTAGAGCCTCGATTAGAATCTTGAAGGTTTACAACCGATTTCTTTTTGCCAGCTGGAGGGGACCCACCACCACCTGAAAAATCACCCTGAATATTTCCTACCACCTCCTCAATATTAACATTCACCTCCTCAGCATGACCCTTAAGCTTCTTACTAGCAGAACCCTCAACAACACCCTCATGAATGATCAACTTGTGTTTCACACGAGGAGCAGGTTTGGATGAAGAAGGGATAACATTACCCGTAGATCGAGTATAATCCAGATCAGTGTCAAAGCCATCTGACCAACCCTATGACTCATCCTTAGCCTCTGTACCAGTGGATTCCTGAATCTCATCAATTTTCCATTTCCCACTTTCTTTCCCCATTTTCTTTGAAATAGGGGACTGAGGAGTTCTAACAATGTAGTTAGTGTTGATAAACTCAATAATTAGAACCATTAATCCTTAATGAAGAAAGGGATTCCTAGGGTTTTTTCTATGATTCAAGATACTTTCTTCCATAGATAGTAATAGATAGAAAGGAAAAGATACCAGCTTACCATGGTGAAAGTGGTTAAGTAGAACAAAGTGATGACCATAGAGTGCCAAAAATATTCCATCTAGAGTAAAGTAGCGCATTAACACTACAACAATTGCTTGCCATATAGGTTTGATCTTAGTTCAATCATAGCCTCCACAATCCAAGTGAACCATTTTAGCCCTTTCCCTGTCATAGATAAAAATTTTCCTGGTAGATTGCAAAATATTCTTGTCTTGGTAGAATTTCCTACCTTCCATTGAAAATCCCATCACCTCAGCGATATGGTCTTCATTAATGGTAATATCCCTATGAAACAAACTCACCACAGGACCATGCCAAGCTTCCAAAAAATCCTTAGAGATCGAGGATTTAAAACCTTCCAGTCTCTCCATGTAAGGAGTAATGCCCCCTCTTTGCAAAATTTCCCAAAATCTGGCATTAGCTCTGGTATCATTGCAAGAGAGTGGCTTCATTCAACACCATCCCCACCCATCATCAAAAAACTTATAGAACACCCACAGACCAAGGAAAAGGAAATAACCACAGAGCTACCTAGAATAGTCCGGAAGCAAATAATACAGAGGAGTCTAAGACAAATCCATTGGAAGAAGCCACAAATTCCAATGAGCATAAACTGTGTGATAAGTCCCATCACACAAAAAATTCATGATACCCACGCAAATTCAAAAAAAAGGAGGTGGGAAATGAAGAAAAATTAATGACGATCATTAATAATAAGAGTGCTTAAATCAATGGGTAGGACTTCATCCTCCCCCCACATTTTAGCTGATGACACACCATAATTCACTAGCAAATCAACCACGACATTCACTTCCCTATAGGCATGGGAGATATAAATTTCTTCAAATTCACCACAAAAGGAGATAGCATCCACAATAAAATTTTGAATGGACCATGAAGGGGGATATCCTTTCTTAAGGAAATTGATAATATTCAACAAATCACCTTCAATCCAAAGTTTAGAGATCCTCAAATCCCTAGCCATCTTGATGCTATGATAGGCAGCTGCTACTTCAAAAAGGTGGTTTTTTTGGATTCCCAAAGGGAGTTCCACCGCTGAAACAAACCTACCATTGCGATCTCTCAACACTCCCCCACAACCAACAGGACCTAGATTAAATTTTGTTGAACCATCAAAGTTGATTTTGAACCAACCAGGAGTGGGGGAAACCACTTCACCCCACCCCTCACAATGTTAGCCTTCCTCAAGGGAATAGCAATTTCAAGGGAAAGATTCCAATTAGACTTGACCTCAACATCATAATCAGACACCTGGACTTTTCCAAGAACATCAATCTTATCAACCACCATCATCAAATTCTCCTTGATAGTAGAAAAAGTTTTGAAGGGAGAGAGGAGGAATAGTAGTATCTCTGAAAATCCTATTATTCGGCTCCTTCCACAACCCCCAAAGAAAATTTGGCAAATCAAGAGACCAAAGAAGCTTCAAAGAAGGATTAGACAAACGATCATTCCACTGGAGCCATAAATCCCAAACAGAGGCAAGAAAAATCCATTCCAAATGCCAAAGATTTAGAAAGAGGGACCACACTTCTCGAGCATAACTGTACCCAATGAACAAATGAGAACAATCCTCCACATCCATCATACAAAGGTAACATCTATTTAGAATAGAGAACTATCATTTCCATAGATTATTAATGGTAAGAATATTATCCTGTACTAGCAACCAAAGAAACATGTTAATCTCGGGGATAAACTACGGGAACCAAACTAAGCCCCAGGGTGGTTTAGGACCCACAATATCAGTGCAAGACTTAAAAGCAGAAGCCATCAAGAAAGCTCCACTTAGGAGTCTATTCCAAATCCCCTTATCCCCACGAGGAGAAGTAGGGATGTGAACTCTGGAGAATTCAATAAAAAGGTCCTCCAACTTAGGGAACACCTCATGAATCTTCCTCCATTCCCCATTAATAATGTAATCAGCCACATAATTCCCAAATTCATGAGAACTTAGGGATTTTCCCATTGAGATTCACGCAAAGGAAAATTCCCAAATCACCAATCATCCCAAAAAAGAATATCCCATCCATCCCCAACCACCCAAGATAGGCTAGCAGATAACAACCCTCTGGCTTTGGACACCAAGTTCCAAAAGAAAGACCTTGAAGGATGAGAGTTGTTTTTCAAAAACTCCCAAATTTTTTCCAACTGAGGGAGATATTTAGAGGTAAAAATTTGTCCCCACTCCTTCTCCCCACAAAGGAGATGCCATAACTGCTTGGAAACAAGAGCCAAATTAAAGGGCCTAGTCCTGCATAGACCCAAACCTCCATGAGATTTTGACCTACACATCTCCTCCCAGGAGACCAAACTCAATCTCTTTCTGTCCTCCACCCTCGACCAGAGAAAATTCTTTTGGATGGATTCAATTTTCTCCCAATACTTATGAGGCATCTAAAAGAGACTAAGAGTATACATAGGAAAATTCTGAAGAGTAGATTTGATGAGCACCAATTTACCAACCTGGCTAAGTAACACACCTTTCCATCTTACCAACTTTGAATTGAAATTTTCAATTAGATCATTCCAAAAGGATTCATGAGATGAATTGGCTCCAAGTAGTAACCCAAGGTAGGTGGAAGGAAGGTTCCCAACTGAACATTGAAGAATGCCAACAATTCTATGTGCCCTTCTTTCAGGAGTGTTAATGAAGAATATGGTTCTTTTAGGGAGGCTTACCAATTAGCACGAAGCCGCCTCATACCTCTGAAGAGTCACCTTAATAGTTCTAGCTTCTACAATAGAGGCTTCACCCAAAATTAGAGTGTCATCAACAAACTACTGGTGCCCATAAGAGGGAAAAGAAGTAGGTTTCAAACCCTTTAGAGCACTTGAGAAAAAGCTTAAGTTGCAATGCTCTACCCAAAGTCTCTACCAAAATGATAAAAAGAAAGGGAGAAATAGGATCCCCCTATCGTACCCCCTAGAAATTTTGAAGAAATCAGAAGGGGAACCATTCACAAGCACAAAAAATCCACCGAAGAAACGAGGCTCTCAACCAATTGAACACAAGTCTCCAAAAATCCAAAATCCAAAAGAAATTTAAACAAGAAGGCCCATCAACTCTGTCATAGGCTTTAACCAAATCCAATTTAAGCAAGAAGCTGAGCCTTTTATTAACCATCAACAGATGGATGTTCTCATGCACAGTGATGATAGAGTCAAGAATTTTTCTCCCCATGACAAAACCACTCTGATTGGGAGAGATGATCAAAGGTAGAGCCTTTTGCAGCCTCAAAGCAAGCACCTTAGAAAAGATCTTGTAAATAGAATTACACAAGTTGACTGGCCTAAACTCATTAAAAGCTGAAGCCCCAAGGATCTTTGGAATCAACACCAAAAAGGTAGCATTTAATTATTTAAGCATATTTTGACTACCAAAAAACTCTTTCATTGCATCCACAACATCTTTAGAAACAATCAGCCAAAAATCCTGAAAGAAGAACATAAGAAACCCATCAAGCCCAGAGGCCTTATTACCAAGAAAGGAGAAGACCGCACTTTTGACTTCATCATCCAAAGGAATACAACAAAGCATACAGTTGATATCCACATTCACCAGACTAGGGATAACCTCCAATGCTCTGTTGTCTACATAATTGATCTTAGGTTTTAGTCTTAGAACATCTCTCAAACCCTTATCTCTTTTGCTATTTCTTTGAAATTATTATTAGAGAAAGATTCACAAAGCATCATCACATTGCTATATTTGATGAAAAATATATTTCCAATATTTTATTTATAAGGCCCCTTGTGATTACCAACAAATCACATATTATCACTAAATTTTTTGTTGCATTGTCAAGACCTAACATTAAAGACCTTGGGGTTGTTTCTTGAGGCTTGTTGATAGAAATTTACCTTTCAAGAGAGATAAGATACTTGAATTATGTTTGAGTTGTTGTAGTGCTAAAAACACCATCAACATAACCAACAAACCTAATTTAGAATGTGAAGAAAAGGCTAACAAGTTAACTTGGAATGGTTTTGATAGTGGAACCTACACTAGTTTGGAAACAATAAACTCCATAAATCTACCAACTCTCCCAAGACCAATTTTTCTTAATGTAGCTTTTGGATTAACACTTCTTGGTTAATGGAAGTCATAGAATCACTATTTTCTAAGGGTTGCACTTGACCAAATTTTGGTGTTGGGAAGGTCATAATCTCATCCATCCTATAAATTCCTAGGCTAGTTTCAAAGTAAGCAACCTCGTTGAGATGATCATATTCTGTTATCATGTGTTTTAGACAAGGTTCACTCTCTATCCTAATCTGGGTTGCCATACCTCTCCATGATAGCCACATATGAGAGAAGTCCAACAAAAGATATGTTGAACATCCAAAATAATGAGAGGGGGGGTGAATCAACAAGAGAGAACATAGAAACAAGTCAATGCAACCATTCACATCAATACCAAGAGTTTTACGTGGAAAACCCAAAATTGGAAAAATAATGGTGAGGGTTAATTGAAAATATATTATATGCAGATACAAAATATTA
Organism: Sequoia sempervirens; assembly: GCA_007258455.2. NCBI lineage: Eukaryota > Viridiplantae > Streptophyta > Pinopsida > Cupressales > Cupressaceae > Sequoia > Sequoia sempervirens. The sequence continues at coordinate 541,016,283 of VDFB02047230.1, forward strand.
CGGGGCTCATTGCCAGGACTCATTGTCCTTAAAAGGCTCACTTCCTAAGTACAAAAGATGGCTAACCACCAAGATATAATGATAGTGGCTCATTGCCAAAATATTGAACTGATATGATACACCTTCAATGTACAAGGTTTAGTTCCACTGAAGCTCAAAATAAGAAGTACTGCCTCACACAATAGTCGTTCAATAAAACTATATTGATCCACAATTGATAAAGCATTTAGGCTCAGACCTTTCTTCCACACACTTTTCTTCTCCACACTTTCTTCTCTTTCACTCTCTCATCTCATTCATCAAAACATCTTATATATATACGAGTATATCTTATTCATCAATTAGGTTGGCCTAATTAGATGAACACAAAAATAATCAAAACCTTCTTCATCGGTATCGGATAAGATTTAAACATTTTATCCATGTAGTTCATTATACCAAGTCAGATGTCATCCATAAAACATAACTAGTCTTCATAATATATTGCATACGTTGAGTTGTCCAAGACTAGAAAACAACTCTCCAAACCAACAAATAATCCTCAAAGCAAACACTTTATGTATCTAAGAGCACATTAATTTCCCATCATACTACCAACATAGAGACTATCAACAAAATTGAAACATAAGAATGTTCACCTTAGTACAATACATAGTCTCCCACACAGTATGCCACACACTGAACAATAGTAGGATACGAAGTTAAACTTTGTCAGAGATAATTTTCTACTCACAAAAAAAGATGTCGCAAGATCCAGGATATAGTTGTTTGAATGAGTCAAGAAAACATGGTTAAGAGATTAGTCATATCAGATCGTACAGTGAATTATGGACTCAAATACCAACAAACTGATACATCACAAAAGGGTATTACCAACAGGGAACAACTTTTTGTAAACCAAGTGGACTTCCCATATAGTTATCATCATGTTGAAATCAATGACAACATAGGAACAACCAACACAACCATCCATACTTCATGCTCATGTTGCAAGGCTTCCAACAATCTCCCCCTTTGGAATTGATGGCAACATGCATGACAAAAACATTTTCTAGTATACCACAACTAAATATTCTAAATACTCCCCTTATCAAAACTTTTCTTTACCAAAATGTTTTTTCTATGTCTCTTTGTCTCTCCATCTCTTTATCTCTCCCCCTTTGACATAAATGAAAAAGGAAGGGGTCTGGTATATATGTATATATGAATCAAATTGTAACCAAAAAGATATGAACACAAACTTGAATTAACCCGAAGAAGAACCTTTGAGACTCTCTAGGATAGCCTTCCACGATGCTTTAACTTCTTCCCATGAACATTTTTCACTTACAAGAGTCTTATAAAATAACTCAAGATTAGTTAAGGACTAAGATCAATCTCTGTTAATTCACCAATACAACCAAGAGCACTAGAAACCAAAGTATATCTAAGTTTAATAATGTATTTGAGTGTCAGAAACTTCTTGATAACATTTGTCCTTTGATCCTGCAAAGAAAATAATTTGTCCTGAAGCTGCACAATGTAGGACCACCTCTGGTTATCTTTATCTTCTACTAACCTATATGTATCTTCCTAATTGCTCAACTGGGACTCACTCATCCTTATCTCATTTCTCATATCCAGTGTACTACCAAACCAATCTAGGAAAAAAGAAAGTAGTTCCTATGCCTCTTCTTTACAACCTTGTACACTCTCCAATTCCTTCACCACTCGACTGTGTGCATTCACACATTTTCCTTTGATATCTTCCAAATTTCCTTCATCATACCTGATTCCAACAGAGACTTCAAGTCCGAAGATGTAGACATTCAAAGAATTAATCATGCCATAGAGATTCTCCACAACAGAAATAGATGAATCAAAATTAGCATTAGGAATATAACCTTCTACCATTCTTCCAAAGCTCTTTGAATATTTATTCTTTCATGCTCATGTTTAAGCTCACTTCCTTCTACAACTTCTTGCTTAACAACACTCATCCTTTTCTTCCTTGTTCCAGTCATGCTATTAGAGGTACCTTCTACATCGAGATTCTTAGGGCTTTCCAAAAGAATTTTAGCATAATTATCAACTTCATCCTTTGACACTTCATAATCCAATTCATATATCCAATCTAACCTTGATTCAAGTGCTTCCATGTGACAAAAATATGTGGACACAAGAAAATTTATGCTTCCAGAGTACCTTTCCACAACACTTACTGGAATCCTAAACCTTTTTTGTCAGTGATTATGGACTGAGGGACACCATACCGATAGATGATATAGTTCAAGATAAATCTAGAAATCTGTGTGCCGGTAATGTATGTCATAGGAATGGCTTCAATCCACTTCGTAAAGTACTCAGTGGAAGTGATAATTAACTTGTGTCCATTAGATGATGTGGGGTGGATCTTACCTATGAGGTCGAGTCCCCATTGGGAAAAGGGCCATGGTGACGTGATAGGACGAAGCTCTTGTGCTGGGGCATGTATCAAATCTCCATGAACTTGGCATTGGCGGCATTTTGTTACAAAGACATGAGTCTTTTTCCATAGTAGGCCAGTAATAACCCAGTCTCATAATCTTTTTGGCTAAGGTAGGACCGCTAGAATGGGAACCACATATACCCTCATGCACCCCACGCAAGGTTGCTTGTGCTTCAGTAGAATCAAGACATCTCAGTAGGGTATTATCTAAGGCGCGTCTATATAGGGTGTCTCCGACGATGGTATATTTGGCTAACTTGCGGAGGAATGTTCTACATTGGTTATTGGATAGGCCAATGGGTACGACTTCAGCATGAAGGTAATCATAGATTTCTTTGTACCATGGGGAATCAGGACCAACGATGTCACACACCATTTCAGAATCTGGGATATCGTAGGCTGGGACCAAAAGTTGTTCCACCAAAAACTCAAACTTAGGCACGTTGTTAAGAATGTCAAGAAGTGATGCAATTGTAGCCATAGCGTCTGCTACCTTATTTAAAACATGAGGTATTTGATGAAATTCACTTTGTCAAAGTACTCTTTAAAGCTATCAGCCATGCGCTTGTATGGAGCAAGCTTCTCATCCTTAGTTTCATAATCATCATTTACCTGCCTGATTACTAGTTGAGAATCGCCATATACCTGTAGGTTCTTGATTTTCCACTTGACTGCCATGCGTAAACCTGTCACTAGAGCTTCATACTCTGCCATGTTGTTAGTGCATGGAAATGCAATCCTGAATGACTTAGGGATGGAATCACCCTGTGGTGTGATAAACAATATACCAGCCCCTGAACCATGATTTGTATGTGAGCCATCAAAGTACAGTTTCCATGTTATGTTTGTGTCAAATGTGAATATGAACTCATTAGGAAAGTCTGCAACTAATGGGTGATCTGCTTGTATGGGTGCATCAGCTAACTGATCAGCAATGACCTGTCCTTTAATAGCCTTTCTTTCTACATACTGTATATCATACTCACTAAGTATCATAACCCACTTGGCCAGTCGTCCTATTAATGCTGCCTTGCTGAGAAGATATTTCAGAGGATCTATTTTAGCAATCAACATTGTTTGATGGTTTAGCATGTAATGTCTTAGTTTTTGGGTAGCAAATACCACTACAAGACAGGAACGTTCAATGTTACTATAGTTGAGCTCATAACCGACCAAAGTCCGACTGATATAATAGACTGCCCTTTCATGACCTTCATCGTCATTCTGTGCAAGCAATGCACCGAGTGATGAATGGGTTGCTGTGATATAAAGAATCAACGGTCTTCCTTCAACAGGTGGCATTAATACAGGTGGTGTGAGTAAATATTCTTTAATCAGTTGAAAAGCCTCTTCACACCTAGCTATCCATGCAAAGGGTACTCCTTTCTTAAGTAGATGTTGAAAAGGATGTGTCTTGTCTGCTAGCTGGACTATAAATCTTCTGATAGATTGCAACCTTCCCTGTAATGTCCTTAGTTGACTAAGATTGTTGGGTGGTGGCATGTCCATGATTTCTTTTACCTTAGCAGGATCTACTTCAATGCCTCATCTAGAAATGATATAACCTAACAGCTTTCCTGACTTGACTCCAAACACACATTTCTTTGGATTGAGTCTCACATTATATTTCTCCAGCCTCTGAAATACCTTGTCTAAAACCTGTAAATGTTCTGCCCTGGTCTTGGATTTTACAATAAGGCCATCGAAATAATCCTCCATACAAGTGTGTACTAGATCATGAAAGATAGTAGTCATGGCACGTTGATAGGTTCTCCTGCATTCTTGAGTCCGAAGGGCATAACATTCCAACAATACGTTTCCCAAGGACAAGTGAAGGCTGTCTTAGGTTGATATTTAGTGGCAATTCTGATCTGGTTATATCTTGAGAATCCATCCATAAGGGACATCATCTCATATCCTACAGTCATGTCAACTATCATGTCTATGCTAGGCAAAGGGAAGTCATCCTTAGGACAAGCTTTGTTGATATCTCTAAAATCAGTGCAGATACGGATGCCCCTAGCTGGTTTAGTAACTGGTACAAGATTGGAAATCCATCTGCATAGTCAATAGATCTGATGAAACCAACGTCTAAGAGTTTCTTGAGTTCTGCCTTGACTAATAAAGCAATTTGTGGATGCATTTTTCTCAACTTTTGTTTCACTGGCTTGGCACCTGGTTGTAAGGGAAAATGATGTAGAACAAGTTCAGGATCTAACCCAGGCATGTCAGCATATGACCAAGCAAAATTTATCTGTCTTTGTTCAAAGAAGTCGTGGAACTCTGATTTCTCTTGTGTTGTCAATGACACTGCCAAATAAATCAATCGAGGATTCTCTTTTTTTCCTATGTTGACTTCTACTGATTCTTCAACGAGCATGGGTGACTTTTCCTATGCAATGGGGAGAATGTTCAAACCTCCATCCTTAGGCACCTCAGAGAGGTTTTCACCTTCGGATGCATCGTTTCTTTTTACTTTTTCATTGTCTAGAGGTGCCTTTCGGTTTTCACCTAGAGACTCATCCTTTTTATCTTGTTTATTCTTTTTCTCATTTTTGCAACTGGAGGGTTGAACAGATTCCCCAAAATATGCTTTATTGTCCAAATCAATGGTAAAACCAGCTTTATGATCCCCGTTAGGTATGCCTTCACGTAATCCCAGGAACTCAGCAATTGCTTCGTCATTCTCAAAATTTTCTAAGACAGGTGTATCTTGTTGATCCCAATCTATGAGTTGGGGATAAACTAAGGGCATGTCATTGTCGAAATTATCAAAATCTAATGGGGTCAAGGTAAAGATTGAATTATTCATGTGATTACAAAAGTCTTGTACCAAGTCCATTTTTCTCTTGGGTTTGGGTCTAGGTGGATGAATAGGTGGGCCTAATGCCAAGGTTTGACTATCGGAAACAGGTGGCTGAGGGTGCCAAGAGATAGGATCGAGTGATTCCCAATAGTAGTGTTTGAACCATTCCTCTTTTGTCATTTTCTTTGGTGGATGGGAATTCAAAGGATTAAGTGAAGAACTTAACATCAAGTCGAGTTCTCCAAATAACTTGTCAAGGTCCATGGAGGAAGTAGAGGATAGGGAATCCCACTCATAATCGTTAGAATCGGGGGAGTCACAATGATGTTGGTCTACTAGTTCGTGAGATATCTTAATATCTTCTGAAGCACGTACTTCCTCAAGTAAGGGTGATAGAGTACTAGGAACGCCAATCTGAATCAATTGAAACCCTAGCCCTACTCCTTTTGGCCATTGAGAAACAAATATTGGTTCCACTCTACCATCTTGGTATAAACCTAAACCACTTTGTCCATCATATCCTTTGCTTTGCATGATTTTGAAACCCTTTCCATATAGACTTGTAGGAATGTGAGCAAGTGAAAGGGGTTCTTGATTATCTTCCTTATATAGCTAGGAAGTGACATCTTCTGTATCTACAGCCTCTTTGCTTAATTCACCCCATTTAGTGAAAGTTGTTGTGGGGGGAACATGTATAGTGATCATAGATTGTCCCCTACCTATTATAGGTAAACCATATGACTTAGGAGGAACCAAATGGCTAACACAATAAGAAGTCTTCATGTAATACTCTCCACAACCCTTGTCTTGGATCTCGACCCTAGGAGTGGTAGGAAGTGAGGGTGAAACAGATGTTCGAGTGAGTGTGGATGGGTCAACATAAGAAGATGAATTAGATGGTGAGGCCTCTTGGTTGACTGGCACTTGACATTGAGGGATCTCCTTTAGATTGGTGCAATACTGGAAAGGATCGGGATCACCATCTATAGTTATTTCGGTGCCATTGTAAGGGAATTTAGACACTGATGATATGTGGAAGGGACTGCCTTCATGGCATGAATCCATGGTCTACCTTGCAGAAGGTTATATGGGAGGGTGAGATCCAAGACCTGGAACTTTTTCTCCATTACCACAGGACCAATTCTGATAGGAAGTGTTACCACCCCCTTTGATTTTCGTTCTTCATCATCATAAGCCTTAATGACAATACTCTTAGTGGTGTCTATGCATGCTTCTGAGATACCTAATGCCTTAATTAGTTTTAAAGTGCATAGATTTAACCCTGCTCCTCCGTCTACCAAAACTCATCTAACCTTGGTGTCATCGACAAGGACTTCTAGATGTAAAGGGTCATTATGGTTTGTCTTGTCTGTGGCATAGTCTTATTCAGAAAACGTGGCATGATGATTATTGGTCAAGTAGCCCACCATTTCCTGGAAACGATTGACATCAAGGTCATTAGGGACTGTAGTGTTCTGCAAAGCCTTATCAAGGATAGATCGGTGCTCCGAGAGATACACAATAATTCCAAGATTGAGATTTGGGCTGAGGTCTTCCCCAATTGGTCAAGTAGGTTATATTGTAACTTGGAAGGTTGAGGTGTTTGCTGTGATGGAGGGCCTGGGATAGTAAACTTAGTACGATGAGTATTGACTGCACACTTAGGATTAACATTGATAGTAATGGTATTGATGTTTTGATCAACGGCACAAGGCAATGAATGATTTTGCCGCTATCATAGTCATGTTTGATACTCACATAATTGGCTGACATATTGGTCTTAGTACTTGAACTGGGGACAGTTCCTTTCCCATGGTCATGTAGTGGGTCTGAAAAGACTTGATGATCAGTGTTGGATGTCTTTTGTTTTTGTCCACTAACCTCAATAATTCTCTTGTCAACAAGATCATGTATGATATTCTTCAGTTGTCGACAGTTTTGTAGGTTATGTCCCTTAGTCCTATGATAATCACAAAAGGCATTGTCATCCCACCAAGCTGGTTTAAACTGTCCTGGATCGTATTGTCTTGGTTCCTGCAGCTGTATGAGGTTGTGTTGTAACAGTTGTTTGAACATCGACTCAATGGGTTACCCTAAGGGAGTGAACTCACATTTTTGAAATCTCCTTGGTTGTGGACATTGAGTATTTGAGACAATGTTAGGAGGTTGATTGACAACATTAAGCGTGTTGGAAAAAGTATGAGGTCCTTGTAATGTGAGGAGGGGTCTTGTTTGTAGTGTTTTGGCATCAACCATCCCATCATTGGTGACATTTTTGTTGTGAGACCAGAATTTGTTTCTGTCAGTGGGGGTGTTTTGTACAATTGGGTTTCTATTGGATGTTGTCATTTTGATTTCACCCTTTTCAATGAGATCCTTCTCTATTATCACCCCTTTTTCCACGCGTTCTGAAAAAGATATGCAACAATGTACCCTTAAATTACTCCTGAGTTTTGGATGAAGGTTTTCTTGAAACATTGTAACCTTTTGTTTTTCGGGTATCTTGACAGGACACCTACTAGCAATAGTTCTCCATCGCTGGAAGAAAGCAATGAATGTTTCACCTTCGTCTTGTGTTTTGTGGCACAAGGTTGCTATATTTATTTCATGATCAATGTGGAAAGAGAATTGCTCCACAAATTTCTCGACTAGTTCCCCCCAAGATCTAATGCCAGAATCTAAACCCAAAAACCATTCCAATGCAACTCCTACAAGACTTCATGGAAATAGCCTCATAAGATATGTGGGGTCATAAGCGACATCTATGCATATGGTAGAAAATTCACTGATATGTTCTACTGGATTGCGTTTGCCATTGTACTTAGGAAGATTCGGTATGACATATCCGTGAGGGAAAGGTGTCATGTACAATGATCTATCAAAAGGGAATGGGCATATGTCCTTTGGTGAAAATGATTTCTTAGTTGAGACCGACATGTTATCCATTTGCATTTGTAATGCATGCATTTGTGTTTGTAGGATGTCAACTTGGGTCAAAGATGTGCTAGGAGGATTATGCAGATCCATGTATGTATTCTGAAATCCAAAGTCTCGTGATGGGTTTTGATTGAACATTGGCATTTGAGGTGGATTTGGATTCGGAATGTTGGTAAAGGTATTCTGGTCTAGTATCTGCATAAATTGGTGTTGACCTAGGTTCTGTGTAAATGGATTCTGAGCACCACTCTGTGAAAAGGGGTTTTGATTCAGAATCGATGTGAATTGGTTTTGACTTGGAATCTGTGTGGACAAATTCTGACTACCAATCTGTGAAAAGGGGTTCTGATTCGGAATCGCTGTAAATGGACTTTGACTGCTAGTCTGGAAGAGTGGATTTTGATTGCCATATTGGAAGGAGGGAATGCTCCCTGTTTGTGTAATCCTTGGTATAGTACTAGTGATTTGAGCACTAGGTATGGCCATCGACTGTGGTAAGGTACCCATGATACTAGCAATAGGTATGGTTGTTGATTGTGCACTTGTGACACCGACATGTGATGTATGGGCTGACGTTTTAGGTCTTTTACTCCCAATAAGAGGACCAGTGGGAGTGGATGATGATGCCTCTGTAGTGAAATTAAATCCCGATGTCATGCTAGATGTACCAAATGGGGATGTATGGACTGTTGTACTCTATGTAGATGTGCTAGATGGCATAGTTGTGCTGACCTAAGGTATAGTAGTACTAGCAGTCGTGGTATTTGTCCCTTGTGTAGGTTGAGTTTTTAACATGCTAATGTCAAATCCTGGAGGTAAGGTAGCACCTTCAGTTAGCAATTTTCCTAAAAACCGTTGACGATCATTTGCTAGGTACTCATCTACAAAAGAGGCAAACTCAGGGTCCTATGTGGCAGCCTCTATGTCTTCTACTACAATATGTCATTGAGTGTTTCTAGTGGTGAATTTGTCTAATAGAGTCTTATGAGGTCTTGAAGAAAATGGATTGATGAACTCATTTGGGTTCGACATGTTTTCTCTCTCTCTTCTCTTAGACCTAGTTTCAACCATGTAAGACAAGCTCAATATGCGGGAAATGCAAGACTATATCTAGAAACTGTATGACTCTAGTCTATGTTTTTGGGATTTTTGTATGCAAATAATGAATGTCCTAGGATGACACTAGTCTAGACTCTAAAGATGCAAAGTCTAAGCAAGACCCTAAAGTGATCAATTCTATAAACCCAAGATGAAGGGACCGACTGCCTAAAGTCAAACCAAGGTGTCAATTTAGTTAAGTCAAGGAACCAATGTAGGACCTGGATCAAAGACAAGTTGAGTTTCCTAACTAGACTGATGAGCTAGGATGGCTCTCCGTAGGACAAAGTATAAGATGATAGGACTAGGTTCAATGACAAAATTTGTTGACACTATGACCTTTCTAGAGTGTAGATGGTAAATATATCCTAAAGTCTGTAAAAGTGACCTTTCTAGAAGTCTAATGCAAGGTGATATGTACCCTAAGATGAAGCTAAACTCTAACTGAAGACAAGTATGGTAATGACTGAATGAACCTAAAGGATGCAAAATTGAGCAAATCGTTTCAGGTTTCTATTTCAAAGACTGTTTGTGCGAAGACCACTGAAACTGGTATAACCGTGTTGACTAGACAGTGACTGTGAATTTTGGTTTTCTGATAATTAGACAGATGCGTCGTTTAATTTTCAGTTGCGGCTCAACATTAACAGTTGCGGTCTATACTGACAGATGCGACTCAGAATATGACGCATGCAGTTTTTCCAAAGCAAATGCGAGCCAAACTGACAGATGCGACTCAATATTAACAGATGCGACCTATAATGACAGATGCGACTCTAAAATTAACAGATGCGACTCTAAAAATCAAATGCGTGTTTTTGGTGAATAGTTGTGACTCTTTGTGAATTTTTAGTGACATAAAATTTAAACTGACTCCGTTTTCCATGATCAAATTCTGACAATTAAAGACAATCGTAAGACAAAGTGTTTTCAGTTTCGATTTTGGACTCAAAGAATGTTTAAAGTGATAATAGACAAGCACATCCTAATAGGCCAAAGGCCTAGGGTTTGTATACTTGGTATAGCCCACCTATTATACCCCGGATTGGTGATGAACATCTTTCCTTCTCGAGAGCGGATAGCTTAGGAATTTGGTGGCATTGGCTCCCCTCCACGGCTCATTAACGTCTTTCAAGCACACCAATTCTAAATTCTTTGGGAAATGACCTCCCAAGAACTGCTATCTCTAATCAAGGGGATCAGTAGTGAGTATCTTCGGGCATGATACTGTACCCTGCACTAATACCAAGCAACGACCACAAATAGGTTGGTCTCTACAACAAAGGGTATTTAATTCGGCATTCCATTCATGGGGTGTGATCCATACGGCGTGAGTCCCCTTTCGGATCCATCTCATCGGAACCACACTCGTGATTCTTGGGGTTTCCCCAAGAACCCACTTTTATATACCGGATGGAAGTCCCTCGGGTTTAGGGTGCTACCGGTCTGAGTTGTCCTGGGGTGAGTACTTTTTCCCACCAGAACAGGCCCAAGTTTTAGAGTTGGTAACCATTTCTCTTACACCCAGGATCACACGGATGCGTAAGGGGAGAGGATACTTCGATATACCAAGTCGTAAGGGTAACTAGACTTGTGCTTTCGCACCAAACATAGTAGACACTTGTTAATTTTAACCAAATGAAAGATTTGCTACGCTACCAAATAATCTATTTCAAAATTTAACTAGGGTCTTCGACAAGCGTCCTGCAGAAGATGTCATTAGTAATTTTCAATATTGTCTTCGTCAATCGTCCTGCAAAAGCTTGTTAACTCCAAATGGCCACACACTGAAAATCAAATATCAATAATACGAAAATCAATTGAAAATTCCATATTGCCGAAAGCAAAAATAAAATTTTACCAGTCAATTACGTCGCTTCGTTACCAGTCAGATGTGTCGTTTATTTTTTCGTTGCGGCTCGGGAAATCAATTACGGTTTAGGATTTGTCAGATGTGTCGTTTCTCTGTCAGATGCGTTCAGAAAGTCAATTGCGGTGCAGAAACTTCACATGCGTCGTTTTGTATGAAAAATTCTACAAAAACCAAAATTAAAAGATCTATGGATTCGCGAAGATGGTGTCTTCACGTCGGGTTCACCAAATGTAACGCCAAAATGAAAGCTTTTGCACAATAGACAACAAAGAAGATTGATTAGAAGCACACATGCATATAATACTAAAATCTAAAATGCAAATTCATTCGTTAAGCAACAAAGAACATGGGAAAGTAAAAACGGATTTAAAAACTAGAACAATCTCACCAATTTTCAAACGTATTTCCATGATTCATCTCGATTGTCCTTCTCCATTTTGCTTTGGTAGTATAATTGCCCTCAGATTTTCAAGTTCGTGCAAGTATAGCCTAAGATAGTGATTAGCAAAATATCGAAGATTCAAGACAAAGTGCTCTCAAAAGTTATAAAATTCGTGAGAGAGATTGGAATGAAGAATGACAAATCAATTTATAGAAAATTGAATATTCGAACGACAGACCAAGATTAAAATATCAACAAACAGTTGAGATTGACTGATTAGACATGCATTCTGATAACTGACAGTAATGACATGAGTGATTCAAATTAGAAATAGAATTAAAGATTAAATAAATGATTTAATCTTCAGTTCGACATTCGAAAACATTAGAAATATCTTTGCATGACAAAGATGAAGATTGATTATGACAACTCTCTGTTCGAATGCACGCACAACACTTAATTAATTAAATAAGAATATTTAATTAATCCGCATGTACATGCAATTGAGTTAGAACTAGACGATTGACTGACTTGACGAAGAGATTACTCGAGACAGCCACTCAGACATTAAATCAAAGATTAACTGAACGATTAAAATAGATGTCGAGTCGAGTAAAAGTGAATACTTAGATAACTCACATAATTATCTAAAATATAGAGGAATGCGTTAAAATAGAATTAATGAATTAAATAATGCATTTAATTCAAGACCCAATATTCGAAGAATAATTAAATAAATAATATTTATTTAATTAAATGATGAAGGGATTTAAATGAATAATTAAATAAATAAAAGAATTTATTTAATTATAGTTGAAGTATGATAAAGAATAAATTAAATAAGAATTTATTTAATTTGACAAGATGGATAAGGTTAATTAGTAACATAATTAAATAAAAAGTGTTTATTTAATTAATCAGATAGACTAAAGAAAATGTGAATTAATTAAATAATTAATATTATTTAATTAATAGAAGAATTAATAGAAGATGAATTAATTAAATAATTAAGATTATTTAATCAATAGAAGAATTAATGTTAAAATGAATTAATTAAATAATTAAGATTATTTAATCATGACCATGAAGAATACAAATTATGAAGAATATGGAAGTCGCAGGCCTAAACTAGATTTCGGTGTCTACAATACCAAGTCAGCTATCATCAATAAAACATAACTAGTCTTCATAATATATTGCATATGCTGAGTTGGCCAAGACTAGAGTGCAACTCTCCAAACCAACAAATAATCCTCAAAGCAAACACCTTCCAAATTTGAGAACACATTAATTTCCTATCATACTACCAACATAGAGACTATCAACAAAATTGCAACATAAGAATATTCACCTTAGTAGAATGCAGAGTCTCCCATGTAGTATGCCACACATAAAACAATAGTAGGATACAATGTTAAACTCTATCAAATATAACTTTCTGCTCAAAACAAAAGATGTCTCAAGATCCAGGATATAGCTATCTAAATGAGTCAAGAAAACATGGTTAAGAGATTAGATTGATATCAAATGTTGCGGTGAATTCTAAACTCAAATACCAACATACTGATCCATCACAAAAGGGTATTACCGACAGAGAACAACTTCTAGTAAACCAAGTAGACTTCCCATATAGTTATCACCATGTTAACATCAATGAAAACATAGGAACAACCAACACAACCATCCATACTTCATGCTCATGTTGCAAGGCTTCCAACAAGATAACCTCCTATGGTTTTTTCCCAATCTTTGCTCAGTAGCATGCCATACATCTTAGGAATGTTAGCAATTTGAATATCCATGTATTGCTAATCCTTGGGTCCTGTCCAATCTGTATGAGTATATTTTTCAACTCTCCCACAACATTTACTTTAGTTTTATCCAATTGTATTACCTTTTTGTGGGTTTGGATCAAGGTCAGGTCTAATTTCTTACAAATTGAGAATGGCATGAAGTTACCTAAAGCTCCAAAATCTAGCAAAAATTATGTAAATTCTTTCCAAAGATTATCAAACTCAACAAGAATGGAGGTACTCTCGTCTTTCCCCTATATAAGGTTGCATTCATTTTAGCAGTAGGGGTTACCTTTCTTTTTCCCTTCGATTGATCTACATCAACAAAATATTTCAACATGAGTTCGTGTTGAGTAGGAAACCATTTCAAAACATCAAAGAAAGATAAGGAAGTCATTTGTTTCTACATCTCCTTAATCAGGTCATACTCTGTATTGTTTTTGTATTGTTGTTTAGGGATAAAAGAAAAATTCCCTTTGTTGGGAATTTAAAGTGGCCCTTTGGGTCAAGGGGGATTGTTATCCACTCCAAGATTTGGGGGTACCATGTTGTTAGCTGGAGGAGCAAATGTAGTGAACAGTCCTTTGTTTTGGTTCCTCAAAAAATCACCTCCTTTAGCTTGGAAAGCTTGAGCGTTGTAAGTATTAGTTTCAGGTTCATTTTCATCTTGGAAGGGAAAATTAAACTCATTATAAGTCTCAAAGTCCATGGCAGTATCTACAAACCCACCACCCTTGTTAGTAGTGCCTTGTATTGGTTGAGAATCAACTTGGGAAATTTTAACAATTTTTTCCCTTTCTAGGAAATTCACCTTAAAATGAGAAGTGGTATCATGTAACTTGCACTGATTGGTCATAAATTTTAGATCTTCCACATTTTTAGTGTGTGTCCTATCCTCATTTTCCTGATAATTATTTGGAACTTCTCCATTGTTTGGTCTTGTATCCCATGGTCGGTTGTTGGGCCTCTGATTGTACCCTCTATTTTGGTTTTGATAATTTTTATTTTGGAAGTTCCTCTTATTCAAGTTGTTATTTTGATTGGGATAATTGCTCTAATTTTGATAACCTCCCTAATTTTGGTATTGATTTTAATCATGGGGAGGGTTTAATCTGAATTGCGACATCTCGTTTGTAACTTGGGACATAGTTTTCTTCAAAGTCTCCAACTCTATTGATAGGCATGTGGTTTGTTCATTTTATGTAGTTGTTGCAGCTTGAATAGTTTGTTGTATCATTGGTGGATTAGTTTGAGGATTTTGTCTTCCTATGTAATTTTGAGGATGTTGTTGTTGGGAGAAATCTTGGGTTCCAAGATTTGGTGTGATATTGGCTTGTGTGTGGCTATTTTCATTGGTAAAACAAGGCAACATGGGTGGTGTATGTATTTTATCTAGTGGTCCATAAGTAGAATTGTACATTCCTGGAACTATATTCATGAGTGGGGTTCCCATGTTCATTGTGTTATTAATCACAACCATTTGGTTAGGCATCCCAGGATATCTGAATGAAGGCATTGCCCCTCCCATACCACCTAGTTGTGGGGTTATTTGTTGTTGCAATTTAATGGCCAGGTGGTATACCTTGGCTAACGAATTGATGTCTACTACGGGGTAGGCTGTCTACAAGAATAAACTAGCCAATGGGTCTATGGATTTGAGGTACGCTTAAATGAAAATATTCTTAGCAACTATGTAAGGTGGCTGTAAGCATTGATACATTCTTTGGAACTGGGTGTTGAATAGAGGCAATGGTTCATGGGGTTCCTTCCTAATTGTGGCAAATTGATGGTATAAAATGGTAGGGTCTACATAGACTCAAAACTTGTTAATGAATGCATTCTCCAAATCAGTCCAACTACTAATGGATCCAATGGGTAGGTTGAGGTACCAATTGTATGCCATATCCCCTAGTGAATAGGAAAACAATCTACAGGCCACATAGTGATGCACTATCTCATCCCTAGTGCATACATCTTTGAATGCTTGAATGGGATCTTCTACACTTTGGGATTCCCCATGGGCGTACCTAGGATAAAACCATTATAGGTTTTTAGGCATCTCATGGATTCCATTGAGGATAGTCCCCAGTGGTGAGGGATTCCCTTTGAAGAACACCATTGGTGGAGGTGGGTTATGTGGCTACAACTATGGTATCAACAAAAATCCTCATGGAGTTGTTGGTGGTGTTAATGGTTGTGGGTTGGAGTTCTACATGTTATAGGTCGAGTAGGAAATCAAAGTTCTAAAAATGGCTCTTTGTTGGGAGTAGATCTTAGAACTCGCTCAAACCTGTCTAGTGAAAATGACCCAATTCACTCCAATTTGTTCCTTCAAGCCCTCCTTCTAGCACTAGTTCTATTGATCATCAAGATAACACAAGTATTAAGAAAAGTATTTCTATCCTATTTCTCCTAAAAAGATAATTGATATTGAATCACCTATCTTCCAAGGTCTCGATAGTTGGTTCACAACTATACTGTATCACCCAACTGGTGGTCAACATGACTATAATGTACAAGGGGACTTTGTTGGTAAAAGGTAACAAACTAATATTTTCAAATATTCCAACAACAAATTTAATAAAGAAATACAAAAAGATAGATCACAAGTTTTAGAATAGAAATATGAGAATAAATATCATTCCCATATTCGGACATACAATTTTGTAATAAGCTTCTTAAAACATCAATACCAATAGATGCAATAATTCATATTTAGATATGCAATCATATACATTCATGTAGTGCAAATTTAATAAGCGTACTTGCAATTTATGTTTTACCAGAATTAATTAAAGACATATACAATTAACTCATCACAAATTATGCAAATCAACAAATAAAAGAGAAATACCATTCACATATAACACAATTGATAGTTTTAAATTTGACTCCTATTGATTTTCATCAAATAAGTTGCATTTAAATCAAGTGAAATCCACTAGCGTACTAAAAACTATTGTCTTTTATGTGTCCACTAAACTTAAGAAATTGTTGTAATAATTTAACTAATTGCATAAAGTTTCAAAAAAATCTAATTTAAGGCTGGAAATTTGACTTCAATTTGTCAACCTTTACAATGAGGATAATTTTTGAACTTATAGAAAATAAGACATTCAATTCTCCTTCAAAAATCACAATCCACAAAGATAGGACACCCAAATCCACAATTATAGGAGCACTCAAGTTCAATTGGATTATTCACTATGTTAAAACTATCTGTGTACGAGGATTGACACTTCTTTTTTGCCCTATTAGAGATGATCTATAGTTAACTGTTGTAAAATAGGATTCCTAGGATTGGTTGACATTTATTGACTTTATTATGTTTGAAAAATAGAATATTCCCTTCCTTTACTTACCATATTTCCTGGGAAACCCATGATAATTATCAAAATTATTCCAAAGTTTCTCTAGGACCTCTTCATCAGGTTCATCCACCCATTCTACCTTAAACTTTGATCATTCAAAATCTTCTACAGCTTCTTTAATGGCCTCATGCATCAGGCTGATATCTTTGGAAGCCCATTTAGTGTCAGACCTAATGGTCATCATTTCATCTAATAGGGACTCACCAGGACCATCTCATTTCTTTATCAAACCTTCTAGCTGGTTATTCCATTCTTCTTCTTTTTTCTCAAAAGACTCTAACTCCTTATTTGGTTGGGAACTTGATCATTTCTTGGTGGTAATATAGCCTACAATTTTCTCAAATATCAATGTTTGATCCCATACCTCATGCTGATCTTTGAGCAATACAACTCTATGTTCAATGAGGATTTCTAATCGAAAGATGATTATATTGACGACCTTGTTGGTGTATTCAGGATCCTCATCCCCTAAAATCCTTGATTCAATCGACATTTCCCTGGGCTTCCTATTGATAGCTTTTAACTTCTTCAGATATTCTCTATATCTTTCCTCTTCTTCCCACCATTTCTAAATACATTCTCCTAGTTGCTTGACCAGTGTCTATGCTTCTTCATAGTATTTGTATCCTTGGTCAAGGAGTTCATCTATTTCCTTCCAGAGAATATGAATCCACCCATCAAACATCTAATATTTTCTCTTTGAGTCTCATTCAACTCATCAACATATTTTTGACTCATTAGTACAAGAACCTTTGATGATGTTGGTTGTTCCAAGGTTGAATCAGTGAGTTCTTTAAAAAAAAAATCATTTATCCAACTTGTTCTTTGAACTCATATTTAACCTACTTATCCTTCACCATTCTGGACTTGGCTAAAGTAGCTACCAAATCTAGAAGTGACATTTGTTGGTTGTGGTTTTGTTTCACTAGATTGACTGTGCTCAACTGATAATCAATAGCCTATAGTTCCCTACCATCTTTGTCAACCATAGGGGTTTCAATATTTACAATTAGATCCCTATCCTCAACTAGTCTAGTGGAATGAATGGCTTTTGGCTTCTTCTTGGGCTTCACCTTGTCCACTTCTTTTATCATTTCATCCTAGCTAACTAGTTGAGCGTGGACCTGCTATCTCTTTTCTAGGTTTAGTTTCAGCCATGTTGGAGCACTTGGTGGAGATATCATCTGTTGAGTACTAGGGGGTGTGGACTTAGGAGGTGGAGAAGGTGTAAGAGTTGTTCCAATCTCTAACATAGATGCAACTTTTTGTTGCTCAAGCTTCTCCTTACCAACTTTCTCCTTTTCTCGCCTCTCATAGGTGATTTAATATCAATTATCTTTTTCAAGAGTAAGATAGAAATATTCTTCTTAATGTTTGCTGTTTTATTTTGACCATCAACAAGACTTTATCTCATTTGTGATTTCTCATGTGAAGCCTTGACATGCTTGAGATTGAAATTTTTCTAAATCTTTGTTGACTATTATGGTAAGACTTTATGTTGATTATTGTGCCTTATTATAAACCCTTGTATATGCTTGAAAATGACATTGTTTTAAATATATAAAATGTAAATGAACTAATTTTTTTTCATGGTTATTCATGTTATGTGTTGTGGATGAAGATAAAATTGAAAACGAGTACATTATTTGTAATGGAAGAATATGAATTTACATGTGTAAAATAAAAGCCTTATTTTGCAATATTTATGACTTAAATTTGTAGTTGGGCACATGTGGAATTCATTAGTATGATGAGTCTATTTCTAGATTTAAGTCATAGAATGATATTATAGAAATCATTTTTTTCAAAACCTCTTTTGTATTTTGTTGAATTTTTTGTCATATGTACTAGAATAAATCTATAGTTTAATGTTTTTCTTGCATGAATCTTAATGAAATTGAATTCCAAACATATAGGGAACCTTCTTTTGCTAAATTTGGTATTTTTTCTATCTTATTGTTTTCTAAGAATTCATTCACTTATTTTTGGAATGTTGTTCACAAGGGATGAATGCTTTTTTTCTAGGGAAAATATCTACTATAAAAATGAATTAAAAGTGATAGATAGGTGAATTTATGACATTTTGGAGAGGTTTGAAAGGTGAATAATGATCTCTAATTCCTACATTTTCTCTATGTTCATATTAGAATGTTCAATTATGACTTTGTAAATGCTTTCATTATCATCTTATTGCATTTATATTCTTGTTTAAGAAAGGACATACCTTTATGTGATTGAAGTGGACTAGAAGGGTTTCGTAGTGTCACTTGATTGTACAACTAAAAGTGAGAAGAAAAATAAATATTATTATCTTTCAACCTTTTGTGTATATGCTTATAAAATTAAAATGAATTAAATGGAATTGCTGAATGCACAGGATTGTTTAGTATGATTGAACTAAGTTCTTAGTTAATTGCTTAAATTTGTGTTTAATGTAATCCTTATACCTTAAAAATATAATTATT
Organism: Sequoia sempervirens; assembly: GCA_007258455.2. Classification (NCBI taxonomy): domain Eukaryota; kingdom Viridiplantae; phylum Streptophyta; class Pinopsida; order Cupressales; family Cupressaceae; genus Sequoia; species Sequoia sempervirens. Next base: position 541,035,475 of record VDFB02047230.1, read on the forward strand.
TTAGAGATTGATTTGTCTATGTGATATATGTGTTATCCCTCTAGCTCTCTCTTCTTGATTGAATCATCAAGTACATGTAATTGAATGATTCGTGTCTTATTGACCAATTCTAGTAATGTAATTGTAGTTCATACTCTTGTGCCGATGATGAAATGGTGTTGTAAAATTACATCTTTTATTTTAGCATGTATATGAAAGTATCATCTCTATCTCACTCTAGTTCTATTAGTGATATTGAGAGAACCAATGAGATCAAACATTTGATAATGTGAATATTATTCTTTTCCTTTATGTTGGAAAAATAAATGTGTTCATGTTGACATTTTATTAATGTTGTAACATTCTTTCTAAATTCTTTTCTATTTGTGTGTTGAGAATTGAACCTCTTATGTAAAATAGATGACCATGTATTCTTCTCGCCTCTTTCTTGAATATGATTTACTAGTGAAATGGATTGAGATCATTTGAAGACGAGTTCTTTCTCTCTCATGCTTGTGAAGTGGTGTGAAGTGGTGATGAGTAACGAGTTCAATAAATAAACCTAAAGAAGAAATGATCATTATAGGTCTCTTAGGAAAGCGGAAAGATGGAATTAGTTTGTGTCTCTCTTCTTAATAAATCTTGCTCATACCTTAACCCTAGATAATGAATCTAATCAATAAATTATTTGGTGTGTGCTTGCTATATTCTTTCATTTAAGCATGTACTAATATTGCACTATATTGCATGTTTCCTCGAGGGTGGATTGAGTTTGTGGCAACTCTCTACTTATATGAACCTCTAATGTTAGTGCTTCTACTTTGGAGAGTGTAATATTAAGATTCTTGCTACTTATTCCTTGCTAAGATGATATTATCTCTCCTTGGGCGTGTTTTGGTGCTTGTGTTTAACTTTTTCTTCTAAATATTAGAATGACGATATGATAGACTCTCAGCGGATGGTCCACCTCCTTATCCTCTAATGCTATAAAATGATTCGTGGGCAATGGGCACCACCGTACACTAATTACACCAAATGAGTCGCTTTCCATATTGAGATGGAAGAGTAAGTGGAGTGGAAGGCCAGCTGAAAAGTAGCTGGTTTTGACCCACCCTTTCCACTCTGTATAAATGCTGTTCTTCTCACTTATATTGCATTTGAGTTGGATGTCACTGATGAGTAGATCGTCTCCGTCTTCTGAGTAATGGATGGGACCACCACTGCACGAGCAAGTCCATGTTGCTCAGGTAATCTAAAAAGTTGAGATTTTGGTAAAACTGAATACAATGAGGTCCACTAACCACTGTCAATATTGTCATTTTCATTCTTCAAGGCTTCCATCAATGGTAGCTACTGCATCCCCTCCATTATGTCGAAATCAAGAATATGCAGTGTCTGTGCCTGAGCAGAGATGGCTTCTAGAATGCTTTGGTTGGCCGTGAAATGGGCAAATCTGATATAAGGATAAACTTGGTTTATTAAACTAAAGCACCCCATATAATTGGAACCTTTAGTACTATTGGAGCTCTGGACCAGATGACCGGAACGTTCTAATTTAATTTTTCTAGTTTTTTAATATTAGATTCATATTTTTTTCCTTGTTTGCATTGAATCATTTCTTTAATCATTTTGTTTGTATACTAGAATTTCAACCAATGTCTTACTTTCATCTTAGAAGAAGTACTCTTTGAACCCAACAATGGCTATGGATCAAATTAATGTGTCAATTATTGAAACTATGAACACCACAATTTATATTAATGAAGACAAATTTTGATAATCATCTTGCAACCATGGAGAATAGGGATATTGCTAATATTACTCAAATTATTCAAATTAATGTGTCTTACATGCTACTTACCTATTTTCATTTCTCATCCATCCTACATTGCTCCTACCTATTAGGACTAAGTGTGTTGCACATCTTGCAAGTCCTAGTTATAATACCAGGTTATCTCAAGTTCCTACATTAATATTACAAAAAAAACATGCAAGAGGTCCCTTTATGAACTCATAATATTCTTCTAATCACTTGGAATGAAGTGTAAGATCACTAAAAAGAAGAGCTACTACTTCAACATTCTACCTTAGAAAAATTCAGTCCATTTTGGGAAGGTGAATAGTCACAATGTCTCATATTTTTTTAAGTGAATGTTGGCCTTATTAAGGTTACTGGCTACTAGTGCAAGTTTTTTTTATTTTTGTTATGTTTGAGTATAATTCTTTTTTAAACACATTATTAATAATAATTAGGTTAATTACACATGGCTATTATGAGTGACTATGGCATAATCCATTAACTACATGAGCCTCTCTCATGTAATTTAGGTAGTTCAATCTCACACCCTTTTTTGGAATTATATTCCACCACTCATATCCATTTAGTTTTCTTTATCTAAGTAGGTGCAACTATGTATTTTCAACATTTACCAAGTAGGTGAAACTCTTTCCTATTCCTAGTAGTTATATTTATTGCTCCTTTGCGATGTATATAATTCAATTTTTGCTATACATATGGCACTTACCTCTCATATATGTTTTTGATAAGGAAAATCAGGTTTTGAAGGGATCCCAAAACCCTTTACAACGAGAGAAGGCTGCCAAAGATTAAGAAACTAACATCAACCAACCCCAAAAAAAATATATTAAAAGATAAACCTAGACATACCAGCAGCTAAACCCATAGTAAAACATCAGCACAAAATCCAAACAAAAAACAACTACAACAGATTATCTAAAACCTTGGACGCCTCTAGTTTACTAGAGATAACATTACCATGCATTTCCACCATGTCTTCAAGCTCTTGGAAAGAGACAACAACCCTCTTTTTAGTCTTGCTTCTAGTTCACACAAACGGACCATCCTCCAAAATCTTCTCCATCTAATTTTGATGATTAACATCAACAATTGCCTCCTCATTCTTGTGGAGATCCAACTATTTTTCAGTCCACCTAAGGGCTTTTTCATTTAGTAGAGTTAGTCCCTGTGTGCTAGAATTAAGAGTCTAGTTACTAATTTTCAACATAGACTACAAATCATTACAAATCTTATTGAATTTTTCCTCCAAAGACACAAGCCACTCCTCACGATCCCTATGGACAATATCCTCCAAGGACACCAGCCTCTCTTCATGGTCCCTACCCATTTTCTCAACATCCACCACTACCTTATCATGGACAACATTCATAGTTTTAAACTTGTTTTTTATTGTCCATTCCTTTTTGTTACAATTAACTAGCACCACACAGACACTCTACCAGTCATTCTACTTAGCATTAAGATCCTTGACCTTTGAAAAAATCTACTTAAATAGTGAAAAGATATTTTTTGTCCCATCCTCTGCCATTCTACAAAAAACATCTAGATCAATATTACCCTAGTTCAAAGGCTCAACAAAAGGAGTAGAAAAATTCTTAGGCTAATGCTTCAAATCCAGACTTTCTCCCTTTAAAGCATCCTCAATAGAAGAGTCCTCCAGATCAACTACTTCAACCTCCACTAGCTTCTTACTAGAGTTAACCATCGAGTTCACTAGGAGGTCCAAAATCCCTTTCTTGTCCTCAACCTACTCGAAACCCTTACAATTAGGAGTAACCAACCTAGTTTGCATATGGGAAACTTCCCCAGGACTCTTAAAACCATCACCCTCAAGACCTTTTTCTTCCATATGAAGCCCCTTGTCTTCTTTATTTCTCCCCTGCTTACCCTTAGAAAAAATATGGGACACTAGAAACTTTCACCCCTTCCTCATCCAAGTTTTTACCTTTTCTATAATCTCACTTCTCATCCCTTTTATCACCTTTCTTCCCCTTAGACCCCTTTTGAGCACCAAATGACATAGAATCCTTCATATTAGTATCAGTCTCATAACTTTTCAACCAAGAGTTAGAAACCTCTAGATCGAGGTCTTGCACACTCTTACCATCTTTATTTGATGACTCCACCTCCTCATAATCCCCATCCCCCTCCTCTATTGAGTTCCCTATGTCATAACCAAGAACAAGCCCCTTCCCTTTCTAACCACTTGAGATCTTAGGGATTTCAGGAATAAAATTCATTTGACATAGTCAATGATAAGGAGCATAAGACCCTCATGGAGAATAGATTTATTAGGATTTTTTCTATGATATTCTATGCTATTTTCCATGGAGAGGAGAAAATATTTGGGAAATGATACCAAACTATTGTTCCTAAAATGATTTAACAACATAAAATGGTACCCATAGATTACAAAATACCTGCAATCAAGCGTGAAATATTTCATAATTTCTAGTGCCACATCCCTCCATAATGGTTTGATACAAGAATGGTCATACCCTCCACTTACCACACTCCTGAGCTTGTTCTATTCCTTCCCGTTAAATAAATTGGCCAAAGCACACTTAGAGGCCCCATGGTATCTCTAAAATTTCTTATCCTTCATGGATAATCTAGTAATTATAGCAATCAAACCCTGGTAACATTCACCTCCAACCATTGATAGCGCAACATGAAATTCTTCCACCCATTCACAAACACCTTAGTGACTTTAGAATCAAACCCATGCACTTTAAGAAAATAAGGGAAAATTCCCCCTTTCTCCAATTATTCCCACACAACCACATTACCACTAAACTCCTCACAGGAGAGAGGCTCATGTCTACAACAATCTCCACCCATAGCAACCAAAGAAACCCTCACTGCAACCTTCTCCTTGTTCTGATGAGTAGAGAAAATTAAGAGAACAATCCAAAAACAAGGAAAAAAGGCCCCCATAATCCATGTAAACCTAATAGTGTGGGTACACCTAGCTATAATTTCCACTTCCATGAGCTCATTTCCATAAGATATGTCATTATTATTTGGATGAGCTTTGAATTCAATACTCCTAAACCAAATAGAGAGGAGATAAAGCCAAAAAATTAAACCATTATCTCCCAAGGTTACCGCCACCAAGATAAGAAATTTGATCATGATAGATGATGCTTTGGAGATTGACAGGGATGACATCATCAGAATGCCAACATTCATGAGACAAGACCCCACATTCACAAACCCATCAACTAGAGAATTTGCCTCATGGAAGACATGTGAAATTCTATAATCATTAAAGGAACTTAGAATAGAAAGTGAATCCTCTATGATATATGCAATATGGTCCATGATGGGGAATTCACCTTCATTAGATAATTAATAATATTAAGGGAGTCTGCTTCCAATCACAACTTTCTCACCCCAACCTCTTTAGTAAGAAGGAGGCCATGGTAGGCTGTTGATGCCTTTGCAAAGTGGATTGTTTGGGTTCCCAAAGGGAGTGCCACTACAAAGATAAACCTACCATACTCATCACGAGTAACACTCCCCCACAACCAGCAGGTTCCAAATTCCCCTTGGTAGCACCATCAAAGTTAACTTTGAACCATCCTTGAGAGGGATCTTTCCAAAAAAAACCCTCCCTAGAAGATTAGGCTTCTTCAATAGTAGAGAGATGTGTTGGCATATAGTTGTCATTAATGTCAAAAGGGAAAATCATGCAAGGAATATTGTTGGCATGATGGAAGAGGGTCAGAGATGAAATGGAGTTGCTCATGCAAGTGAGGATGATGGAATTAATAGAAAGTGTCATTGATATCAAGGAGAAATAAGGTTTGTTATGAATATGGATCATGGGTAGAGGTTGCTAATGAATGAATATGCTATGATGTTGTCTTTGATGTCAAAGGATTGTGGAATTAATCATGCAAGGGAGAAGTGGATTTGGTCTGTAAGTGTGTACAAGTTGATGACGCTAAAGTGCTTATCTTGCAAATATTATAAAGTTGATCAAGTTGTTACAATGTTGTCATATTTTTACAACTTGCATCTCCAAGTGTGTGAATGAAAATCTAATGGGAGATTCGATGTGGGTTTTTTTGAGAGCATTCCAATGATGTGCTCTACAAGTACAGAGAGTGAAGGATGCACCTAGAAATGATTTATTTTTTCTCTCGGGTGATTCTAGGGTTTACAGATAAACCCTAATGTATTTACAGTCATGGTGTCCTCAAAATGTTCTATTTCAATGGTGACTTGTGTTTGGTGTTTTAGGGAGTTTAAGTAATTACTTAAGCCCATTATGTTTGTCTCATAACTGGCCTCTCACATCTTGGCAACTAGATGATGAGGTTTGAGATTCCCTTTGTTGTCAACGTGTTGTGGTTTTTCAAAACTTTACAACCTCTGATTAGAGGTTCTTAAGTTCAGATTTCTACAAACTTAACAATGTGTGATGGATGAGTATAATGTCGATGGTGGGACTAGATAGTGGAAGGTGACATATGCCATAAACTATTGGTAGCAATGAACAGTGGAGATTAATCCATGATGGATAAATGATGACCGTTGACGTTTGGTGGTACCTACGAAGGAAACATATGAAGTTAGTGAAAGGTGATGTCATGATTGACAGATGGCATTAGCCCACATACCCTACTGTGAATTCAATGGGGCTCAATCAAGACCCATAGGGATAGCGGGGAATGGTTAAGATTGATCAAAGGTAGATCAAACGATGTTGGTTAAAAGATGCTTCATTAGTGTGAAGGTTGATTATCACTAGGACAGAGACGTTGGTCTCTTCAATATTCAATGTCCCTTTGATAGATTCTCATCAGTCTGAAACACTCATATTAGAGAGAGTTGATTTGGTGTCCCTTCGAGTCAATGGAATCATGGCAATGAGATGGATAGGTGATTTCATCAAGGGTTTTCATTGGGAACATTGATGGTCATCGGCGAGACCTGTTCAGATGTCCCTTTAATACTTCGATATGTGCTTGATCAGAGCGAGTTTCATGCTTGTCTCTTCGATACATCAATGACCTAACCATTGGTGAGACAATATGGTATTTTCGGGATGTTGATGAAGATCTCTTTGATAGGGAGATAGGAGAGTGTGATGCTGACTGTGGAACCCAATAAGATGAGGATCATGTGTGTTAATGGCATGTAGTTAGAAAGTGAATGAAAGGATGACATGTGGCAAGAAGTGATAGTGGATGGTGACATGTGGTGATAGGATGGTGTAGGGACCACTTGTCTACAACAAAAAATGGTATTAACATGAAAATTCCATATTGATGAGAGTGGAGTTGATGTCTCTCCGTGATGGCTATCTCATTGGTGTGACATTGGTGTATTGGTAGGAGTCTAGAAGATGTCCCTTTCATGGAGTGATAAGATGAAAAGCTAAGTGGGACTTGATAGGATGATGATGATGGTGGATCATGACAAAGGCTAATAGGTGATGAAGAGTGATTGCTTGATAGACCAACTCACATTTTTGTTATGAGTTGTGTGGCGATGATGTGGATCACAAATGATAACAACCCACAAGCCCCACAAAGTTTGTGTGGGCCCACTGTTAGAACTCATGGGATAAGCAAGCTTTGGATGTGTTTCTTGGTGGATCTTGCCTATGGAAAAGGGTGTATGAAGGAGATCAATTATGGAGATCAAAAGGAAGAATATCCAAAGGTGATCATCAGTTAGTGGAGATCGACGGTGCATGATTAAGGTGACTAATCTAATGGTGATGTTCTAAAAATACCAAGATGAATGGAGGATTGTAGGATCTTGGTGTGAAGATAAGATTGAAGGCTCAAAAAGAAAAAGAAAATATCTACAATGTATTTGATTGATCGATAGGCAATCCAACAGTGATTGCTATAGAAATGAAACAAAGGTGAATGTTCTTGAAGAACATTATTAACAAATGAGATTTGAAGGACTATTTATTGAATGGTTATATTTTAAAGTTGTGATGATAAATGATAGATGCAGGATTGAGGTGCTAAGGTAAATGATCAATGAACCGGATTTAAACAAGTTATTCATGAATGACTAACTGTGTGCAAATATTATTCCTCTTGCAAACCAACTTGGGAATGGAAATTTATTGGTCTAACTACCCCAACAACTAATGTAAATGAAGATTTGATCTTCAAGGTGGCAGAATAGATTGTAGATGTGATCAAGATCAAAGCAAATCGAATGAACAAAAGAATGCATTAAATGCATATTTGATCTTAGGGTTTGACATGAAGATAATGTAGGAAAATTCTCTGCACCAGAGTTAATATTGTGTGGCTCGATGCAAGTTATGGAAATATCTGGTAAATGCTATTAGCTATCTTAATTATGAGCTGGATAGTGGTGTGTAGCTCAAGGTAGAGGAAGCTTGCTAGTGAAGTAAGTATGTGAAGAAATCCCTAACAGTAAGCTGGAGATGATCTTGATGATTAAGAGGATCTCGAGGAAGAGATTGTAGGTTGGTGGAGAAAGAAGACAATCTGATATTGTCAAAAGGTTGGATCTGCAAGAAGTGTGTGTGCTTGAGAGAAAGTGCTACATGTGTAGAGAGTGAAGCACATATGTGTGTAGCCTAGACATAATATAGATGATTATCTAGATTTGCATTCATGTGAGTGTAGATGTATGAGACATTGTAGAAAGGGAAAGAAGAGCATAGCAACAAGATAGAACATTGATTGTTCTATGCATAGAGGAGAGTACAGAGTAGAGGTGTGTTACTGAGAGTGCATCTTCAACAACAGAGTGTGAGTTGCAGTAAGCACAACCAAGTACTAAATGTAATGATGCATCATAGGTTTTGCAGAACCAATTTTATGCATACTTGAATTTGCAATCCTTCAAAGGTTGTAGCCTCATTGTACTGAGTTGTAGCTCAATTTAAGGGATAGTAGTCTCCTTGGAGTTGTAGCTCCTAAACCAGGGTGTTGTAGCATCCTTGAAGTTGTATCTTCTAAAATAGGGAGTTGTAACTCCTAAACTAGGATGTTGTAGCATCCTTGAATTTGTAGCTTCTAAATTAGGGTTTTGAAGCATCCTTGAGTTGTATCCCTAAACATTGTAATAGAGATTTGGATTGTGAGGCTAGATTTGAGCAGTAGAATCAAGCAAAATTTCTCACCATGTTTTTTCCCATCTTGGGTTTTCCATGTATATCTGGTGTTGTGGGAATGTGTGTGTTGATTGTCTATTTGCAATTTTATGTTTGCATTCTTAGTTTCAATCTACACATTAATAGTTTGAGAAAGTAATCTGCACAAAGGTTTTGAGGGATAAAGTTTTAGTGTCTATTGAGTCACCCCCCTCTCAATAGATCATTGTGTTCCAACAATTGGTATCAGATCCCTAGGTTCCCTAGGAGAAGCTTAATCAACTCAAGTAGATTCTGGTAGAGAACACGAAATGGCTAATAAGAAAGGCTTCTGAAAATGTAGAAGTAAAAAGAGTGTTAAGAAGAATCTCCACACAAAAGGAAAAAATAAATTATTAGATGTTTTTGGCAGATCCAATTATGAACATATAAGTTCCTATGGGATTGATGGGAATGAATCCCTGTGCATGGATTTTGGTACATTTCCTGATTGGTCCATTGATGAAGTAGAGGCTCACCTAGGAAGTCTCATCTGTGCTCTGAATGAGATCAAAGGTTTGAAGGGAAAATGAAGAACAAAAGTTGCATGCACAAGAAGAGATTGATAAGTTGACCAAAAGTCTTGAAGAATCTAATTAGATGGTGATTAGCTTGAAGACTGAGGTGGAAAAAGAAAGAAGAGAAAAATATGTAGTTAAATCATAACTACAATCTAAATCAGATGAAAATAAGAAGTTGAAAAATAATGTTCAGAAAGAGACTAATAAACTCACTCAAGAGCTAAAGGAATCCAATCAGTTGGTGATAAATTTGAAACTTCAAGTTGAAGAAGCTAAATGAGGTGAAGAAGTAATAAAGTCCAAACTAGACCTTGAAGTATAAAGATACATGAAGTAGGAGGAAGAAATAGTGGCCTTGAGAAAAGAGTTAGAAAGAACTAGGGAGAAGATTGACAAAGGACTAAAGTTGAAAGGTGGCTTTGAGATACTTGATGAATTAGTGAAATCACAAAATCCATCAAAACCCAAATAAAAATTTAGCCTTGGGTTTGAGAAAGAAATGGGTTCCTCAATCAACACTTTTGTAAACTTGTATGAGAGATTTAAAGTAGAAGAAAGATGTCACACAAAGAAAGAGGAAACCTGCACAAGTTGCTCTAGAGAAAGTACCTCTGGAAATGGAAGATCAGAAAAAGGCACTGCTAGAGTGAAGAAAGGAAAAGAAGAAAAGAAGCATGTCACTTTTGAGATGAAGAAGCTAGATGAAAAGAAGATGACCATAACAAAGAATAAGATGGAGGAATTAGCCCCTGAAAATTTGAAAAAGAAGCAGCATACAAAGGGAACTAATGAAGAAAGATCTACAAGGATGAGTTACATGAAGAAGCAAAGGACAAAAAGGTCATCTCATCTTTCATAGAGGAAAGCTATGACTAGGTATCCCTCATATTTTTTATGGATATTGTTATGCTTGCAATTAGTTTGGTCATAAGGCTAGTGAGTGTAGAGTTGCACCTAGAAGGAGCACAAAACATGTAAAAATAAGTTCATTTGCTCCTATTGTATATATAAATATTATATGCTACAATTGTAATAATTTTGGCCACATAGTTAAGAATTGTAGATTGAATTACGGAAGATCAATAGCAAATTATGAAAGAAAGTATAAATTCCCTAGGGTGAACAAAAGTTTACATGTTCTTGAGAAGAAAGCTAACAAGAAAGAAAAGAAGCTCAAGAAGCTCTGGAGAATGAAAGGTCAACAAGAGGCAATAATCAATGTGACCACCTTTTCCTTACATCACTAAGTGTTAGTGATAGGGCACAAATCCAGGGGGAGTTAAATTGGTACCTCATTCATCATTGGAAATGAAATGGAGAGAGATCAAGTTAGGTAAAACATATTTTAAAAATTTCTAATGACTTGATGGTTGTAGATGTATGGTCACATTCTTTCTCTTTGAAATGCTCGTCAAAGGGTAAGAACATCAATAGATAGTGGATAGTTAGTTGCAACAATTGATATCAACATTTGGTATCAGATATTGAAGAAAAAGTGGTGTAGATGCTTTGTTGAGAGAAATTATCCTTGACTGTAGGGAGAAGATATATGTCTAAGGGGGAGTTGTTCTATATATTTTATTCTTAATTTGGTAGCATACCACCATAAATTGGTTCAGAATAGTCTAGTTGGTACAAAGCCCAAAATGAAGCTCATGCTCGGGTACACAAGAAGTGAGCATGGAGCAATGTCTAAGGGGGAGATTCTATTGGTATCAAATTAGTGTTATACTTGATATAGTGCAGTCCATGATATCAATTAGTACATAGTATAAAGTGAACACATTCATAATTGGTATTAGAATGATAATCGGTATTGGGGCATGATATCACCAATTGGTGTGTGGAATATGATTTAATTGGTACAAAGGATGAATCAAAATATCTACAATTGGTATCCGACTTGATCAAATTAGAGCATGTAATGGAACTCCAACTAGCATCATATATTGTTAATTGGTACAGGGTGGTTGGAGCATATGGCCTTTCCATTGTTGTAAAGAGGCTGATTGCAAAAATTGGTATGAGAGAAAAAATTGTCTTTAGTTCGTATCAGTCAAAGGGGGAGCTAAGTCCCTTTACCATCACTAAGAAGAGGTGAAAGCCATAGTAGTATGGTGACCTGAGACAAAGAAGAGGAGAAAGTTCTGAACCTTTTCAATTGATGTCAAATGGGGAGAAATTTTGCAAATGCTCAAGTATCTGAGAAAGGGGGAGAAAATTGAGCATAGGAGAAATAAGTGCAGATGCTCATAAGATGAGCAAAGGAGAAGGAATTTCAAAGGAGGAGAATTTAGAGCTCAAACATTATCAATCATTGGTATTTGACCTTTGGAAATTTGAGCATTTAGGTTTTTCCATCAATGACAAAGGGGGAGATTGTTGGCATATAGTTGTCATTAATGTCAAAAGGGAAAATCATGCAAGGTAGATTGTTGGCATGATGGAAGAGGATCAAAGATGAAATGGAGTTGCTCATGAAAGTGAGGATGATGACATTAATGGAAAGTGTCATTGATGTTAAGGAGAGATAAGGTTTTTTGTGAATATGGAGCATGGGTACAGGTTGATGAATGCATATGCTATGATGTTGTATTTGATCTCAAAAGTGTCTTTGATGTCAAAGTAGTGTGGAATTGAACATGCAAGGGAGATTTTTGGAATGATGATAGAGGATGAATGTGAAAATAGTGGATCTAGTTCTGGAAGTGTGTGCATGTTAATGATGCTAAAGTGCATAGCTTGCAAATATTATAAAGTTGATCAAGTTTACAATGTTGTCATATTTTTACAACTTGCATCTCCAAGTGTGTGAAAGAAAATCTAATGGAAGCTTCAATGTATTTTTTTTCAAAAGAATTCTAATGATGTGCTTTGTAGGTAGAGAAAGTGAAGGATGCACCTAGAAATGATTTATTGATGCTCTCAAGTGATTCTAGGGTTTATAGATAAACCCTAATGCATTTACAATTATGACATCCTCAAAATGTTCTATTTCAATGATGGCTTATGTTTGGTGGTTGTAGGGAGCTTAAGTAATGACTTAAGCCCATTATGTTCATCTCATAATTGGCCCCTTACATCTTGGAAATTGGTTGACAAGGTCTGAGGTTCTCTTTATTTTTTGCGTCTCACAATTTTTTAGAACTTCACAACCTCCAACTAGAGGTTCTTAAGTTAAGATTTCTAGTGACTTAGTGATGTGTGATGGGTGAGTATAATGCTGATGGTGGGACCAGATAGTGGAAGGTGATGTATTCCATTAACTATTGGCAGCAGTGACCGGTGGAGATTAATTCACGATGGATAAATGATGACCGTTGATGATTGGTGGGACCTACAAAGATGACATACAAAGTTAGTGAAAGGTGATTTCATGATTGACAGGTGAAATTAGCTCGCATACCTCGCTGAGAATTTAGTGGGGCTTGATCAAGACCTATGGGGCTAGTGAGGAATGGTGAAGATTGATCAAAGGTAGATTAGACAATGCTGGTGAAAAGATGCTTCATTGGTGTGAAGGTTGAGTATCACCAGGAAAGAGACTTTTGTCTCTTCGTCATCAGTGTTCCTCTGATAGATTCTTATTGGGTCAAAACACTCATATTAGAGAGAGTTTATTTGGTGTCCCTTCAACTCAATGGATTCATTGCAATGAGGTGGATAGGTGACATCATCAAGGGTTTTCATTAGGAAGACTAATGGTCATCAGTGGTACCTGTTCAGATGTCCCTTTGATACTCTGATATGTGCTTGATTAGAGGGAGTTTCATGCTTGTCTTTTTGATACAATGATGAACTACCCATCTATGAGACAATATGGTATCATGAGGAACTTGATGAAGGTCTATTCAATAGGGCGATATCAGAGTGTGATGCTGACTATGGGACTCGGTAAGATGAGGATCGCATGTGTCAATGGTACATTCAGAAAGTGAATGAAAGGATCACACATGGTAGGAAGCGATAGTGGATGGTGACATGTGGTGACACGATGGTGTAGTGACCACTTGTGGATAGTAGCAAATGGTATTGGAATGACAATGCCATATTGATGAGAGTGGAGTTGATGTCTCTCTGATATCTTGATGGCTATCTCATGACATTGGTGTATCGACAAGAGTCTAGAAGATATCCCTTTGATAGAGCAATAAGGTGAAAAGCTAAGTGGGACCTAATAGGATGATGATGATTGTGGATTGTGATGAAGGCTAAAAAGTGGTGAAGAGTGATTTCTTGACAAACCAACTCACATTGTTGTGATTTTTGGGGTGATGATGGGGACAATAAATGGTAATAGCTCGCAAGCCCCATAAAGTTTGTGTGGGCCTATTGTCAGAGCTCGCAAGATAAGCAGGCTTTGGATGTGTGTCTTGGTGGATCTCATGTATGGAAAGCAGTGTATGAAGGAGATTGATGATGGAGATCAAAAGGCAGCAGGTCCAATAGTGATCATTATTCAATGGAGATCAACGACACATGATTAAAAGTGACTAATTTGACAGTGATGTTTTAAATGTACCAAGATGAATGGAGGATTGTAGGATCTTGGCATGAAGAGAAGATTGACGACCTAGAATTGAAAATAAAAGATCTACAACAACTCTGATTGATCGATAGGCAATCCAATGGTGATTGCTATAGCAATGGAAGGAAGGTGAATGTTCTTGAAGAACATTGTCAACAGAGGATATTTGAAGCATTGTTTATCAAATGATTGTGTTTTCAAGTTGTGATGATAAACAATAGACATAGGATTGAGGTTTTAAGGGAAATTATCATTGACCCAGATTTAAACAAGGTATTCATGACTAGCTAGCTACGTGTAAATAGGGTTCCACTTGTAGAGAGACTTGGAAATGGAAATTTATTGGTCTAACTTCCCTAGTGACCAATGTAAATGAAGATTTTATCTACAAGGCAGTGAATAGATTGTATATGTGATCGAGATTGAATCATATCAAATGAATAGAAGAATATATTAAACACATATCCAATCTTAGGGTTTGATAGGAAGATAATGAAGGAAAATTCTCTACACAAGATTTAATGTTGTGTGGCTCAATGCAAGTTATGGAAATATTTGATAAATGCTTTCAAATATCTTAATTATGAGCTAGATAGTGGTATGTAGCTCGAGGTAGAGGAAGCTTGCTGGTGAAGTATGTGAAGAAAATCCTAACAATAAGCTAGAGATGATCTAGATGGTTGAGAGGATCTCAAGGTAGAGATTGCAAGTCGGTGCAGAAAGAAGACAATCTAATATTGTCAAAAGGTTGGATTTGCAAGAAGTGTGTGTGCTTGAGAGAAAGTGGTACATGTGTAGAGAGTGAAGAAAATATGTGTATAGCCTAGACATAATACAAATAATTATCTAGGTTTACATTCAAATGAGTGTAGATGTATGAGACATTACATAAAGGGAAAGAAAAGTAAAGAAAAAAGATAGAACGGTGATTTTTCTATGCATAGGGGAGAGTGCAGAGCAGAGGTGTGTTGCTGAGAGTGAAAATTTAGCAGTAGCATGTGAGTTGCAGTAAGTGGAACAAAGTATTGAATGCAATGATGCATCATAGGTTTTGCATAACCAATTTTATGCATACTTGAATTTGTAATCCTTTAGAGGTTGTAGCCTCATTGTACTGAGTTGTAGCTTAGTTTAGGGAATAGTAGTCTCCTTAGATTTGTAGCTCCTAAACCAGGGTGTTGTAGCATCCTTGAAGTTGTAGCTTCTAAAATAGGGAGTTGTTATGTCCTTGGAGTCAGCTCCTAAACTAGGGTGTTGTAGCATCCTTGAAGTTGTAGCTTCTAAATTAGGGTATTGAAGCATCCTTGGGTTGTATCCCTAAATATTGTAATAGAGATTTGGATTGTGAGACTGGATTTGAGCAATACACTCAAACAATATTTCTCACTGTGGTTTTTCCCATCTTGGGTTTTCTACATATGTGATCTAGGTGGATCTTAGAACCCTAAAATTCATCTATTCCAATTTCTCTTGAAATTAGCACCTTGTCAAAGTGCTCGAGAAACTGGACTCAACGCAACTTGAATGGGCGAAAAAGGAGTTCATATGCCAAAGTTATGGCTAGTCAAAGTTTGGTCAAACCTTGCAACTAGGTAGGTATTTTCAAGTGAAAATTTGATCATCTCAAAATTTATCAAAATCAACATCAAAATTAAGAGCTCGTTGCCATGATCCCAACACTATTCATACAATGAAGATATGACCAGTCAAAGTTGAAGGTTGACTGGATGTTGATGTGGCAAGTGTAGGTGATGTGGCAAAAATGTGGATCCCCCTCACTAAATTCACATACCACCACTACACCATGCTTTATTTTGAAAAATAAAGTGGTGGAGGTTTATTTTATTATTTCACAAAATCCATTTTGTGGGATTCCAAGCAAATTTTGTGGGATCCCAAGCGGATTTTGTGGGATTTAAAGGCAACAGATTAATACCAAATCTCCTAAAAATTAAAAAATTAACCCCTTTAAAACAATAATGAATAAGCCCAAATTTATAACTAAAATAACCATTAATGGTTACTAAATAAAAGACAAAACAATCTAATAAATAAATAAAAACACCCAAACAAATATAGCTTGTGAATGAAAAATGATAAGGGCTTAAGAAACAAATTTAAATGGTTTTTAAAAGAGGTGTTATTGTCTTATTTGTAAAATAAGGGGTATTGGTTAAATCCCAACCTTAAAGGGGGAAAAATCCAGATTTTATGGTTTTAGCCCAAATGGGCAAAATTTTTGTATAAAAGGGGATGAGAATGCAAAGGCATGGCATCCAAGAATTAAGCATCCGATTATTTTATATCCAAGCATTTAGAGTATGATTTTGAGAGTTGATCATTCATAATCCAAGTGTTGAGAATTTTGCATAGTGACCTGAGAAGAGAATTGTGATTTTGAGACTCTATGCGGATACATTAGAAGACTGTGGGATTTGTACTTGGAGTATTGTTCAAGATTCGGTTTGAGGAATTCTCTCTTGCAAGGTTGCAGAAGATTACTACATTTGTGAATCTACTGTCAGGTAACTAGAGTGTTTTTAATACTTGACTTTAGTCTGGAATGATGAATTGATTTTTGTAAAAGACGCAAGATACCTTTGCATCTAGTTTTCATTTTGTTAATGCTTTAAGAACTAGGACTGCTTTTTTGTTATTCTTGGAAGCACTTGTTCAGTGTGGATTCAAGAAGTGCTTGTAGGGCTTGAAACTTCCTAGTAGTGACAACTTTGTCTACGTAGTCAAAAGACTAGATGTTGTAAGCAATTTGTAGGTGGCAACATTAATGGAAAATTGATCACACTTATTGAGCAGATCCGGAGATGTAGGCCAGAGAGGTGAACTTCATAATCAAATGTCTCTCTGATCTTTTGTTTGTTCTTGATGATGGATTACTTTTTAATTCCGCAAATAGAATATTGAGCTTAGCAAATTGATGGATTGAGTTTACATATTGGATTCAAACCATTAATTAATGATCTTGGCACATATTTGGAATGGATTAAGTTAAGCAACTAATTTCAAATATGATAAATGAAGAACTTAGTTGAATAAGCACACTCTAGATCTTTTTAGATTAGTATATCTGGTGTTGTGGGAATGTGTGTGTTGATTGTCTATTTGCATGTTTATGTTTGCATCCTTAGTTCTCAATCTACACATTAAGAGTTTGAGAAAGTAATTTACACAAAGGTTTTGAGGGCTAAAGTTTTAGTATCTACTGATTCACCCCCCTCTTAGTAGATCATTGTGTTACAACAAGATGTCAGAAGAAAGATTCCATCTACTAATTGACAACTCATAATTAGAGACCACAATCTTTGGAGCAAGGAGACTTTAGAGAGAAATTTTTCTCTTATCACCTCACAAATTTTGAAAGCAAGCCTTAAGGGAGGAAGTTCTAGCTAACAAAAATTATGATTATTCTATTCTTTCCAAACAACCCATGACACATGTGGAAAAATAAGAGACCATAATAGAGAGAGTAGGATTTGGGGTAGGAGCCACCCACTAAGACCAAAGATCCAAGATAGCCGAGGGGAAAACCCAGGATAAATTCCACAATTGAAGGACATGGGCCTAGACTTTCAAAGAGAAACTACAACCAACAAGAATATGATAAACATCCTCATCAGCCTCCTTACACAAAAAGAATCTATTAGGCATAGCATAACCCCTCTTAAAAAATTGTTAAGAGTCAAAAAAAATTCTTGACACAAAAGCCAAAAAAATATGTTAACTTTAGATAGGAGCTTTGGATTCTACGAGTGACCCCATAAAGGAGGAGAACCAAAGATGCAAGTCTGGTTAGAGAATGTCAAAGAAACAAAAAAATTTCCATTCGGAGAGAACTTCTACACCACTCTATCAGTAGGGGAGGATGTCGAAATATGAACTAGGTATAATCATTGATGAAGGGATTCAAGATCCCTAATAACCAAGTGAAGCATTTTCTACTTACCATTAGTAATATAATCTGACACAAAAATACCCCAAGACCCAATATAAAATTATTTGAAAGGATTCACCCAAATTTCATCCTTCAAGGGGCCATTTCTAGTCCACTAATCATCCCAATAGAGGATTCTCCTACCATTCCCAACAACTGATCAGAAACCATCAACCACAATAGAACAAGCTTTGATCATGAAGTTCCACAAAGCCAAAAATAAGGGAGGAACAAAACTACCCCTCAAAATATCTCTAAACTTGTTAATTCCCCTTAAGTACTTTCAAGAATAAATAGAGGTCCATTCCTTACCATCCAAAAGTAGATTTTGTATTTTTTTATCAAGTAGAGCAAGATTAAACTCCAGCTTCTAAAGGCCCCAACCACCCTAACTTTTAGCCCTACAAACTTCCTCCCTTGAGAGAAAATGCAATTGATTCTTGTCCTCCACTCTAGACCAAAGACAATGTTTTTGAATACTCTCAATCTTCTCCCAGAATCTCCTTGGTAGTTCAAACAAACTCAAAGCATAGACTAGAAGATTCTATAAAGTAGACTTAATCAATTGGATTTTCCCAGTTTAGCTAAGAAGAGCCCCCTTCCAACCAACAAGTTTAGAGTTAAAATTATCAATAATCCCTTTCAAAAGAGTCCAAAACCACATTAAAGCATAGAGGAAGACCCAAATAGGTAGAAGGGAAATCCCCAATACCACACTGCAAAATCCTAGTAATCCTCTATTGATGGCACTTTGGAGTATTAAGAAAGAAGACAATACTCTTTAGAAAACTGACCTTGTGACTAGAAGCAGCTTCATACTACTATAAGATGAGGTAGATAGACTTGGCCACAACAACCAACACTTCAAAAAGAATAAAAGTATCATCAAAATATTGTTGATGCGAGCAAGACTGTTGTAGCGAAGAAGAAGAAAGACCTTTGAAAGCACCATTAGAGACAACCTTAAGGATAAATCTGCATGAATCCACCATGATAATGAATAGGAGTAGAGAGATAGGATCACCTTACCTTATACCATGAGAGCTTCTAAAAAATGTAGAAAAAGAACCATTCACCATCACCGAGAAAGGAGTAGAGATTAACTAGCCAATTAGCTATAGAACTCGATCAAAGAAGACAAACACCTTCAATATTTTCAATAAGAACTACCAATTGACATGATCATAGGTCTTCACAAGATCTAGTTTTAGAATAAGACCAACTTTCTTGTTAACCATAAGGGAGTAAATATTGTCATGCACTGTAATCATAGAATCTAAAATTTGTCTTCTTGAGACAAAACCATTCTACTGAGGAGAAATAATGCAAGGAAGAACCAAGTGTAACCTTGAGGCCAAAAATTTATAAAATATTTTATAAATAGACTACACAAACTGATAGGCCCCTAAAATAAAAAAAATACGAGGCCCTAGGCTTCTTCGAGATAAGAAAAATAAAGGTGGAATTTAACTCCTTCAAGAGCTTCCTACTACCAAAAAAAAATTATTAGCATTTGTAACATCCTTAGCAACAATATCCCAATAAGTTTGAAAGAAAATTATGGGAAAACCATCCAGCCTAGGGGACTTATTACCTTTAAAGGAGAAGACAACCTTCTTGACTTCATCATCAGATGGAATGCATGATAGACTCTTGTTCAACTCTTCAAGCACAAGATTAGGAATAACATTCAAAAAGATCTACTAGTAAACAGGGTCAGGGGGTTGATCCTCAAAAAGAAAGTCCAAGAAGAAAGAGAAAGCAACACTTCTAATCTCATCAACCCCCTCTAAAGACTGATCATTAACAATTTTCTTAAATTTTTTATTAGAATATCTATGCTTCAAAGTAGTGAGATGAAAGAAACAAGTATTTTTATCCACTTTGAAGTCAAATAGCCCTAGATCTTTGCTTCCAAAACTCCTCTTCCTTAGCCACAATGTTATGTAATTTTTCCAAAAGAATACTTTCCTCCTAAATGGTAGCATGATCATTCACAACAGCCTAAATCATTTATTGCAAGACATCCAACTTAGCTTTAATCATAGATTTTTCCTTAAAAATATTGCCAAAAAATGATTTGTTCCATTGAATAATGTTTTGCTTAACAAAAGAAAGATTCTTAGCAACTTTATACATGGTGGAACCATCCACATAAATACCCCACTAGGAAACAATTCTATCTCTTAAGTTTGGGTGGTTGAACCACATCTTCTCAAATCTAAAAGGGAACGATTTCCTTCAACCCAGAAGCTTTGCATTCAAGGAGATAGGGAAATGATCTGAGCCAAGTCTAGTCAGGGCCGAAAGAGAGTGGGAAACAGAGGGCATCCAATCCAAAGAAAGGAGAGCACAGTTCAACTTCACTTAAATAAGTGAATCCCCCACATGCCTCTTGGACCAAGTATAAGAATCTCCAAAAAGGTCTAGGTCTAGTAAGGCATTATCATTAATTAAGATTCAAGAAAATAACTTGTTGATTGTGGTTGTATATGTTGATGAAATCATATTTTGTGGAGATGATGATATGAGTAAGAAGTTTGCAGAAGAGATGCATAAATAATTTGAGATGACAATGATTGGTGAGTTGTCCTTCTTCCTTGGGCTTCAAATTGTTCAACAAGATGATGGTATCTTTACTTCTCAAACCAAATATATTAAGGAGATGTTGAAGAAGTTTGGAATGGAAGATTACAAACTAGTTGGTACTCCCGTGGTGGCAGGTTGTCACTTGAGAAAATTTGATGAGTCTCTCAAAGTTAATTAGACTTTGTACAGGTCTATGATTAGAGGTTTATTGTATTTGACTACTTCTACACCTGATATAGTGCATGCAGTATGTTTGGTTGCTAGATTCCAAGCCAATCCTTAGAAATCTCATGATAAAGTAGTGAAAATTATATTTAGATATTTGAAGGGAACTGCAGATTATAGTTTGTGGTATAAGAAGGATAAAAATTTCTCAAGTTCTTATACTAATGTTCACTGGGTAGGATATGTGGATGACCAAAGAAGTACAAGTGGTAGTGCATTTTTCTAGGGAGATAGATTGGTCTCTTTGTTCAATAAGAAGTAAGACTCAGTGTCCTTTGTTGAACACCCAAAATACTGATGGGGGGTGAATCAGCATTCTCCTAAATCATTCAAATATTAAACATCCAATTACTAATGCATATTCAATTGCAATAAGGAAGGAAAGAATGAAACATTCACAACATCACATAACACATGAACACCAATATTTTTATGTCGAAAACCCAAAATGGGAAAAACCCTGGTGAGGGTTAGCTAACAATATATTATAACTAGTTATAGTATATTACATAAATGCTCACTATAGGTGGAATCACCGTCCACAAAGAAAAAGATAGAAGAGAGAGGGTGGATCATAGCCTAATTTTAACTATTACAATTTCATTTTATGTATGCATGAATTATAGTTCCATTGAAGCATAATAACAATCCTTATCTAATTATTATTCAACACTCTACCTCTCTTCATTTGCACAATTCTGATCTTCAACTTAACTTCACACTACTCTAATCAAATTTGCATCACATATAATACATTTTACTTGCATTTTTTTTCAAGATACCAAAAACAATCCAACATATAAATGTACACCAAGTATAACATAAATTAAGTTGGCCTAATTAGATGTAAGAATCAAAATGTAACTTGTCAGTTGTAAAATATTCATCGACACAATGTGTCATAATTCAAAACTCAAAAAACCTTAAGATAGGTTAGCATGGACCTATAATAGGTCCCATATAAGATATCAATACTTATCCTTTCCTTGCATAACATCAAACATGTTAGGTCGGCTCCATATAAGATCTAAAAACAAAAACCTTCATTTGTGTATCCACATCTTGACACATGGACCTCAAAAATTGATACCATCTTGAATCCATGCACCACTGACATCTGGCAACTTATCTCACAAACTACAAGGTGAAAAACTCATCCATAGAGATGTATTGATTCTCCCACACAAACACACTGTACAAAAAAATGACTATAATATGCCAGCAATGTTAGAAATGTAAAGAGATATTCATTTGTGGAGTGGTGTTGACCCAAAAACTAATGCACTGTTACACTGAACTTGCATATTTGACACAGCTAAATTTTTATGCAATTGATCTTTTTGGACCAACTCAATTTGCAAAAATATCTCCCTTAACAACTCAAAAACCTATTAGGATTGATCAAAATGATTCATAACAATGTTGACATCAATGAAAATGCTACGTCACATTGTTATGTACCTTCCATGCTCATGTTGCCAATTAGTATCATCAATGAAAAACTTCAACAATTTCCCCCAACTTCTAACAATCTCTCCCTTTGTCATTGATGGAAACATGCAAAAAATATCCAAAAATACTACCCCCCTTTGACATCAAGGGAAAAGGGCACCTATATAAACTGTTCTGACTCTTACCAGAACTCCCCCCTGAATGATGTAGTTATATATACATTTTGGGAAAATAATGAATTGACTCCCCCTAAGTAATGTACCAAAGCAAAAACCAAAAAGGTAATTAAAATTTTCTTTATATTGTCTGTATTTTACAAAAAATATGAACATAAATACATAAAAGATAAAGAATGAGTCAACCAGAGGTGGTTGACACCTACCAATTCTTCAAGTGATCTTCCTAGGCTTTCCTTCCATTATCCCATTCTCTTTTAGCCTCCACAAGCAGCCTATTCTACATTTCAAACTATAACAATAGTTATTCTCCCTCTTCCAGAGTAGTGGGCACCAAATTCATCTACTTAGCTTTTTTCACTTAGGAGATCTTTTGAAATGAGTAAGAATTTTGGATTGACTTGATTCATTACCTCTCCAAACTACAAAATAATGTGTTCTTTTTGTGCCTACAACTGGAAGAACTTCATGTGCATGTCTTCAATGGCATTCCTTGTTACACTTGTGAGGTCGAGTGTTGAATCATATGCACTAGAGGAAGAATTAATATAAGACTCAATGGAGTTCATCTCTTTATTTATTCTTCGTGTGGCTCCAGGATGCTTCATGCCATATACAAGGAATTTTCCTCATCCACACATCCTTCCACATCGTTTAACAAATTTGAGAATTTATTATGTGAAATGGCACATCTCTCAGTTATTTCTAGCATTTTCTTATCATTCATTCTTTTCTCCACTTCTTTCTCATCTTCTTCCTTCAATTTGGATGCATAATTCTTAAAGAAATCAATCAATAGTTTGAATTTTTCCATATTGGATAGAGTGGTTTCAACATTTGATTTGGGTATGATATCTTGGAATTCTTTGATTTCTTCTTCCATCAATTCTCCACTATTCTGGCATGTTTCAATTATTTCTTTTCTAGTGGATGCATGAAACATGTCTCCCAGTTGAAGCTTGTGGATGGGAGATATCCTTTCCATATCAACATTCCCTTGATCTATTGGAAGTTGCAATAGTTGTGAGGACATAACTAGTTGAAAAATAGGTTGTACTCTCAGTAAAATATTTAGAGAATCTCCAGAGGAGCTAGAAGATTCACTAGGGGTCTTTGTTGCTTCTACAACCTTTCCCTTGTCCTTTGCAACCTTTCCAGATTCAAGTAGTTTTTCTTTTTCTGCATCTCTAGATGCATCATTATCCTTGTCTTCATCTTCCTCTTTATGTTCTTCTTTATCTTCACTATCCTTTTCTTCATTATCATCATTCTTTACATTCTAATTATTTAGACTGCAGGAATCGGGTAGCACGACCCCATATAAACTACAGTGTGCCCGGTAAACTTTTTAATGTGACCGGCGGTGCTGGCACGACATGCCCTCCGGTACCACAGGGGTGGGGGAGACTAGACCTCGTGACCAACCTCCTACAACAAGAAAGATTTAGCCAACTGAGCTAGGGCCCCAACCCATCATTCTTTAGATTCTCTTCCTCAACAATATTTTTATTTTCTAGAGTAGTTTCTTCTTGTATCAAAGGAGTAAAGATATTCTCCTTTGCAATGTCTTCTCTGACCATTGCATCCTTATCATCTCCTTTTTTCATTTCCTCCACTTTTGGAGGAGTGTTTTCCTATTTAGTATCTACATTTATGTCATGTTCATGTTGAACATCATTTGTTTGCACTTCTTCTATATTTTGTTCTAGAGTAGTGGTATCAACATTTACTTCTTCAACCACTGGAAGCAATCCTAGATACTATACAATCTCCTTTTCTTTATCATTTCTCTCCTTTCTGATTCTCTTAAGGTCATCTTTGTCTTTACCCATAAGGATAGTAACCCTTTATTTAGTCCTTAGCTCCTTGCTAAACATAGTAACCAATGTGGCTCTATCATCCCCTGATAATGGAGCACTCTCTCTCCCCAAAGCCTCTTCCTTAAGCCTCACATGCTCTTTTATTTCCTCTTGTCTCCTTTATAGTAAAATATTCCAAAAATCTTCAAGTACATGCTTCTTTATGTTTCACATAACAACTTCAAGAAAAACAATATATTTGACTATAGCTTCAATAATAGTAGCCTTGTCTATCTCATTTGAATCCTTATACAAGGTTGTGGTCTCTCCCAACATTTCATTTTGTAGAATGCTATTTAACAATGCCTCCAACTTCATGGGGATTGAGGCCTTACTAGTTATTTTGTTCTTTTCCCTTGCCTTTACTTGGAGTCTTCTTTTCTTCTACATTCTTTTTCTTCTCTAGAGAATCCTTCTTGGCTTCCTTCTTCTTTTCTCTTATATGAATCTTGAATTATTCTTTCTCTTTCTCTATCTCCTCTTCACTCTCAGTATAAATTATATCAACTCTTCTCCTTTTGGTGCTAGCTTCACCTTGTAAAGCATCACTCCTTCTGCAGACTAGTGGGGGTACATTTTCTTCCAATTCCTCTTCTTCATCAACAATATTGATGCCAACACCCTTCTCTCTTGTTTTCTTTTATTTAACTCTTCTTTTTGCAGGGGTAATAGGAGGTAGAATAGTGAAAGTGTTCTTCTTTTCCCTTGTAGCATGTGCAACCAAAGGGGATTTCTCCCTTATAAGAGGACTGGAATTTTTATTTCTTTTCTTTCCAACATAAGGTAAATCCTTGGAGGACTTTTGAATAGATGGAGGTGTGATAGCTATTCTACTATATCTCCTTGCACTCCTAGATTCTTCATTATTACTCATATCTACTCTAGCTCTTTGTCTTGCATACTAAACTCTTTCCTTAGAAAGACTCATTTCCTAAGCATACACATCCACCATCTTATCCACATTCTTCCTGATGATAGGTTATTTTTGTTTCAAGTGTACTTCCATGGAATTTTCTTTATAAGTACCATATCTTGGTTGTGTGGTATCCTTTAGGCTATTTAGAAAAATGTGGGCATAACCTATTATCTCTTGTTCATTATCCTCATATCCTAGTGCAAGGATCCATATATTCCTTGGTTCATCTGCTTCCATCATACATTTATTTGTAGATACTAGAAAAGTGATATCATTATGATATTTTTCAACCATACTCCTTGGAATCCTTTCTCTCTCATGCATACTTTTCTAGAATATTGCAAAGAAAACAGTAAGGTCATCATCATGTGATTTAATATCTCTAAGGTCCCTCATATGATCTACAATTTGATGTGCAATAGGTCTTCCACTTAGCTAGTTTACCTTTCTAACTGTGGGAAGATCCTTCAAGAAATAGAAGAGTAAGCACATAACCAAAGTTCCATACTTAAACACATATTTCTTCTCATGAGTCTGCTTCAAATTCCCCATTAGTCATTTCCTAAGAAACTCATAGAGGTCATAGTCTACACCATTTTCTACTATCTCATGTGCTAGATTGACTATAGTGGAAAATATAGAGTTTTCTCCATTTGTATAATATGTTTTGTAACCTATAACCATTGCGACATATCTAACAGTTGGGTTTCTAATGGGATTGATAACAAGAGCTCTCTTATGATAATTAACAATAGTTTTCTCCATAACCACTTCATTTTTGATGGATTTAAACATGGGAACTAGTTCATTGGAGCATAGATCAGTGACCTCTCTTATCACTTCCTTTATTATCATGTGAGGCATATCAATCTAGAAAAACTGATCATGAATTTTGATCAAGGCCATTCTAATCCACTTGATGTCATAAAAGAAATTAGGAAACCATTGACATAGGTCTAGCTTCTTCTCAACTAGGTTTTTGTGTTCTGGCTTTAGGGAAAAATCCTCTCCAATTAACTCATTTTCCCATATATCACTTATCGTAGTGGGAGAATGCTCTTCAATTTTTCCATGAGTGTAAGCCTTGATATCTTCAATTGATAAAGCCCCATATGGAATATATGAGAATGCAAATTTTTTAATTTTGGTCGTGGTTTCTCCATAACCTCTATAACCCTTGGTGTAGCCATCTCAATATAGATTCAAACTAATTTCAAAAAAATATTTTTGAAAACTAGGGTATTCAAGATATGCAAAATACATTCTGACTTCATTGGTTGAACTAGGGTTTCGATGCTCTGAAACTTAAATCGCCTTATGCACTTTGAATTCTCTTCTCATTGATCTTATCCTCTTCAAATGCATTTATGAAATGATTTTTCCTTAGTGAATTTTCTTATAACCCTTTGATCTACCCAAATTCTACATTAAATGCTTCAACCCATTAAGTTGGCAACACTTTATCTGTATGCATAGTCAACTTCCATAGCTCTTCAAACTTCTACATCATCATATTTTCTTCTAAAATCTTCACCAATAGATCAAGCATGTTTATCTACATCACATATCTTCGTGTTGTGGCATCAACACCTCTTTTCTACAAGTGGATAAAAGATATCCATTAAAGCTCCCCCTAAGCCATAACCCTTGGCTTAGTTTTTAGAGGAAACGTCTGCACCAGAGGATGGTGAAAATTCTCCCTTGTCTTATGTTTCTTCTTTATTTCTCCAAATCCTTCCTATTTCCTTCTTTACTTCAATTAGATCAACCTTTTTAACTGGTTCATTCCCTTTTACCAAATTATCCTTCCTTATATTTCTACTTTTGCAAAATTTAGCAATATGTCCAAGTCTACTACAATTGTGACATGTGACATTATTTTGAGCAGTATTCCTTCCATTCATACTAGATCTACATTGATTATCCTTGTGTCCAAATCCATAGCATGTATAATAGTAACCATTGAAATATTGAATCATTCTTCCATTGTTATATGCATTCATCATTTGAATTTCGCATTCACTTGCTCTATGACCAAATCTTTTACATATAAAACATTAACTAGTAAATGATGGGACATTCTGATTCATTCTACTTCTACATTACATTTCTTTATGTGTAAATTTATTGCAAGAGTAATAAAAACCATTGAAAGATGGGTACTATTAACGATAGTTTTACTTGTAGTAAACAGGTCGAATAGACTCTCCACAGTTAAGACTGCGAAGAGCCTATCCTTCTTGAAAGATATGGAACAAAGACAACCTAAAGGTAAATTCTGCATTCATAGGACAAATATTGGATTTCGTTCAATCCCAAGTCTCCGATATCCAAATCATGGTTGTACTAGGGTTGCTCTCGGGTAATGATGTGACATTTGTTATTAATCTCAAGGGGGACTATGATCATTCTTTGAACATTTTAGATAACACTTCGAACTGAATTGATAAATTCTAATATCATGAAACCAAAAGATTTGACACAATATTTCATGAAACATCACAAATTCCTTGCTATCACTTAAGTAGATTTAGCATTAAGCATTCAACAATTTTATGGAAAATAAAATATTTTTAATAAAATTATTTCCATTCATTTATATTCTTTTTTTTTGGAACATTTTCAAAATATTAAACATCTATTGTAAAACAAAGTATAAAAATACTGAAAAATAAAAGTTTCTCCTAGTTATTCTCCATGGATTCCCCAAAGAATTAATCAAAACAGAGCAATATGCTTTATATTTCACCAGATTGCTTCACAACTACATATAAAATGGTGCAAGCTTGTAAGGAGAGGATTTCATTTATAGACATCGAGTAGGTTTTGTATGTACCCTTAAATAGTGTAGCATATAGTCTTGTTTGGCCGAACTTACAAAAACAGATACAAAAGATACTAAGATAGGTAGCTATCCATAAAGCTCTGATATCAATTAATGTCTATGTGCATACAAATTTTTATGTCGGAATGTTTTAGAAAATAGGAAAAAAGAACAAAACTTTAAAAAAAATTATGCTCCTCTGACATCCAAATTTTTTTAACTTAAAATAAAAATGAAGCATCCTCTAGCCTTTTATAGAACACAAGGCTCAAATAGGATACGACAAATACATGAGAAGAAATCTAAGGGACCAATCTCATCAAGGCATGTGGAATATTGTGACCAATAGGAGAATTGCAATTGAATTCAATGGAAGTCAACTCCAATTACTCATTGAAGCTCTTTGGCTTCTACCTTTTCATCTAGAATCTTCACCAGGATGATACTTCGAATCATGATAGTATGTAGGGGATTCCCATATATTTAGAATGATAAGGTGGAATTTTCTCCCCCTACACTTCGCTTGGCTCCAATTCTGTCACTCTCAGGAATGAGCTCTCTCGAAGATTACCATTTGTTCCCACCATATGTGAAATACCAAGATCCCCAGAATTCCAATGGACTCAAAGTTGTTTGTATTATCACCTCCCAGAGTGATCAAACTGGATTAAGAATTATTCCATCCATGATTCAATTTTGTCTGACCATCCATACTCAAGCTTTGCATCACAATTGATATCTCCCGCAATCACAAATTCCATATATTAAATCCCTTTTAAAAATTAAAAATAAATATATATTATAGCATCTCATGTAAATAAAACCATTATTCAAATGTTAGTACAAAAATCCATAATTAACACATTTTTCAAAAAGTATATCATGAATCTTTGTACATATACTGGATCACTGAGATCATTAGATAAATCTAAAATTTTAACATTTCATTTCACATTGCAACTTGGTTCTCGGTACTCGATATTTAGCTTTACCCACTTATTTTCTCGAACCTCAGTTATACTGGAACTCCATTATACCAGACTCCATCTTGTCAGACCAAAGCATTTCACTTTAAACTTCTCATTACCTTTCACCTTTTTTGTGTTTTTGGTACCCGGTACTCGATCTACAAAACACTTGCAATACAAAGTACTCTTTTATCAAAGATTTATCTTCCTTTCTTCACTTCCTGTGATCTTCCAATTAGTTAGCTCCTACCATAAGAGTTATATTTTTTCACTTGGGTCCCCAAGTCTTTTCAGTCTTGGGGCGTGTTGTGAGACCATACAACAACTTGCAACCAATAAAACCAAATTTAAATCAAACTTGGAATTAAATCACCAATTATAAATTAAAACTTATACAAATTTTAAAATAATAACGTTCTACCTTTACCTAGATTCTAGCATAAAAAGTAAAACTCCATTGGAAACATCCATGTGTGCTTTGATTAATTCTAGTTTTTGGAACTTTGTAAAAAGAATCAATTCATTAACATTGAACTACATAATATAGTAATCCTCCAAAGTCAACTAGGTATAGAGCCTTTCTGCCAGCCATGCGTCCATATCCCCAACAAGGTTATCTCTATAATTCCCCCAAACATAGCTCTACTATTGGTTAGACATCCATAGCCCTGATAGAGTTATTTGGATAGCCTAAAGAGTTTATATCCCTTTCATTTTTATGTAGCAATGATAGCTCATTTTGACTTTTGATATTGCAATAATAGCTCTTTTACCAACTTACAAGCATTGAAGGACCACTATTAGGTTGGGAATTTTAGTGGTAGCAAAGATTACTTTTTGATTTTTCATTCAATATAAATCCCTTCATCAATTTACTACTTCCCAAAAACTTATTTAATGATTCCCTGTAAGTGTGTGTTTCCAGCTAAATTTCACTAATTATGCCAAATCCTAGCTAACTGTAGCTCACAATATTTTAGAAAATATACATAAATCAAAATTTATCATTAGACAACTTAATCACCAAATTTAAATCTAAATTTAGAAACATTAGTTACCACACTTCCGATTAAGTTTTATGGAAACTTCTAAAACTTCTGCTAACTATCATAACTTGATGGCACCACACTTCATTAATGGATCAAAATATCATGATTGCCTTGAAACACGATCACATTCTTTTTGCATTAAATTTGCATGCCTTGCTCAACACATATTATCCTTCCAACTCACGCAGGTGATGATGTGTATTACCTTGTCGACTTCATTATCCTGTATAATCCGTACACATAAGACCTCCATACTTAATATGAATTTTTTTATTTGAAATGACCACTTTTAATTTCAAAATCTCCAACTTCCTTGATTTGCAATCTCCGTACTACTGAAATTTGAAGCAATTTCACTACATATGTGTGTAAAGAATTAATTTGATTTAACCTTTTATTCTGAAGATTATTGTTCAACTATCACCTTGCATACGATTTCCAAAAAAAAACAAATTACTCAAGGAAACTATGTACTACAACTCAGCTTACGACTCTCTATAAATTAGTGCATTTCTTCTCAAATTCTCCACACTTTTCTTTTCTTTTTTATTTTCTACAATTCCGTTTTGTTCTAGGCTTTGCATTCGCTTCTTAACCATGGATACTCCAATTTGCTTAGGTTTTTCTCGTAGACAAAATGTTTTCTTGGGGAGCATCACACCACAAAGCCTTGAAAAGGTCTTTATCATTAGGAATTCCAATTTCATTGTTTCAAACTTATGCTTAGTCCTTGGGGAAAGATAAGTTGCATCCAACCGCTACTTTTGTTTTTACTCTAATATAGCTTCTCACTTTGTAGTGTTGCTTTTGGACATTGGGCTACCTATTGAAGACGTTCGCACTACTACCAACTTGATAGTGAGGCTAAAATTCTTAGAGAATTTGGATACCATCTTAGCTATTGCATATCCAACCATTGGGATTCCCTCCATGGATGATATTCCTCAGTTCATGGAACATGGGGAAGTGGTTCCACTTTAGACCTTTCTCACTGATCTCCATATCCAAGATTTTGAAACTCACCGAAAACTCACCTATATATGGTATTTAGCCCTGATAGAAGAGGTGTCCTAGATTGACTGAATGGCTACTATCGTCTGCAACATTGCTCACTTTTATTTTTGAATCCTTTTCTATTTTTTGAATGAGGATTTTGATATCTGATGTATATACATGATATACACATATATATATCCTTTTGGTATCTTTTTTAAGAAAAACATGTTTTACTGTGCATGACTTTAATATTTCATTTCTAGTTTAGTTTTCTAAAATGTTTGAATTTCACTCTCATGCATAAGATAAATTTAAGCAAAATTTTCTAATGCAGAGGCCGAGCAAAAGAAGAACACAACAAAAAAAAGCAAGAAAAGAAAAACAAACACAAAGAAAAAAAACCCAATTTTTTAAAACTAAACTAACCTTAACTACCCTAACTTTAATTTCACAAAAGATTAATTCTAATGAAGCAATTTATTTCAATTTCTACTGCTATTTCCTTTACAGTTTTAGTATGAATTATAGCATATTTGTCTTTCAATTCTTTTATCAAAATTTTCAATATTCTACTGTAATAATGAAATATCTTAAATTTTATGTGTTTAAACATCATAAATTCGAAGGTGTACTTACCCAAAATATGGCTCAAATGTATGAAAACAATCTCATTAGAGACCGGTTGCACACATTTTGTCTGATGCAACAATGTTGTACCTTCTCCCAACCCTGGTTCATTTCCATGAATAGTTGCATTCATTTCTTTGTTTCCTTCTCTTCAAAAAAATTTCATATCTTCGGCCTTATCTTCACTTTGCATTTTGTTAGACCAAGATATATCACTATTTATATTATTATCATAAAGAGAAAAAGTAAAAACTTGATATTTTGTATCTTGTAAAAAATCAGGAAAATGTCTTTTTATAGCTAATGAATTCTCAGCTTTAAGCACAATACACGTGTTTCTTGCTTGATTTTACCACTCTATCTCATTATCTGCATTTTCCCCTTATACAGAAAATGATGATTCATCCATGTATTTTCCTCATTTATGATGAAATATCTTCAAATCTCGACATTCTCGCATATTCCCCTGCAAAGCATTAGAATTTTCTTTAAAATAATCACATTTTTCTAACTGTTTTGGTTTATTGGTTAATTTTTTAATATTTTCATCTCTACTAGGGCAGAACATTTTTTTCATTAACAATCCCTATCTTTTAGCAGTTAAAACTTCTTATGTTAATGGAATTTCTCCATTTATGGCCAAACTTACCCTAGTTAAAAAAAAATCGCACTCGAGTTCACCACAATTAGTTGTATCATGAATTCCACACTCGGTGACTCTTCCAAAAGTAAACAAACTCAAAGGATGTAGTTTTTGATTAAATATTTTACAAATTTTTCCAACTTCCATAATTGAAACCAACATGCATTCAATTTCTCATTTACAAGCTTCTTGTTGAATTTAGGAATAACATTTCAAAGCATAATTCTGCAATTACAAAGGATGAAACCTAAAATATCAAAGAAACAAAAGAGATGTGCTGGAGATGGCCCTCCTAGTGCTAGTTGCTATTGATGACGGTTTTACTCGCAGTAAACAGGTCGAATAGAATCTCTACAGACAACTGTAATGCCCCGTCTTGATAACCTAAGAATGTTGCAATTGAGTATAAAGGTGTAATAATATTTTTTTTAAAGTTTAATTATTAAGTTATTTAGTTGCATACATTCATTAAGCTATGCGACGTTACACTACTTTGAGTTTCCATAACTGACTTAAGTATTTAGCATTGCACATATTAAATTATAACATAAAGATAAACATTGCATAACATTGAAATATCCATACAAGATAACATATAGTACAAATTTGTTTCATACATTGCATTTGATAATATATACAATACTCATCCATTTGATGAGGTAGTTCAATAATGATTACAATTACAAGTGTTCACCTCACAACATTTGAGGGATGTTTTACAATACAAATTTACAAAATTACAATGAAGATGTATTCATAAGTTCCAAATGCGAGCTCTCCATCCATGAAGCTCTCAATGCTATGATCACAAAACTGGGGACCCAACGGAGTAAGGTACATGTTCCACCCAACCATGTGGTACCTGTAGGTCCACCCCCTATGCTAGGAGATAGTAATAAGGTTACCTAGACCTAATCAACTAACCCTAGACACTAGTACATAACAAACTAATGGTTACATTGCTTCCAGATTTAGACAATTGATTGTTTTACATACACAAGGATGACTGTTACTTTAGGTGGAGTGTCATCACAACGTTGCAAAGGTTACCCTAGCATTTCTTCCTAGGTTCTGGCCCCAACCTTGGGTTACCCTGGTAACCTCTTACAAAACCCGACCCCTATTGCACACTATTGTGGAATCGAATGTCTTTTAAAGGGACAAGACATCGATTTGCCATTCCAGGCCTTCTCATCTTATACTCAAGACTGAAATAGCTCAAGAGTCATAAGAGAGGCAAAATATGTTGTTAAAAGTTTTAATCTAACTACTGTGTTCTTAGTTGTCACTGAATTACTAACTCTTTGTAAGTTACCCTGACACCTCTTTGTGTGTCGGCCCTTACAAAAAGCCACTCCCCTAAACACAAGAAGGGTGTCTAAGTTCTCTGACTAAGGTTTACAAATGCACAAAGTTTATCTCATATTAACAAATAATCCACAGTAGTAACAAACACCATAATTAACACGTGCACAACCCAAGTCAACTCAAAATATACATTTGAACAATAATACCCCCCCCTTACTACACAAATCCTTTTGGAAGACTTATTCGACTTTAACTTTCCCAATATGCCCAAAAGAACACAATATAAAGCACATCAAGAAAAATAAATGTTTATGGTTCGAATATTTTAAATCCTTTCAAGCAATAATTTGAAGTACCAGAGTTTACTCATCTAAAATTTAATTCATCTTCTATGCAATACGAAAAATCAGATCTACAATTTACCCAATTTCATATCCATGGATTATAATTGAAAATTATGTAATTCCAGAATAACAATTTTATTTCAAAAACAAATGTCTAAATCATTGAAAATATCTAAATCTTGAAATTTAATAAATTATATTTTTTTTATATATATATCCCATTTAAATATAATAATATTTCTTCCTTTTCTTTAAAAACAAAAAAAATATATTATAATTATATATACATATATATATATACATATATACACATATACATATAATTATAATAAATATTTAAGAACTACGAATTATGTATTATATATAAATCGAATTTCATAAATGTTATATAAAAATCCGCATTGTATTTATAAAACTCGAATTTAATCAATATACAATAAAATTCTCAATTTAAATTTTTGTTTAAGTTTCAATAAAAACAGGATAAGGCTCTCCCGCGACCTTCCTGTGGGAAGGACGCAGCCTTTCCAGGGCTGCGCCCAGTAGCCTGGCTACTGTGCGCAGCCTTGGTGGGCTGTGCCCACCACTGTAGGTTATGGGGAGGGTTTCGGCCCTCCCCCTTCATACTGTATTTTTTAAAAATAATTTATTTTTTTTATACTCGCCATACGGCGATCCGAAAACCTACAGAATTTTTTTTTTAATTAAATTCCTATTACGCCTGTACGACGATTTCAATAGGAAATACCAGACATAAATTAAAAATTTTACAATTCAATTTGTATATAAGATTAATATATATGTATATATATATATATAATATATATACATATATATATATATATAATATATACATATATATATATATATATATATTAACCAGGGTTTTCACAGAGAATTTTAAAAGAAAACTTCTACAGAACTCAATAAGGTTTACAAAGAAACATAGTATTTTCATTCAATTCCTGAATCATTCCTATAGATTTAATTTTCCCCTTACTGAAATTTTAAATAATTTCTGCAGATAATATAATACATAAATTTTCTTCTTTTCTCATCAAAACCTCACAAAACAAATACAACAAATATTTCACGGAGATTTAAATTGCACTCAAATTTCTTTTTTTTCACATATTTTTTCTTTTCAAACAAATAAAATAAATTCACCAGAGGATTACCTGTATTCCTGTGCTTTGAAAATTGACTGAAGAAGATCTTGCCTATAACTTGAGATTTGGCTGTAGAAAATAAATCCTCTGTTTCCCATAGCAGACAATCCTCCAAGGCTTCTTCAACAAACACAATAGATCTTCCCACCAAGGGATCTTCCACAAATATACAACCAGATACAGAGAGATAACAATTTTTAAGAAAGAATCAATTTTACACAACAATTTTTTTTTTTAATTTCCCCGTGAAGAAATCTGATAACCCTACCGTAATTCTCAGATCCCAAATATCCTCCGAGAAATTTCTCAACAAAATCAATAAATGAAACTTGCACACATGTCGAGAAGATGCAAAAATATCTCAACCACTTCTCGGATAACCTTTCTTTTCAAATTGCATGCACATAATAATTTTATTTAAATTTAAAAATTCAAATTCAAATAGCATGCATTTTTTTTATTTAATTTTAAATTTACAATTTCTACAATTTATTTAATTTTCAAATAAACTATTTACACACATAATAATTTAATTTAATTAATTAATTTATTTAATTAAATAATTTTAATCTTTTAAGATCAAACCTTTTAACCAAATAAGCTAATTAATTAATTAAATAATAAGCAACCAATTTCTTTAATCATTTAAAATTAATTTAAATAACAATAATTAAAGCACAATAAACTAACATTAAAATTTAACCAAATTTACCTTCCAAGTAATTTATCCAAACAAAAGAATACAAAACAATCCTATGACTCTGAACTAAAACTGACAGTGTACAGTGACCGGGTTATAGACTAAACTAGGGTGAACCAAACTACTATCTCCCAATCAATGTATCTGTTGAGTCTTGACACGCTCAGACCTGAGTACCTAGGTGGAGTTGGTGTCATGTACCTGCAAATTCCTGCAACCAAGCAATAACATGCATATATATATATATATATATAAAGCATTAAACAAACACACCGTGCGGAGAAAATCACGGATATCACAGGGCACTCGCAAGCGAGTGATGTGATTCCGTTCTCCACACCAGTACACGTCACAGCAAACTGACGAAATAAATAGCTGTTAGTCCATCATAAACATGTACATAGCAATAATCATCTAAAAGTAAACATCTACATTATCTCAAAGCATGTCTAAAATCAGTAATCACCAAATAATATATCATCATGTCACAGAATAAATCCACTATCGCTCAAAACCAATGATCAAAATATCCAACAAAATATCATAGGTCTAACAGTGTGAAAACATAACAGCAAAAAGCATAAGCATAAATGGAGGGGTACTACAACAAGACTGCGAAGAGCCTATCCTTCTTGAAAGATATGGAACAAAGACAACCTAAAGTAAATTTTGCATTCATAGGATAAAGATTGGATTTTATTCAATCCCAAGTCTTCGATAACCAGGTCATGGTT
This sequence comes from Sequoia sempervirens, assembly GCA_007258455.2. NCBI lineage: Eukaryota > Viridiplantae > Streptophyta > Pinopsida > Cupressales > Cupressaceae > Sequoia > Sequoia sempervirens. Next base: position 541,071,991 of record VDFB02047230.1, read on the forward strand.
GTACTAGGGTCATTCTCAGGTAATGATGTGACATTTTTTGTTAATCTCAAGGGGGACTAAGGTCATTCTTTGAACATTTTAGATAACACTTCGAATTAAATTAATAAATTTGAATATCATGAAACCAAAAGATTTGACACAATATTTCACTAAACATCACAAATTCCTTGCTATCACTTAAGTAGATTTAGCATTAAGCATTCAACAATTTTATGGAAAATAAAATATTTTCAACAAAATTATTTCCATTCATTTATATTCTTTTTTTTTGGAACATTTTCAAAATATTAAACCTCTATTCTAAAACAAAGTATAAAAATACTAAAAAATAAAAGTTTCTCTCGGTTATTCTCCATGGATGTCCCAAGGAATTAATCAAAATAGAGCAAACCCCTTTATATTTCACCAAATTGCTTCACAACTACATATAAAATGGTGCAAGATTTTAAAGAGAGGGTTTCATTTATGGACACCGAGTAGGTTTTGTATGCACACTTAAATGACACAACATACAGTCTTGTTCAGCCGAACTTACAAAACTAGCTACAAAAGATACTAAGATAGGTAGCTATCCATAAAGCTCTGATATCAATTAATGTCTATGTGCATACAAATTTTTACACCAGAATGGTTTGGAAAATAGAAAAAAGAACAAAACTTAAAAAAAAATTATGCTCCTCTGACATCCAAAAATTTTGAACTTAAAATAAAAATGAAGCATCCTCTAGCCTTTTATAGAACACAAGGCTCAAATAGAATAATACAAATACATGAGAAGAAATCTAAGGGACCAATCTCATCAAGGCACGTGGAATATTGTGACTAATAGGAGAATTACAATTTAATTCAATGGAAGTCAACTCCAATTACTCATTGAAGCTCTTCGGGTTCTACCTTTTCATCTGGAATATTCCCTAGGATGATACTTCGAATCATGATAGTATGTAGGGACTTCCCATATATTTAGAATGATAAGGTGGAATTTTCTCCCTCTACACTTCACTTGGCTCTCGTTCTATCACTCTCAGGAATGGCCTCTCTAGAAGATTAGCATTTATTCCCACCATATGTGAAATACCAAGATCCCCAGCATTCTGGTGGACTCAAAGCTATTTGCATTACCACTTCCCAAAGTGATCGAACCAGATAAATAATTATTCCATCCATGATTCAAGTTTTCCTAATCGTCCATACCCAAGATTTGCATCACAATTGATATCTCCTGCAATCACAAATTCCATATATTAAATCCCTTTTTTTTATTTTAAAAAAAACATATTATAACATCTCATGTAAATAAAACCATTATTCAAATGTTAGTACAAAAATCCATTATTAACACATTTTTAAAAAAGCATATCATGAATCCTTGTACATATACCGAATCACTAGGATCATTAGATAAATCTTAAATTTTAACATTTCATTTCGCATTGCAACTCAGTACCTGGTACTCGGTATTCAGCTTTACCCACTTACTTTACTAAACCTCAGTTATAGTAGAACTCCATTATACCAGACTCCATCTTATCGGATCAGAGCCTTTCACTTTAAACTTCTCATTACCTTTCTCCTTTTTTGTGTTTCTGGTACCTAGTACTCAATATACAAAACACCTACAATACAAAGTACTATTTTATCAAAGATTTCTCTTCCTTTCTTCACTTTCAATGATCTTCCAATTAGTTAGCTCCTACCATAAGAGTTATATTTTTTCACTTGGGTCCCCAAGTATTTTCAGTCTTGGGGCTTGTTGTGAGACCACACAACAGGTACCTTTGAGCATTTGGTTGTCCGACTGAAGGTCTACTAGCTTCATTTCTTTGATTTTAGATCTTTCCATTATTCTTCTTGTCTTCATTCTTCTTTGATTCATTCATCTTCTCTTCTAAATTAGGTGTCTAATATGCTTTAGATCTTTCACCTTTTTCAAATCCTTAGCCATCTTTGCTTTTTCCTACAATCTTCTCATCAAGCTTTTTAGTAATCATTTATAATTTTTCTTAATGACTTCTTGCTTTCTCTAGATTTGATCTCAGATTTACCACTTTGTGTTCAAGCCTTTTGCAATCATAATATTTAATTCTCACTATTACATTCATGAAATCTTCAATTATTTTGTTTTCTTCAACTTGTACTTTTAGTATGGTGATGTTTTCATGTGATTGTTTCAAATTTTCATTGACTTCATTATGCCTTTCTCTAAAAAAATTTATTTGCTCTGTCAAATTTCTGATGCATTCATTTGCTTCTTTGACATTTTCCTTTAGATCTTTTTTTTCACCTTCAGTTCTTTCTAGATCTTTAAGAGGAACTTTGAGTTATACATATTTTTCAAGCATACAATCTTTTTCTATGTATACAACAATAATAATCTCTTCTAAAGGAATAGGGAACTTTCTATTAGCCATGTGTTCAATCTCCAAGATCTTCCCAAAGCGGTTAAGCTCCTTCCAAGGAACCAAGCTCTGATACCAATTGTTGAACACCTAGAATACAAAGAGGGGGGGTGAATTAGTATTCTCCTAAATCATTCAAACATTAAACATCCAATTACTAATGCATATTCAAATGTCATAAGGAAATAAAGAATGAAACATTCACAACATCACATAGCACATGAACACTAGGAATTTTACATGGAAAACCCAAAATGGGAAAAACCATGGTGAGGGTTAGCTCAAAATATATTAAAATTGGTTATAGTATATTACAGAAATGATCACTACACACAGACTCACTATCCAAGTGGACTCAGTGTCCACAAATAAAAAGATAGTAGAGAGATGGTGGCTCACAACCTAATTTGAATGGTTACAATTGCATCTTATGTATGCATGAATTACAATTCCATTGAAGCACAATAACAATCCTTATCTGATTCTAATTCAACACTTTACCCCACTCTTCATTTGCACAATTTTGATCTTCAAATTAACATTCACAACTTAATTTCACACTAGTCTAATCAAATTTGCATCACACATAATATATGTTACTTTCATTTTTTTCAAGTTACATAAAACAATCCAACATATATATCTACATCAAGTATAACATCAATTAAGTCGACTTAATTAGATGTAGCAATCAAAATTTAACTTGTTGGCTCCAAAATCTTCACCCACACAATGCACCATAATTAAGAACTCAAAACACCTTAAGATAGGTTGGCATGGACCTATAATAGATCCCATATAAGATAGCAATACTTATTCATTCTTGGAAAAATATCAAATGTGTTAGGTTGGCTCCATATAAGACCTAAAAGAAAAAAACCATTTGTGTATCCACATCTCGACATGTGGACCTCAAAATTTGATACCATCTAGAATCCATGCTCTATTGACATTTGGAAACTTATCTCCAAAACCACAAGGTGAAAAACTCATCCATGGAGAAGTGTGGATTCTCCCACACAAAAAAACTCTACATAAAAATGACTGTAATATGCCAAGTTGAACTTTGTTACTTATATCTCTCAATCCATTTATGCAAACATGATGAAATACTAGATTTAGGTGCATCTAACATCCAGAAAAAAATAATTTTATAAGCACAGAGTGATATCTTTATTTACAAAGTGGTGCAGACCCAAAAATTTCTGCACTGTTACACTAAACTTACAAATCTAACACTTAGTTAAATTTCTATAAAATTGATCTTTCTAGAACAACTCACTTTGCACAAACATCCTCATTAACAACTCCAAAACTCTTTAGGACTGATCAAAATGAATCACAACAATGTTGACATCAATGACAACACTGTATCACATTTTTATGCACCTTCCGTGCTCATGTTTCCAATCAACATCATTAATGATAAACTTCAACAATCTCCCCAAAATTCTAACATCCTTATTCACAATAGAGGTTGAATATATTACTGTAGCATCTTGTTGCACCTAGGTGCTTTAGATGAAGAAAACTTTGAAAGATGCAAAGTTGGCATATGATGAACCCATTCCAATATTGCGTGATAATACAAGTGCAATTAATATTTCCAAAAATTTGGTAATGCACTCAAGAACTAAGAACATCTCTATTCGGTATCACCTTCTAAGAGAGAAGGTTGTAGAGGATGAAGTTAGAATGAAATATTTTCGTACCAAGGATTAGATTGAAGAAATATTCACAAAGGAACCTTCAAAATATACCTTTGAGTATCTGTAGCAGAAGTTAGGATTTATTGCCCCTCCTTGTTCTATCTCGATGCATAAATGGTGCATCTATCTATATGCATAAATGGTGCATCTATCTAGGGGATAAATTCATGTCATATCCTTTTCTCTTGGATATATGTGTGCTACCTCTTAGTGGGAGTTGGTAGTAAGTGGGAGCTTGGAGAGTAGGGTTGTTATTGTGAAGAAGTGTTGTTGGTCAAAGGGGGAGTTTGTGCTACTATTTCAATTGAAGATCTTTGACCCTTTATCCTTAAAGTTAGAATATGTATTGTTGTTTTGTGTAGGTTTGTGTGGCCCTTTTTCCTTGATGTCAAAGAGGGAGAGTAAGATGGTTTGTGTTTCCATTAGTGCCAAAGGGGGAGATTGGTGGCAATTGTTGTCATTGATGTTGACACTTGGTGAATTGTTTGTGGTTGTCATTGATGTCAGTAATTGAGAATTAGCGAGATTCTGGGTAGTTGTTTGTTGGTTGTCTTTGTTGTTAACACTTGGTGAGATTGTTGTAGTGGCCTTTTTTTGGCTTGGTTGTCATTATTGACAACATTCTGTGTGGACTAATAATGATGTATGGTGGTGTTGTTGAATTTCATGGTTGGATGTTATTCCTTGTTATATGTCAAGAAAAGTTGTATAATGCAATGTTATTGTTAGCAGAGTTGATTTCATAGTAATATGTTTAGATGAGGATTAGAACCATTAAAATAAGGACTAGAAGTCTTGATGATGGTGGAGATATTTTACTGATGGTCTATAGTGTATTGTATTCTCTTTCCTGTTGTTCTTGATCAATTATATGATGTTGAAATAAAGTTCTGGCATTTGCAAGTTGTTTAAGTGTTTCTATTTCAGGAAGTTGTGGTGAAGACTATTTGGGAGAATGCTCTACATTCCTCCACTGTTGAAGATTTTATCTTGCAGTTTGGAACTTAGAGTTTGTGTTCTTTGTATTTTTCACTCCTATCTTTTTAGGTCACCTATATTTCCAAGGAGGTTTATATGAATTGTAGAAGGTTGGCAATGTTGTTGGTTGTCTGGACTAGTCTAGAAAATTCTCCGCATTTCTCTGCATTGATTTCTTTTCTCATGTGTCTTGGTGAATGTGTTCTCAATGTCTATGTAGTATCTCAATTCCAATTTCATGTGTTCAAGTGGATTGCAATTTAAGTTGTTAATGTTATACCTTTTGTTTATGTATTTTGTGTTTCCTAGATGATATATTGCATTTTTGTTCGACCTGCGGTGGATATTGGTGGCATGAAAATATGGAAGAAGTTTCTGGAAGTGTTTTTGGATGTTCAAGGAATATCCCCATGTTATCTACATGCTAATGTTTGACCTCTTTGGTGTTTCATTTTGACTTGAGTTAGTTTTCTAGGTTATTTGTGAATATTTGGCCTATAGGTCTTGTTTTCTTACTTGTGCTAAATGCTTAAGGGTTTTTGTTGGCATATGAAGTTGTGGTATGATAGATTTGGGTCTTGAAATATCTTGGTTGATACCACATTGAGTTAATTCAAGTGGGAGTATGTTTTTGGGCCAACTGATTATGTGCTTCACATTTCATCTACACATTTTTTTGTTGTTGACTTAGGTTGATGTACGCTAGTGTGTGAATTTTTTTGGATCACATTAGAAGATATAATAAGATTATTTTTGGTCCTCTATATCTTTTTTATAGGACCGTATCTTGTTTTTGTTGTAGACTTGATTGTTTATCTTCTTTTGGTCAACCTACTTGGAGTTTTGAAGTATTGTGGTGGATATAAATGCAAGACCATTTCAATTGAAAATGCAAGGGGGGTGTGAAAAAGTGTGAAGAATTTTGGTTGGAATGTATTGAATATCCAGTAGAGTTAGTTCTAAAGTTTGAAGAAGAAATATCAGATACACCTTAATGCCTTAGTTAGCAGAGTGAATTGTTGACAAGTATTATAAATTTCCTAAATCCATTTTGTATCCTTCTTTGAGATAGTGAATCTCATCAATTCCTTATATCTTTCCCTTGAAGTTGTATTTTCTTTAGTTTTACAAGTATTTTGTATCTTTTTCTAAGGTAGTGCACCTTAGTTTGCAATTCCTTTTTGGTAGTGAGTCTTTATATTGTGAGTTAACTCTCACTATGGTTTTTCCCTCATTGGATTTTCCATTTAAATCTAGTGTCATCTTGTGGATGTGTGTTGTTGTTTTATTTTTTTCTAATCTAATTAAGGTTAAAATTGTTATATCTTTCCATTACTAAATATTTCTTAAAGTGTTGAAGGTTTAAACTACAGTATCTTTTGTTAGAGTAATAAGTTATTTCACTTAATTAATCTAATCATATTGGTTAATTAATTAAGTCACTTATCACTTTAGTTACTTAAGCTAAACTTAGGCACATTAATAATTCATTATTTATTAATTATTAAGTATGCACACTAGGGTTTCCTTTTAGGGTTATGCATACATTACTTTTATAAAGAAATTCATCTCTTGTAATTTCTCAATTCTTGAATATTATTCATTTGCACATCTTCATGCAAATTGCTCTATTTTTTTTGTTTTTCTCTTGTGGAAGCTATTTTCTGGTTTTCATGTCTGATCTTGAATTCTAACATGGTATCTGTGATAGGGAAAATTTTGGTGTTAGAATACAAATAGAAAACAAAAGAGAGAAAATAACACTAAAAACTCTCTACACCTCAAGATTAGCCTAGTTGGATTCAATACAAAATAAAGATGACAAAATGAAACATTTTACCTTGTCTCAAATCGATCCTTTGGTTGGCCCTTCGATCTTTGGTGTTGTATGCTCCTTGGATGGCAAGAGATACAAGTTATAAGGTGGAATGAGGATGGAAAATGAGTGAAAGTGGATGCAAATGCAAAAATGGCTAAGTATGGTTTGAGAAATTTGTTTGCAAGAGTTTGGCTATTATGAATGATCTCTCTCAAAATGAGAGAAAAGAGGGGGTATTTATAGAGATTTTGGAATTCTATAGGGAAATGGACGGTCAAGATTGAGCCACCAAGATCAAGATGTAGGGCCAAGGTGAGTTGAGAACTCACAAGCCCTCACATCTTGACATGTGGCATATGAAGTGGCTTGAAAAGGATGAAGTGTACATGAGGTGGAAGGATAGTACATGATGTGGAGGTGGTACATAGTACCTTGGGATTGGACAAGGTCTCCTCATAAAGGAGGTCCTTCTCCCCATGTGGGTAAAAGGACATGTGAAAAATTAAAAATTCCTCAAATATTCTTATGGGGATGAGAGAAGGAATTTAAATTTTTTTTAAATGCATTGGGGGATTAAATGTTAATTAAAAATTCGCATAGGGAATGGAGTGCCTTATTCAAAAAGATAAAGCTTTTAATGAAGTTGACTAAGGACACATTCCATAAATGATATGGGGATTAGAAATGACCCAATTAAATGATTAAGGTTGTGCAAGTACTTGATTGGACCAATTAATGATAGATTAAAGACAAGTGGGAAATGATGGAGGATGTGACATGTGACTTGATGTGACAAGTCAAAGATCACATGGGGAAGATAAAAAAAAAATTAATATTCCTTGGAAGGATAAAAGGAATTAAAAATTCCTTGAGAGGTTGACTATGCTAGTTAATGAAGGATTAGAGGAGGGTTAGGTGGCTAAGAGAGATTAGAGGCCAACTTGCAAAAGTTGGAGGATGTGAGACATCCTAATCAAGGATTAGGCATGTGCACATCCCTAATGATGATATTAAAAGATGGATTAGGATTAGATAAAAATAATGGAGGATGTGACATGAAGGGAATTAAGTAAATGACATATTTATTTAATTCATTTGATGAAAGGGGAAAGGTATTTAATGATAAATTTGGATAAATTAAGTGTTAGAATTTAGGTGTCTACAGTATCAAAGCCTTGATTTGCAACCCCTTCTAATTTTTTTGGAGAAATTCATTGCAGAGTATGTTCGGGGTTCCTCAAGGGTTTCATACCTTGAGTTTATTTTTGGAGTGTTTTAGATTAGATTAGGCATCTCCATTAGATTCAGAGTGCTAGAAAAAGTCACGATTGACTTTTATTTTGTCAAAATTTTATCAAGGGTTTGATGCAAGCCATTTTTATTGGTCATTTTTTATTTTTTCCTCCAAAATCCATCTTCCACTCAGTTGTAGGAAAAATGATTTCTAGGTTTTGTAGCCAAGGTTGAAATCTCAACCGGGTATCTTTTAGATTTTGCATATCTTGCACATATCTAGAGAAAATTATTGTACAAAAGCGCACGTCATTTTTTCTACTGGCAGAAGGTTAAATTTTTTTTTTTTTATCTTCTGCTTGTTGAATCAAAAAACAATTTCTGGGTTTTTGTTATTGTCTACCAATAGTGAGTAGATTTTGCAGAAATCAAATCAGAAGTAATTTTTTTTTTGCTAGAAAACCCATTTCTTGTAAGCTAAATTCAGCTTTTTTGAAAAATTCATAACTTTTGGCCACGGTGTTTGTTTTTGGCAAATGAGATATTGACGAAAAGCTAGTTTTGAGCACTTCACATTGGTGTTGGCCATTTTTTCAGATTCACTCCTCTACATAGATCTGAGGTCAATTTTCATTATGGAGGCAGATGTTAACATTGGTTTGTGCATGCACTCTTTTTTGTTTTCATGCACTAGGTTTGAATTTTATCTTTAATTTATGCATTACAATCATGGGGTATTGTAATAAATGAACTTCTATAAAGTTCCATTAAGGGAGATTCTTGCATAATAATTTGATTAGAATGTAATTGCATTGCATGCACTTTGATCTCATCTTCATATTGATGACAACTTGTATGAGTTGTATCTAGATTATGTAGTTTATTTTGGCCTCGTCTTGCTCAAAGCTTGACACATTTTGGTTCACATCAGTTCACATCTCAGATTGAGATCCTATGGTTAATGATCCTGAATCACATGATTCACATCAGGTCACATCTCAGTTTGAGGGCCATTCATTTTATGGTTAATGTTCCAAAATCTTCATGGTACTTGCTCCTATGGATTAGTTTTAGTCACAATTTGGAATCAACATCGAGATACACAAACACTCTAGATTCTTTCATCATATCATTCCATCTTATGGGTGGCATCATTTATTGATCTACTGTTGCTTTATAGATTCCAGAGTTGTTCCAGTTTGTGAGTTTTCCAGTGCTCCTTGGCATCAGGTCTGTTGTTGCATTTTCATGATTTCGCTTGAGTCCTTCAGTGGCTCTCATATGGTTTCTTGTAAATAGATGTATCTTTCCTTGCTTTCTAGATTTAGGATTCTAGTGTTCTTCCAGTGCTTCTTTGTAGCAGGTCATCTCATTGAGGGGGAGTTTTGTCTCATTGGGTTTTCTCATCTTTCTCATTCATTGCATTTGTACTTGGTTACCTAATCAGGGTTTATTTCTGGGACCCATCTTTTCTTTCATGCATCTTTTCCTTAGTGTTCTAACTACTTCCTAAGTTCATCTAAAGGGGGGTGTTAGAGTAATAAGTTATTTCACATAATTAATCTAATCATATTGGTTAATTAATTAAGTCACTTATCACTTTAGTTACTTAAGCTAAACTTAGGCACATTAATAATTAATTATTAAGTGTGCACACTAGGGTTTCCTTTTAGGGTTATGTATACATTTCTTTTATAAAGAAATTCATCTCTTGTAATTTCTCAATTCCTAAATATTATTCATTTGCACATCTTCATGCAAATTGCTCTGTTTTTTCATTTTTTCTCTTGTGGAAGGTATTTTCTAGTTTGCATGTCTGATCTTGGATTCTAACATCTTTCTTAAAAGTTTATGTTTGGTTAAGAAGTATTGTGCTAAAAAGTTCAAGTTCTATAGGGGTTTAAGTTTTTACAGATACTGATTCACCCCCCCTCTCAATATCTGGTGTGTTCAATAGAGCATACACAAGATATCTCAGCCTTGGATTTGAACATAAAACAAATAACTAAACTAGAAGGTGTTTTTGTATCTATAGGATCATGCATAGCAAAAAGAGAGAGCATACACACCCACTAGCCTACACAAACATAGAAAAAAAATTCATTTTACTTTAGGAAACTAAAGTTTGTAACTACTCTAGTGATAAAAAGATAACTTTAGAAAGTGTCCCAGACCAATCATGTCAATAATCTATAATTTCAATTCTTATCCTAATGATTGCTAAGTTGTACCACTTAAAATAATTTCCAAAATTACCAAAAAATTAGTTGAAAACTAAAATCAATTCTAAAAAATAGAATCACCGAAGTGATAGTTAGATACAACAAAATATATTCCATATGTCCTAAAGAAGCTAGAAAATTGATGAGCCATGATAATTTCTAGTTTTCGTGTTGTAGTTTCATGTATTTATCTCATTTCTACCAAACTTAAAAAGAAATTACCAAACCTTTTTCATATGCTTTAAGTATTTCTAATCATTTGAAGATGATATATGTTATATTAATGAATGTGTGTGTGAACTTTGAATTTCTATGAGTTTAGTAGAATTTCACGGTTAATTATAGTTGCTAATAATGAAAAATTCCTTAAGAAATAAAACTAACCCCTATAGTGAAGAACCTATCAACCCAAATCAAAACAAATCTCAACCCACAGTAGAAGGAAGGTAATTCAACACAACTAGAGGATTCAATCTTTTATAATATGTGGATATTCCTAGAATGAGATACAGGAAATGATTTGAGGATGTGAACATGGATGACCATGTGTTACTCCATATTTTCAATAAATTGTGGAGGAAGAAGAAGTTTTTTCCAACGAGGAATAGTAGTTATAATAATGGATACTTTCTTTGGCACATTTCTAAGTTATAACGATTATCTTAAATGGTGTAGAGTCCTTATTAGACCTCTACACTCTTTCTCTCACTAGTTTTTATTTTCTAGTATGTTAAAAGACCTAGTCTTCTTCCTATCTTCATGGGAGAGTTGAAATTTTCTTTTAATTTTTTAATAGTTTTTGAATATGCAGGCTCTCACAAACCCTATATAGGAGGGTACTTTATTGAGAAACTAAATAGCTATATCTTTGCATGAATTAGATTAAATTGCAGATTTGTTATATTATGTTTAGAACTCTATGTATGATTGGAATATAATAAAGAAGATATTTCAATCGCATGTTTTCCCGAGTTAAGTAGTTGAAGAAAATATTATGGGATACAACAACTCAAGAAAGGGTCACTTACTACAGAGACCATGTTATTTTAGATGATTAATTAGATTACGCATTGTAGTTTATAGTTTCTAGTTTCTAGTTTATATTACATTGAATTCAATATTGTAATTTTTGAATTGAAGTCTTTAATTTACATTCTATTTAGTAGTTGAATTAGGACATGTTGCAACATAAGTAGCCATCAGTTATAGTCTATGATTGATAGGTGCTTGTAGTAGTTAATATTAACTAGAAATTTATTACCTTGTTCTTTAGATTGGAGTTATTTTAGAATCTTTTGATGAGTTTATTCTTGTTCAATCACCTATACTCAGTCGATATAGGAAGTCTAGGATTCCTGAATGCATATATAGTGCCAGCATCATCTTAATTTTGTGACTCCTTGATGAAAATTCAATGAAACCCCCTGTTGAATGAAAAACTACTTAATTTGAGGATATGTAGGTTTGTTAAGCTGCATGTATGATCATATACATCAGTTAATTAGACATTAGGGTATGCTCTACATTTTTTCCACCATTTCTAGGGATGGTGCTAAGTTCAAAATTCTTATTTAAGTTTTAAATTTACTTTCATTTCTTTCATAGATTAGTAAGTTTTTATTTCTAGCATTAGGAACAATAGGCACTCAAAAATAAACCAATAACTATTCAATAATAGTTTGTAGGGAAATTTACTTAAAGATCAAGAAACTATTTTATGCGAAGCTGGAGAAACACTTTGGGAAGATTTCTCCCCTCAACCCATAAAGAATTTGAAGATATTGGTGCAAACAAAGAACCTATTGAGGAAATAAAAAATATAGAACCACCCCTCACACTAGTACCTACTCCAAACTTAGGAGATAAGCTCATAAGGCATATTAACACTATGGCAGAAGTAGTGGAGAATCTAGTATAACATGTTACATTTGAGTTTCTAATCACAATCTATGAAAGGGTTAATTCTCAAGAATATACCCCTGCTTGGCCTTTCCAAGCTTCTATGGATTGGTTACTGAAGACCAAAATACATTATTTTTTGAATTTGATGTTCTTTATAGAATTTATGACTACACAATGGATGCTTATAGATTAAAACTCTTTCTAGCCACATTAAAAGATGTTGCTTTGTGATGGTTTATGGGGTTAGAAAGAAATTTGGTACCCAATTGGGAGAAAATGAAATCCAAATTCTTACAAAAGTATTAGGATTATTACAAAGGAATAAAAAAAGAGATTACATAATTAGGATGTCATAAAGTGAAGATGAACCACTTGAGGATTATGTGGAAAGGTTTCAATTTTGTCTGAGAAAATCACATTAGAAAAGGTTCTCTGCAAAGTCACTAAATCTAGTATTATTGTGAGGAGTAAATGAAGACTACATAGATTATTTAAACCTCATACAGGAAAGGGATATTTATCAATTACATTTTGAGGAAATATGCTATGTATGCATAAATTATTCAAGGTTGTCTATGATGAAGACTAGGATTGATAGAACCTTCTCTTCCAACAAAAAGCCCACTAGAGCCTCTAGGGTGGAACTTAGTAACCTTTTGTCCAACATGATGGAGGACATAATTAGCCACCTAGCTACCCAATTGGATACCTTGCACATCAAAAATAAGTGAGAGGAAGTCGTGGTAGCTCTTACTGAATATTTTCCATATTGCCACCAAAAGAGGGTGGACTGTAAATGTAAGAAGCTTGCTAGAATTTCAAAGGAGAAGCAAAGGAGACCTAAATTTTGAATCCTGGAGGATGAGGAAGACCAAGTATTATACATTTCCCACTAAAATATATGGAAACAAAGACAAGGTATTCCTCAAGATACATTGTCTTATAATATGTCCTTTTTGGGGGTAATACAAACTTCTCCAATTAGAATAATTATCCCTAGAATAACATGAAAAATCAATCATGGCCAATTAACCTATTACCTAAAAATGGAAAAACTAAAATGTTAGTTACTTACAGTCATAACAATATTTGCAAGAACAACCTACTATAATGCCAAACCAAGACATTATAGGCCCAACACAACCTAGAGCACCTTAGTTGTTGGCTCAACCTACACCAAACCCTAACAAAAAGCTTGTTTAGTAAGATTATACTAATGATACCATCTGGTACCCAAACTGTGGGGTTGAGGTAAGTGATGTCCACCTTCATTCAACAAGGATGATTGCCAAACCATCATCTCCTCACATCACACAACTTAAAAATGAGGAGCTAGTATTGGAGAGCATTGATAATACAATAAAGCCTCTTAAACTAGGTAAGACCCATTCTAACATCACAAGTCTAGAACCACCATTTCTAGAGAGGTTAACAACACATAAATGCCATACTGAACCTGAATCTAATCTATTAGGGCAACTTAGGAATGTTTGTATAAAGATACTCGTGATTCAAGCCATTAAAGAAGTGCCTATATATAAAAAATGTCAGAGAATTTTCCTAAAAACTCTGGGTAGAAAAAGGAAAGCCCCCTAGACTATTCATGTCTTAGGATAACTCATTGACATCATGTTAGGAAATATGGTTTTCCCAAAATATGCAGACCTTGGAAGACCTATAGTAGATGTCCAAATTAATGAAACTCTTATAAAAAATATTGTAATTGAAATAGGAGTAGCCATCAATGTTATGATAAGAGAAACCACAAAAAAACTTCAATTGATGGATCTCTGACCCACACCTACTATTTTACAATTATCAGATAGGTCAACTATCAAACTAGGGTGTATTATAGAGGACTTGGGTATCACATTGGATACATGTGAACATCCAATAGACTTTATGGTTTTACAACCTAAAGAAAACCTTGCAGGATACCCTTTAATCTTAGGAAGACCATGGTTATCCATTGTAGATCCATTCATTATTTGTATGTCTAAAAAAATGATAATTTCCAATTGGAATGTGACTAAAAGATTATTCCTTTACCCACCTCCATAACCACCTACAAACTTGGAACAAACTCTATGGCCTGCCCTTGAACAAGATGATCGATACTCTTTAAAAAAAAACATACCATAGAATGTATCTCGATGATTAAAATTCAATATGAAGACAAATCCCTTGCTCAAATTATTTAGAAATATTATGGTAGGATCCCATATAATCACTATTGTTTGGCATGATTACACTACCCCTTACATAATATCATACCTACAAATGCCTTTGAGTCCACTTCTTAGCTATTTCATACACTACGTATACATAGTTGCAATATTAATCTATTAGGATTAGATGTTGCTTCCATTATGACCTATGCCATAACCATGAAAATCACACAAGGAAGAACACTAGATGTCACTAACCAATTAACAGTATACCAACAATCAACACTACTCACAATGTTGCAAGCACACACAATAACATTTTCATGGGACTATCATGGTATGAAAGGCATAGATCCTAGCCTATTCATGCACAAAGTTTATATTAATGAAGGATAAAAACCAATTATGAAACCACAAAGGAGAATGAACCCATTTGTGTGAGACATAGTAAAAAAAGAGATGTATAAATTGTTCGATGTAGGGTTCATGTATCTCATATTAGATATTCAATAGGTTTCCCCATTGGCAATTATGTCAAAAAATGGAGGTAAATGGAGGGTATGTGTAGATTATAGGAAGCTAAATTCAACAAGTTTCACTTTCCTCTTCCTTTTATTGCTCAAGTGTTGGATTCACTAGTAGCTAAGAAATACTTCTTCCTAGATGGGTTTAGTGAGTATAACCAGATAAATATAGGTCTAGAATACTAGGACAAGACCACTTTTACCTGCCCATGGGGTACATATTCTTATTTGGTTTTATCATTTGGATTATGTAATGCACCTGTAATGTTTTACAGAGTATTCTTAAGCATATTATTAAATTTTACACATGATTCCATGGAAATTTATATGGATGATTTTACCACTTATGGTAACTCTTATGAGGAAGCATTAAACAATTTGGAGAAATTCCTTCAAAGGTATTAGAATCACAACCTTTCTTTAAGTCATGAAAAATACTTCAGGATGATTATTGAAAGAGCGGTCTTGGAGCACTTTGTGTTTAGTAGTGGAATTTAGTTAGATCTAAACAAAATTGAGGTAATTTCCACTTTTTATATTCCTCAGAAGAAAACATATGTTAATAATTTCCTTGGCCATGTAGGATATTATAGGAGGTTTATGAAGGATTTCAATAAAATAGTAGCCCCCCTATTTGTTCTTTTATCTAAAGACATTGAATTTGATTGGACCCCTACCTACCATGAATCTTTTGAAGTCCTCGAAATAGTTATTACAAAGACCCCTATTTTGAGAGGCCCTAACTGGACAATTCCTTTCCATATACATATTGATGCTTCTAATTTTTGTATAGGTTTTATACTAGGACATAAAGAAGGAAATTTAGAGTATGCAATCTACTGTATTAGTAAAACCTTTAGGTTGTTGAGCTTAACTATTTAGTTACTAAAAAGGAAATGTTGGTAGTGGTTTATGCAATTAACAAGTTTAGGAATTACATCACTGGATACTTTATTTGTATTCATATAAACCACACAACCATAATATTTTCAAGAAAAAAACTAGTGGTTGGAAGGAGGATTATTAGATGGTTATTGTTAATGCAAAAATTTGATATCACCATTATGGATAATTTAGTGATATCACCATTATGGATCATTCAGGAAAAGAAAATATAGTAATTGATTTCCTTTCAAGGCTATAAATCAAACCAACACAAGAAGTAGTGGATGAATCCTTTCTAAATAAACATTTGTTTCCCATCTCTATAAAAACACCATTTTATGTAGATATTTCTAATTACATGGTTGCGGAAAGAATACCACCACATCTCTCACCTAGAGAAAGGCGTCATATAGTACAATACAACTTCCCTTATTCATCGGTCCAGTAGGTTATCTCTTTAATATAGGGTCAGATAAAATAATGAGAAGATGTATCAAGGAGGATGAAGTCTATGATATCCTTAAATCTTGTCATGATGGGCCTTGTGAAGTTCACTTTATAGCCAAAAGGATAGCTCAAAAAGCTTAACCACTAGTTACTACTAGCCTACATTTCGTAGGGATGTAGTTAAATATACAAGGAGCTATGGTAGATTCCAAAGGATGGGAAGACCTACTCGGAGTGATGAAATTCCTCTACAACCATAATTGGTCATTACACCATTTAAAAAATGTGGATTGGATTTCATTGGTCCAGTAGCTCCCACATCTAATAATAAGGAATGCATTCTGGTTTGTACTAACTATCTGACAAAGTGGGTGGAGGTTAAAGCTCTACAATTTTCTAGAGATGGAAATATTGTAAAAATTTCTTTATGGAGAGATCTTCACTAGGTATGGTTTTCCTAGAAAGATAGTCATAGACTAGGGACCTTAGTTCAATTCTAATTTGATTGACAAGTTAGTCAAGGAGTATGAAATTAGGCATAAAAAATCAACCCCTAGCATCCACAGGCTAATGGGAAAGTAGAAGTCACAAATAGAGAGATAGAAGCTATTTTAACAAAAATAGTTCAACTACATCAAAAGGACTAGGCAATAAGACTACCTAAAGCTATCTGGGCATATAGGACAACCTAGAATACCACAATGAGGTTCACACCCTATGAGTTGGTGTATAGGAAAAAGGTTTTCCTTCTAATTGAGTTTGAACATAAAAGACTTTGAACAACAATAGAACTTGGAATGGACTTATTAAAATAAAAAAGGGAAGACTACATAGTCTCAATGCTTTGGATGAAATCAGGATGGAAGCCATTCACCATACAAAAATTGTATAGAAGAAAAAAATCAGATGGCATGACCAGTGTATTAAAACTAAGGAATTAAATGAAGATGACTGGGAATTGCCTTATGATTCCTAATATAAATATCACAAAGGAAAACTACAAACAAGGCGGCATAGACCATATGAAATAAAATGTGTGTTTCAAAATGGAACAGTATAGTTAACTACCATAGATTAAATTAAATTTTCATTATTGGTCAATGGAAACAAACTCAAGCTTTACAAAAATTCATTGCAAATGGAGGAGTTTTACATAATTTATAGCAACATTTTAATCTAGAATTACATGCCAAACCTAAAAAACAAGGGTGGCACATCAAGTAATACATTCATAGAGAAGCCAACTGTTGAATGCATAAGACAATTGAGAGGTGGGTGAATCAATTGTACATTAAAACATCAAAACATTAGATCTGCCTTAGTCCTTAAGCCCTTAACAATCATTAAACCCTTATCACGCATTAGCGGAATGTAAACATGAGAAACAGTAAAGCAAACACATCCAAACACATGAGAACACCGGATTTACATGGAAAAATCTAAGAATGGAAAAACCATGGTGAGGATTAACACACAATATAAAGTAATTGCAACACTAAATACAATAGGCTCACTACCAAGAGATCATTACTAGATTACAAAAAAAAAAAAAAAGAATGTTACAATGAGAAATCCTTTTCAAAGAAACAAAAATATTCACCACAACATCACAAAACATTCACACTCTCTTTGTGGAATTTAGACATCTTTTGCTCATTGCTTCTAGTAGTCTTAGGCATTAAATCTCACACTGCATTTTATACATTCACACTTAACATCTTTGTTGAATTAAAAATACATCTGAGATGGGGGGGAGTGAATTAGTTGTAGCTAATTAAAACATTAAAACCCTCAACAATAATTGGATGCACATGCATTCATCAAACCCTTATTCTGTTAAAGTGATTAATCAAGAAATGTAGATAATAGAAACTGAAACAACAACACCACACACAAGAGAACACCATATTTATGTGGAAAACCCAATGATAGAAAAACCATGGTGAGGATTAGCTCAAAATATAAGTAATAACAAAATTGGTATAAGGGCTCACTGCCAAAATAGGACACACTGTCCACAAAGGCTCACAGCTAGGGCTCATGGCCATGGAAAGAAATACAAGAAGATAGAAGAGAAACGTTACACAAATAATACTTCTCAATGCAACAAGAAATCAACCACAATTTCTTTCACACTTTCACGACCTTGCATGAAATATTTTAGACACCTTTAGCTCATTGCCTCCAAGAATCAAAATATTTAAAATTAGCACTACTCTACTCAAATTCGCATCACACACATCACTCACATTGATATCACATATATTGCTTCTCTCTTACATCTCATAAAAAATTTATTCTTATTCATATCAATCTTATCCTTGAAAACCTTCTCCAAGGTCGGAAACTATCCATTACACTTTCAAATTCAAATTAGGTGACACCCAAACATTCTTGTTGTTGGAAGCCTTGCAACATGAGCATTAAGTATGGATAGTTGTGTTGGTTGTTCCTATGTTGTCATTGATGTCAACATGGTGATAACTATATGGGAAGTCTACTTGGTTTACTAGATGTTGTTCTCTCTCGGTAATACCCTTTTGTGATGGATCAGTGTGTTTTTATTTGAGTTTCGAATTCATCGCAAGATCTGATATGACTCTAATCTATTAACCATGTTTTCTTGACTTATTCAGACAGTTATATCCTAGATCTTGAGATTTCTTTTGTTTAGATTAGAAAGTTATCTCTAACATAGTTTAACTTTGTATCCTACTATTGTTCTGTGTGTGGCATATTGTGTGGGAGACTCCACATTCTATTAAGGCGAACATTCTTATGTTGCGGTTTTGTTGATAGTATCTATGTTGGTAGTATGATAGAAAATTAATGTGCTCTTAGATCCAAAAGGTGTTTGATTTGAGGATTATTTGTTGGTTTCGAGAGTTGCATTCTAGTCTTGGTCGACTCAGTGTATGCAATATATTATGAAGACTAGTTATGTTTTATGGATGATAGTTGACTTGGTATAATGCACTACATGGATAAAATGTTTAAATCTTATATGGTGCCGATGGAGAAGATTTTGATTATTTATATGTTCATCTAATTAGGCCATCCTAATTGATGAATAATATGTACTTGTATATATATAAGATTTTTTGAGGAATGAGATGAGAGAGCGAAGAAGGAGAAGAAAGTGTGGAGAAGAAAAGTGTGGAAGAAAGGTTTGAGCCTAAATTCTTTATTAGTCATGGATTAGTATAGTTTTGTTGAGTTATTGTTGTGTGAGGCAGTACTTCTTATTCTAAGATTCAATGGAATTGAACCCTAGACATTGAAGGTGTATCCTATTAGTTCAATCTTTTGGGAGTGAGCCACTATCATTGTATCTTGGCGGTTAGCCATCTTTTGTACTGATGCAATGAGCCTTTTAAGGATAGTGAGTCGTGGTAGTGAGCCCCATTATATTTTGTATCTGGATATAATATATTGAGAGTTAACCCTCACTGTGGTTTTTTCCCATTTTGGGTTTTTCATGTAAAAATTCTAGTGTTTCATGTGTATGGTTGCATTGAATGTTTTATATGTTCTCTCTTTCCCATTCAATCAGAATTGTGATAGTGTTTAAGTGGATTTTATTATGGTTTTATGGAATACTGATTCACTCCCCCCTCTTAGTATTTTGCATGTTCAACACCTGCGGTGGATGGGAATGAAGGCGACCCAAAAAAATTATTGATTAGGACCCAAATAGATCCCAACACATCTCAACATGCTTCATAAGCTTTGCATGTAGTGTTAAACACAAGGTCAACCAATACTGATGTAAAATGCCATAAACATTAAGTACACACTTCCTTAAATCAATCTAAAACTTCTAGACAACAAAACTCACTTGAACATGATCTAGAATAATCTTCAAACCACTTGAGATCCAAAAAACACTTCATCCCAACTCGCAACATACAAATACTTCAACCCAGAACATTTGGTAAACCTCATTCACACATTGATGCATGAAACACACAATGTACTATACAAAATCAAGTGAATCCTTGAATTTTGAAAGATACAATCACTAGAATAAACTTCCCAAATCTACACAACTTAAATCCAAACAACAGAGAAATGCGAAGCAAATACATTTCTCCTAGGCCACAAAAAACATCACTGAAAAACCGGTTCACACACTAGTGAAAGTATCTCACTCTATACAACGATCCAAAAACCTAAATTCTGAATATAGCAACCTCTAACAATCTTGAACAATATATTAGATCTGCACATGCATAGGATCAACATAGAATAAATGTGAAGCACATCTTGGAGAACATTTTGAACACTTACACAACATTGTTTTCTTCATTTATCAAATTTTCTCAAAAGCACTTGGAAACCAAGTACCAAAGACATCATCTCAGTTCATTACACATCTCCATAAACTAAAAAAAAAAATAGCTCCATGTACTCACAACATATCCTCGATATCTCAACCACACATGCAAAAGCTGCAACAAACCGTTCTCCTCTTTTCATAATTTTCTCAATATCCTTGACATATTCACCATGCAACAACCTTCCTCAACACATAGTTAACATCAATAAGAACACCAGTCTAAAGAAATCTTGTTGAAATCAATGACAAAAACTTCATAATTGCAACAATCTCCCCCTTTGTCATTTATATCAACACAAGATGTGAAAAATCATCAAAGAACACATAATATCTTTGAAGACACTTACTTATGATTTCCTTTCTTTTCTCCCCCTGGGACAATAATGATTAGATGACATACACAAATTTCTCCCTGATACCTTACACTTTTTCACATAATACTCCCCCCCCTTTGATATCAATGGAAAAGGAAAAAAAATGTCTTGCATTGTTCTCCCCTTTGACACTGAACCAAGATACCTGCTTTGAATACTCCCCCTTATGAGTACACCTAACCAAATCAGCAACTCTAAAACAATGACAACACATGACACTACCTAATCCCATTGAGAGGTAGCCACCAACATTAGTATAGAAAAGAGATAGACCCAAAGATCCATTGGACTGATGCATCTCCATATGCATTTAGTTCAAAAAAGGAGGCGCAATAACCCCAAATTTCTCCTAAAGATACTCAAAAGTATCCTTAGGAAGAGCCTTAGTAAAAATGTCAATAATTTGATCATTTGTAGGTACATACTCAAGTTTTACCTCATTATCCATAACCTTTTCTCTCAAAAAGTGATATCTAATTGATATATTCTTTGGCCTTGAATGCATCACTCGATTCTTTGAAATGTTAATTGCACTTGTATTGTAAAAGAAGATAGAAATAGGTTCATCATATACAACTCTGATATCTTTCAATGTATGTCTCATCCAGAAAAATTACGTGCAATAGGATGATGATGTAATATACTTGATCTCTATAGTGGATGAGGAAATTAAATATTACTTTTTACTCAACCGTGACACCATTCTACATCTAAGAAAGAATGCACCACCACTTCTAATTTTCTTTTCATCAACACAAATAGTTCAATATGCATCTATATAAGCACTTAATATGAAACTAGTATCCTTAGGATACCATAAGCCATAATTCAAAGTGCCTTTTAAATATCTAAATATCCTTTTCACAACTGCAACATGCGTTTCCTTAGGTTATTCTTTAAATCTATTCACAAGACAAACTACATGCATGATATCAGGTCTAGTAGCAGTTAGATACAACATTCCACCAATCATAGATCTATATTTGCTTTGATCAACCTTAGGTGAGTCATCATCTTTGCTCAATTTACAACTAGTCACCATAGGAGTGTATACCATTTTGGAGTCTTCCATTCCAAACTTCTTTAGCATCTCTTTGACATAATTATACTGTGAAATGAAAATCCCTCTATCTGTTTGATTGATTTGTAACCCAAGGAAGAAATTCATCTCCCAAAACATTGACATTTCAAACTCTTTTTGCATCTCTTTTGAAAATTTATCACACAGCTTCATTTCCTCCAAAGATAATATCATCCACATGTATAACCATTATCAATATTTTATCTTCCGCAATTTTTATGTAAAGATTACTAACTACAGTACCTTTATTGAATCCTTGTTATATCAAGTATATATCCAATCTTGCATACCAATCTCTAGGAGCTTGCTTCAATCCATACAATGCCTTCTTCAATCTACAAGCCATATCTAGTTGATCTGACAACTAAAATACTTTTGGTTGTTCCATGTAAACCTCTTCTTCCAACTCTCCATTCAAAAAAGTAGACTTCACATCGATCTGATAAAATTTAAAGTCTTTATGTATTGCAAATGCCAAAAACATTATGATAGCTTCCATCCTAGCCACAAGAGAAAATGTCTCCTCAAATTATATTCCTTCCACTTTTGAGTAGCCCTTGCACAAGTCTTTCCTTATTTCTCACCACTTCTCCATTCTCATTCAATTTTTTTCTAAAAACCCACTTAGTTCCAATTATGTTATTGTTTTCCAGTCTAGGAACTAAATTTTCCCAAGTCTAATTTTTCTTGATCTAAATAAGTTTTTTTCCATTTCCTTCATCCAATGTTCATCTTTATATGCCTCAATTACTTTTAAGGTTAAATTTAGAAAGTAAACACAGATTTACCTCAACTTCAACAACTTTGCTTCTTGTTAGTACTCCTTTTCTGTTGTCTCCAATAATTTGTTCTTTAGAATGATTATTTTTCACATACTTAGGGGCCTTAGGGGTCTTCTCTAGATCTTCTTCCTCTTCATTTTTCACTTCTATTTCTTTATATTTTTCTTCCTCTCTAGAATCTGGTTCATCTGACACTAACCATCTACTACAATTGAATTATGCAAATTTTCATCAACTTTAACATTTGCATTTTCAACAATCCTTCTCAGCCTTTTGTTGTAGTTCATATAAGAGCTTTTCTTTTAGTAGAATATCCAATGAAGATACCTTCATCAAACCTTGCATCAAACTTTCCCAAGTTTTCTTATCTCTTGATATAGATTTTTCTTCCAAATACTCTAAAGTACTTCATAGTAATAATCCTTCCATACCATAATTCATAGGGAGTCTTTGTGTTGTTAGCTTTAGCTTGAACTCTGTTAAGTATGTAAATAGTAGTATGAATTGCTTCTCTCTATTAGACTTCTGGTAGATTTTCTTTTTTCATCATAGTCCTAAAAGCTTCTTGAATAGTCTAATTTTTCCTCTCAACCACTCCATTTTGCCGAGGAGTTCTAGGGGAAGACAAGTGCCTCTTTATTCCATTAACTTCACAAAACATGTTAAACTCATTAGAGGTGAATTCTCCACCTTTTTCAGACCTTGAACATTTTATTTTCAAACCCATTTCATTCTCAACCATAGCTTTAAATGCCTTTAATTTATATAATACATCAAATTTCTCTCTAAGAAAAGTAACCCATGTCATGTTAGAATAATCATCAATCAAAAGCATGAAATACTTGTCACCTTGGAGACTTCTCACCCTTGTAGGACCACAAAAATCTATATGAAGTAATTCCAGTAGTCCGATAGTAGATTATTCCTTTACTTCAAAACCACTCCTTGTTTGTTTTCCAAATTGACAGTCCTTGCAAATAACATTGATAGGCTTTTTGATTCTTGGTAAATCTCTCACTACTTGAATTGAACTAATTCTCACCAAATTATCAAAATTTATGTGACACATCCTTCAGTTCCATAACCAACTATCATTAATCTGAGACATAAAGCAATGACCATCAACACCCTTAAGTTGATAGATGGTTCCGTTATTCCTCATACCAGCAACAATCACAGTTCCAAACCCTTTTCTAATCTCACATGTTTCATCCTTAAACACAAGATTATATCCTTTGCTACATATTTTTCCAACACTCAAAATATTATGCCTTAAACCCTTAACATAGTAAACATTATTAGTATTATTCTTTCTATCAAACTTGTTTGAACCTATTCCACATATCTTAGCTCCTGAATCATCTCCAAATTTAACTAATCCACCATCATATTTCTCAAGTTTAACAAACTTAATTTTGTTTATAGTCATTAGATTAGAGTAGACACTATCAACAACCCAATAATTCTTATCTTCTTTAACATGAAAAAGTAGAAACTAGAGTACCTTCAATCTTATCCTTCTTCTCCGGAATAGTTTCCTTCACACAATTTTCAAGGTTATCAGAACAAGATTCTTCATTTATAGCCAAGAACAAGCATTCATTATCATCAAAATCACCATAATTAGATTCATCATCAGAAATACCAATATCTTCTTTGACATAGTAAGCTCTTTTAATAATCTTTCTTTTATTATCCTTATTTTTACTATTTATAGCTCTTTTGAACATCTAGAATCATAATGACCTATTTCACCATAGCTAAAACACTTGAAAGGTAGTTTACCTTTGTACTTACCAGTGCCCCTTTTCATCCTTCTCACAAAGTTAGCTTCCACATCATCAAGATCATCTCCATTTGAATCTTCAATCTTTTCTAATTTTCAAGCCTTAAAATTGGTCTCTTCTTTTGTACCATTTCTCAAACCAAGCTTTCTCATTTCAAATGAAGTTAGTGTACCAATCAGCTGATCTCTATAATAAGTACAAAATTTTGTAACTTCTTCAATAGTAGATACCTTTTCACTCTATGAATCAGGAAGAGTTTTGAGAACTTTATTTACCACCCTAGGTTCCTTCACTTTTGCACCAAGACCTCTCATAGCACTTACCAATTCATCAACCCTTTGCATGTAGATTGCAATTGTTTCATCTTCAGACATTCACATAGTCTCAAATTTTCCTTCAAATTCTGTAACTTAGCTTTTTTGACCTTTTCATCTCCTTCATAAATAATTTCAAGATTATCCCAAACTTCTTTAGCATTCTTAAGATTCATAACTTTAACCAATTCAAAATTTGAAAGATTTTTCATCAAAATAAATCTTGCCTTACCGTTTACTTCATGTGCCTTGATCTCATAACTTGTGCTCAGAACATTTATAGGAGGAACATATTGATTCTTTATTTCTTTTTCAATCTCAAATCCATGAGCCAACAAATATCCTTCAGAATGCATAGTCTATATAATCATATCTAGGGAAATCAACTTGCTTCACCATCCTAGATCTACCTTAAGTGGTTAAGCTCTTTCTCCAAGGAACCTTGCTCTAATACCAATTTTTGAATGAATAAGACAACTAAGAGGGGATGGAAGTGAATCAATTGTAGCTAATTAAAACATCAAAACCCTCAATAGTAATTAGATCCACATGCATTCATCAAACCTTTATTTTGTTAATGTGATTAATCATGAAATGTAGATAATAGAAACTGAAATAACAACACCACACACAAGAGAACACTAGATTTACATGGAAAACCCAATGAGGGAAAAAACATGGTGAGGATTAGCTCATAATAGAAGTAATAACAAAATTGATACAAGGGCTCACTACTAGAATATGACACACTGTCCAAAAAGGCTCATAGCCAGGGCTCACTGCCACAGAAAGGAATACAAGAAGATAGAAGAGAAATATTAGACAAAGAATACTTCTCAATGCAACGAGAAATCCACCACAATTTCTCACACATTTTTGTTTCCTTGATTTGAAATTTGCACTTCTCTACTCAAATTCGCATCACACACATCACTCACATCAATCTTGCATCTATCTTGATTCTCTCTTACATCTCACAACAACTTTATTCTTATTTATATTAATCTTATCCATGAAAACCTTCTCCAAGGTCAACAACTATCTGTTACACTTTCAAATTCAATTTAGGTTGGAATCCAAACATTCCCATGGTGGATAGGAATGAAGGTGGCCCAAATAACTTCTTGATTATGACCCAAATAGATCCCATCACATCTCAATATGCTTCATAAACTTCACATGTAGTTTTAAACACAAGGTTGGCCAATACCTATGCAAAACACCATAAACATTAAGTACACACTTCCTTAAATCAATCTGAAACTTGCAGACAACAAAATTCACTTGAACATGATCTTGAATTATCTTCAAACCACCTAAGATCCAACAAACACTTCATCCCAACTTGCAATATGAAAATTCTTCAACCCAAAATGTTTGATAAACCTCATTCACACACTAAAGCATGAAACACATATTGTACTATACCAAATCAAGTGAGCCCTTGAATTCTAAAAGATACAATAATTATAAGGAACTTCCCAAATCTACACAATCTTAATCCAAACAATGAAGAAACAAGAAGCAAATACATTTCTCCCAAGCCATAGACAACATCACTAAAAAACATTGTTTGCACATTGGTGCAAATATGTCACTCTGTACATGATCCAAAAACTGAAATTCCAAATATAGCAACCTCTAACAATCTTGAAAAACATATTAGATCTACATAAGCATAGGATCAACATAGAAGAAATATGAAGCACATCTCGGAGCACATTTTGAACACTTACACAACATTGTTTTCTCTATTTATCAAATTTTCTCAAAGCACTTAGAAACCAAGTACCAGATACATCATCTCAACTCATTACACATCTTCAAAAATTACAACAAAAAGATAGCTCCATGTACTCACAACACATCCTGAATATCTCAACTACACATGTAGAACCTACAACAAATTGTTCTCCTCTTTTCACAAATTTCTCGATATCCTCCACATCTTCACCATGCAACAACCTTCCACAACACATAGTTGACATAGTTGACATCAATGACAACACTAGTTCATAGACATCCTATTGACATCAATGAAAACACCTTCATACTTGTAAAAATCACAAAAATTAGCATTACACACTTCACACCAGGAGTCTCCATCATCTTAACACTTATTTATATCATCCTCAACCTTGAAAACAATTGACAAGGTCGGCTCTACACCTCAATTGTGCAAATTCAAATTAGTTTTGCACTAAGCATTCTTGTGATGGAAATGAATGAAAGAGGATCACACCACACCTTAACTCAAACCCAAATACACACATACACAACATACTATGCTTCCACAAACACCGAAGCATATCCATAATTAGTGTAAACACCCAAGGTCAATAGAAACTATGTTAACACCATTAAAAATTCAAGTACACACCTCCTTAGATCAAAGATGACTCAAAGAAAACATAGAACACTTAAAAACCATATGGAATATTCCATTAACACCCTAAAATCTAACAACTCCTTCACAAAACCATACACTAGAAGAACATATTCATTTTGCACAACTAGCTAACCTTTAACACACTGAAACACCTAAATCCAACCATCTAGGCCATCAAAACACAAACAACTCAGACTAAAGATAGATACTAGTAATATAGGCATAGTTCTAGATCTCTAAGACTAGAAACCAAACTGTAGAGAAATAAACAGAAAAATCATTTCTCCAAGACACCATTGCAATACATAGTCCACATACTAGTGAACACAACTTTCTCTGCACAATGATCCAGAATCTAAAACTCTAGATATAACACCACTAAACACCTCTGATCAACATATCTGAACCACACAAGTAGATCTTTAGCCATGAATAAATGAGGAGAAAAACTTGGTCACTACTCTGCTATACTAAATACCTCTCAACTACATTGTTTTCTCTTTTCTTTAATTTTTCTCAAAAGAACTTGGAAACAAAGCACCAAAAACACATTCTCATCATATTCAACACTTCCTCATCACCACCAAACCACTATAGCAACTGAACCAAACACAAGAGGTTGAACATCCACCAATAGAAACTTATCAAAGCAACACTAGATGTTGACACCAGTGATGCTACTATTGACAACATAACACAACAAATCAAAGAATCATTACAAACCTCAAAAAAAATCTCCATAGCCCTATTGACATCAATGCAACAACAAAGATCTATTGACATCAATGACAACACATAAGCTACTCATACTTCTAACACCAAAAAACTCACCTACTAATGTGTACCAAGTATAGATTCTTATAGTAACCTATCATATGCACACATATGCACTGTATACTATCACTAGAAGTTATTCTTGGACATGAAAAACATAAATCATGAGGCATGTAGAAATAGCCCTGAGGCACATCAATAAAACAAGACTTGTTCTTCCACTACCTATAACATGTATCTTCAGTTCACTACCATTTTACCCATAGCAACTATTTTTTATTATTTTATATCATCCTTTTCATATCAACATATAGCAACTCCACTCCACCATGTATATCATGCAACATCATGTCACATCATTAATAATTTTTAATTATCACAACTTTCCTTTCTAACATTCAAAATTCTTGGACACGTTCCATTATCATGTAAACATCCTTTTCAAGCACGTTTTCCCTAAATACTTCAAATTAAATTACCATCATTTAAAATCCTTTTCCCTATAGATGCATGATGACACTCAATTCCACTTGCACGTTCCATCTTTCCATCACTACAATATCATAGGTAATTTTATTGCTATTAAGTATAATTGACATTAAATTCTACTAATTTTTATTACACTTCAAAATCATGCACACATTTAAGTATAATACATCCAATATCTCCAATTCTTTGAAAATGTACCCTATTTATCCTTTATGTACCTGCTATTTGAGGAAAAATATCCAAATTAAGTTGGGGAGGGAGGAAAAAGGTTTGGTTTTTCATTTTCAATTTTCATTTGAATGAAGTCTCATTTTTTGAGAGCCAAGAGAATTACATATGTGTCTCTTTCATTAGCCATAATTTTTTTTTAAATATAGAGGAACACATACAAGGTGAGATTTAAAACTCTAGTATTCAAAGAGAGAAAAAGCTACAATATTCAATAGTAGAGGAAATAGGAGGTGACATTATTAGGAGAGAACAAGTGGCACATAATTTGATATTGGAAGATTGCTAATGTCTTCAAATTTTTAAACAAGTTATGTGGCTAGATTATTTTCTTTGTTTAATTAAATACAATGAAATGATAACTCAACAATTTTCTATAATGCTAAAATATAATTAGATAAAATCAGAGGACTAAGACTACATGCCTTAGAAGTAGTAGTAGTAGAGGTTTTAGGGCTGCCAAGAGTAGGAGAATAATTCCCAACCAGAGTTGATGTAAATGTAGTAAGGAATGATTTCACACTACTAGGAGCGAATTTAGACTCTTTAGCTCAAGGTGAAAAAATAATTTCCTTTCCTTGTTTGTGGGATTCAATTTCTTCTTACATAGTCAAGTATATAACCTATGATGGTAGGTAGTCCCTCTTTTATACTATGCATTTCACACTGCTTAGTGGTGCAGGGGCACCCGCAGGTCTTCATGCCTCTAAAGGGTAAAAAGTTGATATTTTGTTTTGTTTGAGTTATTTTTATGTAATAAGTTCTTCTAGGACCATTTCATGTGTGTTGGATTTGGTTTTGAGTCATTAGGTGTGAGTTAGGGTCTAGATGCAAAATATTGTCATTGTTACACATTGTTGTCAAATGCAAGTTTTGCATTTTTTGTCATAGGTGGGCATAATCATGTTTTGTTAAGTTTTTAATTTGAAAATTGGTTATGAACCATTGGAATATGATTGATATATGTTTAAAATACCTTTTTTGGTTGAAGGAAGGTTTGGTTGATGAAATATTGAAGTTGGAGCAATAAAATAACTCTATTTTCTACAAATTTGAACGTTTCCTTGCTGCTATTTTGTGTTGTAAAGATTTGTATGATGTTGTAATGCTCTAAATTCAACTATGCATGATAAGGTATTAATTATAATTCATTTTTGAATTGGTTACATGTATTTCCATTGAGATTCGAGCAAGTTGTGTTCATTTTTCTATAGATTGGTCAAAACCCTAATTAGGGTAACCGATGAGGAATAAAATGTAATAAGATCCATTCCACGAGGTAGAATCTTTTAAAACTTGGTAGAATGGATGGTTTTGATGTGTAATTTTATGTTCCTAGGTTTCAGATTTAGGAGGTAGGGTTTGGCATGTGTGGAGAAGTCTAAAGGTATGATATCTTCATGTATCAATCCTAGAAGCCCCAATGAGTGGAAGAAATTTGTAATTTGCAGTTGTGGAATGACCTAAGTGTTTTGCTAAAAATTTTGATACCCTGTAGTATGTGTTTGAAGAAATGGAGTGGAAGTATAGAACCTAAAATAAAAGAAACCCTGATGCTACCAAGCCTAATTGTGCCATTAGGCGTAATTTGAGCGAGGACAATCAAAATTTGGAGCCTTCCATACAAAGTGACCCTGCCTGATTTTGAGATATATTTAAGAGTGTCCAAAATGGTATCTGGAAATGTCCTTAAATTTTTAATTAGATGCCTACCCTACAATTTATGTCCAAAAATCCATGTTTGAAAGGCTACAAGGAAGTATGAGGGTTTGTGAAGGAAAACCCACAAGTTAATGAACAAAGAAACTTGTGAGTGATTGTTTCTATGACTACTGAGATTGTTACCCTTGCTCTACATTAAATTGGTATCAGAGAATATATGTGATATGAAGGGGAAAATTTGAAGGGTGGAAGAAACAAAGATTCCTCCAAAAGGGAATCTAATCGCTAAATAGATGAATGAATTGAAGGAGAGACATTCAAGAGAGACGAGAGAAATGAAGGAGAGGCTTGCTACCCTAGAAACAAGTTAGAAAAGAGGAATGGTAACAGGAGACTTGAGTGACCAAGAAGAATGGGAAGAGGAAAGTTCCCAAGGAGGGTCCAAGGAGGAGATGGATCCTAATGACTCAAGGATGGAAAATATATTGAAGGAAGTCAAGGGATAAGGTCCCAAAATCAAGATGGATTTACTAGTATATGGAGAAAAATTGGATAGTGAAGAACTCTTGGATTGGATAGGATCATTAGATAACTATTTTGAATATGAAGATGTGCTAGAAGAGCAAAGGGTGAAGTTGGCTAAGACAAAGTTGAAGCACCATGCCTTGCTTTGGTGGGATTATGTACAAAATGAAAGGAGAAAGAAGGGAAATTTTAAAATCACCTCTTGGGATAGGATGGTTGCTAAACTCAAGGGAAAATTCCTACCTACTGACTATAACATTTAGTTGTTCAAAAGGCTTCAAAACCTTAAGCAGAAGGATATGGATGTGAAAACCTATACAGAGGAATTCTACAAATCGAGTATAAGGGTAGGCCATACAGAAGATGATGTGGAAAAAGTGGCAAGATATATCAATGGGTTGAGATACAACCTTCAAGATGAATTAATCCTCACCAATCCAAGAATGGTGGAAGAGTGTTACTAGTTGGCCATCAAGGTTGAAGAGAAGTCTAGGAGAAGGAAAGAAAAGCAAAGCAGGGGTAGAGGCAGAAATTCTAGAGGAAGAGGGACATTTGTTGATAGGGGCAGTCCCAAAGACCACAAGGAGAATCAAGCAACAATCAAGAACAAAGTTTAGACCCAATAATAGGGGTAGATTTGGAGGCCAAAGAGGAGGATCAAGTGGATTCACTAGGAAATGTTATGTGTAATAAATTTGTAGGCCATCAAGCATGGAAATGCACTGAAAGTCAGTCCACTACTTCATTTAGAGGAGAAAGAAGAAACCGGTTTGTACAAGGAGAGGACAATGGAAGTGTGAATTCCCCATCACATAATGTTGATTCAAAAGTTGGTGAGTCTCTCATGGTGATAAGGACTTTGATCAAAGTGCCAATGGGGAAGGAACCTCCATAGAGAAAGTCTCTTTTAAGAACTACATGTAAGTCCCTAGGTAAATGTTGCAAAGTAGTGATTGATTCTGGTAGTACAGACAATTTGGTTTCAATTGAAATGGTTGAAAAGCTTAAGTTGAAAAGAATCCCTCATACCACTCCATATATAGTCTCTTGGCTTAACAAAGGGAAACAAATAGTTGTAAATGAACAAAGTTAGGTAGATTTTCACATAGGGGGATACAAGGATAAGGTTTTTTGTGATATAATACCAATGATTGTTTTCCATTTGCTTTTGGGAAGGCCTTGGCAGTATGATAGGAAGGTAATCCACGATGGGAGGAAAAACACTTATGCCATAGAAAAAGGATGGGATTTCTTACACCCTCACACCATTGAAGGATGAAAGCCAAGATTCCCAAGTAGGGACTAGTGTGATGTTGGTCAATGAAAAGGAGTTACTAAAGAATTTGGAAGAGGAAAATGTGGTATTTTCCATCATAGTAAGGCCTAAATCTGTCATGGCAGTAGAAAAGAAAGAGAAGCTTCCTTTGGAGGTGAAAACATTATTGGAGAAATATGTTGAAATAGTGGTTGATGAGATTCCTAACACCTTGCCACCTATGAGGGACATTAGCCACCATATTGATTTCATTTCAAGGGCTAGTTTTCCCAAAAAGCTACTTACAAGATTATTCCACAACAAAATGAAGATATTAAGAAGCAAGTGCAAGAATTACTTAACAAGGGGCTGATTAGGAAAAGTTTGAGTCCTTGTGCAGTTCACATAGTTCTAGCACCAAAGAAAGGTGGTTATTGGAGGATGTGCACTGATTCTAGGGCCATCAATAAGATTAAAATAAGGTATAGATTTCCTATTCCAAGAATTGAAGACCTAATGGATTATTTGGGTGGTGCATGCTACTTTTCCAATATTGGTCTCAAGAGTGGCTATCATCAAATCAAAATAAGACTTGATGATGAATGGAAAACAACCTTCAAGACAAATGAAGGGTTATATGAATGGTTAGTAATGCCTTTTGGTAGTATATCTTGATGATATTCTTGTTTTTAGCAAGAATAAGGAAGAGCATTTGCAGCATTTAGATTTGGTTTTGAGAAGGTTGCACGAGGAAAAAATAATGATAAATTTGAAGAAGTGTGAGTTCTTGAAAACATTATTGGTTTACCTTGGCTTTTGGTCACCAATAGCACTTTGAAGATGGATCCAAGTAAGGTTGAGGCTATCCTAATCTAGCCTACACCCAAATCAGTGGTTGAGGTAAGGAGTTTCCATGGTTTGGATAGTTTTTACAGAAAATTCATAAGAGGTTTCAGTCATGTTTGTGCTCCTATGATTGATACAATAAAGGGTGATAAAAGAAAGAAGTTTGTTTGGTCTAATGAGGTTGATAGTAGTTTTGAATTCTTGAAAAAGAAGGTTATTGATCTACCCTTATTGACTCTAACTAGTTTGGATAAGGTCTTTACCATTGAGTGTGATGCAAGTGGTCATGCCATAGGTTCTATCCTAAGTCAAGAAAATAGACCTATTTCGTTTTTCAATGAAAAAAATGAATGAAGCTAAGAAAAAGTATTCTTCCTATGATCTTGAGATGTATGCAATGGTGCAAGCATTAAAGAAATAGAGACATTATTTTCTTCCTAAGGAATTTATAGTGTACACTTAAAATCATGCTCTCCAATTTTTGAATAGTCAAGATAAACTCAGTAGTAGGCATGTGAAATGGGTTGAATTTTTGCAAGGCTTTACTTTCACCATTAAGCATAAAAAGGGTCAATCTAACAAGGTGGTAGATGCATTGAGTAGAAGGGATCTCATGGTGCAGGAAATTCAATTGAAAAGAATAGAAGTGGATTATTTGAAAGGTATTGTGTGAGGAGGAAGGAATCCATCAGGAAAATGATGCGAAAGCAAGACCAAATGCAAGATTGAAATCAGAAACTATCTAATCCAAAACACTTAATCTATCATATTCCATCACTCATAAAATGTAAAATCTAAGCTATTTGAATGAAATGAGATCCTAAGATATTCAAAATGAATTCAAATAAACTTAAGAAGAGTTTACCATCCCATGTTGTAGTGTATTTGCATGATGTTGGGTTGTTTGTATCACTACAAAGCCTTTGTTGCTTATATGCAAAAGCTTGATGAACGATGCTTGTGTTTGAAGAAATGAGGAAGCTCTATCAATGGTGATCTTGACATAACTTTGTTGCATAAGGTAAGTTGAAATTCTAATCCTTATTTGTGAAGAGGGGTTTATTTTATAGGAAAAACAATTTTGAATAAACAATCAATATCGCGTTGAAGAATACCCAGATCAACAGTCAAAATTAGTTGAGAGGATTTAGACATGAGGAGATTGTGCAAAGTTGATTGCACAATTAGGGTGATTGAAGAATAGATTGGCTAGTTAGGGTTTTTATTTCTTAGTTAGCAATTGATTAACTGGTTAGGGTTTAATTAGGAATTAGATGGTTGAGTTAGCAAAATCAGATTGCTTAGTTAGCAATCCATGATTTTCTCAATCAAAAAAGTGGGTGAGGAATATTAATTAATTTATTTAATTAATTAATTCCATTTTGATTTTTGATAATTTGAATAGTTTGATTTAATTTATTCAAATTTTTGGATGAAAGTGTGATAATTAAATTATTACGATTTAATAATTCAAATAATTTTGAGGAATTGGGTGAATTAGTGATGTAATCAAATAATTAGCATTGTTTGATGAATCAGGATGAAATAAGATAAGATTAGGACTTTATTAAATAATTTTTTTTTATTTAGTTTGTCGAAATGATGAAACATGAATTAATCAAATAACATTGTATAATTTGATTAATAGTAGAATTAGGGTTTACAAGACTTTATTAAATAAACGATATTTATTTATTTTTTTGAGAATGATGAAAAAGTGAATCAATTAAATAATGTTGTATTATTCAATTAATAGAGGAAATAGAGTTTTGAATGTTGTTTGATGCATTGTGAGATGTCGTGGGATGATTTTGAGATTATTTGAGGTGTTTCAAAGATGTTCAGAGATGTTTCGAGATGATTTGGAGTTGTTTTGAGTTGTTTTGAAGTCATTCTAAGACGTTCTGA
The DNA here is from genome assembly GCA_007258455.2 of Sequoia sempervirens. Taxonomy (NCBI): domain Eukaryota; kingdom Viridiplantae; phylum Streptophyta; class Pinopsida; order Cupressales; family Cupressaceae; genus Sequoia; species Sequoia sempervirens. Next base: position 541,107,030 of record VDFB02047230.1, read on the forward strand.
GTTGATTCAGAGTTGTTCTAAGATGTTCTGAGTTGATTCAGAGTCATTCCAAGTTGATTCAGAGTCATTTTGAGACATTTTGAGTTAATTTAGATTTGTTCTAAAGTTATTCTGAGACATTCTAAGTTGATTTGGAGTCATTCCAAGATGTTCTGAGTTGATTCAGAGTTGTTCTGAGTTGATTTGGAGTTGATTCTGAGTTGTTTCGAGACATTCCAAATTTGTGATAAGTGTTAAGTCAATTTCACATGTCTACATTTTTCCCCTCTTTGATACAAAGTACTAGTTGGTTTGTTTCAAAGATTCTATTTTTAAGATCAGTTTTTTGAAAAAAAAAATTATGCCTCGATGTTTCGTGGAATGATGGTAGGACTCTTTCCTGCCCCCTCGAGAGGTTGGCCAAAAATTTCAAGTTTGAGGTCAAGCTCATGACACCAATGGAAAATTTAACTATAGAAAAATTGAAAACCATCTACACCATTGCAAAGATTGTGAAATTCCACCCCATTTTAAAAAGAGAAAAGCATTGAAAAATACTTTTGTATGACCAAGTTATGGTCATTTGAAGATAGGGTAAAAAATGTCATGATTACCAGTTAATAGAAAAGTTTTATGATTTATGGGCATTTGCATGTTGTAGACCCTCATCTTTGACTTATTTCCATGCCTTTGACTGAAATTTTTGCTTTGTTTTATGCTTTTGACCTAAAAGCTTGCCTTTGATCAGAAAGCTCACTTTTGATTGTTCCAAGTCTTGAAATCTCACCTTTGACAAAGATCCTTTCCTTTGACCCATTTCCATGCCCTTGTTTCCTCGCCTTTGCTTGAAAATCTTGTATTTTCTTGAAAAGCTCACTTTTGCTTGGTGCTTTCTGAGCATTTTCTCAAAACCCTTACATTTGACTTTAGCATTTTCTCGAAACCCTGACATGTGTTTGTTTGTCATTGTGTTTTGTGTCATTTTTCATGCTCAAAGTGAAACCCTAACATCATGAGTTAAAATGATTGCAAGTGGTCATCTTGTTTGACAGCTAGATCCAGATGGTGGTCTACAGCCTAGTCCATAGAGTGTTTTCCTTTTTGTTGGGTAGTATAGTTGATCTTTATTATGTTGTTGTTCAGAGACATATTGCAGACAAGATTTTTGTATATATATTCATCATCCCAATTGAGGCCTCATATATATGTATTATTTTGTATCATCCTATCATACTTTTTTCATTGATGATGATGTACGATGATGTATGAATATAATATAGTTGTATGCCCTATACATAATACATGATATTTTTATTGTTTTATTGTCATCATGATATGTATTAACGACATTGTGGATGTAAGATAGATATGGTACTAATGATATTACCATTCAGGATGGATGTTAGTTAGAAGAAGTATTTGATTATAGATAGAAAAATGATGTTAATTAGAGGAAATATTGATGATGGATAGAAATGTGATGTTGTTAGTAGTTGATGATGTTTCTTTTTCTTTACTTGGAGGATTCAAGAACAATCATGTTTGATGTAGCAAACAGATTCGATGCACCAAGGTATTAATGACCAAGGTGACTTTGTATCTATTGTGTGGACTTTGACTCTACAAACAAGGAGTATTCTTGCTCATACTAGACATACAAAAACCTTGTTAGAGTGTATGGGTGAGAAGCTTTAAAAACATGTTAGACTAGTAACACAAGAGGTATAAAGAACCTAACATGTCATTGCTACACAAAAAACTCCAAAACAACTTCCACACACAAAACAAAGCAAGTATTCGCCATGGTAGTATAACAAAAATATCCACAAACAACAAATCAAGATGATGCTCAATTTCCCCCATTCCTTCTCTAAATCCTTATGGAAATCCTCGAGAGATCCTGGGAATGAGTCAATAATGTAAATCACAAAAATAGGACTATAAAAAAGATAAAAGACAAAGTTGCAGTATCACTTGCCATATCTATTTTGGGGTAGGGCTATTATCCAGTGTTGATCATGTCTATCGTAGGAACGGATCAATTAAGACATATCTCAGGATATTGTTGGGACCTGTCAAAAAGATAGGTAGCTGATACTTTGGATTTGTTTCCATCTATTTATAGTCATAAATTTGTGATTGTTTGCTTGAAATTTCTAGATTTTGATGTTTGCTTTGTTTGTTTGTTTGTTTTGTCTAAGGGTGAGTATGACGATTTTTTTATTATGGATGATGTCTTATCACGAATTGTGATGGTGGACATGGGTCTTTTTTATTTTTCTAATTTTTATGATGTTGTTTTTGAAATTTGTTGGGGACTAACCCAGGGCTTTGGGAGCTCATCAAAGATAAGCCTTGCCTACATTATACACATAGAGGCTTGTAGTTTGCTTGGTTTGAGTGTTTTTGACTTTTGTATCTTTTGACTTTTTTTTTTGGATTTTCTGTGTTTTGACGAAGTTGAAATAAAGCATGTTGGAAACCTAAGGGGACTGACCTAGGGTATTAGGGGATTTCAAGCCTTTCTTACGTTGTACACGTAGAGACCATGTAGTTCAATTGTTTGACTCAAAGCATAAATTGTTTTTGGGTACACAACATTGATAATCTGGATATATATTCCACTTTTGTGTCTAGAGGATATGTTGCAAGAAATCTACTTGAACTACTTGTGAGGTTCAAGAAAATGTTGATATCTTAGACTATTTGAGTGAAGTAATAACCCCATGATGTTTTTTTGTTTTCGATGTTTTCCAAATATTTTTGTCTTTTGTGGTTTTCTAGATGTTTTTGGCTTTTTGCTATTTTGATGTTTTTTGGCTTTTTTCTATTTTGATGTTTTTGATGTTTATGTTATTTTTGATCTTTTTTTGTTTTCTGTGACCAGGATAGGACACTCAAAGATCTAATCCTTGACTAGCTTCTTGAAACTACCCCCAGTTGTAGACAAGACAACTTTCCTTAATTAGTGACAAGCCATGGTTGGACACCTTGTTTTATTATGAAATGAATGGATGGATGTCGTGAATAGTACCGATAGATAATGATGCAATTTTATTCAAGCATAGGGCCTATTTGCCATGTTTTCACTACAGTACCTGTTCTAAGAGCACCACAAAGTGATTTTCACTCAGAGAATGTTTTATTTCTCTTTACTATTTTTCCTTCTTTTTGATTTTTTTTAAAAAAAATTTAAATTTTTTTTCTATTTTTTTTGGATTTTTACCCTTCTGCTTGGGGTGTAAGATGTTGATAACTTGGATTGATATTTCACTGTCTTTTCTATAGGATATATTGCAGGAAATATTGCTTGAACTAGCTGTGGGGTTCAAGTAACTGTTGATATCTTAGAATTTTCAATGAAGCAATAATTCACATTGTCAGTATCTTTGAAGGTTACCTTGGTAGTACGTTGGTGGTATACCTTGTTGTTGGGATGAATTTCTTTCTTTCTTTTTGATACTTTTCCTTTTTTAATCCTTTTTCCATTTTTTTTGGATTTTTACCCTATTTCCTAGGGTGTAAGATACTAAAAACTAGGATTGATATTTCACTTTTCTTTTCTAGAAGATATGTTGTAGGAAAGCTTACTTGAACTAGTTGTAGGGTTCAAGTAACTATTGATATCTTATAAATTTTGAGTGAAGGAATAATCCACATTTTTGGTATCTTTGAAGGTTACCTGGGTAGTGCATTGGTGGTACACCTTTTTGTTGGGACAATTTTTTTTCTTTTTTATCCTTTTTCCATTTTTTTTATTTTTACCCTATTGCTTGGGGTGTAAGATGTTGATAACTTGGATTGATATTTCACTTTGTTTTTCTATAGGATATGTTGCAGAAAATCTTACTTGAATTAGTTGTAGGGCTCAAGTAACTATTGATATCTTAGAATTTTTGAGTGAGAGAAATAATCCACATTGTCAATATCTTTGAAGGCTACCTAGGTAGTGCATTAGTGATACACCTTGTTGTTGGGACAAATTGTTTTGAAGGTGACCCTAATAGTGCATTGGTGGGATACCTTGTTAATGGTGTATTTTTACCCTCTTGCCTAGGGTGTAAGATGTTGACAACTTGGATTGATATTTCACTTTATTTTTCTAGAGGATATGTTGTAGAAAAGCTTACTTGAACTAGTTGTAGGGTTCAAGTAATTGTTGACATCTTAGAATTTTTGAGTGAAGGAATAATCCACATTGTCAGTATCTTTGAAGGTTACCTTGGTAGTGTGTTTATGGTACACCTTGTTGTTGGAATGAATTATTTTGAAGGTTACCCTGATAGTGCATTGGCAAGATACCTTGTTGATGGGATGAGTTGTTTTGAAGGCTACCTTAATAGTGCTATTGGTAGCATACCTTGTTGATGGGACAAATTGGGAAGGGTACCATGTGGTACACTTTTTTGTTTGGACAATGCTTGGATCACAATGTGAACTAGAAGACATAGATCAAAATTTATTCTAAAGAAAGATGTAAGTACTTGCCCCCAATGTTTAGCAATGTAGGTGATGGATTATCTTGTGATAGGATAACATGTTTGGATAAAGTATTCCCCTGTGGACAATGCATCATGGCTTAGATAATGTTGGGTAGGATAGGATCAATGATAGTGATCCATGTCAAAATGTTTTCCATAATCAAGTGTAAAGTGTATACTAAACATTTGCCAAGATCAAGGTAAGTTGGATTTAGATAAAAATGGATTGGATTTATTATGGATTGGCTAAGATGCTTCCTTTGAAAATGGTGCACGTAGATGCTCAATTCTACACATGATGATTGTTTGTCAGGTTTTCATCATGTTACTTGTCCAAAGTGCCACCATAGTGGTTTTCATTGGAGGACAAGTTTTTTCTTGACTATTTTCTTAATTTATTTTTTGGTTTTTATTGATTTTTGATTTCACAAAAGATTCCTATTTACTAGGTTTTCATCATGGTGACAATTTTTTTTCTCATGTTTGTACCACTTGGTGGTGCTAATGTAGATTTTGTTGGTGTTGATATGGTTGTTGTTGTTGTTGTCATGACATGCCAATGATATCCTGCTCGGAGGAGTTGTTTTGCTAGGATATGAGCATTTGAATGTAACCCCTAATAATTCTTATCTTCCTTGTTGATACCAGAGTTAACCTTACCTTGATGTGCACATTGTGATAGAGTGTTCTTAGAGTCCTTGTGATAAAGAGTTGTTGCCAACATATGGTCAATGTGAGATTTGGATATCTTGGATGGTGAAATGCGTTGAGGGATATGATTTTTAGATGGATTGGTTGATAGTTTGGAACCTTTGACTCTCCAAACTTGGAGTGATGAGCAATGATGGGTGGATATGGAGATTTGATTGGGACCAACATCTTGATATACCTTGTAGGTCACTCTTGAAGCTTTCTTTTGTATTGTTGGACATTTTTGATGGATGAACTTCCCTTTTCTATTCTGCCCCATAGTTTCTTTGACTAATGGAGTTTGATAGGGATAATTTTCTTGTTTTTTCTTTTTTATCCATTTGTATCCTGCTTGTCCATTTTTTTTTTCTGATTATTTTGCTTCAATAACTTGTTCCTTTCTTGGGTATAACTTTTTTCTCTTGTTTTTGGTCCCAATGAGAGGGTGGAAAAATACGTGGATGATGATTCATGATATGGATAGTTGTAGCGTTGGTAGAAATTTCATCATAAGGATTCTTCATGCTCTCTATGTGGATGCTTTCATTAGATAAAGTTTCCCCTAGTATAATAGAGGTGTCACTGATATGTTTAGATCCCTTACTTGCTGAATAACCAAGATCTTGATGTTTAGGATTGCCAATAATCTGCACTAGTGCTAGGATACCCTGTTCATGTAGGCCTAATCCTCTATCTTGATGTTGAGAAATTTTATTTGCAATAGGATATGTCTTACCTTGGAAAAAGATGTTGATCCTTCTTTGCTTAGTTGTGGATCTTCAAATGTGATAGATTCTTCACTGATAGGATCCTTCATATGTGGGATAACTTTCTGGTTGATATTTTCAACTTGATCTTGTGAAATATCAGAATTTGATGGCCCTTCAAAATATATCAATGCTCCTTTGACTGGTGTATACCCACTGATTTGTTGCTTAGGATTGTCCATTATCTTTGTTGATTTTAGGATATTGTGCTCCATATTTTCATGCTCGATGCCTTCAACCTTCCTAGAGTATGTTTTTTATTTCAATTCTTCTTCTTGATCACTTTCTGATAGGTCTATAGATTCTATTATATCTTGATCATGTGTGCATATGTGAAGAGTAGGCGACTCTTGTTCCATGGTAATGATATCAAGAGTATGAGACTCTTGTTTTGGAGGAATATCATCTACATTTGTAGTAGGAGTAAGCATCTCATGGATAGATGTATGTGTTCTTGGCATATGGATGTTTTCTTTTCGAAATCCTTGGATGTCTTGGAAGATATCTACCAAGTCATTGTAGTATTTTGATGGTAGGGATTCTTGATCTTGACTTTGTGTGGTTTTATCTTTGATATTCTTTGGATCACATTCTTGACATGGATCAATTTCAAAGAAATTTTTGCTTGTGAAGGATCCTTGGATTTCCTCAAAATGTGGACATATGGGTGATAGCTCTTGGCTTAGATTTTCTGCATTGGGTATAAGTTTTAGCTTAGGAGTCTCTTGATCATCAATATGTATTGTCATGAGGTTGGATGATGTTAATATATCTTTGAATGGATCATTGCTTTCCTTGGGTGATTTAGTTTGATCATGCTTGGGAATAAATTCTTAATGTATGTCCTCTTGCTCACTAGATGATGTAGAGACATTGTCAATGTGATCGGTGATAGATAGCTCTGGATCATTTTTTTCAAATTTTGAGGTTGAGACCTTGCTATTGTTGTCATTGGTAGTTGGACCTTGAATTTTAATAGCTATTTATCCTTGATCAATAAGGTCTTGCATGAGATTTTTGAGTGTAGCACATCTATTCATTGTGTGACCCTTGATTTTGTGGAACTCACATTGTTCGTATTTGTTATACCAAGGAAGTTTAAATTTTGGTTCACTATAATTTGGACTATCATTTATTTTGATAAGTTCTTGTTGTACCAATTCATGCATGGTTACCTCTAAAGTTGCTCCCAAAGAGGTTAATTTTCTTTCTAGTTGGCAATCTTTCCTCTGTGGCTTTTCTTGATTTTTTTTTCTCTTGATTTTTCTGAACTCCTTGATACTTTTTTTGAGGTATATTTTGATATTGCACTTGAGGTATGTCTTGGTGTTGAAAAGTGGATATTGGAAGTGTTGTCGATGTGGATATTGAGATGTTTTTGGAATAATGTTTATTGGTTGAGGATATGCAATGTTCCAACTTTGAATAAGGCGTTGTTAATACATTCTATTTCATTTTCATTTAATTTCCTCAAGATCTCTCTCAATTTTATCTAGGGAAATTTGATGTTTTGGATTTATTCCTTGATGGTGATTTTGAAATCCCTAATGTTGTTTCCCTATTTGATGTTGTGACCCTTGATAAGAGTAATTTGGGTAATAGATTGACATGTTTCAGGGATGTTTTGATACTCAATACCCTATCATAAGGTCACTCTGTTTATATTTCCAAGAGGATCATACCTATTGTCATGTGAGAGGTATTAATACGGGTCTTTCAAATATTATGCTTTCTTTTTCTTCCTCTTCATTTAAGATGATTGATGCAATGAGAAACTGATGGGGTGTTTCATTTTTCTCAAATATAAAGTTTCTCAAATTGCTTATGATGTCAGATTGTGCACCCTCAATGTGTGTGAGACTAGGTTGAATAATCGGTGCTACAAGGCCTAGTTGTTGAATGAGAGTTGTGGGTCTCCAAATGGTCATAAGGTGTGGTGGTGTTGTGAGGTGGTTTGCTATGAAACTCAAAAACCCAAAGGTTTGAGTACTATTTTGGAATGTGACTACTTTTCAGAAATCAAAATTTTGGAGAAACAAGGGTCAATATTCCCCTTCCTAGTCTAGAGGATATGTTGTGGGAAAGATACTTGAACTATTTGTGAGTTCCAAGTAACTATTGATATCATAGAATTTTTCGAGTGGAGGAATGATCCTAATGTTTTGTTGGATTTCAATTTCAAATAAGTAGTATGGGAATAAGGGGTGATACACTTTGTGACCAATTTGATTTTCCAAGTATCTTGTTCAAGTAATGACCTTATAAGCAACTTCAAATTTTTTTCCCGTAAGTGTTTAGCAAAAATATTGTGAGTTGGAATGGTAGTTTGTAACCTTTATATGTTTGTTTCCTTTGTGTTCTAGAGAATGGAAAATGATATAATAGCATTGGACTAACTCAAAAGGATGGACTTTATGTGATTTGAATCTCTATAGCTCAAGTTGTGAAATCGCAACAGCCAAGCCATAGTTACCAAAGCGTTTACTTTGATCAATGCAACCTAAAGATAAAAACCAAAAGTTTGAAAACCTTTACGGATAAATCATTTCAAGGAGTGCAAAAATAGGGCTTCTTTCACAAGTATAACTAAAAGGGTTTTTTTTTTTTACCATCCTGTTCAATGTTTGTTTTGATGTGTTCTTTTTCTTTAAATCAAACACTGAATTTGATGTCACAATTATTTTTTAATGTAAGTGGGCAAGTTTTAACATTAACAAGAAATTACAAGCCTAGTGAAGAGAAACCATACTCTTAGGTGGGCCTGCTTCATGCTTCAAAGAGATGATTTTACATGGGACTTATGGCATGGGCCTGTAGTCAGACTTGGCAAGTAACTTCTCAAAAGTAAATTTTGATGCACCACTTTCAAAGAATTTTTTGGATAATAGGGTGGCTTCTAAAACAATTGGCTCTTATTCATGTTCTGGGGATATTATTTTTGGGCACCTACACATGTGGCATTTTGTTCAATTAAGAACCTTCCAACCCTTTTGGGTTTTTATGCATCACAAGGATATTGAGGAAGAATACGTCGATATAGGACATCTGCACCCGACAAGTGATGAACCTTCCTCACACTCACTGAAGATTTATATAGTGGTCCAAAATGAAAGTACCGCTTGGGTCGCCTATGAGTTCTCCAGCATGGGATGTGTCTCAATAGGAAGGTCCTCTAAGAAGGTAAAATTTAAAATAAATGTGAAGCTCCAAAATTTTCTTCACTCAGCCAAGATTATAAAATGGTGCGAGGGGAGAAGAAAAAAACACTTCAGCTTGCCAATCAATATATGCACAAAAAACAATTCATTGCAAATTGATTCATTTTAAACACCTCGAGCAATGTTATCCCCAAGAATATGTGAGTAAAAATGAAATGTTATTTTTTATCTTTGCACCAATTGAAGTGTTTAGGACATCAAGCAATTAAGATAGCAATGGTGTGAAAACAATCAAGAAACATTTTGTTCATTTTAAGCCCCAAAGTTGAAGTGTTTCTAAGAAAATCAGGCCTGGTCATTAAATAGTCAACAAATGTAAATCATACGTGTGTCAACAAAATGAAAAATGTTTTTTCTCTTTTTATGAACCAAATTTAAAGGTTCCTAATTATGAAAATAGGAATTGTGTTCATTTTTAGAGCCCAAAATTGAAGTGTTCTATGTTCTTTTTATGAGCACCAAAAGAGAATTCCTACTTTAGAAAGCTTTAAATTTGTTTATTTTAACAACACCAAATTTGAAATGTGAGAGTTGTGTTGTTCATTTTAGAGCACCAAAAAGAGATTCCTACTTTAAAAAGATTCAAAATGTTCATTTTAACAATACAAATTTGAAGTGCGAGAGGTTTTGTTCATTTTAGAGCACCAAAGGAAAATTCCTACTTTATAAAGCTTTCAAAAAAAATTATTTTTTAACAACACCAAATTTGAAATGTGAGAGTTGTTGTTCATTTAGAGCACCAAAGGGAAATTCCTACTTTAATAACAAAATTATTTGGTGGCTCCAAAGATCTTGGCTCGATCGTCTTCTCTACACAAAACAAGTTAGTATTTTCAAAATCCTACATAGAAATCCATTAATTCCTACAAAAAAACCAAAATTTTAGCAAGAAAGTTCATTACAATAGTGCAAGATCCATGCACATGTCTTCTAGAGCAAATGCTTAGAAGAAAAATCAAAAGCTCAATTTTTTTTTTTGCAAAATCTTGGAAATCTGGCAAAAGCTTAGATTTTCCATACAGGTGCAAACCCAGAAAGAAGCAAAAGCATGCTTTTAGAGAAAAAGCACTAACTTGAAAGTAAAGGTGCCATTCCCATGGAAAAAGCATTGATTTTGTGGAAAATGCTCATAGTTCTTGATAGTCAAAAGCGAGCTTTTGTTGGGTAGTCCATGAAACGTCTCCAGAAGGCTCTCAGAATCCTGTGGCTTCAAATTTTCTCATAAAAATGTTAGTAAGGAGGACCTAGGTCCCACCAAGCATGCTAGAATGTGTGAGGGGGAAGGAATCCATTAGGAAAATGATGTGAAAGAAAGATCAAATGCAAGATTGAAATCAAAAACTATCTAATCCAAAGCGCTTAATCTATCATATTTCATCACTCATGAAATGTACAATCTAAGCTATTTAAATGAAATGAGATCCTCAGATATTCAAAATGAGTTTAAATAAACAAAAGAAGAGTTTATCATCCCATGTTGGATTGTATTTGCATTATGTTGGGTTGTTCATATCACTGCAAAACCTTTGTTGCTTATGTGCAAAAGCTTGATGAACGATGCTTGTGTTTGAATAAATGAGGAAGCTCTATCAATGGTGATCTTGAAAGTACTTCATTGTGTAAGGTAAGTTGAAATTATAATCCTTATTTGTGAGGAGATGGTTTTTTTTTATAGGAAAAGAAATTTTGAATCAACGGTCAAGATTGCGTTGGAGAATATCCATATCAACGGTCAAAATGAGTTGAGAGGATTTAGACATGAGGAGATTGTGCAAAGTTGATTGCAAAATTAGGGTGATTGAAGAATAGATTGGCTAGTTAGGATTTTGATTACTTAGTTAACAATCCATTATTTTATCAATCAAAAAAGTGGGTGAGGAATATTAATTAATTAATTTAATTAATTAATTGCATTTTCATTTTCATTTTGATTTTTGATAATTTGAATAGTTTGATTTAATTTATTCAAATTTTTGGAGGAAAGTATGATAATTAAATTATTACGATTTAATAATTCAATTAATTTTGAGGAATAGGGTGAATTAGTGATGTAATCAAATAATTAGCATTGTTTGTGTAGCGCCCCATCGTGCGAACCCCAAAGGACCACTAATGCAACATTTACCACATAATTTTTTTTTTTAAACATAAACTTGCATGAAATGCACATTAAGTGAGGACATCAAATTAATTTAAGAAAATCCACTAAAAATTACATCCCTTGGGGTACACGAGGTGGCATTACGAACCTAATCCCAAACGAGAATGATAACGACCGAAAGCCAAGAGAATAAACCATGATCAAATGTATGATTACAATACATACATTAAAATTCTTCAATAAGAAACCATCCACTTAAGTAAACACAACACATGAAAGATTAACTTAATATTAATAATGATAAACGCACTATCATCACATGACTTAATAGAGCATATTTCCACAGATACAAGACATTAATAAAGAGCTGCAAGGGTTCAGTATTCACACAAAGTTTACACAGATAAAATAATACATCACATCCTTTTTACAAAATTACAATGTTCAAGTATTACAATGATACAAACATGTTCCCCAACATGGATGAGAATCACATGACAAGGTAGAATGATACAACTAAGTAGTAGAACACAAGTATCATAACTAGCTCCAAGGTGGATACAACTCTGGAGTTACCGCAAATGACACCAACCTGCAACTCTCGATCCTCGACTGGGGACCCAATGGGGTGCTTAGCACATTCCACTTGACCACATGGGTCCGAAGACCCACCCCCCATGCTAAGGAGCTGAAAAGAAAGAATCCTCAACCAAGATCATCCAAATAGAGAACAACAAGACTCAATCATCAAACAAAGGTGACAAGAATACAAGGATAATCACAACATCAATAACCCACGTCCAAAAAATAGAACATCAATAAATCACTTCATAACAACAATAAACCACTTCCAAAACATAACAACAATAAATCATATAACATAACATCAATAAATTGCTTCCAAATCATGGCAACAATAAGTCATATAACATAACATCAATAAAACTCAAGTCATAAAATCAATAGACCACTTCCAGAGGTTAGCAATAAAAAACAACTCAAGGGAATGCTAGAAGAGAGTGTCATCACATAGTCGTACATGGGTTATCCTGACTGCCTTTCTCTAGGCACTACCCCCATCTATGTCTATCTTGACAACCTCTCTAGGTTCTAGCCCCATAGGGTGACTCGTTTGGAACTGTTAACCTCTCATGGAGATGAGGCAACGATCTTGCCAACCATGGCCTTCTCAGCCCACCTTTAGTATGTGAAATCCCTAAAAAGTAGACGAGGCATCCATAATTATCTTGTTAATGTCTTACTACCCACCCCCTAATTAATTAATTAGATTATCACTTTTTACTCTAAATCTAACGTGGGTTATCCTAATAGCCCCTTTGTGTGTCGGTGCCCATGTAGAGCCACTCTCCCTAGAAACCCAAAACATAAAATCCAATACCAAGGGGTTGTACGAACAAGAACACTGAACCACAAAATAAAACAACTGCAAGTAAAAATCATCTCGCCAAAATTATGAGAATCAACACCCACAAGAAATGGTACAACCCAAAACATAAACTCAAAATCTCAATTATGAACAACATTTGGCATATACCAATTCAATGAAGAATCAATATGTAACAAGATTTCCCACACCTATGGAATATTTCCTTAACCATTTGATACAAAAAGCTCCTCCCTTGAAGCAATAACCAAAATCAACTCAATTCAAAATCAACCACAATACACCAAAATATTCTCGATATCAAACAACCGTGAAAACAATAGTAATTAACCGACTCATAATTCAAGTAAAATTCAACCCAATGAATCCACACAATGAATAATCAAATCAACCACAGTTAACCAATCTCAACTTAGATTCCAAATCACACACAAAATTCCATCACAAATTTCAATAGATAAGATCTCCCCAAATCAAAACAAAACATATGAGTTCCCAAATGAATAGCAACACAAATTAAATGAAAGAGGACCCCCAACTCAAAATCAACACAAGAAAAGTCACAACGGAAGGACTCCTCAAAATCATCCATAAATCCAACACAATCCCTATGGAATAAAATCACTTTTGAAACCAAGCAATCGTAAAAGAGGACACATCCAATTGGAAACATCAAATTAGCCCTTAAACATACATATACATTCAATGAACATTCACTAAAGAACAACAAACATTCAAATACAATTTATCCATTTGTTCAATAAGATGTAATTCATACAACTAAAGAAGTCTTAGAACATACTTCCTAAATAATCCAATAATTACTTTAAATCATCGTATATGTTTTACTAAGGACTAAGAGCAATAAATTCCATTTCATGTTCTCTACAACTACCATATCAACACAACTATCACATTTCTTACCCTATAGCTTGCTAGGTGACTACAACTAAAATCTAATGAGATAGAAGTATCTTGGATTCAATTATTCAAAACATTGATTTAATAGTAATAAACTCAATGAACCAAGATTACAATACGACGATAATATTATGTGGAATTATACTTTAAACTAATAGCACTAACTTAACTTGGTAAAATATCATCTATAATGATTAAATAGTATAATCACCATACCCCCACAAATTTTACAAATATCTACATAAAGATCAATTAACACATCTACCCTTATACAACAACAACCTTTTAATCTAAGGTCAATTAGATATGGATGATAACACTGATCTTCCCATTTCTATCTTTTAAATTATAAATCATTTATTCCTTCTTAATAGAGATATCATTCTTAACTAAAATATACTATAACATAAAGATAGGCGTATCTAAGATAAAACTCCATATAATAAGAAAGAGAATGATTCATTGATTTACCTATGTCCACATACCTACATTTGAAAAGATACATAAATTTATTTCCCTATTATCTAGTTTTAGCCCCATTCTTATATTTATTTATTAAGGTCAGAACCTTCTATTAATGAAATATAGATAAGTAAATTTTCCTCAAAATAACATAACCTAATAATTAAATATAGTTAACTTTTTCTTTTAACTTAATCCAATTTATTCACTTAATAACTAATTCTCTTTCACAGTAATTGACTTAAATACTAACATTATAAATAAAGCAAGGTATTACGATCTATCAATTAATCCAATTTAGACGAAAATCACACCACAAGATAAACCAATTCATTAATACCCAAATGATTTCATTCACTATATAAACACATATATAAATCATCTTTCCTCTAATACTTTTGCTCAATATTTAATCACAATTTAAAATGTAGTATATTTATATATATCTATTCATAAATACAGATGCATATGAAAATATAAACTTATAGATCAAATGCAGCCACTGCAATAGATTGACAATGGAATCAAAGGGATTATTTAAGTCTTTAAAGTTTCCTATTGTGTTCAAAAGCTTCCATTATGACAGGTTAACAATGGAATCAGGGAGGTTATTTAAGCCTCTACAACATTCTATTCTCAAGTGCTACAAATGTGACAAGCTGTTAAAGGAATTAGAAAGGTATTTTAAACCTCTACAGCCTTCTATGTTTCTGCGAGAGGTTCCAATAGAATTGGGGAGGTTATTTGATTCAAAACACCCTACCATGATCAAGTTTCGCCACTGTCACAGGTTGTGAATGGAATCAGAGGATTTAATTTAGCCATGACAATGGATTCGATAAAGAAAAGACAGAGGAATTGAAGCACAATGATTGCATGGTAGTTGCAGCCAAGACACTAAATCTATAATGCGCGTTTGGAAAATTTTCTATCTCTATGTATGCCCAAAAATGAATGTCGATTCAAGAGTGAGGATTGACCATTTACCGAATTCTATGCAAATGCATTTAAATCAAGATATGGACAAGAGCATTTTCAACAAATTTGAGGTGTTGATCATGCAACACAAATAAAAATTGATGCAAGGCAGAGAAAAGAACGAATTACAAATCACCCTCGACACTAGACCAAACAAAAGAAGGGATTGCACACATTTTGGGTGTAAGCTTGCAGATACTTCTAGTGATTCAAGCAATCTCAACATTATTCACTAAGAATCCTACACAATTCGTTTGAGACATATTTTGTGATTTGGACCAGATTGATGGTATGGCTCGATACTGGCTTAAGATGTAGACTATTTCCTCTAGCTTTGGATTAGTGGGATCTCAATCTGGAGAATTTATTAATTCCCTCTATTTGTATTCAAAGTATAAACGTCTATTTTAGAAACGATTTTGCAAGCAACTCAATGTCTGGGTGTACTAGAAGTCTTCAGCATCTATCTTGGAAGTATTATAGGTGATGCTAAGTGAAACAATAGACATGCATGCAGGTTAACGGAGATAGACCATATCTAAAATGGTTAGACATAATATTGAAAGAGCAGGCATGACTTGCAATTACTTAGATGAGGATATAAATATATCACAAATAAAAAAAATATGAAAGAAACCTAATTGACGAGGGATAAGGAAGAAGGGTAAAGATCTTTGAGTATAACTATGTTAGAGTACTCAACATACGTAGCACAAGCTCTATTTGAAAAATGCAAGGAAAACTTAACGCCATTTACTGATCTAATGGCATACAAATCCATGATACATCCAATCAAACTGAGATGATTCAGCGGTTTAAACACATACCAAAAACAATGGATCCGTATTGTTACCCAATCTTTGGATTCAATCATTTTTTGATTGTTGCAATAACCTAAGTCCATAATTCAACGCAGGATGTGAGGGGCCGCCAATCAGCATAAATCATCTTCGTCGAATACTATGAGGAGCACACACCCAACGCCAACGCCAACAATAGCCTTTTGTTGCAGTCGACGTCCAGAGAATTCCATTCACGAAATGCCCTTAACCCGCTGAAATTTTCTCTCTTCCAAGACTCCTAAAGTAAATTCATCGAATCCCCACAAAAGTAAAATTAATTTCCCATATTTAAAACCCAATCCAAGATAAGTTTTCAAAAACACAAAAATCAATAAAATTAACAAGTTGCCCGTTCAAGACCAGTTTCGAACTATGCATGAGCATGATTCATCTTTTTACTATCTTTTCCCACTTTTCTTGCCATTTTCTCTTTAGTTTGAAATCCTCTCTTTATCCTCTTTTATTTAAAAAAAAAATCAAATTACTTTCCTCTTTTAATATGTACTTTAATAATAATAATGATGATGTTTATCTTCATTTATTTATTTATTCATTTATTATTATTTTATTTTATTGAAGTATTAAATCACATTATTTAATTTAAATAATTAATAACACCTTTATAACCATACTTCAAATATCTATAATATCATTTCATAACTTGGCTCTTTTAATCCTTTTGATTTAATTAATTAAATCAATGCTAGACAATATTACTAAATCACATAATTCCAAAACAATATAGTCACGAAATCAAGACATCTTAAACTCAACTAATCACACTTACTCGAATACATGAAAATGACATGACCACTCAACAAACAACTTACTTGAATATCAATGATGACCAAAATGGAGGGGCACTACATTTTGAATAATCAGGATGAAATAAGATAAGATTAAGACTTTATTAAATAAATGTTATTTATTTAATTTTTCAAAATGATGAAACGTGAATTAATCAAATAACGTTCTATTATTCGATTAATAGTAGAATTAGGGTTTTCAAGACTTTATTAAATAAACGGTATTTATTTAAATTGTCAAGAATGATGAAAAAGTGAATTAATTAAATAATGTTGTATTATTAAATTAATAGAGGAAATAGGCTTCAAATTTCATTCGATGCATTTTGAGATGTCATGGGATGATTCTTAGATGATTCAATATGATTCAAAGATATTTAGAGATGTTATGAGATGATTTGGAGTTGTTATGAGTTGTTCCAGAGTCATTTTGAGATGTTTCAAGTTGATTCAAAGTCATTCTAAGATGTTCCGAGTTGATTCAGAGTCATTTTGAGACGTTCCAAGGTAATTTAGATTTGTTCCAAGTTGTTTTGAAGTTATTCTGAGATGTTCTGAGTTGATTTGGATTCATTTTGACACATTCTGAGTTGATTCAAAAATCATTCTAAGTTGGTTCGGAGTCGATTCTAAGTTTTTTCAAGACATTCTAAATTTGTGATAAGTGTTAAGTCAATTTCACATGTCTACAGGTATGTACATTGATGATACAGATTTTAAAGGCATTTATGAAAGTTGTGAGCAACCTTGTAGTAGAAATAATGAAAAATGGCTTGATTTTCTTATCCAAGATGATCTATTGTTAAAAGGGGCACAATTATGTATTCCTAAGTGTTCAATGAGGGACAACTTAATAAAATAAAATCATAGTGGCAACTTTGCAGGTCATTTTGGTCTTGATAAGACCTTGGAGCAGTTGAAGAGGCACTACTATTGGCCAAAAATGCAAATTGATGTGAGGAAATTTGTGCATAAGTGAACTATATGTTAAAGGGATAAAGAGTCTAGCACTAACGTAGGGTTATATCAACCTCTCCCCATTCCCAATAGGCCTTGGGAATCAATTAGTATGGATTTTGTGATGGGGATTCCTAGAACTCAAAGAGGTTTTGATTCAGTGTATGTTGTTGTGGATAGGTTTTCTAAAATGGCACACTTTATACCTTGTAAAAGCACTAGTGATGCTTCATACATTACAAAAATCTTGTTCAAATAGGTGGTAAGAATCCATGGTTTACCTCTTAGCATTGTATCAAATAGGGATAGAAAATTTGTTTGTCACTTTTGGAGAGCCTTATGGAAGAAACTTGGCACAAATTTGAGTTTTAGTTATGCTTATCACCCTCAAACTGATGGGTATACTAAGGTTATGATTAGGAGCCTTGGAAACCTCCTAAGATGTCTAACAAAGGAGCATTCAACATAATAGGATTTGGTTTTTCCTCAAGTTGAGTTTGCATAAAATGATTAAGTGAATAGAAGTGTTGGAAAAAGTCCTTTAGAGATTGTTTATGGTATGCAGCCTAGGGGTGTGTTTGAATTAAGAGGTGTTACTAGGATGGAAATGAGGAGTGTTGAAGGTGACTAATTTGCAATGGCTATGCAAGAAATCCACTAGCAGGTTAAGGAGAATCTTCAAAAGAATGTTGACAAGTATAAGCATAATGTTGATCTAAAAACGGGAGAGGTTCATTTTAAGGTTGGAGACTTGGTGTTGGATCATTTGAGAAAGAATTTTTTTCATAAAGGGAAATACTCTAAGCTTTAGATGAAGAAGATAGGGCCATGTAAAGTGGTGCATAAGTTTGGAGAGAATGCATATGAAATTGAACTTCCACCTAGAGTTGCCATTTCTCCTATTTTTAATGTTTATGATATTTTCCCTTATAAAGGGGATGTTGTTGTAGGTGATCATGCAGGTTCATCAGTGCTTTCAGATGGGGATTGGATCAAGGATCTTCCACCAAGCAAGCCTTTGGAGTTGGAATGCATCTTGGACAAAAAGGAGCTTAAGAAGACACTAAGAAAAGTCTACTGCCAATACTTTGTCAAATGGAAAGGTATTCTTATGGAGGATGCAACTTGGATGACTAAGGATGATATTTTCAAGCATGGTTGTACAATTTCAGGTCTTTCCTCAAGTGGAACTTGAGCTTTCTTTTCCCCGGGAGTATGGTGCAGGGACACCCACAAGTCTTCATGCCTCCAAGGGGTCAAAATTTGATATTTTGTTTTGTTGAGTTGTTTGCATGTAATAAGTTCTTCTAAGACTATTTCATGTGTGTTGGAGTTGGTTTTGAGTCATTAGGTGTGAGTTAGGGTCTAAATGCAAAATATTGTCAATGTTGCACAATGTTGTCAAATGCAACTTTTGCATTTTTTGTCATAAGCAGGCATAATGATGTTTTGTTAATTTTTGAATTTGAAAATTGGTTATGAACCACTAGAATATGGTTGGTAGATTTTTAAAATACCTTTTTTGGTGGAATTCAAGTTTGGTTAATGAAATCTTGAAGTTGGAGCAATAAAATAACTATATTTTCTACAAATCTGAACGTTTCTTTGCTGCTATTTTGTGTTGTACAGATCAGTATGATCCTGTAATGATCTAAATTAAATTTTGGATGATAAGGAACTGGGTCTACTTCCTTTTGGAATTGGTTTCATGTAATTCCATTGAGATTCAAGCAAGTTATGTTCATTTTTCTATAGACTAGTCAAAACCCTAGTTAGGGTAACCAATGAGGAATAAAATGTAATAAAACGTAATAAAATCCATTCCAACCAATAGAATATTTTGAAACATGGTGGAATGGATGGTGTTGATGATTAATTTGATTTTCTTAGGTTTCAGATGCAAGAGGCAAGGTTTGGCATGTGTGGAGAAGTCAAAATGTCTGATATCTTCATGTATCAAACCTAGAAGCCCCAGTGAGTGGAAGAAATTTGTAATTTGCAATTTTGGAATGATCTAAGTGTTGTGAGAAAATGTTTGAGACCCTATAGGATTTTTTTAAAGCAATGGAGTGGAAATATAGAACCTAGAATCAAAAAAACCTTGTTGCTACCAAGCCTAATTGTGCCATTAGGCCTAATTTGAGCAAGGACAGTCAAAATTTGGATCCTTCCCTACAAAGTGACCCCACCTGATTTTTAGATATGTTTAAGAATGTCCAAAAGGGTATCTGTAAATGTCCTTACATTTTGAATTCTATGCTTTCACTACAATTTATGTCCAAAAATTCATGTTTGAAAGGCTACAAGGAAGTATGAGGGTTTGTGAAAGAAAACCCACAATTTGATGAACAAAGGCACTTGTGAGTGATTGTTTGTGTGACCACTGAGATTGATCCCTTCTTTGCATCAATTAGTCACCTATTCCATAAATTTCTATTGAATTTTCCTAACTTTTTATATAACCTATTGAAGAGAATGGTTGTTGAGTATAAGAGGAAAATAAACCAATTTTCATAATCACATTTTTTCTTAGTCACCTTATTGATTAAAAGGAGTCTCAGAAATTAATTTACCAATGTATCTTGGGCATAATTTTTATCCTACAATAATATTAAATATATTCTTATGAGGCTAGAGGTAGAGGAATTGAACAAAGAACATGAAATGAATGAGCCCTCTATGGTTGTGGAAGAGGAATATGACCCTTTGCTTCACCTATTGCCTCACCTACCTACAAAATTGGTGAGAAGGAAGAGGAAAAAGTGTAGGAAACATAACCTACAACTTCTAAGGAGAAACTCGTAGTAGAGGAGCAACCAAAAAACCCTACCTCTACCAAGAGCACTTCCAATCCTAAGAAACGGAAAAGGAAAAGTGCAACCTCTACTTCTACACCCAAAAAGAAGGAGAAGGTTCCTAGTGGTGATGAGCAACCTAAAACATTGTATCCCCTATATCTGAGCCAAAATTTAGATTCCAATTTTGAAGATTTATTTACAACTAGGAAAATGAAAATACCTCAAAATAGCCTAGTTTCAAAGGAATGGCTTGTTTCACCCGATGAGGTTGATGAGGAGATATTTTGGAAAAGGGAGAAATTATTTTGAAAAGGAAGAATGAGAGCAAGGAACTATAAAAATCCTTGCAAAGAATTAAATAATTAGAGGAAAAACTCAAGGGATACCAGCAAAGGGAGGAAGGATTGGATAGCATAATTTGGGAATTAGAGAAAAAGTTACATGCTTTTAAGTAGTAAGGGTTGGGATTGGAAAAATTGGCACAATTATCCATTCTTGAGATCAACAAAGGAAATCTACATCTTGCAAACTAATATGCACCCTCAAGAATGTCGGGAACCCCCACTATGGTAACCCTTGGTATTAAGTTGTAGAACAAAGTAAGATAATATTCCCAAAAAATAAAAGTAATGGGAGAAAGAAAATTTTGAATTAATGTCAACACACACTAGGGTAGCTGAAAGAAACGATGTAGAAATCGAGAAATTAAAAGTAAAGTTGAGGAGTTAGCTAAAAAAACAATGCAACTTATGCATTTTAAAATACCTATTAGTTCAGTTAATTGATCAACAATCTTCCAGTTTCCTTATCTTTACCTACCTTGTTTTTAGAGACACGCACCAATAATCTACCCCAGATATGCAAGATCAATTATGCAAATTTTACTTGTATAATCTAGCTATCCCTCATGAATCTATCTAGAACCCACTTATATTTGTGGGGGATGTTCAATTAAATTAAATGGCCTCATTTATGAGAAATGAACATCAAAGAGGACAACTAAAAAGGAACTATCAAGAAATAGAGAAGTCATTTCCCCTTCTACTCATAGCAAAAGCTAGAAATCCTTGGAAGATGGTGAAAGAATGAATTAATTTGGTATAAAAGAGATGGGTGAGAGAAAAGATTCTAGAATGCAAAGAGGATTATAAAATATTTCAAGAATTAACATCAAGGATTGGGAAAGAAGCACTTAATTTCTCTCAGGATAAACATAGAGAATTAACATCAGAGCTAAAAAGGAAGGATCCCCACTCAATCTTGAACTATGTAGCAACAATAAATAGAGCCCATAGATACATTTCAACCTCCCTTAAAAATTACATTACATGGTTTCCCTTGACATTCCATACTCCTCTTCTCTTATTCTCAATCCCACATTGGATAGGAAGGAGAAAAGAGATAGATGCAATAGAGAAAGCTAGATGGGAGAAATTATCATAGCAAAAAAGGTTCTACTTGAAGCAAGGCAAAGGTGTCACCAATATAGTGGAATATAGAGAGATTGCAATGCAATTAAACCAAAGAACTTGAGTTGATCAAGGTAAAGAAAAAAGTTAAGTTGGGGGATGATGAGCCATAAGAATGTCCAATTTCCTTATAGTTTCATTATTTTAATATCATTTATGCTAAACTTCAAAAGGCATTACCTAACCTTTTTCATATAATTTAAGTATTTCAAAGCATTTGAAGATGCTATATAATATATTAATGAATGTGTGTGTAAACTTTGAATGTCTATGAGTTTACTATAATTTAATGATTAATCATAGTTGGTAACAATAAAAATTACCTTAATAAATAAGACTAACCCCTGTAGTGAAGAACCTTTCAACCCAGAGCAAAAGGTTTCTTAGCTCATAGTAGAAGGATGATAGTTCAACACATCCAAATGTGTCAATCTCCTACAACATGTGCATATTCTCAGAATGAGATGTAGGTGATGATTTTAGGATGTAAACATGGATGGCCATGTGTCACTCCATCTTTTCAATAAATTGTGGAGGAAGAAAAAAATTGTTCCAACAAGGAATAGCAGTTATAATAAGGTCTTCATTTTTAGGCACATTTCCAAGTTATAATAGTTATCTTAAATGTTGTAGAGTCCTTATTAAACTTATACACTCTTGTTCTCACAAGTTGTTATTTTTGTTACATTAAAAGACCTAGTCCTCTTCCTATTTTCATGGGAGAGTCAAAATTTACTTTTATGTTTTTAATAAATTTTGAATAAGTGGACTCTCATAGACCCTATATAGGAGGGTACTCTATTGAGAAACTAGATAGCTATATCTTTGCATGAATTATATTGAATTGGATATTTGTTACATTATGTTCAAAACTTTGTGTATGATTGCAATATAATAAATAAGATATTTTAGTTGCATGTTTTCCTGAGTTAAGTAGTTGAAGAAGATACTGTGGGATTCAATAGCTGAAGCAAGGGCCATTTGAGGTATTGCAAAGCCCACATTAGTTTAGATGATTAATTAGACTATGTATTGTAGTTTCTAATTTAAAGTTTATAGTTTACATTACATTGAATTCTATATTATAATTTTTCAATTCAAATATTTAATTTATATTTTGTCAAATACTATTGAGTGATTAGTTGAATTAGGACATGTTGTAGCATAAATAGTCATCAATTACAGTCCATGAATTATAGGTACATTCAACAGTTAATAGTAACTAGCAATTTCTTACCTTGTTCTTTAGATATGAGTTATTTTCAGTTAGAAGCTTTTAATGAGTTTATTCCTATTCAATCACCTATATTGAATCAATATAGGAAGTCTAGTATCCTTGAATACATATATAGTGCTAGCATCACCTTAATTCTATGACTCCCAAATGACAATTCAATGAAGCCCCCTCTTGAACAATGAATTTCATAATTTGAGGATTTGTAGGTTCTTTAAGTTGCATGTATGATCATCTACATCAATTAATTATACATTAGGGGAATCTCTACAAAGATGTGATAAATAAGTGAAAAAATCACAATAATACCTATCAAATGTGTTGTTGTACCTATTAAAAGCATCAATCTATTTTTTAGAAGTGCAGATCTTCATGTCAATGAAGAACTTGCACACAAAGAACAAATGTGTCAAAGGAGTGATCAGATACACTGGGCAACTTGTTCTTGCAATAAAAATAGTGTACAAGTAGAAGATAAAACCTTATAAAAGTGAATTATTAGTCAACTTCAAGAACCTTGCAAGGGTTAGTGGTAAATCAACAATTTTTAAATCTCAAAAATACTATTTTGTAAGTAAAAGCAAGTCATTTCATTCAATGAATTATTCAATATCCTATAGATATATTTTAGATGCATCAAATAGAGTAGTAAATGTGTCAAATTGAGTATCAATTGCATAATTTTTATGATTAGAAGCATCGATTTATCAAAGGATACTTGTGCACCATGATGATACACAAAAGGGGGTCAAAAGTGGCCACTTCTTTTTGGAAATCAACTAAACCTAAACTTGGAGGAGTGATTTGAGGTTCATGCACTCAAAATTTGAAGATACCAAAAGAACAAGAATTGTAGTACTCTGATTATAGTTTCTAAACTACTAAAGTTTTTCAAAAATAGATAATATTAAGAGGATCAAATTGTTCATGCACAAAAAATTGTTCATATTTTTTTAGAAAAACATAACATAGTGTTTGGCATGCACCCCTCAAGTTTTTTAGCTTCATTTAGTATTTTCAAAAACCCATTGGTAGAAATATAGTTAAGAGTGACTACTAGAAGTTGTATATTTTTTAATAATTTTTATTGAGTATTTTTTTATGATTTTTCAAAGTGGATGCATCCTAAAAATCACATCACAGAGCTTGTGCATCACATAATTTGCACCAAAATAATTGAAAATATTTTTTTTTCAATGTGTAAAGAATGAAGTGTAGAACAATATTCTATTTTTTTCAAATTTGGACAAGTAGGTCAAAAGTTATTTAAAAATCCAATACATATGTCTCTGATAACTATGGAAACATTAGTGAAAGAAATTAAAAATAAACATGTTAATGTAGTTCAAATATAAAAAATATATATGGTTAAAAAGCTTAGAAGACATGTGAAATTAAGGTGGTAATTTTACTAAGGTTTGATTTATAGTGTGTAACTTGAAGATGAGAAAGTTGAAAATAAGAAAAAATGCATACATGTTTTGTGCAAGACAAAATGCATACATGTTTTTTGCAAGAAAAAACATGCACATGTTTTGTAAAGGACAAAAAATGTACATGTTTATTGCAAGCCAAAACACGTACGTGTTTTGTAAAATCCAAAACCTTCTTGTGTTTTATCCTACACTAAAAGAATCATGTTCTTGAATCTAACCATCCAATTCTCTCCCCCTCCACATAAATCTCTAACTCTCTTTACATCTCTCTCTATCAATATTCCTCTCTTTATGCCCCCTCCCTCCCCGCAAAATCTCTCTATCCCTCTCTCTCCCTCCAAATATTTGTATCTCTCCCTACCTCTCCCTCCCTCCCCTATGTACTCTTTTTCTCAAATATCTCTCTATCTCCCTCTCTCTATTTCCCTCCTTCCTTTTCTACTCTTTTATCTCTTGTATCTATTGGAATCATGTTGTCATTGATGTCAAAAGGTGTCATGGATGTTAAAGGGTAGATCAATGATGAGCTTGGATGTTATTATTCTTAGTGGATAAGTTCCTAGAATGTTTGGTGCAAAATGATGAAGAGAAGAGCATGTATTTGAAAATGTTACAAAGTTGCTCAAAATTTTGTCAAAGGGTATATTTGTGGTGTGCATTGATGTCAAAGGAGAGATCAGAAGTGACATGGATCTGATTTTGGAAGAATTGGTGAAGGTTCATGAATGAAGGAGCATGTTTTGCAATTGCTCCAAAGTTTCTCAAAAATTTACAATGTTGTCATTTAATACTGCTATAGTGTTGAAAAAGTCACTTCCAAAGGTTTGGAGAGGAATCTGATTGCAAATTTGACATGGGTTTTTCGATGGGAGTCATTTGGTGTAGTCCACATGATCTGAAGATATCATATGTTCTCAAGATTGAGTTATTTGTGCTCTTAGAAAGAATTATGGTTTTACAATTAAACCCTAAGTGTTGCAGTCATGGCGTTCATCAAATTTTATATTTTGACATTGATTATTTATTAGTGGTTGTAGGTTACTTAAGTGAGTTTTTAAGTCATCGAGGTCATTGGTGTGATCACCCCCCTCACCTAGCATTTACCAACTTGGCAAATATTTGATGACCTTGATATTTCATAAGTAAAGCATGTAATATTTTTCCTTGGCATGATCAATGGTTGTTGTTGAGGCTTGAAGATTGATGGACTCCCTACCATCTCGTTGCATATGTGGTGGGTCCTTGTTTTTCCCCATAGGATAGCAGGAAATGGTGGAGATCAAATGATAATGATCAAAAATTCCCACGGTATGTATGGTGGAACTAGATAAAGTGTAAGGTAATAAGAGTTGAAGATGACATCATCATGGATAGGTGGTGCATTGTGATTGTATTGCTTATGTTGTCTACATCGGCCAAGGTTATTAGTGATGAAGCTTGATCAACGATTGTGATCAAGCCTATCAGATTGGATGATGCCTACCATCCCACTGAGTATATGATGGGTCCCTATCTAGCCCTATGGGATAGAAGGCTAGTGATATGTGTCGAGTGGGAACAAAAAAAATGTGAGGTGATGGAAGAAGAGGATGACATATACTATGGGACCTGTATGGCAACAGGCTCAGCTAGTGGCAAGTGACATCGTGGAGGACACATTGCAGGATATTGCTTGGTTGCTTCACATAACTATTGTGAAGTAGAATGAAGGAAGCCTTTGAGTGATGAGCGATGAATGGTGGAGATCAATGCATGGAGGATTTGAAAGATATCACTAAAGTACTTCACATCACAGAAATGAAAGGGAATTCCATTGACGAAGGAGTGATACATTATGAGGATGTGATGGATGACATAGATTAAGAGTTGAAGATCTGATGATGATCACTAAGGTTCTTCACATCACGATTAACCTCTCTTTTCTTGCAAAGAAAGTTGCAAAAGGAAAAGTGGATGTGATGGACAGTCAAGGATGGAGATTGAGAGAAGGTGATTGGATAGACATTGATACACCACTTCACATCACATATTTAATGTTTGGTTACCTAAGTAAAGATATGATGGGTTATGTGAAGCAATAATCATAATATGGAGATCAACAATGACTATTTAAATGAAGATGATTGAATGACCGTGATTTAAAGATGCTAAGGTGAAATAAGAGCTAGAGGATCATGGTGTGAAGACAACAGATCAATGGCCCAAGTTTGAATTTAAAGGTCACAAATGGCTAGTTCTGTGTGAAAGTGGTTTTCGATTGGTAACCGACATAGAGAATGAAATTAAATTTTCTATCTTCTCTAGCAACCAGTTGATTAAAGATTTGACCTACAAGGTGGTGGCATAGCTTGCAAAGGTGATCAAGATCATATTTGAATCACATAGTCAAGATAATGCATTTAATGTATTCAAGGTTTAGGATTTTGTTGACCACCATAATAGCTAATGAATCAAATTTGAAATTGTTGATGGTATGTTGCTCAATGTACAAGCAGCTTGCTAGAGGAGCTTGTGTGTGAAGGAAACCCTAACACACAATTTTCCATATTGTAAAATTTGAATATGTAATTAATCTAGATGGTGGTACATGTTTCGAGGTATGTTTTGATTGTCCGTGAAGAAATGAGCAAAAAGAAGGCAATCAAATAATTGTCTAAGTGTAGTGAGTGTGTGTGGATGAGAGAGTAGTGTGATGAGCTACACACAAATAAGGCACAAATTATGGATGAGTAGAACCAAAACAAAAATTAGAGATCTGTATCAGGGTTAACATTCAAGGTGCAAAAAAGAAAGAGTGTAGAGAAGAAGAGAGAGAATGCACATGCTGAGAGAGAGTGAAACCCAAATGAGAAGGAGAAAATCATTAAGGGTTTGCATTAAAGGTGCAAAGAAGAAATGGGGAGAATGTATATTAGAGAGAGAAGTCAAGAGAAGTCAAGAGGTATGTGTCATTGAGTTTGCAACAACAATAGTATAGAGAATGTCTACATAGATGCAAAGCAAAGGTTGAGCAGTTATAGATCATACTTGTAACAATGAACTAGATTCATATGAATCATTTGTATTTGTCTTTATAAATCTAATTGGTTGTTGTCATTAGATAACTAAGTTAGTGCTCAGTGTAGGGGATTGGTGTCTCCTTGGAGTTGGTGCTCCTAAAACTAGGGGATTGGTGTCTCCTTAGGGTTGGTGCCCTTAAACTTTGCAATCAAATATTTCTATTATGATGCTAGATTTGAGCAGTAGACTCAAGTAGCTTTTGTCACCGTGTTTTTTCTCATCTTTGGTTTTCCACATATATCTTGTGTTATGGGCTTTTGTGTGTGTGTTTATCTCTCTATTTTTTTAGTAAATTTTCATAAAGGGATTAAGGGAATTAATCTACATAAAGTATTTAGAGTTAGTTTTAATTGATCTATTGATTCACCCCCCCTCTCAATAGATTTTTATGTTTCAATAGTTGGTATCAGAGCATTGGTTCCCTTGGAAGAAGCTTAATCAACTTGGGTAGATCTGGGATAAGTGAACACAAAATGGCTAGCCAAGAAGGCTTATCTTCAAATGAATCAACTCAATTTGATGGATCAGATTATGATTTCTAGAGTATTATGATGAATAAATATTTTGAATATTTAATGTTTGATGTGTGGATGTCAGTTGTGAATGGATACACAACCCTTGCTACATCTCTAACTACTAAGGCTGAAAAAAAGGCATGTGAGGAAAATGCTAAGGAAAAGGATACAATTATTTGTGGGTTGTTAAGTTTGGTATTTGTCAAAGTCATGCACTGGTAATCTACACATGATGTTTGGAACAAGTTAAAGAGAATGTGTGAAAATGAGGAGCAGGCCATGATTCATACATATATAGGAGAATCTAAAAGTCTAAAGATGAAAAAAGATGATAATATTGTAGATACATCCATGAGAGAAGTTTCAGCTAGAAGGGAGATGGGAGAAGCATCTACGTCTGGATCTAAGAAGACTATTGAAGAGGAAGTTGATTTCATCAGAAGATTGAGAAGAGGCTTTGGAAAATACAAAGGTAAACTACCCTTAAAGTTTTTAACTTTGGTAAAATAGGTCATTGCACTGCTAAATACCCTCATAGTGAAAAGGATAGCTCTAAGAAAGAATAGGATAGTAAAAAGAGGGACAAGAAGAATCTACACACAAGAGAAGAAAGTGGGTCATCTGATGTTAGTGGTAGCTTAGATGATGAACATGAAAGCGCCTGTGAGATTGAGGGAAATGAATCCCCGTTCATGATTTTTGGAATAACTTCTAATGAAGAATTTGAAAGATCTGGTGTAGAAGAAGGAGAAGTGGACCTAGAAGGAAAACTCATATGTGCTCTAGATGAGATTAAAAGGTGGAGGAAGGAAAATTAAGAACAAAAAATTAATGCACAAAAGGAGATAGAAAGACTAACCAAGAGTCTTGAAGAGTCTAATCAGATGGTGATTAGTCTAAAAACACAAGTTGAAGAGGCAAAGAAGGTAGAAGATGTTGTTAATTTTGAACTACAATCTAGATCAAATGAGTTCACAAATCTTGAAGAAAAAATAGTTTCTTTGAGAAAATATTTGGAAAAGGATAATGAGTAGATTGAAAAAGGGATAAAGTTGAAAGGTGTTCCAAAAATACTTGATGAATCAATTAGTTCACAAAATCCATCAAAACCAAAAGAAAATTCTAGCCTTGGTCTTGACAAAGGAAAGAGTCCTACAAGTTCTTTTTCAAAATTGTATGATAGATTTAAAGCACAAGAAGGATGTTGCACAAAGGATGAAAATTTCTACATGAAGAATACCACTAAGAATGGAAAACTAGATAAGGATACTACTAATAAGAAGAAAGTTAAAGAAGAAAATAGACCTCTTGCAAACAAGAAGAAGAACAACCAATCAGATCCTAATTATTAGAAGAAGCAACATACAAAGGGAGATGATGTATATGGTTTCACAAGGATGAGATACATCAAGAATCCAAATAAAAAAAGACCACCTCATCCTACACAAAGAAATACTATGACTAGGTATTCCTCATTTTTCTATGATTTCTGTTACTCATGTAACCAGTTTGTTCATAGGGCCAGAGAGTGTAGAGATACACTTAAAAGGAGCACAAAAAATATGAATAGGAATTCATTTGATCCTCTAATGGATATGAATGTATTGAGCTACAATTATAATAATTTTTTTCACGTAGTTAGACATTGTAGGAAAAATGATGTAAGACCAAAAGTACAGAGTAAAAAGAAGAATACATCCCCTAGAGTGAACAAAAGTTCACATGTAGTTAAGAAGAAGGCTAACCAGGAAGAGAAGAATCCAAAGAAGGTTTGGAGAGTGAAAGGTTAGCAAGAAGCACTTAATGTGGCTACTTCTTCCTCACATCACTAAATATTAGTCATAGGGCATGAGTCCAAGGGGAGCTTCATAGATACTTCCCTCATCCCTAGAAAAAAAAAAAAAGAGATCATGTCAAGTAAAATAAGTTTTAAAAATTACTAATGACTTGATGGTTGCATATTCGAGATCCTATTCTTTATCTTTGTATGGATTGTCAAACGAGAAAAATATATGTATTTAAGGGAGATTATTTGTGCAAATGCTTTGTTGGGATAGATTGCAAAAGAAGTGGAGATATGCCTAAGGGGGAGTTGTTATGTATGTACACTCAAAATTGCTTTTGTTATAATTAGTATAGAGTCGTTCCAATTGGTATCAGACCATTGTGAACTAGTACAAAGCAATTTAGTTGGTATAGAGCCTGAAGTGAAGTAGATGCTTAATTGAGAAAGGAGAGAAAATAGAGCAAGGCCTAAGGGGGATTTGCTATTGGTATCAAACAAATGTTATACTTGATATAGTGCAGTCTAGATAGTTAATTGGTATAGAGCATGAATTGAAACATCTTTAATTGGTATTAGAGCATTGCTGATTGGTTGAGTTTCTTGTGCATATGGTTTTTCCATTGAGATAAGAGAAATAGCACAAAAATTGGTACTAATAGGTATCAATCAAAGGGGGAGCATAGTCCCTTTGTCATTGCTAAGGAGAAGTAGAAATTGTATAATTTTTGTGTCCTATACAAAATTGTTGCTAGAATGAAGGTTTTTTCATTGATTTCAATTGGTTAATTGGTTATCAACTGGTTTTTATGGATGTTGGTTTTTCATGTCTAGGATATTGAGAAAATTGTATTGAAGAAAGGTTGTAGATGTTCAATGGTTGCTCCATGTTTTTCTCCAGGATTTTCTCCTATGTTTGTGTGGTTTAGATATGTTGATCATGTTTGTTGGAAGCTGCTATATCTATATTTTTGGCTTCTAATTCATTATACAATGAGAGTTATGTTCACTAGTTGTGAATTGTGGTTTTCTATGTTTCTGACTAAGGTTCAAGAGAAATTTTGTTGGTCCAAATTTCTCTTTAGTAAAGTCTTATGACTTGTAGTTCTAGAGTTAATTTTTTATGATGGCGTTGAAGATCATTGTGGTATCTAGAAGGATCGTGCTTAATTGTTCTATGTTTTTTACAATAGTTTGGTTAACCTTGTGTTGAACACTACCTTCAAAATTGATGTAGTATGTTGGGATCTATTTGGGTCCTCATCAAGTGTGTGTTTGGGTCACCCTCATTCTAATTCCACCCTAGGATTTTTTAGCACTGACCTAATTTGAATTTATTGATGGATGGCTAAATTTAGATATGTTTCAAAGTTGAAGATGGTATAAATATAGGATGAGTTAGTGGTGAAAGAAAACAAGAGATAAGTGCAAAGAAATAGAGCAGATAGATGTGAAGTAGATGTGAATCAGTGGGTGTATGTAATATGAGTGGAAAATCAGTGCTAAGCCTAAATGTTGAGTTTTCAGATGTAGTGAGTTGAAGGTGCACTCTATCATACATGCATGTATGCAAGTGGTTGAGCAAATTGTGGTGGATATATTTGTTGCATCAATATTTTCTTCTCTTTGTAACATATCTCTGTTATCTTCTTTGTATCTTTGTGGTCGTGATCCCTTCGAGTGGTTAGCCCCAATGGACAATGAGTCATGATTCAGATAGTGATTCCTTGTTTTGGCAGTGAGCCTTGTTTCTCAGGTAGTGATCCTTTGTAATCAATTTTCACATTCTCTATAGTGTGAGTTAATCCACACTATGGTTTTTCCCTTATTGGGTTTTCCACATAAATCTAGTGTTGTTGTGCTTATGTGATTATCAAAGCTTGGTTCCTTGGAGAAGATATTAACCACTTAAGGAAGGTCTACGATGGCCAGCAAAGTTACTCATGATTATCCAAGGTTCAATGGAACTAATTATGCTATCTGTAAAATACTAATGGAAGAATATTTTGAGTATTATGGATATGATGTGGAGAAAGATTACAAGAATCCTTACACTTGTTGGAATAGGCGCCTCAATCCTTACTGGCATATAACTCCTGAAGGGAAAATTTGTTGTGACATTATTGATGTCTAGTTGACTAGCTATTCTGAATCTTGTTGAAATGCCCTAGTCATTGTGACTTGGTTTCTATCTTGCCGAATGAAGTCTATCGCTGAGACCTATTGTGTTTGGTGTGACCTCTTGTCGAGTGGAGACCTTTGGCCGACTGAATGCTCTTATCGAGCATCGGGGAGACTCATAGTGACTGGGGGCTTCGAGGTGACTTGAACACTCAAGAAGAAGTCCCAGTGACTAATGAATGTCTCACCGACACCTTTTATCCTAGGGTCATCGGTGTAACCTTTTGTTTCGGTGTGATGTCCTAGCGATCGATGAAGGTCTCGCCGACAGGGATATACTTGGTGCTTTCGCAGTGAAAAAAGACTTCAGTGTGAAGTCTTGGCGACTTGGAGAGTCTTGCCGATAGTCTTCAGTATGACATGTTCGCTCGGTGAAAGGTCTTGGTGAAGGTCAAATTTCTTGCCGATTCGGTAAGACATGAGTGCTCGGTGAAAGGTCTTGGTGAAGGTCAAAGGTCTTTCTGACTCGGTAAGACTTGGTTGCTCGATGTGAGGTTTCAGCGAAACACAAAAGTCTTGCTGACTCGGTAAGACATGTTTGCTCGAAGTGAAGTCTTGGCGAAAGACGAATGTCTTGCTGACTATCAGGTGCTTCGGTGAAACTTGAGGAGACTCGGCGAAACCTCTTGGAAAACGGAAAAGTCTTGCCGATGGAAAATTTGAAGTCGTTGTGACTTGTGAGCATCGATATGAGTCTTTCCGACGAGAAATATCTTGTCAATAGGAATGCATTGGATGTCAGTGGTTTCGGTATGACTTGTCGCTTTTGTTATAACATCTTGCCAACTTTTGGGACTTACATCGATATCAATATGAAGCCATTGAGCATCGGTGAGACACTTCTTGTGTCTCACCGACATGTGAACTCAGTTGAATGTTTCGTTGACCATTTGAATTTCCTATGTGGCGTCCTGTGGACCAATTAGAGGAAGCAAATTTCAAATGTTTAACGGCTAGTTTTTTGCAACAGCTGTGATGCTGGAGCTGAACTGTATGCAAGGAAAAATCTGCAATGGGATGGAAACTTTCTACGATGGGTAATGGCGGATAAGGATGAATAGAGGACAAAAATCAGAATGTGGTAATATTTAAAGGATAGAATTTTGAGTTGAAAATAGATTGAGAATCAAAGAGAGCATTTCTGTAACAGGAACAACAGTGAATAAAGAAACTGTAAAATTGATACCAGAGAGTTGTGTCTCTGCATTGTATGTAATTTGTTGATTACTAAAATACAAAGAGATTCAACTTGGTGTGGTGGGTTTTTTCCCGAAAGGGTTTCCCACGTAAATCTGGTGTTAATTTGTCATTGAGTATTTTTCTGTTTCTGTAAATCTTTCATGTGTGTCTTAATTGGATTGTAATTTGAAAATTAAAAGTACTGTCTTCTACTTCCCTTTGGTTTTGATGTTAGGAAAGTTTCTTCCACACCATTTCTTCCTTACAAGTGGTATCAAAGCCTGGCCAGTTGTGTTATCCTTGTTAGAGGGTTGGGTTTTTTGTGTCAATTCTTTTTCAGTGGGATTTTGGTAGATGTTTGATAGTTTAATTAAAAATTAAGATGGCGATCACATATGGGAAGATGGAAATAGAGAAATTCAACGGTACCAATTTTGAGTTATGGAAACTCAAAATGGAAGATCTGTTAGTGGATCGTGATATGTGGCTTCTTATGTCTAGAACGATGCCTCAAGGCATGAAGCAAGAGGATTGGGATCTTGCAGATAGAAAGTCTAAGGGGCTGATAAGGCTCTGTTTGGCAGACTCTATTCTTCTGAACATGCATGAAGAAAAGACTGCATCTTCCTTGTCGAAAAGACTGGCATTTATTTATCAAGGAAAGTCCTTAGTGAACAAATTGTTCCTGAGGTAGAAGTTGTACTCTTTGAGAATGCAAGAGGGAGGATCTGTTGCTGATCATTTGAATGAATTCAACATGCTAATTGATCAGTTAACATCTGTTGGTGTGAAGATTGAAGATGAAGATTGTTGCATGCTACTGCTATGTTCTTTGCCAGATTCTTGGGATCACCTGGTGATGGCTATTGGGAGTAAGGCATCCACTTTCAAGATGGAAGATGTTGTTGCTTCTTTGTTTTCAGAAGAGATGAGAAGAAAATATTCTAAGATGGCAAAGGAGGCTCTGGCTGTTAGAGGCAGATCGAAGGAGAAAGGAAAGAAGAAGGACAAGAAATTCAGATTGAAATCAGTAGGGATATCAAAGTCTCCTGGAAAGAATTCCAAGGTGAAATGTTGGAATTGTGGGCAACCTGGTCATGTCCAAAAGGATTGCAAGGAAGAGAAAAAGAAGAAGAAGAAGAAATCTTCTGACAATGATTCTTCTCAGAGTGACGTAGACGCCTTCATTACAGCTTTGGCTACGCGGGCATCTGATGATGTCTGGCTGATTGATTCTGAAGCATCTTTCCACATGACATCTCATAGAGACTGGTTCATGAAGTATGAAAACTATGATTGTGGAAAGGTGTATTTGGCAAGTGATTCATCTTTGGAAATTTTTAGCTGTGGAAGAGTCAAAATTCAATTCCTTGATGGAAGAGTGAAGGGAATCAATGATGTGATGCATATACCAGGTCTGGCTCAAAATTTACTTTCTGTAAGTAAGCTGAATGATATTGGAGTTCATGTCACGTTCTCTGGAAATGGCTGCAAGATGACTAGAGGCTCTATGGTGCTAGCAAGAGGTGCTCATATTGGTACCTTGTATAAGATGGATGCACAAGCTATTCAATGCAATAGTGTCTCTGCGAAGTCACAGAAAGCTACTCTTGGAGGAAAAGAGGGAAACGTTCCTGATGGTGTAAACTCCATAGAGGTTAAACTTCCAGTAGAAAGACAATGCTCTGGCATCATAGGCTAGGCCACATTGGTGAGAAAGGCTTAAAGACCTTGAAGAATAAAAATCTGGTTGAGGGGCTCTAAGATTGTAACCTCAAATTCAAGTTTTGTGAACATTGTATATAAGGTAAACAACACCATGTTTCATTTTATTCCAGTCCTCACAAATCTTTTGGTTTGCTTGATTATATTCATTCTGATGTTTTTGGTCCAAAGAATGTTCCTTCTCTGTCTAAATCAAGATACTATGTGTTGTTTATTGATGATTATTCAAGAAGAACATTTGTATATTTTTTGAAAAGTAAACAGAAGTGTTCAGTCGGTTTAAGGAATTTAAAACCTTGTTGAGAATTAAACTAGTAAGAAAATAAAATGTTTAAGGACCCGACAATGGCGGAGTTTTGTTATGAATTTGAAAGGTAATGAAAGATCATGGGATTAAAAGACATAAGACTACACCTTACACTCCACAAAAAATGAGTTGTTGAAAGGTTCAACAGGATGAATGGAAAGAGCACCGAAGATCTGAGCAAGCTGCTTGGAGGAGAAGTTCGGGCTGAAGCTCTACACATGTTACTTGGTAAATCATTCTCCTAACTCTACTCTTGTTGAGAAGACACCTTTGGAAGCATGGTGTGGAAAGAAGTCCTATCTGAGACATATTCATGTCTTTGACTGTGAGGCATATGCATATGTGCCATTTGAAAAAAGATCCAAGTTGGAAAACAAAGTTGTAAAGTGTATTTTATTGGCTATAGCCTGGCATAAAAGGATACAAGCTTTGGAATCCCTGAGACTGAAAGGTTTTGTATAGCAGAAGCATTATCTTTCGTGAGCTGAAGCCTTCTACATTGGATCTGCAGTCAGAGAAGAAATTAGAAAATGAAAAGGATGTAGCAGAAATTCCTCCAACACCAAATAAAGAGGAATTGAAAAATCAAAATGTACCTGATACTGAGGAAAGCTCAAGTAGCTTTGAAAGTTCTGAAGAAGATGAAGAACCACCTTAGCCTCAGCCTGTGAGGAGGTCAACTCGTGAAAGAAAGCGACTTGATAGGTATGGGTTTTCTTTGATAGAGTCTACTTGTGCCTATGCTTTAATTTCTAGCAATGATGAACCTAGGACTGTGAAAGAGGCATTTAAAATGTCTGATTCAAACTCTTGGTTGGAAGCCATGAATGAAGAAATGACATCATTAGAAAAGAATGATACCTTGATTTTGGTGCCATTTCCTAAAGGCAGAAAAATTGTGGGCTGTAAATGGGTGTTGAAAAAGAAAATTGGTCTGGATGGCAGTGTAGAGAAAATATAAAGTGAGGCTAGTTGTAAAAGGTTATTCCCAGGTAGAGGGAATTGATTATGGAGAAATATTTTCTCTTGTAGCTAAGCTAACATCTATTAGATTTCTTTTGTCACTTGCATCAGATATGACTTAGAGATTGAACAGATGGATGTGAAGACAACGTTTCTTCATGGTGATCTTGAAGAAGAAATTTATGTCTCAGTAAGCACTTTGTGGAAAAAGGTAAAGACTGGTTTGCAAGTTGAAGAAATCTCTGTATGGATTAAAAAAGTCTCCTAGAATGTGGTACAAAAAGTTTGACACTTTTGTTTTGTCATTAGGATTTGTAAGATCAAAATCTAATCACTGTGTGTATTACAAAGCTAAAAGTGATCAAGTTCTTATTATTGCTCTCTATGTTGATGATATGTTGTTCATAGGCAATAGTAAGCTAATGATTTATGATCTTAAGTCAGTTGTCTGAAGTTCAAAAATGAAAGATCTTGGTGTAGGGTATATTCTAGGAATGGAAATAACCAAGGACAGGAAGAATAGAAAACTTTGGCTCAGTCAGAGTAAGTATATCAAGACTATTCTAGAGAGATTTTGCATGACTAATTGCAAGCAACTAGTTGTTCCAGTATGCAGGGAACGAAGCTATCTGTTGAAGACTGTCCAAAATCTCCTACTGAGATGGAGAACATGACCAGTGTGTCGTATGCTAGTGCAGTTGGAAGCCTTATATATGCAATGGTCTATACAAGGCCATACATTGCCCAAGCAGTGGGAGTACTTAGTCGATTTATGGCTAATCCTGGAAGGACACATTCGGATGTTGTGAAGAGAGTGGTTAGATATCTGAAGGGCACTTCAGACTATGCTTTGTGTTACCATGGGAACTTGGTTGAATCATAGAGGACTCTCAGTATTCAAGGTTATGTTGATTATGATTGGGTAGGGGACATTAACAACAGGAGATCCACCAGTGGATATATTTTCATGATGAATGGTGGTACAGTGAGTTGGATGAGCAAGTGGTAGGCTGTAGTCGCTTTTTCCACTACAGAGGTAGAATACATGGCAGCTACACATGCCTATAAAGAAGCAATCTGGTTAAAACATTTGTGTTCTAACATTTGCTTTGATGCAGGAAAAATTACAATTTACTATGACAGTCAGAGTGCTATATGTTTGGCAAAAAATCCTACTTTCCATGCCAAGATGAAACATATAGATGTATAGTATCATTTTGTATGGGATATGGGGGAGGATGGGAAGGTCTCTTTGGAGAAAGTGGATACTCTGTAGAATATTGCAAATACATTGATGAAGCCTATGAGTACAGACAAATACAAGTGGTGTGCCAGTTCGATGGGCCTCTTGGCCCATGAATTTTAGTAGTTTTATTATGCTCTGGAGGTGTCAGTAAGATCTTCGTCAAGTGGGAGATTGTTGGAATAGGTGCCTCAATCCTTACTAGCATATAACTCCTGAAGGGAAAAGTCGTTGTGACATTATTGATGTTTGGCCAACTAGCTGTTCTGAATCTTGTTGAAATTCCCTACTCACTGTGACTTGGTTTCTATCTTGTCGAATGAAGTCTATCGCTGAGACCTATTGTGTTTGGTGTGACCTCTTGTCGAGTGGAGACCTCTGGCCGACTGAATGCTCTTATCGGGCATCAAGGAGGCTCATAGCGACCGGGAGCTTCAGGGTGACTTGAACACTCGGGAAGAAGTCCCAGCGACTGATGAATGTCTCACTGACACGTTTTATCCTGGGGTCATCGGTGTAACCTTTTGTTTCGATATGATGTCCCAGCAATCGATGAAGGTCTTGCCAATAGGGATATACTTGGTGCTTTCGTGGTGACAAAATACTTCAGTGTGAAGTCTTGGCGACTTGGAGAGTCTCGCCGATAGTCTTCGGTATGACATGTTCACTCGGTGAAAGGTCTTGGCGAAGGTCAAATGTCTTGCCGACTCGGTAAGACATGAGTGCTTGGTGAAAGGTCTCAGTGAAGGTCAAAAGTATTGCCGACTCGGTAAGACTTGGTTACTCGATGTGAAGTCTCGGCGAAAGAAAAAAGTATTGCCAACTTGATAAGACATGTTTGCTCGGAGTGAAGTCTTGGAAAAAGACGATTGTCTTGCCTATTGTTAGGTGCTTCGGTGAAACTTGAGGAGACTCGGAGAAACCTCTTGGTGAATGGAAAAGTCTTGCCGATGGAAAAGTTGAAGTCATTGTGACTTGTGAGCATCGGTATGAGTCTTGCTAATGAGAAATCTCTTGCTGATAGGAATGCATTGGATGTCGGTGGTTTCGGTATGACTTGTAGATTTCGTGATAACGTCTTGCCGACTGTTGGGACTTACGCCGATATTGATATGAAGCCATTGAGCATCGGTGAGACACTTCTTGTGTCTCACCGACATGTGAACTTAGTTGAATGTTTAATTGACCGTTTGACTTTCCTATGTGGCATCTCATGGACCAATCAAAGGAAGTAAATTTCAAATGGTTGACAATTAGATTTTTGCAACAACTGCAATGTTGGAGCTGAACTGTATGCAATAAAAAATCTGCAATGGGATGGAAACTTTCTACGATGGGTAATGGTGGATAAGGATGAACAGAGTACAAAAATCAGAATGTGGTAATATTTAAAGGATAGCATTCTGAGTTGAAAATAGATTGAGAATCAGAGACAGCATTTCTGTAACAAGAAGAACAGTGAATAAAGAAACTGTAAAACCGATACTAGAGAGTTGTGTCTCTACATTGTATGTAATTTTTTGATTACTGAAATACAAAGAGATTCGACTTGGTGTGGTGGGTTTTTTCCCGAAAGGGTTTCCCACATAAATCTAGTGTTAATTTGTCATTGAGTATTTTTCTATTTCTGTAAATCTTTCATGTGTGTCTTAATTGGATTGTAATTTGAAAATTAAAAGTATTGTCTTCTACTTCCCTGTGGTTTTGACGTTAGGAAAGTTGCTTCCGCACCATTGCTTTCCTTACAACACTCCTCTTGCTAATGGTACAAGTACAACTGATGAGATCAAGGACCATGAAGCAAACAATAAGGTGAAGTAAATTTTGAAGAATAGTCTTGTACATTCTGAGTTGATTAAAGTTCAAAATTTGAAGACTACTAAGGAAGTCTAGGATGCTCTGGAAAAGGTACATGAAGGTGATGAAAGGGTCAAAGAGGAAAAATTATAGAATTTGGAGACACATTTTGAGCTCCTACATATTTTTGAAGATGAGAATATCAAAGCTTATGTATAGAGATTGGATGAAGTAGTAGCTAGATTATGAGGACTTGGTGCTACAATAGATGAAACCAGGATTGTAAAGAAGATTCTTAGAACTCTCCCCGATGCTTCTAGTGAAAAGTTATGTGCTATTGAACAAAATATAGATTACAAGACTTACACTAAAGATCAATTGTTGGGATCTCTGACATCTTATGAGATGAGAAAGCCGAATTTGAGAAATGGATCTAAATCAAAGACCATTTTTAAGGCTACAAAATATGAAGATCTAGATGAAGAGAATCTTGATGAATAAGAAGCTAAATTTGTGAGAAAGATGAAGAAAGGATCTAGCAAGTATGAAGTTAAGTTACCCTTTAAATGCTTTAGTTATGGAGGAATAGGCCATTATGCTACAAAGTGTCCAGAAAGAGCTAAGAGGAATAAACAAAGATATGAGAAAGAAAAGAAAGGTAAGAAGATCAAAAAAGAATATTAT
The DNA here is from genome assembly GCA_007258455.2 of Sequoia sempervirens. Taxonomy (NCBI): domain Eukaryota; kingdom Viridiplantae; phylum Streptophyta; class Pinopsida; order Cupressales; family Cupressaceae; genus Sequoia; species Sequoia sempervirens. The sequence continues at coordinate 541,147,011 of VDFB02047230.1, forward strand.
GTGAATGAGGATGCTAGTATATCTGATGAGGAATCTAATTATGGAGATCCTGATGACAATGAATTCTTTTTCTTGGCTATTAAAAATGAACCTACTTCTACTAATTCTAAAAAACAGGTGAAGGAATGCCCTCTGGAGAATGAGAAAAATGAAGGTACTATAATCTCTTCCCTACATGCTAAACAGGAAAAGAACTATTGGGTTGTTGACAGTGGTTTTTCACATCACATGACTGGTGATAATATTAATTTTATTAAACTTGAAAAATATGTAGGTGGCTTGGTTATGTTTGGAGATTATACCGGTGCTAAGATTTGTAGGATAGGTTCAGTAAGTTTTGATGGCAAGCATAATACTAGTGATGTCTACTATGTTAATGGTTTAAGGCATAATCTCTTGAGTTTTGGATAGATGTGCAGTAAAGGATATAATCTTGTATTTGAGGATGAGAGATGTGAGATTAGGAAAGGATCCAGAACAGTGATTTTTGCAAGAAAGAAATATGAAGGAAATATCTATCAACTTAAGGGTGTTAATGATGATGCTTCATGATTCAGATTAATGATAGTTAGTAATGGAATTGAAGGATATGTCACATGAATTTTGATAACTTGGCAAGGATTAGTGTAGTTTAGGCTGTGAGAGATTTACCAAGGATTACAAAGCCTATTAATGCTATTTTCAGGAATTGTCAGTTTGAAAAGCAAGCAAGAAACCATTACAGATCAAAGAAATAATCTATTATTAGACTATTGGATTTAATTCATATAGATCTCTATGGTCCTACAAGAGTGAGAAGTCTACAAGGTGAAAGGTACTTTATGCTTTTGATTGATGATTATTCTAGATATACATGGGTTACATTTCTTAGAGAAAAGTTTGATGCATTAGATAGATTCAAGACATTCAAAGCTATGGTTGAAAATGAAGTGGATTTGAGGATAAAATTCTTAAGGTCTGATAGAGGTGGAAAATTTTCCTCCCATGATTTTAATATGTTTTTTTAAGTACATGGAATAAAGAGACATTTATCTACTCTAAGAACTCCTCAACATAATGGAGTTGGAAAGAAAGAACAAAACAATTCAAGAGGCTACAAGATCAATGATTATTGAGGCAAGTTTACCAAAATTTTACTAGAGAGAACCTATTCACACTGTTATTTATGTATTCAATTGAGTTCAAGAAAGATAAAATAGTACAAAGACCCTTTATGAGCTATGGTGTGGAAGAATTCCTATTGTTAAGTATTTCAAGATATTTGGAAGCAAATGTTATATCAAAAGAGATGAAGAAAATTTAGGAAAGTTTGATGCAAGAAGTGATGAAGGCATTTTTCTTGGATATTCTACTAAAAAAAGGCTTATAGGTGTTTCAATAAGAGACTAAGGAATATTGTAGAAAGTGCAAATTTCAAGGTTGATGAAGTAATGAATAATTCAATTAATGTTGATGGATATGTATCTGGTGAACCTAATTGTGTAAGAATTGAAGAAATTGTGGAAGAATAGGAAAAGGATGAGCAAGAGAAATAAAATGAAGAAAATGAAAGAAAAGAAGAAGCTTTGATGGTGTCCCCTAATACACCTAGATATGTGAGGAAAAATTAGTTAGAAAATCAAATCATTAGAGACAAGAGAAATGTGTATTGACAAGAAGTTGAGTTGTTGGTGGTGAAGTAAATATGTGTTTACTTTATGAGATTGAACCGAAGAATATGAGTGAAGCATGTAAAGGTGAGCACTGGATGGAAGCTATGAAGGAACAGATTATGTAGATTGAGAAGAATAAAACTTGGGAATTGGTCCCAAGACCAATAGACAAACATTATTGGATCAAAGTGGGTATTTAGAAATAAGTTGAATGAGAATGGAGTAGTGGTTAGAAAAAAAGAAAGGCTTGTGTGTAAAGGTTACTCACAAGTCTAGAAGACATAGATTTTCAGGAGAATTTTGCTCTGGTGGAAAGAATAGAAGCTATAAGGATGTTCTTAGAATTTTCTGCTCATAAAGATTTCAAGGTCTATCAGATGGGTTTCAAGTCTACATTTTTGAATGGTCAGTTAGAAGAAGAGGTCTATAGGGAACAACTAGAAGGATTTTAGTTGTCAGATCAACTAGATATGGCGTGCAAATTGAAGAAAGCTTTATATGGATTGAAGCAAGCTCCTAGAGCTTGGTATGCAAGGTTAGACAAGTATTTGATTCAGCAAGGTTTCAACAAAGGTACAATAAATAGTAATTTATATTTTAAATTTGAAAATTAAAAAATCTTGATTGTAGTTGTAAATGTTGATAACATTATTTTTAGAGGAAATGAAACTATGTGTAAGGTGTTTCTGGAAGAGATGTAAAAATAATTTGAAATGTCTATGTTTGGAGAGGTGAATTTCTTTCTTGGGCTACAAATTAATCAAATAGAGAAAGGAATTTTTATTTCACTATCTAAGTATGTGAAATAGATGTTGAAGAAGTTTGGGATGGATGGTTCCAAATTGGTATACACTCCTATGTTGACTAGTTGAAAATTAGGTAAAGATGATGATTCACCTAAGGTTGATCAAATAAAATATAGATCTATGATTGGTGGACTATTGTATTTGACTACTACTAGACCAGATATTATGCATGTTGTTTTTCTTGTGGATAGACTTCAAGAAGATCCAAAGGAAACACATATTGTTCTTGTTAAAAGAATATTCATATATTTGAATGGCACTTTGGATTATGGGTTATGGTATCCTAGGGATACTAACTTTACAGTAAGTTCTTATACAGATGTAGATTGCATTGGATGTGTAGATGATAGAAAGAGTGAAAGTGGTGGTGTATTTTTTCTTGGTTGCAAATTGGTGGCATGGTTGAGTAAAAAGAAAGATTATGTTTCCCTATCTACTATTGAAGTTGATTATATTGTTGTTTCATCTTGTTGTACACAATTTCTATGGATGAAATAGACATTGAAAGATATCATAGTGGTGTATGATGATCCTATTTTTCTCTTCTATGGTAACACAAGTGCAATTAACATTTCAAATAATCCAGTGATGCACTCGAGGAAAAAACATATATCTATCAAGCATCATTTCTTGAGAGAGAAGGTTGTGGGGAATGCATAAAGCTTGAGTATGTCCCTATGAAGGATCATATTGTTGATATATTTATGAAGGCTCTTCCTAAAGATACTTTTGAGTATCCCAGGGAGAAGTTAGGGATCATTACACCTCCTTTCTTGAACTAGATGCATATGAAGATGCATCAGTCTAGTGGATCTATGGATCTGTCTTTCTTTTGGACTGATTTTTGGTGGCTACCTCTCAGGGGGAGTAGGTAGTGTCATGTGTTGTCATTGTATGTGTATTTTGTTTCTAATGTCAAAGGGGAAATCAATGTATAATATCTTTTTCCTTTCCCATTGATTTCAAAGGGGGAGAGGAATTAGGTGTAGGAGATCCAGAATAATGAGAAGGGGGTGAATTAGTATTCAATTAAATCATATTAAAATCCATTTAATAATTATCTCAATTCTGAAAAAATCAGCAAGAGATAACATAAAAACAAGTCAATGCAACCATACAAATGAACACCAAGATTTTTACATGGAAAACCCAAAAAGGGAAAAACCACGGTGAGGGTTAAAACACAATATATTATATCCAGATACAAAATATTATAGGGCTCACTGCCAGAACTCACTGTCCATGAAAATTCCCATTACCTGAGTACAAAAGATAGCTAACCACCAAGATACAATGATAGTGGATCACTGCCAAAAGATTGAACTGATAGGATACACCTTCAATGTGTAGGGTTTAGTTCAACTAAAGCTCAAAATATGATGTAGTACCTCACACAATAGTCGCTCAACAAAATTGCATTGATCACAACTGATAAAGCATTTAGGCTCAAATCTTTGCACACCTCTTAATTTTTTTGCGCTCACGCTTACTTCTCATTTCACATTCACTGCTCATGTGTGTCCTCCTCATTCCATTCATCAAAACATCTTATGTATATACAATTATATATTAATCATCAATTAGGTCAACCTAATTAGATGAAAAAAAAATCAAAACTTTCTTTGTTAGCACCATGTATGATTTAAACATTTTTTCCACATAGAGCATTATACTAAGTTGACTATCATCTATAAAACATTAGTCTTCATAAAGTATTGCATACACTGAGTCGGCCAAGACTAGAACATAATTCTCCAAACCAACAAAATCCTCAAAGCAAACATCTTCCAAATCTGAGAATACATTAATTTCCCATCATACTACCAACATAGAGACTATCAACAAAGCCACAACATAAGAATGTTCACCTTAATAAAATGTGGAGTCTCCCACACAATATGTCAAGCAAGGAACAACAGTAGAATATAGAGTTGAACTTTGTCAGAGATAAATTTCTGCTCATAACAAAATATGTCTCAAAATCTAGGATATAGTTGTCTGAATGAGTCAATAAAACATGGTTAAGAGATTAGAGTCATATCAAATCTTGTGGTGAATTCCAAACTCAAATACCAACACATTGATCCATCACAAAAAGGTATTATCAGAAGAGAAAAACATTTGGTAAACCAAGTAGACTTCCCATATAGTTATCACCATGTTGAAATCAATGACAACATAGGAGCAACCAACACAAACCATCCATACTTCATTCTCATGTTGTAGGGCTCCCAACAATCTCCCCCTTTGGTATTTATGGCAACGTGCATGACCAAAATTTTTTTTCAAGTATATTGCAACTGAATACTCTAAATACTCCCCCTATCAAAACTATTCTTCACAAAAATGTTTTTCCTCTTTCTCTCTATCTTTCCATCTCTCTATCTCTTTATCTCTCCCCCTTTGACATTAATGACAAAGGAAGGGGTTCAGTATATGTGTATATATGCATCAAAGTGTAACCAAAAAGATATGAACACAAAATTGAATTAACTTGAAGAAGAACCTGTAAGACTCTCCAAGATAGCCTTCCATGACATTTTACCTTCTTCCCATGAACCAATACAGCCAAGAGCACTAGAAATAGAAGTATGTATGAGTTTAATCATTTCTCTGAGTGCCACAAACTTCTTGATAACATTTTTCCTTTGATCCTATAGAGAAAAGAATTTGTCCTGAAGTTGCATAATATAGGACCATCTCTAATTATTTTTATCTTCTGCTAATCTGTATGTATCTACCTGAGTGCTCATTTGGGATTCACTCAACCTTATCTCATTTCTTATATCTAATGTACTTCTAGACCAATCTAGGAAAAAATAATGTAGTTATTATGCCTCTTCTTCACAAACTTGTACACTCTTTAATTCCTTTATCACACGACTATGTGCATTCACACATTTTTCCTTGATATCTTCCAAATTTACATCATTAGACCTAATTCCAGCAGGAACTTCAAGCTTGGAGATGTAGACATTCAAATAATCAATCATGCCACAAAGATTCTCCACAACAGGAATAGATGAATCAAAATTAGCATTGGGAATAACCTTCTACAATTCTTCCAAAGCTCTTTGAATATTTATTCTTTCATGCACATGTTCAAGATAACTTCCTTCTATAACTTCTTTCTTAACAACACTCTTCCTTTTCTTCCATGTTCCAGTCACGCTACTAGAGGTTCCTTCTATATTAAGATTCTCATGACTTTCCACAATAATTTTAACATAATTATCAACTTCAAGCTTTGATACTTCATAATCCAATTCAGATATCCAAACTAACCTTGATTTAACTACTTCCATGTGAAAAAAATCTATGGAAACAAGAAAATTTATGCTTCTAGAGTACCTTTCAATAACATTTACTAGAATCCTAAACCTTCTAATCATCGTCATCTAAAATGTTCCAATGAATTCAACAAGGGCAGTCTCTTGTGCATCCAAACTACCAAGATTTATCATGAAATTCTTGATTTGATAGGCAATAGGCTCTGAATTTGACTATTCTATCCTTCCTATTATCAGTAACTCTCTCAAAAAGTAAAAGAGAAAACAAAAAACCAAATTGCCATACCAAAATTTATTCTTCTTACTCTTCTTGATTTCCTTTAAATTCTTCAAAAGATGTATACAAATTAATTCACACAAGTCATAATCCATACCTCTTATAACCATGTCAACAACAATATATACAACAATAGTAGAGACTATAAGGTCATTGTTAGGGATACAAACTTTGTGACTGATGACCATAGCAACATGCCTTATTACTGAATCAACAGTCAATCTCTTTCCCTTTAAAATTCACACCAGTAACCTCAATTATCTCTTTCTCATCCATAGCCTTCTATTGGGAACTAGTCCAAAGGAACAAAAACTATTTACATCTCTAATAGCTTCTCTGGTAATCAAACGTGCCTTATCAATCCACAAATATTCATCATGAATTCTACTCAAAACTATTTGAATATACTTCTCAAATTCAAACAAGGGAACCTTCCTCCAAACATCCAACTTTTTTTCAACTAATACTCTATAGGAATCATGGTTCTCTTTCAATTCACTTTCCCAAAGCATGTTCAACTAAACTGATGGCATATCTTCTACCTTATTGTAAACAAATGCATGAATATCTTATGTGGGAAACACTCTCAAAGGGATGCAAGAGAATGCACCAACAGACTATTTTGACACATTCCTCAAATATTTCTTCAAACTGACTTGCACTTTATCCGCACTACTCACAACCTTTGAATTATCCATTGCAAATAAAAAATGAAAGATTGTGCAAATAGGAATACCTCTGATGCCAATAAGAAATGTATAGATATCCTACTTCTAGATTTCACTTTGAATCCACTTGATTTCTTCGTCAAACCCTAAAACTTTGAATTTCATTTTAAACTTCCTTTGCACTTCTCTAAAAAAACATAAGCCTTAAGAATTATCTAAATTTATTCCTTCCATTTTCAATGATTTTGCAATAAATTCTTCAACTTGCAAGTATGTTTCCTTGAAAATTATGTATGCCTCCACTCTTTCAAATTCTACATATTTCATCCTTCAAACATGCGACTAAGAAAATACCCTTAATCTTGTTACCACATTAAATATACTTCAGTCATGATATGACACAAGTACCGATGAGGGGGTTTATTATATTTTTTGATAATTCCTCCCCCTTACCCACCACTTTTACTTAGAAATTGATGGGAGTTATCTGCACTAGAGGTCAGCACAAATAAGATTGATGATTCCTTTCTCCAAATCCTTTTCATTTCCTTTCTAGTTTCTTTTGGATCAATGATTTGATCATTCTTCTTTGTCAGATAGATATTTTTCTTTCTTCTATTGTCATTACCAGGGTATTCTATATTTTTACACTTACATAAAATAAAATTCTTCTTTCCATTTTCCCTTTTATTCAATAGAATAACTTTATGTCCAATCTTCTTACTCTTATAACACTTGCAAAGAATGATAAAGAATTATTCATTTTACTTTTTAGTCCTTTTCCTGAGGACCAAATTTCTTGCAGGAATAACAAACACCATTGAAAGATAAATACCTTTTAGCATCATGTCGCTTGACAGGGGCTTCTCTGTAATTTCTTCTTAGATCCTTCATTTTCCCATTTTTGTACCAAGTCTTCTTAGCATTCAATTGCTTTGCTCAAGAACTCTAATCTTCCTCAAACCCTAAATCACTCTTACTCATTTTTTATCTTTGAGAGGTAATCAATTCATCAAGCATCATTGAGCTTATCTTAAATTTGTCTTAAAACTTCTTTCCTTTTCCAAATCAAATCTCAAGATTTTTGCTTCTTCTTCTGGCTTTATGCATTCATCCATCTTCCTTTGAATTTCAATTTTATAACATTCTTTGGTTCTTTTCTTCTCACCTAATTGTTGCAACAAGAAAGAGATAACTTCTTCTCCTTCAACCAATAGATCACATGCTTCAACACTTTTACTTTGTATTTTTTCAATATGCTCATTTTCTTTCATCAACTTGTTCTTCAGATCTTCCATTTCTTCTAAATATTTGATAGATACTACTTCCGGAAGAAAAATTTCTTATACTCAAATTTTGGGACCTTCCTCAAGCTATTAGGCTTCTTCCGAGGAACCAAGCTCTAATACTAATTGTTGGACATCCAAAATACTGAGAGGGGGGCTAAATCAGTATTCAATAAAACCATATTAAGATCTATTTAAGCATTATCACAATTCTAACAAAATTAGCAAGAGAGAACATAAAAAAAAATCAATGCAACCATACACATGAACACCAGGATTTTTACATGAAAAATACAAAAAGGGAAAAATCACGATGAGGGTTAACTCACAATATATTATATTCAGATATAAAATATTACAAGGCTCACTGCCAAGACTCACTATCCTTGAAAAGGCTCACTGCTTGAGTACAAAACATGGCTAACTACCAAGATACAATGATAGTGGCTCACTACCAAAAGATTGAACTAATAGGATACACCTTCAATGTGCAAGGTTCAGTTCCACTAAAGCTCATAATATGAAGTACTACCTCACACAGTATTCTCTCAACAAAACTACATTGATCACAACTAATAAAGCATTTGGGCTTAGATCTTCACACACCTCTTAATATTTTCCACACTCACACTTACTTCTCATTTCACATTCACTACTCATATGTGTCCTCCTCATTCCATTCCTCAAAACATCTTATATATATAAGTAATCTTAATCATCAATTAGGTCAGCCTAATTAGATGAAAACAAAATAATCAAAACTTTCTTTGTTGGCACCATATATGATTTAAACATTTTTTCCATGTAGTGTATTATACCAAGTCATTTATCATCCATAAAATAAAACTAGTCTTCATAAAGTATTGCATACACTAAGTCGGCCAAGACTAGAAATCAATTCTCCAAACCAAAAAATAATCCTCAAAGAAAACACCTTCTAAATTTGAGAACACGTTAATTTCCCATCATACTACCAACATAGAGACTATCAACAAAATTGCAGCATAAGATTGTTCACCTTAATAAAATGTGGAGTCTCCCACACAATATGCCAAGCAAGGAACAATAGTAGAATACAAAGTTGAACTCTATCAAATATAACTTTCTACTCACAACAAAAAACATCTCAAGATCCAGGATATAGCTATCTAAATGAGTCAAGAAAATATGGTTAAGAGATTAGAATCATATCAGATCTTTTGGTGAATTTCAGACTCAAATACCAACACATCGATCCATCATAAAAGGGTATTACTTGCATAGAATAGCATCTGTTAAACCAAGTAGACTTCCCATATAGTTATCATCATGTTGACATCAATGACAATATGGGAACAATCAACACAAACCATCCATACTTCATGCTCATGCTGTAGGGCTCCCAATAGTATGTGAAAAAGATTATCTACTAAGCGGAGAAACAAGAAGAAAAATATCAAGAAGTGTATTCAAAGCTAGTGTGCTGTATTTCATGATTTTTCACATTATGTTTTTCCATCAATGAAAAAGGGGGAGATTGTTGAAAGAATGAAGGAATTGTCATTGATGTCAACTGGTCAATTGGTTATCAACTAGTTGCTATGGATGTTGGTTGTTAATGTCGAGGATATTGAGAAAATTGTATTAAAGAAAGGTTGCAAGTGTTTAGTAGTTTCTCTCTGGGTTTTGCTCCTATGTTTGTGTGGTTTTGATATGTCGATCATGTTTTTTGGAAGCTGCTATATCTAGATTTTTAGCTTTTGATTCATTGTATAGTGCAAGTTATGTTCACCAATTGTGAACTGTGGTTTTTTGTGTTTCTGGATGAGGTATGGGAGAAATGTTGTTGGTCTAGATTTCTCTTTGGTAAAGTCTTGTGAATTGTGGCTCTAGACTTAAGTTGTTATGATTGTGTTCAAGATAATATCGGTATCTAGAAGGATCGTGCTTAATTTTTCTATGTGTTTTACACTAGTTTGGCTAACCTTGTGTTGAACACTACCTTTGGAATTGATGTAGCATGTTGGGACCTATTTGGGTCCTCATCAAGTGTGTGTTTGGATTTCCCTCATTCTAATTCCATCCTAGGATGTTTTGGCACTAACCTAATTTGAATTTATTGATGGATGGGTGACTTTGGATATGTTTCAAAGTTGAAGATGGTATAAATACAAGATGAGTTAGTGGTGAAAGAAAACAAGAGATAAGTGCAAAGAAATAGAGTAGATAAATGTGAAGAAGATAGATGTGAAGCAGATGTGAATCAATGGGTGTATGTGATATGAGTGTGGAAGATCAATGTGAAGCCTAAATGTTGAGTTTTTGGATGTAGTGAGCTAAAGGTGTACTCTATCATACATGCATGTTTGTAAGTGGTTCAGAAAATTATGGTGTAAATCTCTATTGCATTGAGATTGTATTCTCTTTGTAACATATCTCTTCTATCTTCTTTGTATCTCTGTGGCAATGAGCCCTCTGGGTGGTTAGCCTTGTTGGATAGTGAGTCCTAATCTAGACAGTGGGTCCTTGTTTTGGTAGTGAGCCTTGTTTCTTAGGAAATGAGCCTTTCTAATCATTTTGATACTCTCTATAGTGTGAGTTAATCCTCACTATGGTTTTTCTCTTATTGGGTTTTCCACATAAATCTGGTGTTGTGTTTGTGTGATGATTTTTAGTTTCTACACTTGCACTTAATGTTTAATCATTTTAGCACTATTAAGGATTTTTTCCAGTGAAATATTTAAAGGTTTAAATTTGTTACAATTGATTTTCCCCCCTCTCAGTTGTCTTTTTCAATAGGAAGATGTTCAAGAGCATCCCTTTGCCATTGATGTCAAAGGGGGGAGAACTCTACAAACACTCAAGGAGTTGGAGATAATTGTGCAAGTGCTCATTAGTTGGTTCTAATCATTTGGGGCATTTGTTTTTGCCATCAATGACAAAGGGGGAGATTTTTGGAATAATGTTGTCATTGATTTCAAAGGGAAGATCAATGGTGAGCTTGGATGTTATTATTCTTAGTGGATATGTTTCTAGAAGAGTTGGTCTAGAATGATGAAGAGAAGAGCATGTATTTGAAAATGTTGTAAAGTTGCTCAGAATGTTGTCAAAGGGTAGATATATGGTGTGCCTTGATGTCAAAGGAAAGATTAAAAGTGACATGGATTTGATTCCACAAGAATTGGTGAAGGTTGATGAAGGAAGGAGCATGTTTTGCAACTACTCCAAATTTGCAATGTTGTCATGCAATATTGCTATAGTGTTGTAGAAGTTACTTTCAAAGGTTTACGAAGGAATTTGACTATAGCTATGACATGGGATTTTTTAGAGGATTCATTTGGTCTATTCTACATGATTTGAAGATGTCATATGTTCTTAGGATTGATTTATTTGTGCTCTCAAATAGAATTAGGGTTTTCCAATTAAATCCTAAGTGTTGCATTCATGGCTTTCACTAGATTTTATATTTTGACAGTGACTATTTATCGGTGGTTGTAGGTTACTTAAGTTATTACTTAAGTCATTGGGGTTGTTGGTGTGACTAGCCCCCTCACCTAGTGTTTACCGACTCGACAAATATTTGATGACCTTAATATTTCCTAAGTCAAGCATCTAATATTTATCCTCGACATGATCAATGGTTGTGGTTGAGGATTGAAGATCGATGGCCTCCCCATCATCCCACTTCATATGTGGTGGGTCCTTGTTTTTCCCCATGAGATAGTGGGAAATAGTGGAGATTGAGTGATAATGATTAGATGGTGCACGTGGTATGTATGGTGATACTGGATAAATTGTAAGGCAACAAGAGTGGAATATGACATCATCATAGACAGGTGGTGCATTGTGATTGAATCACTTGTGTCATATAAATCAGCCAAGGCTATCAACGATGAAGCTTGATCAATGGTTTTGATCAAGCCTATCAGATCAAACGGTGCCTGCCATCATGTTGAGTATATGGTGGGTCCTCATCTAGCCCTATTGGATAAAGAGCTAGTGACATGTGTCAGGTAGGACCACATAAAATGTGAGGCAATGGAAGAACAAGACTATGTATATTATAGGACCCGTATGGCAACAAGCTTAGCTAGTGGAAAGTGACATCATGGAGGACATGTGGCAGGATATCGTTTGACTACTTCACATTGTTGTTGTGAAGCAAAATGAAGGAATCCTTTGAGAAATGAGCAATGAACACTGGAGATCAATGCATGGAGGATCTAATGGATATCATTGAGGTACTTCACATCGAAAAAATGAAAATGAATACCCTTGATGAAGGAGTGATGCATTATGAGGATGTGATGGATGACAAAGATTAAGAGTTGAAGATCTGATGGTGATCACTAAGGTTCTTCACATCCTGATTAACTTCTCTTTTCCCACAAATGAAGTTGCAATAGGAAAAGTGGATGTGATGGGTAGTCAATTGTGGAGATTGAGAGAAGGTGATTAGATGGACATTGTTGCACCACTTCCCATCGCAGATTTAATGTTTTGTGCCCCAAGTGAAGATCTGATGGGTTATGTGAAGTAATAATCATGAGATGGATATCAATGGAGGTTGTTTAAATGAAGATGATTGAATTGCTACGATTTAAATATGTTGAGGTGAAGAAGGGCCAAAGGATCATGGTGCAAAGACAAGAGATTGACGACCTAGGTTTGAAGTTGAAGGTCACAAATGGCTAGGTTTGTGTGAACATGGTTTTTGAATGGTAACTAACACAAAATGAAATTAAATGTTCTACTTACTCCAATGACCAATTGATTGAATATTTGATTTGTAGGGTGGTGACATAGCTTGCAAAGTGATCGATATCATAATCGAATCACATAATTAGGAGAATGGATTTAATGTATTCTAGGTTTAGGTTTTTATAGACCGCCATGATATTTGATGAATTAGATTTGAAATTGTTGATGGTATGTGGCTTCATGTACATGCAGCTTGCTAGAGAAGATTTTGTGTGAAGGAAACCCTAACATAGAACTTTCCAGATTGTAAAATTTGAATATACAATTAATCTAGACGGTGGTGCATTGCTCGAGATAGGGTTTTGAATTTCGGTGAAGAAAATAGCAAAAAGAAGATAGTCAAATAATTGTCTAAGTGTAGTGAGTGTGTATGAATGAGAGAGTAGTGTGTTGAGCTACAAGCAGAGAATGCAAAAATTATGGATGAGTATAACCCAAACAAAAATTAGAGATCTTCATTAGGGTTAACATTCAAGGTGTAGAAAAGAAAGAGTGCAGAGAAGCAGACAAAGAATGCACATTTTGAGGTAGAGTGAAACCCAAAAAAGAAGGAGAAAATCATTAAGGGTTTGCATTCAAGGTGAAAAACATAAATGGGGAGAGTGTAGAGTAGAGAGAGAAGTGAAGAAAAGTGCAAAGGTATGTGTTTCTAATTTTGTAGCAGTAGTAGTAGAGAGAATGTCTATATAGATGTAGAGTAAAGCTTAAGCAGGTACATATCAGACTTGTAATAGAGAACAAGATTCATTTGAATCATTTTTATTTTTCTTTGTAAATCTGATTGGTTGGTGCCATCAGATAATTGAGTTGGTGCTTAGTGTAGGGGATTGGTGTCTCCTTGTATTTGGTGCTCCTAAAACTAGGGGATTGGTGTCTCCTTAGGGTTGGTGCCCTTAAAATTTTTAATAAGATATTTTTATTGTGATGTTGGATTTGAGCAATAGACTCAAGAAACTTTTTTCATCGTGGTTTTTCCCATCTTGGGTTTTCCATGTATATCTTGTGTTTTAGGCTTTTGTGTGCATGTATGTTTATCTCTATGTTTGTTTTAGTAAATCTTCATAAAGATCTTAAGGAAATTAATCTACATAAATTATTTAGAGTTATTTTTAATTGATCTACTGATTCAGCCCCCTCTCAATAGATTTTTGCATTCCAATAGTACCTCTTTGTCTCTTTGTACCTAACTCTCCACATCTCTAATTATTTTTTCTCCCTATCTCTAATTATTCCTTCTCCCTATCTACATATCTCCCTCCCTCTCTCCCTAAATCTCTTTTTTTCTCTCTCTTAAAACATCTTTATCTAGGTTGTAATTCACTCATGTTTCTATGAATAAAATATCTCCTCCTACTCAAACAGTCATCTTAGTAGGAGAAAGTGTGTTATAATTTTCTCATGTTCCTATGAAGATAAAATCCTCTTTGTATCTCTCTTCATATTTATTTCCCTCCATATATTTGTCTCTCCATCCCTCTCTCACACTCCTCCATCTATCTCTCTCTAATGCGCTCTCACTTCTATGAAGAATTTAGAGTTGAGGGTATAGGTTTTAGTGTTAAGGGTTCAAGGTGCATCTCCTAACATGTTTAGGGTTTAGGGTGTAGGGTTTATGGTCGATGATAAAGGATTGAAGTTCTACCTACCTCTTTATATATCATCTCACATCTCCTCTCTAATCACATCCCCATCTCTATTGTCTCACTTCTCTCTCCCCATAGATCTACCTCTCTTTATCTAATTGAGTTCTCTCTCCACTATCTACCTCTTCATCTCAACTTTCTATCTCCCCTTCCTACCTCTCCCTCCCTCCCTATGTAGATCTTTGTTCTCTTTATCTCACATCTCTCTCTTTCTTATCCACCTCTCCCTCCCTCCCTATGTAGATATCTCTTCTCTCTATCTCACTTATCTCTCTTTCTTATCTACTTCACCATCCCTCCCTATGTAGATCCCTCTTCTCTCTATCTCACATCTTCTCTCTATCTCAAATATCTCTAAATTATTCATTATTTAGGTTGTAGGGCCTATGGTTTATGGGTTTAGGGTTGATGATTTATGATGGAGAGTTGAGAGTTTAAGGGTTTAGGTATTAAATTTAATTATGTAAGATTCAACACATTAAATTATTAATGTTGGGTTTTAGGGTTTAACATATAGGGTATAAGGTTTATTTTTAGGATTTAGGTTGTAGGGTGTAGGTTTTACGATTGATGATATAGGGTCTAGGGTTTATGGATATGGTTTAGAGTTGAAGGTATATTATATAGGGTTTAGGGTTGATTTTATATGGTTGAGGGTTTATTATATAGGCCTTAAGGTCCAAGGTTGAGGGATAGGGTTTAGGGTCAAGAGGGTATATAGTATAGGTTTGAGGGTTGGGAGTTTATCTTGTGGGTTTTAAGGCCTAGGGTTGAGGGATAGGGCTTAGGGTTGAGGGTATAGGGTATTAGGTTGAGGGTATAGGGTTTATGGTTGAGGGTTTAGGATTGAGGGTATAGGGTTGAGTATATGGTTTATGGTTGAGGGTATAGGGTATAAGGTTGAGTATATGGTTTAGGGTTTAACCTTTTGGCTTTAGTTCCTAGGGTTGAGGGATAAAGTTTAGGGAAATTATAGTATAGGGTATAGGGTTTGGGGTTACGGGTGTAGAGTTTAATATTGAGTCACACATCTCCCCCTTTGTTCTCTTTATCTCTCTCTATCTTACATATGTCTCTATCTCTACCTCTTAGAACAACAAATATAAACACTTAAGATGAAAATGTAATGATGAGAAGATTCTTAGAATAATAAATATAAAGACTTAAGATGAAAATACAATGATGATATGAGTTGGATGGACATGAAGATCAATCGATCATCTTAATACATTGAGTGTAGAGACATATGGAAGAGATAGATAATGAATATGCACATAAAATCCATGATTACAAAAGAGAAAAATGATGGTGACACAAAATAAGGGATGGGATGGGATTAGGTGTACTTGGAATGCAATAATTGAACTACAATGTAGAGAGCACTTAAATTGATAATGCATGTGATACTATGTACTAGGGTACGAGGAACCAAGGTGGATGTGTATCACATACATATGACTAACACAAAAAACACACAAGTTGATCCAACATCCTAAAAAGTCATGAAGAGCTTTGGAGGGGCTAATGTTGAAAAACCACAATCACAAGAAGATGCCCTAGTGTAACACAAGATCACAATAAATCTTGGTGGGTACAACACTAGACAACTAAGAAAATGTGATCACAAAAAGCCAAGACATGCCCATGTTTCTACCACTTAAAGCACACCATGATATGATGGATTGTGGAAACCTCAAGTAGGTAGAGTAGGAAGCTCAAAAAAAAAAATTGAAAGCACCCCAAAAATAATAAGAGATCTCAAATATCCTTTGCCATAAGGATGAAAATTGGGATGATATGGTTTGATATAAGGAATGATATATCCCATCAAGACTAAAGATGGATGGGATAGATCCTAGGATTCCTATGACAAGGGATAATCAATATAATTGGAATTTGAGGGGGTTAAAAAAATTTGTAGGCACTTGCTTGAGAACCTATGACCAAAATATACAAGGTATAGGAACCTTGAGGGTTGAATGTACTTAGTTTAGGGTAGAGATTATAAGCTTTATGGACTAGGGCTAAGTGTAGGGTTTAGGGTTGAGGGTATATGATATAAGTTATAGGGTTGAGGGTATAGCATTTAGTATTGAGTGTATGGGGGATCAAGGGTTCAACCTATAGGCTTTAGGTCCTAAGGTTGAGGGATATGGTTTAGGGTTTAGGGTATATGATATAGGGTTTATGGTTGAGTGTATATAGTTGATGGTTTATTATATAAGCCTTAGGTCATAAGATTGAGGGATAGGATTCAGGGTCAAGAGGGTATATGGTATAGGGTTGATGGTTTTTCCTATAGGCCTTAGGGCCTAGGGTTGAGGGATAGGGTTGAGGGTTGAGGGTATAGGGTTTAGGGTTGAGTACATGGTTAAGGGTTTAACCTATTAGATTTAGTTCCTAGTATTGAGGGATAAGGTTTATGGTATAGGGTATATGGTTGAGTATATGGTTAAGGGTTTAACCTATTAGTTTTAGTCCCCTAGATCTACCTCTCTTTATCTAAGCTCTCTCACTACACTATCTACCTCTCTCTCTATCTCAACTTTCTATCTATCTCCTCTTCCTACTTCCCTCATCCTTCCTTATCTACCTCTCCCTCCCTACCTATGTAGATCTCTCCTCTCTCTATAGGGTTTAGGGTTGAGAGTATAAGATTGAGTGATAAGGTTTAGGTTTAAGGGTATAGGAACCATGAGGGTTGAAGGTATAAGGTCTAGGGTAGAGTGTATAAGCTTTACGACCTAGGGCTAAGTGTAGGGCTTA
The DNA here is from genome assembly GCA_007258455.2 of Sequoia sempervirens. Classification (NCBI taxonomy): domain Eukaryota; kingdom Viridiplantae; phylum Streptophyta; class Pinopsida; order Cupressales; family Cupressaceae; genus Sequoia; species Sequoia sempervirens. The sequence continues at coordinate 541,164,139 of VDFB02047230.1, forward strand.
GGGTTGATGGATAATGTTTAGGGTTGATAGTATAAGGTATCTAGGGTTTAAGGTTATGGGTATAGAGTTTATAGTAAAGTGTATAGGTTTTAGGGTTAAGTGCATAGGGTTTTCATAAATTAAATTCATTGTAAGCCCAAAACTAAGTAAAACACATACATGTTTTGTTAAGTTAAAATAATATACATGTTTTGTAAAGGTAGATCCACTATTCTAAGCCAAAACTAAGAAAAACACATACATGTTTTGTAAGTTAAAATAAATCCATCATTATAACTCAAAACTAAATAAAACACATACATGTTTTTGTAAGTTAAAAGAACATGGATGTTTTGTAAAGGTAAATTAATTGTTAAAACTCAAAACTAAACAAAACATGTACATGTTTTGTAAAGTTAACAGCACGTACATGTTTTGTGGAGTTAAAAGCATGAGGTCATCGCCAAACTAGAAATTGGCCAGGTGTGTGAGGAGAGAAATGTTGGGGTGGCAGGTATGTGAGGTGTTGGATAATCTGAAATTCTCATTACCCAACACCATGTCAATCACCATCTTTAATCACCATTTTTGCTCGACTCTAAGGTAAGAAAATGGTGGTTGCAATTCTCAGTACCCAACACCTTATCAATCACCATCGCTACTCGACATGGAAATCCTTGGTACTGAGAAGATTGATCATGGGATGGTTATACTATTTAATCATCACCATGGTGAATATGCACATTATAGTGGAGCAATGATGGTGAAGCCTAGCCAATTTCCAATTTGGTGATGACCTCATGCTCATCCAATCATGCAACTATTATCGAGGCTAAGAGAGTTGCATGTTAGAGTAACTTTGAAGGTACTACAAATCAATGTTATTAGACATGTTAGCATGAATAAGGACAAGCATGGGCACTTTCCAAATCCCAAAAGATATGAACAATCCTAGCTATCTTGTCTTAGAACTTAGTGTTTTTTCCAACATCCATAGAAAATTCAACTATCTTTGTAACACCATGGTTTATTGTTCTATACTAGCTAGCTTGTCAAGGAAGCTTTGACATAGCATAAATAAGGAGGGAAGGAGATTTAAGGGGAATAAAATGGCTTGTTGTCACTTTGGTGTTGTGTGCAAGTTCCTTCAGGAGTCATGCAAACAAGTTGGAAGATTATTTAGCCTACGTGAAGAAGTCGTGAGGGATGTTGTTATAGATTGTTGGTCCCTCAGCCAATGAGGGTAGTCATGTCCATAATGGCCTGGTATATGAGCATTTTTGTATGAAAATTATGAAAGTGATGGACTCCCACTAGTGGGGCATTCATATTTGTAGACACTTGGTTGCTCCAACCAATAAAGACACAGTTATGTCTACTTTGGAAGGCTTCCCTATTTCACTCGGGTGTGGTTTTGCAGGTGATTTTCTAGATGTTGGCACTCTTATGAGAGGTGGGAATGCCAAGATGGCTTTGAGTCTGTATAAGTTTGGAGTAGAGGTGAATGATATGAAGGGTTTTGAGAGATTATTGAGCATTAATTGAGATTTAATCTCCACTTCTACTATATCTCGGTGTGGGGAAATTTTTGAGGGTTTGAGGTTCATCATGCACAAATATTTGTAAAATATTTATAAAATCTCTCTTTTATAATAGTTACATTTGAGCATTATTATACTTGTCATGTCTCCTATTATTGGATGGAATGAATTTGTAGATTTATAAATAATGAAATTTAAAAAAATAAAATAAAAATTATTATATTATATTGTATTTATATTATATTATACTATATTATATTATATATAATATATTATAATATAATATAATATAATATGATAGTCATTAAAACACACACACATTTTGTTTTTATAAAACCATGTGCACATTTTGTATTCAAATAATGTGTTCATGTTATGGGTCAAATTTTTGAGCCATAATGGGATCATGTTATTCAATTTTTTTCAAAACATGAATGTGTTTTTATTGTTTTTGGGCATTTGGCCACTTTTTGTGCCCCATCTTGGTACACATGCCTGAAACAAAAGCACCAATTTATCAAACAGTGGTTCCAATTTACCAAATAGTAGCATCAATCTACCAAACAAAAGTGTTGATCTATACCTCCACAAAATGCCTCATTTCACTCCATTGTATATGATGGGTATGTGCAGGATCATAAGAGTTAGGCAACTTGACATAAAAATTTGAATAAGTTATTTATATTATTTCCAAAATATGTAAGAATAGAATCTGTAGCAAATTGAATATAGTTTCTAAACTACTAGGTTTATTTAAAAAAATAAAAAATGTATTTGGTGAAAATTTGAAATTTCAATGCAGTAACTTAAATTTTAGGAAAAAATAAGTTTCTGTCTAACTACCCTAACCATAATAAAATGATAATTTTTTTATAATATTTTAGATATAAGTAGAGGACTCATGTCTAGATGTGATGCATATTTTTTGTAATTTTTTTCCAAGTAAATAATTAATTATGATTTTTTATTACAACTTTTAAAAAATATAAAAACTCATATGTCTCACCACCTTAACTTGGTCAAAACTTCATGATTTTTTTTTTTTAATCCTATAGTATGCAAAGCATAGAATGTGACCCATGTTTCAGATTCAAAAAATATGATACTGTTTGAAAGCTATAGATTTTTTTGAATTAGCCTATCAATCAAGACATTAGTCGTAATTCAAATAGAAAATGAATAATAATTATTTATTAAATTCAAATTAAAGCATAATTTATATTGGTGGAAAGCTAAGAATCTCCTTTAGAAACCTTTTTCATTTTATCAATTTTGGGTTAAAAAAAAGTCGTTAGCCACATACCCTACACATACCCATCATATCACCACTTTTTGGTCCATCATAATCCTGCACATACCCTAATATGATGTAAAATAATTGATGCAAGTTTCTCTCCAAACATTAGCATAACCTATACTAGAAAATGGATGAAATATTATAGACTGAATGTAAGATTGTGGATTGTTTGAGGGCATGGATGATGATCGATTTATATCTTTCACCTCATGTCAATCAACAATGGAGAATGATTTGAAATATTGATGGATGCGATTGATTAAGATGACATAAGAAATGTGCACACAACATGTGTCATGAAGGGTGTGATTGATGAGGGAAGGAAGAGTGTGGATGAGTGAAATGAAAGTGATAGTAAATATAAGTTGATTTTTTAGTCGACTCACTTAGAAGAATATAAATAGAATTAAATAAATAAGTTTATTTAATTTCATGCACGTATTAGAAAAAAGTATATTTAGGAAAAAAATATTTAATTTTATTATATTTAAAAGAATTGAAGATAGAAAAAATAACTAAATTAATTTGATTAATAATAGATGAAATGTTAGTTAATTAAATAATTAATATGGATAAGAGAAATATGATGAATTAATGAAATAACTAAAAATTATTTAATTAATGTTGATGATGGAAAAATTATGAATTAATTAAATAATTAAAAAGTATATAATTAATGTGAATGATGTGTTAGTTTAATTAAATAATCAAAATTATTTAATTAATATTGATGGATAATCTGATGAGAAATGATGATAAGTTAGGTGGAATGTGTTAGTCATTTTTAAGTGTCTACAAATTGTATGAACCTTTCTACTCATGAATAGAAAGTATTGCCAATACATCAACCCTTCACTAATTTGGACCAAAAAAGTCATTTTATCCTATTATATATTCTGTTGGTATGTGGCGACTGATCATGCTATACTATATAGCCCATGGTATACTGTACACCCTGGCCCCCCATCCTCGCAGGGGTCCGGGCCCCCCGGGTGGACCGAGAAAAATTTTTCCTACTTTTCGCGATCACCAAAAAGGGAAAAATCAATGAAAAAGAAAAATCCAATTTTGTAGAACCCGAAAATCTGGAAGCTTCTAAGCTTGGTAAAAAGGGGTTCGGATGGGTATTACTGTATGATGAAAAACGCGATTATTCGCAAGATTGTAATAGGTTTTCACTGGATAATAAAAGTATTGGATGGCTGCGGTTTGGTGGATGTAGCCCAGATTGGGTGAACCACGTTAAATTCTGTGTTATGATTTATTCTGTGAATGTTTAGTTTCTCTGTTTTTGTTTATTAAATCTGCATTTAATTGTTAGATCTGCTATCTCTAACCCTAACATATTCTATTACACAATTAAACAGTGGGAGATGAACTACTAACCGGTATGGATTATGGTTATTCCTTGCAACTTCACAAAAGATTTGAGATAGCCTAATAAGAATATGTTTGATTGTTTCCTTTGAAAGTATTAAATTGATAACCATTTTGTCCAAACCACTTTTATATTTTTAACTTATCTAAATGGGGTTATAGATTTAAATATTGTAATTGGGAAGGCATGAGCTATTCAATGTGAAAATCTAAAGTTGACCCAATATATTTGTTGAGTTGACAAAATCCTTCTCGGTAAAGAATGAATCATCTTTTTCAAACATTACTTCTCCTTTACATCTATATTATATTATTTTATATACATAACAACAAAATTCATTTTTAACTTTGCTTCTCCTTTACATCTATATTATATTTTCTTAGTATACAGGACAACAAAACCCATTTTTAACTTTACTTCTCCTTTACATCTATATTATATTTTCCTCGTATACAAGACAACAAAATCCATTTGAGTTGCTATCTAAAATGAACTCCCAACTCTTATTGTTTAAACAACTTTTATATTCTTTCTCTACCATAATAAAACACTCAAAACTAATCAACCAAAATACTCTCATATACATCTATACTATGTATTAATTATTATTCTCATGAGAGACAAAACATTAATAGCTTCCAATGTTATTAGATTTCCACAATCCATAAGAATATGAATAGTAGTTTCTGGATTCGATTGTGTAAGGTTTTTTGAATCAACATTTCAAATCACACTTTGTGATCCATCATCAGGATAGAGAGCTTAAGGATATGAAAAAATGGTTTGTTGCAGACCCAACAGGTATAAAAAGAGGTAGAAGGATGTTAGAGGGATAAGGGGCACAAGGCCCAAGGGATGGCAAGAAAGAAAATTAATAATATTGAAAATAAAATTAAAAATAAAGGAGTCAATTGACCAATAAAAGAACAAATGACCATATAAAGAGATGCAAACAAATGAGAAAGAAGAAGCACCAAAAGACCAACTATATATTCTATATTAATATATCTTTATTAGTGTAAAGATATATTAATAAAGATGGAGGATAAAAATCAAACTTGTTACAATAAAGAAATTGATAAATATGGAATATATTAATATAGTAAATATATTAATATTAAAATAATTTAATAAAGATGGAGGATAAAAAAACAAGATAAGTATAACAATAAAAATATATCAATAAAGATGGAGAAAAAATCAAACTTGTAATAATAAAGAAATTGATAAAGATGGAATATATTAATAAAGAGAATATATTAATATTAAAATAATTGAATAATGATGGAGGATAAATTAGTATAAGTGTAACAATAAAGATATGTTAATAAAGATAAGAATCAAACTTGCAAAATAAAGAAATTTGATATATTCACTATATTAAAGAATTTGATAAACCAAAAGTAGCAATAAGGAAATCAGATTAATATGCTTTTTATTAATTAATATATAAGTATGTTACGTACATATATTTAAAGATTTAAATAATAATATGTATAAATATATGAGTGTATTGCACAAATTAAAAATATTAATATATTTAAGTATATTAATTATATTAATATATTTAAATAATTTAAATATCTTAACATATTTAAATAATTTAAATATCTTAATATATTTTTAATTAATATTAATATAATACACTTAAATATATTAATATTCAAGTATTATTATATTTAAGTATAACAATATTAATGCACTAATATAATACAATTAAATATATTAATATTTAAGTATTATTATATTTAAATATATATTAATATCTTAAGTATTATTACATTAATTAATATTAATATAATAATTTAAATATCTTAATATATTTTTAATTAATATTAGTATATACACTTAAATATATTGATATATTAAGATATGTTAATATATTAATTAATATTTAATATACTTTAATATGCTTAACAATATGAATAAATTTGCACAAATTAAAAAATATAAATATATTCAAGTATATTAAATATGTTAATATATTTAAATAATTTAAATATGTTAATATATTTAAATAATTTAAATATGTTAATATATTTAAATAATTTAAATATGTTAATATATTTAAATAATTTAAAGATGTTAATATATTTAAATAATTTAAAGATGTTAATGTACTTAAATAATTTAAAGATGTTAATGTACTTAAATAATTTAAATATGTTAATATATTTAAATAATTTAAAGATGTTAATATATTTAAATAATTTAAAGATGTTAATATATTTAAAAAAAATAAATATGTTAATATATTTAAAAAAATTAAATATGTTAATATATTTAAAAAAATTGAATATGTTAATATATTTAAAAAAATTGAATATGTTAATATATTTAAATAATATAAATATGTTAATATATTTAAATAATATAAATATGTTAATATATTTAAATAATATAAATATGTTAATATATTTAAATAATATAAATATGTTAATATATTTAAATAATATAAATATGTTAATATATTTAAGTAAATTGAACATATTAAACTATTTAATATTTCTAAGTATAACAATATATTGAAATATATTAAAAATATTAATATATTTAAGTGTATTATATTAATGATTAGATATATTAAATGTACCAAAGTATTAAATAAATTAAAATGTTAAACAAATAAATAAATTAATAAAATTATTTAATAGATTAATATATTAGAAATGACAATATATTAATATAGGATATATAATAATGAGCAAAGGCGAAGGACACAACAAAGGAGGAAGACCTTAAAAAGCCACAAAAAGAGGAGAACAAGGCAAGTGACCATGAACCTAAAAGAAGGGACGGAAATAAGAGAGTCGAGGGGGAGGAATGAAAGGACACGAAATGTAGGAGAGAGGGGAGCGGAACAAGATGGAAAAAACAAAGGTACAAAGAGGAGGAAAAAAGGAAGCAAACAAAAGCAAGAGACCTTAGAGCTCCAAAAAAAAGGTTGGACGGGAGAAAAAAAGAGGGATGGGGGACACGGGGGAAGGAGGGGGAAGGGAAGCACCGAGGGGGAAAGGAGGGTCTAAGATCGGGGGGGGGGATGGAGGTTTTTAAGGGAATACAAAAGAGGCTTGCAAGAGAGACTTAAACTCCACCCTTCATTGCGATTAAGGTTGTTGGGGTGATTGATGATTTGAATGGCTTTTTTGAGCTTCCTCTTGTGGAAGTTATCTTCAATAAACAAGATTTGAGTGTTTTCTAAACAGATATGGTGTTTGGTTGAAGAGGAGTGCTCGGCTAGGGCTGATTTTAAAACACGTTCATGATTTATGTCAACACCATGCTCTTTGATTCTTGTATTGAATGAGCGACCCGTTTCACCAATATAGGGAGTGCCACAAGAGCAAACCACTTTGTAGACTCCAGATTTTTGATATATGTTTTTAGGGTCTTTGAGAGGTGGGATGCGGTTTCTTAGCGTAGAAAAGGGCTTGAAAGCACATCGAAGGCCTTTTTTAAGAAGGATTTTTGAGATTTTATGGGAAATGCCTTCCACAAAGGGTAAGGAGGCACTTGGGAAGAGGAGTTGGATTTGGAAGAGATAGAAGAGAAGAAACAATGTTTGGAATGGTTGAGGGCTCTGGAGATTTGTTTATTGGTATAACCATTTAGCCTAAAGACTAGGCGAAGATTCTCCAACTCTTGGGTTAAGTTTTCTTCATCGCAGATACGATAGGCTCTTGTGGCAAGAGTTTTCAAAATTCCAAATTTTTGGCTAGGATGATGATGGGAAACAAGGGATTTGACTTTTTAGACAATTTTGGAGCAAGGATTCTGAGAAACAACTTTATAACTGTTGACGTTAGAGAGAAGGTCAAGAATTTTGGAGATGTAGTCTGGTTTGTTCAACCGGACTACAGAGATTTGGCTTTATAACTTTTGGGAAACAAGGGATTTGACTTTTTTGACAATTTTGGAGCAAGGATTTTGAGAAACAACTTTATAACTATTGACGTCAGAGAGAAGTTCAAGCATTTTGGAGATGTAGTCTAGTTTTTTCATGACAACGGTGGCATTTCCTTTGTCATATTTAGCAATGATTAGACCAAGAAGCATCTGTTACCTTCTAAAGAGGTGACCCCTCATATATATGGGGCCCCAAAAATTCACAAAGTCGGTGTTCCTTTAAGACCCATTGTGGACACCATAGGTTCTCCTACTTACAAGTTGGCCTCCTTGGCCAAATTAATCTCTCCACTCATGGGAAAATTCGACTCCTTCATCAAAGACTCTTCTCATTTCGTTCAATTTATCCGTGACATTAAATTAGAGAGTAACGACATCTTGGTGAGTTTTGATGTCACCTCCCTCTTCACCAAAGTTCCTATCCCCGATGCTATCGAGATCATTAAGCAAAAATTTAATGTAGAGATCGCCACCTTGGTGGAACTATGCCTAAGATCTACTTTCTTCTCTTTCCAAGATGTCATTTATGAACAGGTTGACGGTGTTGCCATGGGCTCCCCTCTCTCTCCCATCATTGCCAACTTGTATATGGAACATTTTGAAGAAATTTCCCTTAGGTCCTTCCCCCTCAAGCCAAGATGGTGGAAGTAATATGTCGATGACACCAATGTTTGTTGGCCCCATGGCCTTGACAAATTGGAAGAATTTCATGCTCACCTCAACAACATTGCTCTGTCCATCTCTTTCACCAAGGAGCTTGAAACCAATAACCATTTACCTTTTCTTGATGTATCAATCCTCAAAAAATATGATAGCTCCCTTGGTCGTTGGGTTTTCCGCAAATCAACCCACACTAACTTATACCTCCACTCCTCTTCCCATCATCATCCTAGCCAAAAATTTGGAATTTTGAAAACTCTTGCCACAAGAGCCTATCGTATCTGCGATGAAGAAAGCTTAACCCAAGAGTTGGAGCATCTTCGCCTGGTCTTTAGGCTAAATGGTTATACCAATAAACAAATCTCCTTACCCTAGTGCCTCCTTACCCTTTGTGGAAGGAATTTCCCATAAAATCTCAAAAATCCTTCTTAAAAAAGGCCTTCGATGTGCTTTCAAGTCCTTTTCTACGCTAAGAAACTGCATCCCGCCTCTCAAAAACCCTAAAAACATATATCAAAAATTTGGAGTCTACAAAGTGGTTTGCTCTTGTGGCACTCCCTATATTGGTGAAACGGGTCGCTCATTCAATACAAGAATCAAAGAGCATGGTGCTGACATAAATCATGAACGTGTTTTAAAATCAGCCCTAGCCGAGCACTCCTCTTCAACCAAACACCATATCTATTTAGAAAACACTCAAATCTTGTTTATTGAAGATAACTTCCACAAGAGGAAGCTCAAAGAAGCCATTCAAATCATCAATCACCCCAACAACCTTAATCACGATGAAGGGTGGAGTTTAAGTCTCTCTTGGAAGCCTCTTTTGTCTTTCCTTAAAAACCTCCATCCCCCTCGATCTTGACCCCCTTTCCCTCTCGGTCGCTTCCCCCCCTCCTTCCCTCGTGTCCCCCATCCCTCTTTTTTTCCCCTTTTGGGGCTCTAAGGTCTCTTGCTTTTGTTTGGTTCCTTTTTTCCTCCTCTTCGTCCCTTTGTTTTTTCCATCCTATTCCCCTCCCCTCTCCCCTACCTTTCGTGTCCTTTCATTCCTCCCCCTCGGCTCTCTTATTTTTGTCCCTTCTTTTAGGTTCATGATCACTTGCCTTGTTCTCCTCTTTTTGTGGCTTTTTAAGGTCTTCCTCCTTTGTTGTGTCCTTCGCCTTTGCTCATTATATATATCCTATATTAATATATTGTCATTTCTAATATATTAATCTATTAAATAATTTTATTAATTTATTTATTTAATTTATTTAATACTTTGGTACATTTAATATATCTAATCATTAATATAATACACTTAAATATATTAATATTTTTAATATATTGTTATACTTAGAAATATTAAATAGTTTAATATGTTCAATTTACTTAAATATATTAAATATTTATATTATTTAAATATATTAACATATTTATATTATTTAAATATATTAACATATTTATATTATTTAAATATATTAACATATTTATATTATTTAAATATATTAACATATTTATATTATTTAAATATATTAACATATTCAATTTATTTAAATATATTAACATATTCAATTTATTTAAATATATTAACATATTCAATTTATTTAAATATATTAACATATTCAATTTATTTAAATATATTAACATATTCAATTTATTTAAATATATTAACATATTCAAATTTTTTAAATATACTAACATCTTTAAATTATTTAAATATATTAACATATTTAAATTATTTAAGTACATTAACATCTTTAAATTATTTAAATATATTAACATATTTAAATTATTTAAATATATTTATATTTTTTAATTTGTGCAAATTTATTCATATTGTTAAACATATTAAAGTATATTAAATATTAATTAATATATTAACATATCTTAATATTTAAATATCTTAATATATCAATATATTTAAGTGTATTATACTAATATTAATTAAAAATATATTAAGATATTTAAATATTATATTAATATTAATTAATGTAATAATACTTAAGATATTAATATATATTTAAATATAATAATACTTAAATATTAATATATTTAAGTGTATTATATTAGTGCATTAATATTGTTATACTTAAATATAATAATACTTGAATATTAATATATTTAAGTGTATTATATTAATATTAATTAAAAATATATTAAGATATTTAAATAATTTAAATATGTTAAGATATTTAAATTATTTAAATATATTAACATATTTAAATTATTTAAATATATTAATATAATTAATATACTTAAATATATTAATATTTTTAATTTGTGCAATATACTCATATATTTATACATATTATTATTTAAATCTTTAAATATATGTGCCTAACATACTTATATATTAATTAATAAAAAGCATATTAATAAAGATTAAATATTTAAATATTAATTAATATATTTTATTTTTAAAATTATTAATCAATACATTTAGCATATTGAAATATATTAATATTTTAAATGATTTAAATATATTAATGCACCTGATTTCCTTATTTTGCTACTTTTGGTTTATCAAATTCTTGAATATAGTGAATATATCAAATTTCTTTATTTTACAAGTTTGATTCTTATCTTTATTAACATATCTTTATTGTTACACTTATACTGATTTTTATCCTCCATCATTATTCAATTATTTTAATATTAATATATTCTCTTTATTAATATATTCCATCTTTATCAATTTCTTTATTATTACAAGTTTGATTTTTTCTCCATCTTTATTGATATATTTTTATTGTTATACTTATATTATTTTTTCTATCCTCCATCTTTATTAAATTATTTTAATATTAATATATTTACTATATTAATATATTCCATATTTATCAATTTCTTTATTGTAACAAGTTTGATTTTTATCCTCCATCTTTATTAATATATCTTTACACTAATAAAGATATATTAATATAGAATATATAGTTGGTCTTTTGGTGCTTCTTCTTTCTCATTTGTTTGCATCACTTTATATGGTCATTTGTTCTTTTATTGGCCAATTGACTCCTTTATTTTTAATTTTATTTTCAATATTATTAATTTTCTTTCTTGCCATCCCTTGGGCCTTGTGCCCCCTATCCCTCTAACATCTTTCTACCTCTTTTTATACCTGTTGGGTCTGCAACAAACCATTTTTTCATATCCTTAAGCTCTCTATCTTGATGATGGATCACGGGGTGTGATTCGAAACGTTGATTCAAAAAAGCTTACACAATCGAATCCAAAAACTACTATTCATAACCTTAATAGCTTGCCATTTGTATATATTCTTGAATCCACATGTCCAAGAATATAATATTCTTTAGTTGAAATTGTCTATGTTTATGTTTGTTTCCTCAATTGAATTTGTCTTAAGTTATCTTCTCTCCATTTTCTCTTGACCAAAAACCTTGACAACTCTTCTACATTGCCTTGTCCACTTCTTATTTGTCAAGTTAGTTGAGAAGTATTCGCCTCTTGTGCCACTAAGCAGCAAATATTGAAGAAATAAAGGAAAATATTAGTCTTGCATGTTATGCCCATGCATGTGTATTCAACCCTCGTGCATACGTTAACCTATCCAAAATTTAGAAATATTTATAAAATAATGTATTTTAGTATAAACCAAATTCAAAGCCACGCTTCGTGACTTGGGTTCGTGTGGAAACCGAATAAATTTGAACAAGTTATTTCATGGATCTCTTGTAGTCAAAATCATGCTTTAACCATTAAAATAATTTTCCCACTTGCATTTAGAATATGTACTTCGTTGGACTTTTCGTGGTCTAATTTTGTTTTTTTAAATGCCGATTATTGTGAAACGGTTAGTTTTGTTTTATTCAGTTTTATTAATATATTACTTTAATCTAATTTATGTGTATATTTACAATTATATATATATACAATTCTGTCAGAATTTGATTGGTAGATCAAATTTTAATTTATAGGTTCTCAATTCTATAGGCATGGATGTCAAATAGGAAGCAATCAAATCAAAAAAATTAAATCTTGAAATCTATAGGTGGCCGATCAGTCAAGCATTTTTATTTTTCACCCTAGAGATCCTTTGATCATATGAATGACCAAGGGCCTCGGCAATATTTAGCCCCCAGTTGTATGGTCTATTAGGCCCTCGATTATACCCAACCCACACTGGCCTAAAATCAACAGTGTAAATCTTTAGATCAACATATCAATTATTAAATGATGAAATCAAAACTCGTGAAAATTTTAAAGGTGCTAGCATAAGTTCTTATGGCTGGGACCTCTTTAATTTCTTCAAGGAGGACTAGGAGAAGCTTGCTAGTGGAGAGGATCCAGTAACTTGAGCATGTTCCAATAGTTTTTATAGCATTTGTTGATTTAATGCCCAATATTTTTAACAATATTAGACCAATAGTTGTCACTTTAAAGTTGTTAGTGTTGATGATGATTGTCTATAATTGAATGAAATGTATTCCTTAGATCTAAAAAGCAACAAATCATGTGATGCCACATCAACACACCAATAATACATGACTTGGTGCACAACTATTGGTCTACTTTTTTTTGGACCTTTTTGGGCACCTTGACAAAAAACATGCTAATGTGGCATCAAATTTGATGATGTGGCCTTGAAACCTTAGTTATAAGCAGGGGACTTACCAAGTAAGTTGTAAAAAATTGAGAGTGATTTGAATTTTTCACATAGGATTTTGAGAAGCGTGAAGTTAGGGTGATCAACTACCGAGTCCTCTCCCCTATATAGTTTGATGTTCTTTTAGGTTTTCTTGTTTATATGTTTAAAAAAAAAATGTTCTTTGATGGTTAGCTACATGATTGTTGTTTCTCCCTAGAGTCCTTGACTCTATTTATTTTTTGAACCTTTTTTTTGTTGGGTCTTTTGTGTTTGGGTCCAACGCCTTATAAATGTTGTTTATTTAATAAAACACATCAATTATTAGATTTATTTTTAATTTATGTTTTTAATTTTTCATTAAATTTTCATGGTCTACCATCAATCTAATTTGACATAATTAAAAATTTCTTATATAAAATCTAAGAATTATATATATATATATATATATATATATATATATATATATATGATTTTGAGAGTTTTTTATATAAATTATTTTATTTTATCAAATTGGATTGATGGTAGGTCATGCAAATTTGATTTAAAATTCAAGGAAATTATTAAGATAACATTTGTCATATGACTTACAAATTTGAGACTCTAAAATTTATCCAAAGAATTCAAAGTATTTTTAAATTGAATCTAAATTTAAGATAGAAATGTTAGCACATTTCCAGCTAAATCTAAATATTACCACTCTTTTAACTCAACACGATTTTCTATCATTATTACTTTATAACTTATTATTAATTTGCACTCATCCATATTATATAATTTTTCAACTATTAAATGAAAAAAATAAAATATATCTATAATTTTATTTTATCAAATTATAATTTCTCTATTGGTAAGATAGTTTGAAGGAAGAGAGCTATATCAAAATTTTATGTTTTGATGTCTATATAATAATTTCAACAATATTCTACTATTAAGGTTTGGATTATTTTTAAGATGTACTAATTAAAAATGTATAAAATAATAAAGTCATTTTACAACTAATCATAAAGAACAATGGGTGAAATGAAATTAATTTTTTTAATATTTTGAGAAATAAATAGTCTTTTAAAGTGGATATGATTTTGTTTGAATTTTTTAAAACATTTGGGATGTTTGGTCATATATTTACTTGTGTAATATCATTTCAAAGTCTATTTACATTATATAATCTATATAAGAAAACAAACTAAAATTTATACAATCAACACATTATTTGTTTTTTATGTTATTGTTTTTTTCTTCATCTTCTTGCATATTCATAAATCTATTTAGATATAACTAAAATTCTTTGTTACAAATTTAAGGTTATAAGATAGTTATTTTTTACATAATTATTTTATATAAGAATTTTTTAATTATGTCAAGAGACATAATTATAATGGTAGCATATTGTAATGGAATAAATATGTTAACAAAAAAAAATTAGATTAAATTTGACACTTATTTACATGTCAATTTATTAATATTTAATAATAAGCATACTATTAATGATACCTTATTAAATAAAATAATTGGTGAATGAAACATAACAATTGGTGAATCTAGAGGATGAGAGCGACATCGGGTGGTGCTGTTGTAGGAAAAAAAATTTCAAATTTGGACAAGGCAGGAACCCCTGCTCCAAGGGATGGCATTAATGGTGGAGGTCAGGCTGACGATGGTTCTTTGGATGGGACTCCTTGTGGGTCCTTATGTATGGGTTTTGGAGCCATTCATGATCAGGATGGTACTTCTCCTAGCAAGGTGGAGGCTAAGAATGTGGCTCCTAAGGTAGCTGTCACTTTTGAAGTTGTCATTTTTGAAGCTGCTAAGGAAGCTGTCATTTTTGAAGTTGTCCTTTCTAAAGTTACTAAGGCTATTTTGTCTTCGGAGGATGGGAAGTCGTGGTCTTCTTTATTTGGGAGTAAGCTTAAGGAGAAAAGTTATTCTCCTCCTGTCGACTTCTTTTCTAATTCGTTTGAGGGAGAGTATTTGGTGTCAATGCTTGACTGCATTATTGATAAAGGTTTACTCTCCATGAAGCAAGTGTTGGGGGGAAAAATTTTGGGCCCCCATCCTAATATTGAATTGGTTAGAATGCTTGCTAAGAATCATTGGTTCCTGAAAGGGTAGGTGGAGATTGCGGCTCTCACAAAGAAGTTCTCCTTTTCTCTTACTTGCAATGAGGATTTGTTGAAGGTTTTGGTGGGTGGTCCCTAGCTTGTTGGTAAGTCAACTTTGGTTTTAAAGAAGTGGGAGGTTGGCTTCTCCCCTAGCTATTGTTCATTTGAATCTTCCCCTGTGTGGGTTCGTTTGTCTAGGCTCCTTCTTGAATTTTGGGATGAGCAAGTATTTAAGGGTATTGTGTCTACTTTTGGGCGTATGATTTCGATTGATAATCTTATAGCTTCGAGGTGCAAAATGGTTTATGCCCGGCTTTGTGTGATTTTGGACCAGACGATGGATCTTCCATCGATGATTAAGGTTAACTCAAAGCTAGGTGTGTGGGAGTAGTAGGTTGAGCTTGAATCTATCCCCTTTACTTGTTTTCACTGCAAGAAGGTGGGGCATTGGATGAAGAAGTTTCCATTGAATCCTATGGTTCCTCCTAAAAAGAAGACGGCTCCTCCCAAGGTTTCTAAAGTTTGGAAGGAGGTTGGTCCTAAGGCTATTTCAGAGAAACAGTCTCTAGAGGGAGAGCTTGTTAAGGGTGTGGGGCCTAAGGCTCCTGCTGTTGTTGCTTCTTCTATTAAGGAGGAAGTTTCGGTGGTGGAGGAGGCTCCTGGTGTTGTTGCTTCTTCTGTTGTGGAGGAAGTTCTGGTGGTGGAGGTTGGGGTGTTGGACTTTGCTAAAAGGAAGTTGGATTTGGTGGAGGTTGTGAATGTTGACTCATTGGCCCTGGTGGTTGTTGAGCCAGAGAGGGTGACCCCTTTGAAGATGTTATTTGAGGAGAAAATTATTTCTAAGGAAAACTTGTCATTATCCTCTTTAGTTTTGTTGGAGGAGAGGAGTGAGGTTTCACCTTTCATTGAACCTCTTGTGGAATCGATTGTTGAAAAGATGGTGCTCACCTCTTCTGTCATGGATTGCTCTAATTATGATTCTTAGGAGGAGGAGCCTTGGACTATAGTTCTTTCAGCCTCTAAGTCTCGGTCTAAGAAAAATACTTTACCAATGGGGTTGGGGATGGCTACTCGAAATTGCCTAAAGTTGGATTGTGGTTCAAAGCCCAGGGGCAAAGGTAGACCCTCGTTGCAGAAAGTAAAAGAGAGGGTTAGTAAGTGTGAAATTTTTGATGGTTCATAGATTACTCTGCTTGAGATGGAATTGAATGGTCCCTCGCAGGATCTCTTATCAAGATCCTCTCTTGGAACATTAGAGGATTGAATAATCCTCATAAATAGGATCTTCTTGTTAATATGGTAAGAGATCATAGGACGAATATTATTTTGATCTAGAAGACTAAAATGAGTGCTAAAAAGGTGTTCAAGATCAAGAACTTGTAAGTTATTTGAAAATTTTGGGTGTCAAGTTGTGGACTCTAATGGTGCTTCTCGTGGGGTGGCAACTTTTTGGTATCCTAAGGTGGTGGCTGGGTTAGAGTTGTTTTCCTTTGAAAATCATGTTGCCTCTTCTTTTTTGTGCTTAAGGGAAAAGTTCTCTTGGGTGTTATCTAATATTTATGCTCCCAATTCTAAATTTTCTCATAATCATTTTTGGGATCGGTTGAATATTTTTAAGGCTCAATTCCATATTCCTAACTAGCTGGTGATGGGGAATTTCAATACCCTGTTGAATGATGCAAAAAAAAGTGGGGGTTCTCATATCGTTGATGATAGTAGGCTTGATCTAATAAATTTTATTAATGATAATATATTACTGGATCTAGATTTGGGGGGAGCTTCCTATACTTGGTCTAACATGAGGTCTGGTGTTGCGCTCATTCAAGTTAAATTGGATCGAGATCTAATCTCTTTGGATTGGCTGCATGTTTATGCTTGTTCTTTGTCAGCTCTTACCAGGGTTGGTTCCGACCACTTTCCTATTGCTTTGAAAGCTGATCCTTTTGGGTGTAAAAAGGATTTTCCCTTTCATTTTGAGAAGATGTGGATTGATCATCCTAATTTGCACATTAAGATTGCTCAGTGGTGGAATATCAATGTTGATGGTTCGACAATATTTAAAGTTGCCAAGAAATTGGTGTCGATGAAGCATAATTTGATTCAGTGGAATAAGGACTCTTTTGGTAATATCTTTGAGGAAAATTCAAATGTGAGGACAAAATTGGAGATTGTGCAATAGTCTTTATAGGCTTATGGGGCTGAGGTTGCATTACTTCAAGAGGAGAGTGAGCTTTTATCTAGATTTCATAATATTGTGGCTAGAGAGGAGGAGTTTTGGAAGCAAAGATCTTGTGTTGTTTGGATTCAAAGTGGAGATAAAAATATGTGGTTCTTCCATCTCACTACCATGAAACATAGATCTTCGAACAAAATTTCCAAAGTGGTGGTGGATAATTCTACTATTGAGGAAGATGATGAGATCAGATCTGTGGCTCGTTCCTTCTTTAAGAACCTTCTCTCAGAAGAAGGTATGTTAGATCATGTTTGCTAAGAAGGCTTTCTTAATGTTATTCCTAGGTTGGTATCAGAGGAGGAGAATGGTTTATTGTCTACAATCCCTTCGGATGAAGAAATTAGAAAGGTTGTGTTCTCGTTTGAAGGTAATAAATCTTTGGATCTGGATGGTTTCCCCCCGTTATTTTTCCACTATTTTTGTGAGATTATCTCAAAGGATGTGATCAATGCCACTAAGGAATTTTTTTGTAGTAGAAAGCTTCTCAAGGAACTGAACTCTACTTTTATTGTGTTAATCCTTAAGAAGTCGGGTGCTGAGAGGTTTGGTGATTTTAGACCTATTAGTTTGTGCAATTCTATTTATAAGATCTTCTCTAAGGTGCTTGCTTTGAGGTTGCAAAGGGTGTTATCAAATATTATTTCGCCCCAGCATAATGGGTTTGTGCATGGCTGATAGATTCTTGATTTTATTATCATTGTTCATAAGAATATTCACTCTCTAAAAGTTAACAAGAAGCCTAGTCTTATTTTGAAACTTGATTTGGGAAAAGTCTATGATCGAGTGAATTGGCAGTTCCTTTGTAGTATCCTCAGGTCATTTGGGTTCTCAAACAGGGTTTTTCAATTGGTGTGGCAATTAATTTCCACTCCTTTTGTAGTGCTCGTCAATGGGTCTCCTTTGGCCTTTTTTAAGAGCTCATGTGGTTTGCATCAAGGGGATCCTATCTCTCCTTTTCTTTTCATTATTATGGTGGAATCTTTGGGTTGGTATCTTCTCTAGGCGATGTCTAATGGGGCTTTCAAAGGCCTTTACCCTTCCTCATGTTAGCTTTTTTGTTCTCATCGGCAATTTGTGGATGATACCATTATTCTTGTTGAGGCTTATGTGGTGGTGGCTAAGTCTATTCACCTCATTCTTCAGAATTATGAGGTTGCCTTGGGCCAGAAGGTATGTTTTCCTAAAAGTACTACCTTTTTTCTTAATATGTCGGAGCTTCGTCAATTGAGGATTGTTGGTATTCTTGAATGTGATATAGGAGAACTCCCCTCTTCTTATTCGGGAATTCCTTTATGTTCTAATGGTGTACCCGACTCCTTTTGGATTAGTATCATTGATAATTTTAACTCTAAACTTGTTAGGTGGAAGGGTTCTTTGCTTAGTCAAGCTAGTAAAATTTAGTTAATCAAGTCTACTTTCCAAAACCTGTTGATTTATACCTTAAGTTTGTTCCAAATTCCTAGAAGATTTTGGGAGAAAATTGAGGGAATTCAGAAAAGGTTCTTATGGTCCGGTGTTGAGGAGAAGAAAATGTTACATTTGATGTCTTGGGAGGAGGTGTGTAGATTGAAATCCCAAGGTGGTTTAGGTCTTCATAAATCAAAGGATTTTAATTCTGATCTGATGGCTAAACAACTTTGGAATCTACTGGTGTCTGATAAAGATTGGGTGGCCATTTTTTCTTCTAAGTATTTGAGGGGTGTGTATAATTTTTGTGACTTGTTCAAGGAGAACTGTGTTCCTTCGTAGGCATCAGTCCTATGGAACAATATGATCTAGGTTCAATTAACTATGGCTACTAGTTTGAGGTGGACTTTGGGCAATGGAAAAAGGATTCGCTTTTGGGATGATTGGTGGATTGGGTATGGGCCTTTGAAGGATGAGTCGTGGGAAGCTCCTTTCATGGATTTTTGTGTCCTTGAATGGGGTGTCTTGGTTGTTGATTATATTAGGCAAGGCTGTTGGATTGGTCTGGATGTGGTTAATAGGGACTTGAAGCCGCTTGCTGATTTTTTGTCTTTGATCCATATTCCTTTGGAAGCTCAAGACAATTATGTTATTTGGTGGTTTTCTTCCAATGGGAAGTTCTCGGTTTCCTCTATTTTTTCATCTCTCACTCGGTTGGTTGGTCCCCTCCCTTTTTGGGTTCGCGTGTGGAATGGGAAGCTTCTATCTAAAATTGATATTTTCTTTTGGCTTCTTTTTCAAGATAAGATTCTTATCCTGAATAATTTGGCGAAAAGAGGTATGGCCTTGCTGAATAGATGTTTCTTATACAAGGAAAATGTGGAGGATTGTCTTCACTTGGTGACTAGTTGTAGTTTTACTTAGGATGTTTGGTCTCATATTTTTAATTTGTGGGAGATTGTGTGGGTGTTTCCTTAGTCTTTTGTCGAATTATGTTCTCAATGGGTGTCTCCATCTAAAAACTCGACCCTCTCTTTTTTGTGGTCTCTTATTTTGTTGCATGTTGCTTGGGGTGTTTGGAAGGAACATAATAACATGCTTTTCCATCAACATGAGTTGTCGCCTTCTAGGCTAGCTTTTAAAATCTGTAATGCTATCAAGGAGAATTTCATGTCTGAATTCTTGAAGATTCCTTCTTTTAATTTGAAAGTGGTGGTTTCTCCCTATGATCTGCTTGTGGGTAAGAGATGGAACCTTTCTTTAGATCTTTCTAATCTGGTGACTAAAGTGAAAGAGCTCAGGGAGGGGGTTCGATGGAAGGCGCCAGTGATTGGATGGTATAAAGTTAACTTTGATGGTGCGTCTAAGGTAAATTTGAGGCCTGCTAGTTGAGGGGGAGTGTTACATGATGAAAATGGTAGGTTTGTCTCTGCAGTGGTGCTCCCTTTGGGAAACCAGAAAAACCATTATGCAGAGGCTGCTGCAGCCTATCATGGCCTTGTTTTGGCTAAAAATTAGGGGGTTTCTAAACTTTGGTTGGAGGGGGATTCTCTTAATGTTATAAATTTCCTCTTGAAAAAATTCCCTCCATCTTGGTCTATTGCTAATTTTATAAATGATTCTTTAATTATCTTAAATTCTTTTGAGGAATTTAAAGTCTCTCATGTGTTCAGTGAAGCTAATAGGTTGGCTGATGGTGTGGCCAATGTGGGGGTGGTGGAGAGAGTTGATTGGGGTTCATTTGAATCTCTTCCTCTTAATCTTAAATGTTTATCTAATGATGACCAAGTGTCTTGTTTTTAAGATTGAGGTTTTGTGGGAAAGTTTCCTCATTATTTTTCATAGTCGAATTGTGCACGAGGAACCTTTTGCCTATTTGTTTAATTATTATTTCCTTGGTTTCTATAAAATGGAGGACTAGCAGTGTAAGTAGGGAAGTACCTTGAATGAATTGCCCACACGTACATTGTGGGTGTTATTTGTGTTTCTTTGTGGAGAGTTTGGTTTCATTTGCATTTTCTTAACTCTCTGGTGTTGTTGGGGTCTACATATTCTCTAGTTGCCATGGGTGGAGACCGTTGTAGACTTGAGCTAAGTTCTTGTGAGGAATTTCAAAATAATCCTGTTGTTTGGGAGCATTTGAAGTTAGGTGGGGTTATGTAGTTTATGCAGAGAATTCAAGGTCTAAACCCTGATGCTACAGATTTTTTTTGTGAAAGGGTGGAATGGGAGGTCGTTGTGTTATAAGGGTATTGATTTTAAAATTGATGAGGAGTTCATTATGGAGGCTACTGGTCTCTGGGAGTAAATTTTTCAGAGATAGAGCAGCTAAAAAGGCTTTTGTGAATTTTTTCAAGTATGACGAGAAGAAGATGCTTCAGGAAATTAGGAGTGATGGCTATTCTCGCAAGTCTTTGAAGCCATTATGGAGGGACCTTGTGTTGGCCATAATGCACTATTTTACGCTTGAAGGTAGATTCTCTGTTATTTACAGCTACCATTTCATGCTTCTAAATCATTTTAGGCACAAAGTGTTGGTCTCTTTTCCCTTCTATTTGTCAATTTCAATGGAAAAGAGTATTGAAGATCACAAAAAAAACCCTAGGAAGGTGGTTTTACATGAGGGTTTTATGAATCTCCTATTTTCTCACATTAAGCTTAAGTTAATTGTGGTTTCTCCAAAAACCCCTAGTAAGAAGGCAGTTAAAAATTATGGGTATGATACGGGTGACTCTATCACTGAATGGGTTGGGAGTTTTGACGAAGAAGAGTCAGAATTTGAGGAAATGTTTGTGGATGAAGGTGGCTCTAAGGAAAGGATTGAGGTATTAGAAGATTGGAGCAAGGGCTATGAAACAGATGTGGAGTTGCGGGACTCCATGGCGAAGTCTGTGAGGAAGATTTCGAAAGGTAAATCTAAAGGTGGCAAGAAAGAAAAGCTTTCAGTTAAAAATAAAATGGAGGTGGTGCTTGGTTCCAGTGATACTGAACTAGGAGGATAAAGTTGAGGCGTTTACTCTAGTGTTGGAGAAAGATGTGAATGATGGGTCGTGCCTTAGGACTAGGAGCAAAACTAAAAAGCGAGCGGTTGTCTCTGTGGATGAAATCAAAGAGGTTGTGGATATGTAGGAGGAGGTCATCAAGGAGAATATGGCCTCAGTGAACATCCTGGATAATATGTTGTAGCTAGGACATTCCTTTTTGTTGGATCAGTTGGGTTGCTGATGTTTTTCTCTTATTTTGCTGACAGGTTCTTGATGCTTTATCTTTTGTCAGCTTTTTGTTTTTTGGGCTGCTGGTTTTAATTGCTTAGTATTTTTGGTAGCTTTTCGTCCTTGTAAAGGGTTTCGAGGCCCCTTCAAAACCTGATTTTCCTTATAAAATAAAATTGGTGAATCTCATTCTACTTTCTCACTCTATTGTTTTGAACTTCCTACATGCATGGTGGATGCTTCCTTGGGGGTACCCCACGGTCCCCCCTCTCCCATTGTCTCCTCCTGAACCTGCTCTAGGCTTTCTACACATGCACTCCTGCCTTCCTCGAGGTACCCTCCCCTAATTGTGGATTATGTGGTGGTGCCTGTGATTCCTATCTTTTTGGAGTCCAAGGGTTGGAAGGATGTCTTACTCAACTCTTCCCAAAGTCCTTCTATTGTTAAAACTCACTCTCGACCTAAAATTGTGAATTCTATCTTTGGTACTAAAATCTATCTCTCCCAAATTCCACCATTAATAGAATAGTTTCATCTATGGAGAACTCTATAATGGGAAAAAAATTCTCCTTCTTCCCAACCATCGATATGGTTCAAAGACGGACTATGGCTAAATGGTGCCTAAAAGGTATTGTTGAAGTTTGTCCTATGGTTGGAGGGTTGATCCTCTTTAAGTTTACTATTTTTAAATATTTTCTCTTTGTTCTATCTTTAGGTCCATGGGTTTACGGGAAGCATAGCATGTCTCTTTGTCATTGGAAGTTGGGTTTTGATCCTATTGTAGACCTTAACAAATCTTCTCTTGTTTGGGTTTAACTGTTTGGTCTATTGTTGGAATATTGTGATGAGTCAATATTTCAATGTATTGGTGATTTGATGGGCCACTTCATTATATCTGACATCATCACTTGAATGAGGTCCAAGCTAGTCTTTGCACACTTTTGTGTTAATATTGATATTAATAAAACCCTACCCAACTCAGTGACTCTGAGTTCTAAGTTTGGGTCGTCAAACCAACAAGTATGCTATGAAAATGTTGTAGTTTTTTGGCAAAAATGTTCCAAATCTGGGCACCTCATCTTTGACTACAACTCCTCTATGATAGGCCTTCAAAAATCCATTAAGGTTGATTCTCCTGTGGATGAGATCATAATCAACTTGTTGCAAGTATGTACAAATTGGATTTTTCATTGATTTCAACAATCTTGTGTTGTCATTGATGTCAATTTTATGTGTTGAGGGAGACTGGTGTCAAAGATGAATAGTTGGTGTTGTCTATGCTTTGATTTTTTGCATTATGTTGTCATCAATTAAGCTACTAGTGTTAACCTTTGGTGTTTATTTAATAAGCTTCTATCTATGGATTTAGTAGTGTTGAAGATGATGTGGATATGTCTCTAGTGCTTAGTTTCCAAGTGCTTTTGAGAAATTTTTATAAAAAGAGGAAACACTATGTTGTAGTGTTATTTTGGGTTACAGAGAGAGATGTTTTGGTTTTGCTTTGCATTTCTTCTAGGTTGAAGATATTCCTATGTGATTTGGATATGTTGGTGAGAGGTGTTATATTCAAGAGATGGTATGGTGGATCATCATACATTAGAAGTTATGTACACCAGTGTGTGACTGTGCATTGTAAAAGTGTCTAGGAGAAGTGTTTCTTCTCTGTGTTTCTTTGCAATTGTGTTCTAGGTCTTTCGATTATGAAGATGTGTTGATGGTTTTGGTAGTTTACCTTAGTGAAGAGGATTTAAGGTTTGGTGCTTCATAAGATAGTTTTTCAAATAGCAGTGTATGACAGAGTTGTTTAAGTGTACTCACTTGTACATTATTTAGGTGGAAGTTGTTGGGTATGTGTAGGATCATGATGGGCCAAAAAGTGGCAATATGATGGGTATATGGCTGGCAACTTTTTTTTACTCAAAATTGATGAAATAAAAAGGGTTTTTAAAGGAGATTCTCATATTTCCACCAACATAAATTATGCTTCACTTTGAATTTAATAAGTAATTATTATTCATTTTCTATTTGAATTACGACTAAAGTCCTGATTGATAAGTTGATTGAAAAATATCTATGGCTTTCAAACAGTATCACATTTTTTGAATCCAAAACATGCGTCACATTCTATGCTTCACATACTATAAGATTAAAAAAATAAAAAATTGAATTTTATGAAGTTTTTACCAAGTTAAGGTGGTCAGACATACTATTTTTTATATTTTTTAAAAGTTGTAAAAATAAAATCATAATTAATTATTTAATTGGAAAAAAATTACAAAAGAATATGCATCACATCGGGACATGAGTCCTCTATTTATATTTAAAATCTTATAAAAAAATATTATCATTTTATTGTGGTTAGGGTGGTCAGACAGGCACCTACTTCTTATTTTTTCCCTGAAATTTAAGTACTACTACATTGAAATTTCAATTTTTCACCAAATAGATATTTTTTTAAAAACAAACCTAGTAGTTTAGAAACTAAATTCAATTTGATACAAATTATATTCTTACGTATTTTTGAAATAATATAGATAAGTTATTCAAATTTTTATGTCAAGTTGCCTAACTCTAATTTTTCTAAATTTTTTGCCACTTAAGGGCCTATTTTTCCATGATGATCCTGTACATACCCTATTGTGAACGATTTTTTTGGAATTCAAGGTGTTTAAAGAATATTCTAGATCATGTTTAAGTGTGGTTTTTGGTTCGCAAGTCATCGTTGGGTTTGAGGAAGTGTGTACTTCAATGTTTAATGGTGTTTGCATGAGTAATAACCAACTTAGTGTTTACACTACATGCGAAGGATAAATATTGTTTGTGGTAGTGTGTGGTTGAGTTATGTTGTTGATTCGGGTCCCAATTAAGTTTTGATGTGGTCTGAATTCATTTCTATCTTCCACAAAATTGTTTTGGCACTAACCTAATTTAAATTTTCACATTTGAGGTGCATAACCAACCTTGGAGAGGGTTCAAAGGTTAAAGATGGTATAAGTATGAATTGAGTTGTTGAGAGATGTCAAGATAGATGCAACAGATGTGAATTATGTGAAGTACGGAGTTGTAGAGTGCAAATCAAACAGAGCAGTGCGAGCTTTCAAGTGTTAGTTTACTAGATGTAGTGAGCAAAAGGTGGCTACAATTCTTCAATCAGACTGCAAAGGTGTAGAGGTCATTGTCATGGATTCCTTGTTGCATTAAGATTCTTTTTTCAATGTAACATTCATTTTCTATCTTCTTTTCTATTCCAACAACGAGCCTTTCTTCTTTGGGCAGTGAGCCCTATTGTATTCGGTGTTGATATTACTTATATTGTGAGCTAATCCTCACCGTGATTTTCCCTCCTTGGATTTTCCACATAAATTTGGTGTTCTCTTGTGTTTGGTGTTGAGTTTTTTAATTTATGTTATTTGATTTTCATGCTAATTCATCATAACAGGCTTAAGGGTTTACTGAATGAATATGGATATGAATGTTAATAAGGGATTTGAAGTTTTAGGCTACAACTAATTCGCCCCCTCTCAATTATCTTGTACATTTCAAAAATTGGTATCAAAGCTCTAAGGTTACTTGGATAAAAGCTTAACCACTTGAGCTAGATCTGGGATGGTGCACAAGAAGGAGATCCCTATGTTTGATTGCACAAACTATGCATTATGTAAGGAAAAGATGGAAGGCTATCTAGTTTACCTTGGATATGATGTCTGGCAGTCAGTGAAGAATCATTATACCATACCTGTAAATGGAATGACCACAAGTGATGAGATTAAGGCCTATGAAGAAAATGGTAAAGAAATGTTTGTTCTATTGAGTAGTCTTGCAAATTTTGAATTAGTGAAAGTTATGGATTTGAAAATTGCTAAAGAAATTTGGGATAAGTTGGAAAGTATTTATGAAGGAGATGATATGGTAAAACAAGCTAAGATGTAGAACTTGAAGACCACATTTGAGAACCTAAGGATGTTTGAAGATGAAAACATTACAAGCTATATGCAGAGGGTAGATTAAGCGGTGAGCTCCATCAAAGGTCTTGGAGGAAAAGTCAAAGAACCAAAAGTGGTAAAGAAAATTCTTAGAACCCTTACTAAAGCTTATAGTTATAAAGTTGCTACTATTGAGGAATTTGAAAATATAGATTAGTATTCTAGAGATCAATTTTATAGCTCTTTAACTACATTTGAAATGAGAGAGTTTGGTACTAGTAGTTGTGCAAAAGTTGAGATTCCTTTTAAGGCTGCAAAAATAGAGAAGAATGAAGAACCAGATCTTGAAAATATTGATGACGTGGAAGCTAACTTTGTGAGAAGGATGAGAAGAGGTATTGGTAAGTATAAAGGTAAATTACCTTTCAAATGTTTTAGTTGTGGAAAGATAGGTCAGTACATGCTTCAAGATGTCCAAATAGAGTTGTGAATGACAAAACAAGGAGAACAAAGGTAAGATGATTAAGAAAAACTATTATGTTAGAGAAGATGCAAGTATCTGATGATGAATCTGATTATAGAGATGATGATAATAATGAATTCTTTGTTATGGCTTTAAAATATGGATCTATTTCTCCTGACTCTGAAAGATGTATGAAGTAATTCCCTTCGAAGAGAAAGGATAAGACTGAAGGTACTTTGGTATCTACTTTTCATGCTAGACAAGATAAGAATTGTTGGATCATTGACAATGGTTGGTCTAATCATATGAACAAAGACAAGAGTAAGCTTCTTAAACTTGAAAAGTATGATGGATGAATCGTTAAATTTGGAGATGATTTAGGTGCTAAGATATGTGAAATAGGTTCAATTGGTTTTGATGGCAAGCATAATACTGAAGATGTTTACTATGTTAAATTTTTAAGGAATAACCTCTTGAGTATTGGACAAATATGTAAAAATTGATACAATCTTATGTTTTAGAATGATGGGTGTGAGATTAGAAAAGGGTTTGAAACTATGATTGTTGCTAGAAGAAGGACAAATGGAAATGTTTATCAACTTAAGGGTGTTGGTGGTCATTGTTTATGACTCAAATTAATGAAAGTTGGTTATGGAACAAGAGGATGTGTCACATTAATTTTGATAACTTGGTCATTGTTGGTTGTCATTAATGTCAACACCTAAGGAGATTATTGCATATGCTTTGGAAGATAGTTGCATTGTTGGTTGGAATTGGTTTTCATTATCAACAACATTCTATTTGGGTTTAATGTCATTGTGTATGGTTTCTCTCAACAAAGTTGTTTTCATAATGATATATTAAGATGAGGATTAGAAGCATTAAGATGGTGGAGAGATGTTTTTTATGGTCTACAGTGTATTATATGAGCTCTCTCATGTTATTCCTGATCAAGTATATATTGCTAAAAGAAAGTCTTGGCCTCCCCAAGTTGTTTGTGTATTTCTAGTTCAAGAAGTTGTGTTGAAGATTGTTTGGGAGAATGCTTTGCATTCCTTTGATGTTGAGTATATGGTCTTATAGCTTAGGATTCAAATACTATACTTTATGGATGTTGCACTCCTATCTTTTCAAGTCACCTATGTTGTCAAGGAGGTTTTTACGAATTGCAAAAGGTTGGCAATATTGTTGGTTGTTAGGGATGATCCAAAAAATTCTCCACATTTCTTTGCATTGATGCCTTTTATTTTACAATTTGATGAATGTGTTCTTAATATTTGTTTAGTTTTTAGTTCCAATTTCTTGTGTTGAAGTGGTTTGCAAGTTTATATGTTAATGCTATATCTTATGTTTATACATTTTGTCTCTAGAGTGAAGTATTCTACTCCTATGTGGCCTATAGTGGCTAGTGGTGGCATGGTGGTATGGAAAAAGTGTTCGGAAGTGTTGTTAGATGTTTATGGAACATCCCCATGTGATCCACACTATTTTGGTTGAGCTCCTTGGTGTTGCATTGTGTCTTGAGTTGACCTTCTAGGTTATTTGTGGATATATGGTTGACAGGGCTTGTTCTCTTGCTTGTTCTAAATTCTTAAGGGTTTACACTAGCATTTGAAGATGTGTTATGATAGATTTGGGTCCTAGCCTATCCTTTTTGGGATTATATTGAGTAAATTCAATTGAAGTTATATTTTTGGGTCAAATGGTTATGTGCTTCATGTTTCACCTACATGTTTTCTTGTAGCCAACTTGGATTGTTGTGCACCAACATGTGAAGTGTTTTGGATCACATTGGAAGATTTAATAATATTGATTTTGGTCCACTCTTTCACCTAGATAGGGCCACACTATGTTTTTGTGGTCGATGTTGAATTCATTGTTTATCTTTCTTTTGGTTGACCTAATTAATGTTTTGTGGTCTTGTAGTGGATATAAATGCAAAAATATTTCAGATGCAAGGTGTGACAAAGCATGGAAGTGTGTGTGTGTGTGGAACATATTAAATCATAGAAGAAGTGCAAAAGTGTGAAGAAGAAAGATTAAATGTGCCTTAATGCCTCAGTCGGCAGAGTGAATTATTGAAAATATTGAAAAATTCCTAAACCCTTTTTGTATCCTGCTATGATATAATGAATATCATCAAGTCCTTGTGTCTTACCCTTGAAGTTGTATCTACTTTAGTTTTACAAGTCTCTTATATCTTTCTCTAAGGTAGTGTGCCTTAGTTTGCAAGTCCCTTTTTGGTAGTGAGCCTTTATATTGTGAGTTGTCTCTCACCATGGTTTTTTCCTCAATGGGGTTTCCATGTAAATCTAGTGTCATCTTGTGGATGTATGTTTCTTGTTTCCTTTTCATTTCTACTTATCTAATTAAGGATAGAATATTTGTATCTTTCATTGCTAAAGATTGTTGAAATTGTTAAAGGTTTAAACTACAATTATATCTTTCTTTTTGCTAATCCATTTAAGGGTTTATATTTTCTTAAAGATTATTGTGCTAAAGAGTTCAAGTTCCAAAGGGGTTTAATTTTTATATATATTGATTCACCCCACTTCTCAGTATCTAGTGTGTTCAATAAGTACCTTATTAGGCCTTGTTGTTAGGACTCTACTAACTAGTTAGCTTTTAGCCTACTTAGTAGAGTCCTATTCATACTACACTTAAGCTCACTTAGAGGTTATCTAGACTTTTGTCTCAGCTCATGTAAAATCACCAAGTGTCTCAACACTTGTCCATAGAGTCCTACACTTGTTTCGTACTTGGAGGGATAGTTGCAATTTGACTCCTACCTTCTCACCTCGTCTTGCTTGCCTTTATAAGCAAGGCTCATTTGTACATTTCAACACATTAAATGCTTATGATATTTTCTCATTTTCCATATGTACATTTGTGGATTTTTTTGAGTTTGCAAGTAGATCTTGGCTACTCCAACATGGTATCAAAGAAAGTTTGTGTCAATGAGTCTTGTTCACAAATGTAACTTCTTGATCATTTTGAAGTGTTGAATTGCTTATCAATCAAAATTGTCAAACATTGGTCATAGTCACAAGTGTTTCAATTCAAGTCATAAAATCTTTCCAACTTGATAATCTATACAAACATGATTAAATATTGATCAAATCCTAGTGATAGAAATATAAGTTTTCAATGGAAGATTCTAATAAGTGCACCATCTCGAGGTATATTTTGGTATCCTTATTATCTCATTGTTTGTAGTTTTACATTTTGTTACAAGATTTCTTAGAAAATATGCAAACAATTTTTAAGGGATGTTTGATTATAAATTTCAATATAGATTTCAAGTTCAATTATAATAATCATTGGTTTGCAAATAGATATTTATGTTGTTTTTGTGTTTGAAAAGTGGTTGCAAGATCATTTCCAAGTGTTATTTATCAAATTTATAGAAGAATTAATTGTATGACTAATTAAATAATTTAATTGGATAAACTATAGACTTGAAATGTTTATTTACATTTACACCTAATTAAAAAGGTATTAATATTAAGTTGCTAATGAAATCTAGAAATTGGGTGATATATTTGTTAGTTGCAATGAAATGACAATTAAAATTTGATAGCATTTATTTTTTGTAATTTGTAAGTGCTTTTGTGGTTTTGGAACTATAAGAGTGGGTGAAGCCATAATAGTGGTTTACAATTTGATGGAGGAAGGAAAATTGAGAAAAAATGACCCCATGGCAAAAAAATTGGTTTTAGGGGTTTGCATGAACCTACAAGTTCGACCGAACCATAAAGGGGTTTGACCGAACTAGGGTTCGAGCGAACCCATTAATTATTGGGCCCACATTTCCCGCCCAAAAAATAAAGGAAAAATGCATATTAATGGGGGTTCGAATGAACCTGGTTCGCTAGAACCCCTGGGGGTTCACTAGAACCCCCCTGGTTCTAGCGAACCCCCCTTTTCCCTAATTTTTTCATTTGTTCACACAAAAACCTAAATTTTTACGCTTTCAAGCTCCGGTTGAGGATGAAAATGGGGGAATATTTAGAAACCAAACTTGGAATTAAGTAACCTTCAGAACGAGCTATCCAATGAATATAATTTTAATATGTTTTGGTTTTATTATGTATTTGTTTTTTTAGTTTTATTAAACATAGGTTTTTCATCAAAAATGAAGGTCTTTGTTCTGCACATGTGGAAAAATAACAGATTATCAAAAAAAATTGAAAATATGAGTGCACCGATATTGAAGTCCTTGATCCAACCAAAAAAATAAAATTGAATTTCGATATATGCAAAAAAGTTATACATTATACGGTCGCTATGTCTGAATTGTCATTTGATTGACTTCAAAACTTGATTAAATAAACAATATTCAATAAAAAATATCTAACCAAGTGGAAGCACTAGATATCAGAGTCACAAATGTAAATTGAAAGAATTGGAATTTTAACCTTCATGGAAAAAAAGTTATGCTTTTTAAAAATGTTGTTTTTTGAAAAATACCAGTTTTTGTGGGAAATAGAAAAATAAGTGCAATCTAATTTTAAAAAATTTGAAAAAAATATTTTTAGAATCTATAGACAAAATGTGATGAGATTCTAGTTTGCATCATCTTCAAATTCCTCATGGTTTAGCCACTATAGGTGCCTGAATGTGAAGATTTAGTTAAAAATTAAAAATTCAGTGTCCAATTTGGCCAAAAATTGTAAACCACTATTGTGGGATCACCCGAGTGCAATTTAAACAAATTTTAGTTTGATTGTAAATAATGGAATTTTTGAGAAAAAATACAAAATTAGCATTTTAAAGATAATAATTTGCTAATTAAAGTCACAAAGTGGAAGTATGGACCTAATGTACAAGCATGCAAAGGTTGTGAAATTTTCAATTGCTTCTACACCTTGAAGTTTCACAATAAAATACAACAATGTGAAAGGGTGGACTTGGCATGCAAGCAAGATAAAAATATTGCAAGTTGAGGTAATTGTTTTGATTCCTACAATCACATAAAGTAAAAAAAGGGGTTATTGAAGCTTATTACTAGTTACCACCTTTGGGTGAAATGCACAACATATTGTATAAAGGAGTAAAGATTATACTTTTGTGAATTTTTGAGGAATAATACTTTATATATCACTTTAATTTTTACTTTTTCATTGAAGCATCATCTTTTTTATGTTACATTATGTTGTTTTCATTTCTTGATTTTTTTCTTTTGAATTTGTAAATCTTCTTCAAGCTTATTCATGTACTTCTAAACAATTGCTTCAATGTAGATTGTTAAACTTGATTTTTATTTGATAAATTTGGATATCCTTTCCATTCCTTTTTTCCTTGTTTATGATGGGGAATCCCAAATATTTGTCCATATTTCATTATCTTTCCCCCTATTTTTCTTTTGGTGTTTTCTAGATAAAAGTATACAAAAAATCTAAATACCCACATCATACAAAGGAACCACCCTTCCGAAGCATAGAAGAAAATCATTCATTGAGAGACAATTTCTTCAATTGTTGCAGACATTTGTCACTGTCCATTGAATAAATCACTCTAATATTAATGAACATTATCATACTGATAAGTTTGTTTACCAATACATTTCTAATATAAATCAAGTGTCCATCAAATCCATCATATTACGAAAGAAAAAAGATAAATCAACCTATAAAAATATTTATATAAAATAAAAACTGACTTGATAATAATATTTTTCATCAAATTATATGTATTAAAAAGAGTACCTCAAACTATTAAAAAAATAAAATTAAACATATTTAATTGAAAACTAAAAAGTATGATGTAAATGAGTATATGATTAATAAAAAAACCTAAATATAATTACCAAATTCAAAGCCACGCTTCTTATATGACCTGGTTTATTAGGTAGCACATGGATCTTTAGTCAAAAGCATGCTTTACGAGCCATACTGGCTTAACAAGTGTAAATTAGCAACTTGCCGCATTCATATCTTGAACTAGGTCGTGCATTTACTATTTTATTTATGATTTATTTTAAATTATTAGTTCCTCATAGTATGCAGTATATTTATAAATTAAATAAAGCTGACTATTAAGTATTTAACATTTATCTACTAATTTCAAATGGGTTATTTATTTATTTTATTGTTGGTTGTTTTTTAAGTTAATAAATGAAACAAATTATTTTTTTATTTTGTTGTATTTTCTTTTTAATTGATGTAAAAAATTACTATATTGTTGACTTTTACATATATGTTAAAGTTTCGACTTTATTAATATCTTTTGTGTTTGTTTGAATGATATTGAACACTATTATAAATATCTCTTACATTTATGTGTGTCACATATGTGACAAGAGCAATTTGTTGGATTTGGACTAAAAGTGATGTTGAAAAGAAATTAGAAAAATCATGATGGCATGGACACAGTCATAATTCTAAAGCAAAATTTAATTGTATCATTGTATGACTTACATTATTTTATTGAAAATAAAGATTCAATTTTTTTGGACAATGTCATTTCAAACCGAATCATGTCATATGACCTATTGATTATTTCATACAAACATAAATAATATTAAAAACATTCAATGATTTAAGCCAATTCTAAGCCTAAGGGTGAAATTTTAAAATTTAAGTTTAGGTAATACATTTATAAGTGATCACGATCTTGTGAGAATAAAATGAGAAGTACAACCATGCAACCAATCATTTTAATAGTATAACACAATCGTATTATGGCCCAATAATATTATTGCATAATTGTGTTATGGATTCAATATTATTGAGCCATAATTTGATCACACATTTCACTAGCATGTTCATTTTTATACTTAAAACAATCTAAAATACATTTTGACCACTTTTTGATCTTCCATATTATTCACTTACACATAACATCATTATAGTATGCTCAAAATATAAAGATAGAAATGATATAACATGTAAAATTACATCTTAATTTCTGCTAAATAACATAAACCAAACCATTATTTCATTAGGTGAGGATGAGAATAGATCATGCTAACGAATTAAGAAATAATTAGTATTATCCTCACTATATAAACCTTAAAGAGACCATGTAATCAAGGATGTAGAGGAAAGAACAACATGTATCATATGAGGGGCATCAACATTGTTAGGTACACCAATATCATGTAAAATAAGAGTATAATGACAATAAAAATTGTAGGAGATGTGTAATGAACAAACTTGAAAATGTACATTTTACATTCTAAGAATGGGCTCTATAAAGGATAAAAGAAAAAAATAGGATAAACACATTATATTATAATTAATGACTTTATGTATACAATATTTTTTTAAACAATGTTATAGAAAGAGATAAGCATTTAAACCCCTGTTATTTTATTTAAATTATGGATAAGTAATTACATACAATAAAATAAATCTTGAACCAACACTATGGAATTCAAGTGAGATATATGAATTAAATAGAGAACATGCACAATTAATTCTGCTTGAGCTTATCTTAGTTAGGGTTTTATAAAATATTTGCATAATAAATAACACACACATCTAAAAAGGTGAGGGAAGATGTATATCAAGAAGTAGAGTACAATAGAAACATAATAATTACCAACCAAATCATTAGAGATATCATAATGAGAGTGTGATGGGTTTGGAGCCAAGCTATCATGTGGATCATGAATGAAAAAAGTGTATCATAACTAAGAAAAGAATGTGTATTTTTCATGAATGATTCACATGTCAAATTATCTACAAGAGTTTTAGATTTGAAGTAGAGATGGAAATTTTGATAAAATTAGATATATAAGATTAAAAACTTTACACAACAAAATGGTGTGTAAGTTATGGATTCATCATAATATAGAGAAATAAATACACTCTACAATTAATTTACATAATTATTTCATGTTTATATATAACCACCCAATATTAAGACAGATCAAGGAAATAATAAAGAACTTATAAGACCA
Organism: Sequoia sempervirens; assembly: GCA_007258455.2. NCBI lineage: Eukaryota > Viridiplantae > Streptophyta > Pinopsida > Cupressales > Cupressaceae > Sequoia > Sequoia sempervirens. Next base: position 541,198,728 of record VDFB02047230.1, read on the forward strand.
ATATAATAGAGGACTTGTATTCTAATAAAAGGATTCAATATTTGTATATGTGTAATAGATTCAAGAAATAGATCTCTCATATGAGAGAAAGCAACAAGTATATATAAGACATCCTACTAATAAATGTGATTGTAAAATCAACGTGGGATAATAAGAGATATAGTCACATATGTAGTACATCTCAACTAAACATGAAAAGTATAAATTATTTGTAAAACCTACCTAAGTACGCTTATCCTATCCTAGACCTAGTACATAATATGCAATAGAGTAAATAATTTAAATAAAAATAAATAAAATGATGCACAAATAGAGCTAATTTAAAGTGCTGTAGCGACTAGAGTTTTAGATTTAGGATTAGGGTCAGTGAGTGTTCCAAAAGATCCAAAGTGGATGCCAAGAAAATGCATTGATGACATTCACAAAAAATGGTGTAAAAAATAACGGTAATTTAAGTGCAAATTGTGCACTTTTCTCACTTATAACAATATAACAACAACCATGTAAAGTAAATAAAGTGGTAAATCCACATGTAATATAACAAAAATAGCCACCCATATGCAAGGAGGGTTCAAATCAACGTGTCTAAGCTTCCATGCAAAATCACATCTTGAAAATACTCCTTGACCTAAACCACCAATGAGATAGGACCTAAACTTGGAATTTAATTCTATTCCAAACTCCCCCTTGTTTTCACCCCTCGATTAAGTTGAGGGGGGGCTACAACGACATACTCATAATGATTGGGAGTAGTAGGGATAGGGTGGAATAATATAATAGAGGAGATGACCCCTTTAATAATTATAATAATGGCTTTCTTTATCTTGGGGTCAAAAAGAGTAGGCAAAAAATGGAGCACTTGTTAGGAGGTCCAACCCCATACAAAGCCCAATGGAATGAACTTTTAGGTATGGAGACAAAATAGTAATAATAGTGGGTCAAGATAGCTGGTTGTTCACATAGGTAGGGCTTAAATAATTATGTCTAATATTTTAAATAGTTAAATCATCGCATCTAATCTTATAATTTGAAATAGTTTATTGTTTACATATAGAAGGTTCAAATAATTACATCTAAATTTTGAAATAAGTGATTCTTTATATAAGAAAGGTCTATAAATAATATTTTAAAAAATATTATATTTACATAAAGAAAATTCAAAAATATTATAAAACATGCACCTAGTTATTTTAATCTTAAAAAAAAATAATTATATCTTTTTCAAACACACAATTCTTTTAAAAGAAAGTTTTAAATCATTATATTTATATAAGGAAGTTTGCAATCATTTTGTCTAATCTTCTATAAATAGTTTATTATTTACTTTGAATGATTAAAATCAATAATAATCTTGTGGTATTGTTCTCAATATGTAGTTTTGCGAATCAAACTCATGAATCAATAAGTTTGACTCGTAAAACTGCACGATTGAATCCTGATAACAATATTACAATTTGACTCGCTGTGAAAAATAATCCTACTTATCAATACTAATCTTGTTTTGAGTCAATTACTTACGTTACGAAGCTTCAAATCACTTACTCTAATCTCTTAAGTAGACCGGGTTTTTACCAAGGCTAATATTTCGTGTTGAAGTAAAGCTAATATTTCGTGTTTACATAAGGCTAATATTTCGTTTTTGTATAAGGCGAATATTTCGTTTTTTATACATCACCACCAACCTCTGCTTACGAGAATGTCTGGATATTAATGTCCTGTCCTTGTAAGGATTCAAGTCTTGGAAAGCGACTGGCTGGTCAGTCAAACATGAAGCAACTTGATTTTACACTAGTGTTTGGGCCATGTGGTTATCTTCTTTGAAAATTCCGATTTCTTGTCATGCGGTGTTGAAGATTGACTGAGAAATGGAGCTTCCACATGCAGAAAAGATTGACTACGTGTATATAATTGCTCTGTTTTCTGTTTCACAGCGTTGCTTCCACACCTTTGTTCTTTCCCTCCGAACTTTTGTTTCTGAAATGAGTGTGATAATGGAAGAGGGCATTCAAGATTGGGGGAGTGGCAGAGATTATTATTATTCTTGGCCCATTTTATTTATGAATACATCTTGTGTTAACGAGGGAGATTTGGGTTTTGGTAGTAATGCTTCTGAATTGCCTTTTTGGAATGATCTGCTGCTTGATGAAGTTGAATTCTTGTTTTCATCATTGAGATCAGAAGCCCCTTCTTCTGTTGAAGAGGATTCGAGGCAAATTATTGAGATTCCAATGAGCCCTAAAAAGGAATTGGTGTCTGATGATCTTATCTTTGATTGCCCTCATGGAGGTGAAGATTTAATTGTTTATGATGAGATATTCTCTGATTTTAGTTCAGCTCCCTCTAAATCACCCTGTTCCAGCACAGTTGAGATTTGTTCAATGGAAGAGGATTTAATGGATGTTATATTGAATGAATGTGAGGGGCTAAGGATGGAGGCATCTATGGGATCTCAAGAACACTGCGAGGATGGCAGAGATGTTGTCAGCGTTTCTCAGCAGGATTCTGAAGGGCTCTGTCAAGATTGGAGTGAAGGGAATAAGAGTATATCAAGTGAAGCTGTGAATAGATCAGTGTCTGTTGAATTTGATTGGGCAGGCTTAATTCCATGCAATACTGATTCAGCAGAGTACAAGGGATTACGCCTGGTATATCTTCTCACTGCCTGTGCTGAAGCAATTTCAGAGGGAGCCCATGATCTGGTTGAGATTATTCTTGCTAGATTAGGAGAGTTGGTTTCTCCAATTGGGTCTGCTATGGAGAGGGTGGCTTACTATCTCTCTCAGACCCTGCACCAGCACCAGCACCATCAAAGCTCTGGTCATATAAGGGGAAGCCCTAACAACAGTACTAAAGATCCCAATTACCCTGGAGCTTTGACTTTGCTAAACCAAGCTTATCCTTATATCAGGTTTGCTCATTTCACAGCCAACCAGAGCATTTTAGAAGCACTCACTTCCCAGGGACAGAAGGTGCACATAATTGATTTTGACATCATGGAGGGGATGCAGTGGCCACCATTGATGGAGGCTTTGAAAAGTGAAAATTGCAATATTGCTCATCTCAAAATTACAGCACTGAAATGGGATGATGATGATGATGATGATGATGATAGTGATGGTGGTGGTGGTGGTGGTGGTGGTGGCGGTGATGGTGATGATAATGAAGGTGATGATTCAGGGTGGTCCAGAGACACTGGAAGAAGATTGTCTGAATATGCAAGCTCACTGGGGATTCCATTTTCATTTCAAGAAACCCAATTGGAAAATCTCAAAAAGAAGTTAGATTGCAAAGAGGATGAGATAGTGGTAGTGAATTGCATGTGGGAATTGCCACACATGTTGCAGAGGGGTAAAAAGCAGTTATTAGAATTCATTGATACCGCACGGAAGTTGAATCCAGCAGTTCTGACTGTGGGCACTGGACCGAACGCTATAGCAGCACAGGAGAAGCTCAACTTCTCGGAGCGTTTTGCTCAATGTCTGAAGAATTTGTGTGCAGTGTTTGATTCTGTGGAAGCAGGGCTTCCAGCCCAATATGCACTTGCCCGAGCCATGGTGGAACGTTTCTTCATGGCTCCAATGATGTGCAGGCCTATTAATTATTTATCAGAGAAAAAACCGGGGGACTTTCCTTTTCCATGCAGAATAGACACTGCTCTCCAATCTGGGTTTGCTGAAAGCGATATAAGCAGTAAAAACATTGTGTATGCCAAGTACATGGTCAAGGACCAAAATGAGTACAGAGTGGAAATGGCCGGTACCAATCAGCTACTTTTATTATGGCAGTCTACTCCGTTAACATGGGTTTCCACTTGGAAGCAGTCAAGACTTTCTTGATGAAAGACAAAAGTTAATCTGTACATAGAAAATGCCAACAGAAAATTTCTAAACCAGAGTAAACATATATGCCAATTTTGCCACATAATCTCTCAGTGATTCAAAATGATAAGTTGCAGGTTTTTATTGGCAGTTTGTCAATTTGGAGGATCTTACTGTGGGCGCCCAGCACAAGAACAATGACTAAAAGGAGAATGACAGATAAAACAGTATACTTGCTGTAATAACCTGCAAAATTTACAGCTGCTTGCATGTTACAATTTCTTATTTGATAGAAACTAAATGGTTTCCAATACTAACATGGATAAATTCAATTGCAATTTTTAACTGTGTATTATGAAGTATTTTAATTGTTGAGTGTTTGAAGCTTGTGTCAAGAGGTAGGTTTATAATAATTAATAATTTAAATAAAATATTAGTAATTTGAAATATGGATGTCAATAAAATAATGAAAGTGATGTAAAGTCAATAAAATATCGTAGTCAATTTTCTTATTCATTTAGAAAAATAAATGATGGTTGAAATGTTTTTACATTTTTTAATTTAAAACTGTGTATTATGGATTATTTTAATTGTTGAGTGTTTAAAACTTATGTCTTTTCTGGTTTATTGAAAAGAGGTAGGTTTATAATAATTAAGAATTTAAATAAAATATTAGTAATTTGAAATATGGATGTCAACAAAATCATGGAAGTGATATAAAGACAACAAAATATTGTAGTTAATTTTCTTATTCACCTAAGAAAAACTTTGGTTGAAATGTTTACACTTTTCAATTTAAAAAATAATAATAGGGGAGAGGGGCCTATAGTGGAGCGGGCTTCAATAGTGGGGATAGAAGTAGTCCTCACTCAAACTCATAGTGGAACATCTTAATATCCAATTGCAAAACACTTTTTATTCATAAAGTACACAAACTGACAAATCATGTGATGCCACATCGGTGCACCAATAAAACATGACTTAGTGCACCACTATCGGTTTCACTTTTTTTTTTAGCCTTTTTTAATACCTTAACAAAAAACATGCTGATGTGGCATCATATTTGATGATGTGACCCTGAAATTAAATTTTTGAAGCAGCTGAATTGCCAAATAAACTGCCGTATAAAATTGAGACTGATTTGAAATTCCATGTAGGATTTTGAGAAACACGAAGTTAGGGTATCCCACTATGGGCCCCTCTCCCCTATAATAAAACCTAAAATGAACAACAAAAGCTTAAAAACAACCACCCAACAACACAATAACAACACATCTCAAAGCTTACAGTTGAACAGAAAAGAAATCCTTGTGGAATTAAGTTGTTGGGGGTAGTCAACAAAGATTGCAGCTCTGGTGGAGAGGAGTCACTTGTGTTGACATAGCACAACAGTTCTTTGCTCTCTACAGTCCCCATCAACATATATGTTCTCTAGTATGGAAAGTTTGGCCCTGTGCAATAGCATGTTGTGGCAAACTTCCTACAGTCATTGGGAGTATATTTGCATGGGAAGGCTGAGATGCCATTGATGAACATACTGTTTGTGGGACCTATCTACAAAGCGAGAGAACCTCAACAACTCCTTGACTACCTCTGAGTCTGATGTAATGACAGGATGGGTTAAGCTCAAGCTGAATGAAAGCAGTTTTATGGTCTCTTCTATACTGGTCATATGGGCCAGCTTAAGATGAACCTGATTGCCACTCATTTCCATTAGACTTTTTGATTATGGTTCTTCTTGTTATTCTTTCAGGTCTATGCACATCTCAGATATTGAGGCTATGATTATTCATGACAGTGATTATACATGGCCTCTGCTAACTACACTGGATTTTTTTGGCTAGGCTCAATGATTTCCCTGACAGATACCTAAATGCCCAAACCTAAAAAATCAGGGAATCTGAACTAAAAATAGTTCTGGAAACCCAAAAAATACTAAAAATGGGTCTGTTCTGTCAGTTGATGCAGATTCGAATTCTGCTTAAGGGAGGTTACAGTTTAGAATCTGTTTGCCAACATTTCTACCTTGAAGGACGCATTTGTGCAGCTACAAACTGCACAATAAACCTTTTGATTGTAACAACATATAGATTGCACACGGGTCATCTATTGGTAGGATTAAGTTCAGAAAGACCAACATCTTCAATTTTTGACGAGGAATTGGTGTTGAATATTATGGTCTTGATGGTGTTAGGTCCTACATGAATTCCAGGATTCACAATGTGCTAAGTTTTATAATTTGCAAGACTCTTATTAAAATGCAATGTTTATCTCATAGGCATAAAATGCATAGATTGGTTGGTGAAAGATGTTTTCTGCAAAAATCAACATCCTTCTTTTCATAAAGAATCACTAGGCATGAATGCTTCAGTCCATTACTTTGGGAGTTCATTAAAAGAGAGAAAATTTGGATTTTTTTTTTTTTCGAGCATAACATTTAAATGTCATATTGCACATTCATTTTACAAATTGGTATCGGAGTCCTGTTGTTTCCTTCAAGAGTATTGTCTTGTTAATTGGTTATCAATATAAGAAAGGTTTGTGAGTTTTGAAAGATTGAGTGTAAGTCTTTGAGGTAACTAGGAAGACCACAAATATAAGACCTGTTTGAAGCTAGGATGACATGTGAGCACATCAATAAGTCAAGAAAAACGTATTGAAGAAAGAAGTTCTAAAATATCAAGTAAGAATTGTATATCTTTCCTTGTATTTAATTTTAATGGTAAGCAAGCACACAATGGATGCAAGCACATCAAACACTATTCATATTCATGAATTTGTAGAAGATAATGAAATAAGTTTATTGTTGATAATGGTTGATTTAAATTTCTTGAGATTAGTATATCATGATTATATCTAGAAAAAGGCTTTAAAAGCCCGCATGTTAAGAATAGTTAGACAATTTGAGTTTAATCTTTAAGTTAAAGGCCTAAGTATCCAATCCATCTATTTTTCATTTATTGTCCCCAAGGATGTCCAATGTTGGAAAGATAAAGGGTATTTCCACGTACATTTTTCATATGTTGATATTATTGTCCATCCCCAATTTAACTAAGGTATTGGTGTAAACTGGTTTGCTACCTTAATAGACACTTGATATAGAATATTTGATCAAGCAATAGCTACCCAATTTAGGGGAAGACTAGAGAAAGAAACAAGAGATGGAAAATGCTTAGTTAGAATAACTTTTACCATTTCTTTAGAAGATCAACATATTTCTTCAAATTTTTATCTCTTATTCCAAACAAAATCAATTGATCTTCAACCTAGTTTAGTCTATTACACCATTGTTGAACACTATACCTATAGTCTTTCCACACACAAATTTTCTAGCAAGAGTATCTTATCTAGAAGGTAAATCTTCTCTCATAAATTATGATCATCATATAAACAATACATGATTCAATATTGGTTTCTCCATTATTGAGCAATTAATCACTAGAGAAAAAAATGTTATAGAGATCTAGATGTTACTAAATCAATAAGATTTTTTAATACTAAAATTTTAGAGCAGATTTTTTGCTATATACATGTTAACCAACCCATAACAAACCCTTGTGGAATGAGCCCTTGAACTTGAACTTAGTAGATGATCTCTAAGAACACCTTCTAGAACTTATTTAATGACTCGAACAAAGCTTGTTCTTTGTTTTGATAATAAAATTTATATTGATTTCTTCCTTGGTGAAGCTTCCAGTTCCTCAAAAATCCTCAAAATAGCTTGAGACAATATAATTCTATCAACCCTTATCCTTCCCATCCTTTGTGGCTACTTTATTAGATCTTCGTAGGAACCCTTAGCTCATGGATATGATAGCATGACAAGTCATTCTCTAAATGAATTTAACTCCTAAGGATGAAGATAAAAGATACAAAAGGAAGTGACATTAAAATCAATCAAATTCTTGAGAAAGATGCTATGATTAGAGAATATCTACCGAGGATATTTATGCAAAACAGAAGGTAAAATTCAAATTAGAACTAGAAAGGGATAAAAAGGAAGTTGTTAGATATGAACTTGCTCATTGGCCTACCCCTGGACCATTTACAATCATTAATCAATATCCAAAATCTAGGGGAGATATGAGTCTTGTCTACACATAGCCATAGGAAAAAAATTAAAAAAACCATAGGCTCAAAACAACAAGATAGCCCACTAGTAGATTTCTACATAAGAAACTCTAGACCTTGTTGTAGACATGACCAACTCTCTATTGATAGGCCAAAAAGTGCAAGAAAAGGTGAATAATAATGAAAATACTTCATACTAGTCCTATACTTAAATTATACTCCATCTCACCAAAATAAAACTATGGATACTACTTCAGTGTGTGCAAGAATTTGAGTCTACTTTTTGGCCAAAAAGTGGAAGTGTTTTCCCTAATTTTCAGAATTTGTCTGATTTGACATAAAAATTTGAAGCACTTAGAGATTAAATCTTAAAAAAAGTCAGTAATATAAAATATAGTTGTTGAAAGTATGAAGGTGGTGCCATTGATGTCAACAAGTTGGTGTTTTCATTGATTTCAACTATGTGTTGAGGCAATTTGTTGCATGATGAAGATGTCAAGGATACTGAGAAAATTGATAAAATAAGGAAATAGGGTGTTGCAAAGGTGTTCTGGTTTTGATTCACATTTATTCTAGGTTGAAGATCTACTTTTGTGGTTTGGATATGTTGGTTAGAGTTGTTCAGAGTTTCTATATCTACAATTTGTTCTTTTGGATCACTAGTTAGAGAAAGTTGTGTTCACCAGTATGGGAACAAGTTTTGCAATGTTGTACAAAGGTGTCTGGGAGAAATGTATTTGCTCCACATTTCTCTGCAAATACTTTTCATGATTTGTGGTTTCGAAGGAGAGTTAATGGTGTTGTTCTCTTGTTTGTGTCAAGAAGATTTGTGGTTAGGTGTATCGAAAGTTCTTTTGAGTTACAAAGTATTGCATTATTTGGTATTTTTTTTGGATAAACAATATGATTATAATATTCAGGTGAGATTTGTTGTGAAGGAAGTTGTTGGTTTCTAGGATGTTCTTGGATCATGTTCAAGTAATTTTTTTTGTCCAAAAGTTTTAGATTGATTTAAGGAAGCCTGTACATTTAATGTTTAATGTGTTTTCATGGGTAATGATCAACCTGGTGTTTACACTACATTCAAAGACATCCAAGTATTAATGAAGGAATAGCGTGGAATGTGAGATCTAATTTGGGTCCCAGTTAAGTGTTGTTTTGGTCCACTTTCATTCCTATCCATCATGATAATGTTTAGTGCCGACCTAATTTGAAATTGCAAAGTGTGAAGCGTGTATTTTTGAGCTTGGAGAAAGTTTTCAAGGTTGAGGATGGTATAAGTATGAGTCAAGATGTTGAAGATTGCTAAGATAGAAAGAAAAAAGGTTTGTGATGCAAGTGATGTGAATTTCTAAAGAGTAGAGTGTGAGTTTGAGTAGAGTAGTGTGAACTTCAAAGTATTGGACTTTTGAATGCAATGAGTTGAAGGTGTCCGCAATATTTCAAACAAGGTTGTGAAAGTGTTGGAGCATTTGTGGTGGATTCCCTATTGCATCGAGAAGTTGTTCTCTATGTAACATTTCTCTTATATCTTCTTTGTTTCTTTTTGTGGTAGTGTGCCATGGTTGTGAGCCTTTTTGAGGTGTCCTATTCTGGTAATGAGTCCTTGTATTAGTTTTGCAATTGCTTATATTGTGAGCTAATCCACACTATGGTTTTTCCATCATTGAATTTTCCACATAAATATGGTGTTCTCTTGTGTATGGTGTTGTTATTTCAGTTTCTGGTATATGCATTTCATGATTAATCACTTTAACAAAATAAGGGTTTAATGAATGCATGTGGATCTGATTACTATTGAGGGTTTTTGATGTTTTAATTTGCTACAACTAATTCACCTCCCTCTCAGTTGTCTTTTTCATTCAACAATTGGTATCAAATCAAGGTTCCTTGGAGAAGAGCTTAACCAATCGAGGTAGATCTAGGATGGAAAAATAGATTGATTGCCCTGGTAGATTTGATGGAACAAACTATGCATTCTAGAAGACAAAGATGGAAGGATATCTAGCATCTCATGGATTTGAGATTGAAAAGGCAATGAAAACTCAATATTTTGAACCTTAGAATGGTCCGAGCACAAGTAATGAAATTAAGGCACACGAGGTGAATGCTAAGGAATGATTTATTCTGATGAATAGTCTTTCAAATTCTAAATTGGTTAAAGTTATGAATCTTAAGAATGCTAAAGATTTTTGGGATAAGCTTGAAAGTATTTTTGAAGGAGATGACAAGGTTAAAAAAGCATTGTTGTAGAATCTGAAGGAACAATTTGAGACCATGTGAATGTTTGAAGATAAAACAATTTCAACCTACATGCAGTGAGTTGATGAGTTGATAAGTGCTATGAGAGGTATTGGTGCACAAGTCAAAGAACCTAGGGTGGTAAAGAAGGTTCTCAAAAATCTTCTTGATTCATATAGTGAAAGGGTATCTACTATTGAGGAAGTTGCAAATTTTAATACTTATTCTAGAGATCATTTGATTGGTACACTAACTTCATTTGAAATGGGAAAACTTGGTTTGAAAAATGGTACAAAAGTAGAAATTGCTTTTAAGGCTAGAAAATCAGAAAAAAATGACGATTCAGATGGAGAAGATCTTGATGATGTGGAAGCTAAATTTGTAAGAAGGATGAATTTGGGCACCAGTAAGTACAAAGGTAAACTACCTTTCAAAAATTTTAGTTGTGGAAAAGTAGGTCATTATACTTGAAGATGTCCAAACAGAGCTATGAACAATAAGTGTAAGGAGAATAAAGGAAAGATGATTAAAATAAGTTTCTATGTAAAAGAAGATGCTGGTATTTTTGATGATAGATTTGATTATGAAGATGTTGATGAAAATGAATGCTTGTTCTTGGCCATATAAAAGAAGAATCTATTTCTGCTAACTCTGAAAGTTGTGTGAAGGAAAGTGTTCCAGAGAAGAAGGATAAGGTTGAAGGTACTTTGGTTTTTTCTTTTCATGTTAAACATGATAAGAATTATTGGGTTGTTAATAGTGGCTACTCTAATCACATGACCAAAGACAAAAGTAAGTTTGTTAAACTTGAAAAGTATGATGGAGGATTAGTTAATTTGGAGATGATTCAGGATCTAAGATTTTTGGAATAGGTTCAATTAGTTTTTATGGTAAGCCTAATACTAAAGATGTTTACTATGTTAAGGGTTTAAGGCATAATATATTGAGTGTTGGAAAAATGTGTAGCAAAGGATATAATATTGTGTTTGAGGATGAAAAATGTGAGATCAAAAAAGGGTCTAGAACTATGATTGCAGCTGGTAAGAGGATAAATAGAAATATCTATCAGCTTAAGGGCATTGATGATCATTGCTTTATGTCTCAAATTAATGATAGTTGGTTATGGAATTAGAGGATGTGTCACATGAATTTTGATAATTTGGTGAGAATCAGTTCATTTCATGCAATGAGAGACCTACCACGAATCAAAAAGCCTATCAATGTTGTTTGCAAGAATTGTCAGTTAGGAAGGAAAGTAAGGAGTAGTTTCAAAGGAAAGGAACAATCTACTATCAAACTATTTGAATTAATACATATAGATCTTTGTGGTCCTACAAGGGTGAGAAGTCTTCAAGGTGATAGGTATTTTATGCTTTTGATTGATGATTATTCTAGAATGACATGGGTTACTTTTCTTAGAGAGAAATTTGATACACTAGATAGATTCAAGGCATTTAAAGCCATGATTGAGAATGAAATGGATCTGAAAATCAAATGTTTAAGGTTTGATAGAGGTGGAGAATTCACCTCCAATGAGTTTAACATATTTTGTGAAGTTCATCAAATAAAGAGGTACTTGTCTGCCCCTAGAACTCCTCAATAAAATGGAGTGGTTGAAAGGAAAAATTGGACTGTTCAAGAAGCTACTAGAACTATGATGAAAGAAGAGAATCTACCAGAATTCTACTAGAAAGAAGTAATTCATATTTCTATTTACATACTTAACATAGTTCAAGCCAAAGCTAACAACAAAAAAGATTCCCTATGAGTTACGGTATGGAAGGATTCTTATTGCCAGGTTCTTTAGAGTATTTGGAAGCAAGTGTTATATCAAAATAGATGAAGAAAAATTAGGAAAGTTTGATGTAAGTTCTGATGAAGGTATCTTCCTTGGATATTCCACTAAAATCAAAGCTTTAAAATGTTACAAAAAAAGGCTAAGAAAGATTGTTAAAAGTGCAAATGTTAAGGTTGATAAAAATTTGTAGAATTCAATTGCAGTAGATGGATATGTGTCAAATGAACCTGATTGCAAAGAAGAAGAAGAAGAAGAAGAAGAAGAATATGAAGAAAAATTTCAGTGCAGAATGAAGAGGAAGAAGCTCCAAAAGAGACCCTTAAGTATGTGGAAAATTATGAAGAAAAGATCATTAGAGACAAAAGGAAAGGAATATTGACAAGTAGAGTTGTTGAAGCTGAGATAAATCTATGTTTACTTTCTAAATTTGAACCTAAAACAATGAGTGAGGCATGCAAAGATGAATATTGGATGAAGGAAATAGAAGAACTTATGCAGATTGAGAAAAATCAAACTTGAGAATTGGTTCCTAGACCAAAAAACAAGAACAAAATTGGAACTAAGTAGGTATTCAGAAACAAGCTGAATAGAATGGAGAAGTGGTAAGAAATAAGGAAAGACTTGTGTGTAAGGGTTACTCACAAGTGGAAGGAATAGACTCTAAGGAAACATTTTCTTTGGTGGCTGGGATGGAAGCTATCATAATGTTTTTAACATTTGTAGCATATAAAGACTTTAAGGTTTATCAGATGGATGTGAAGTTTTCTTTTCTGAATGGTGAATTGGAGGAAGAGGTTTACATGGAACAACTAGAAGGATTTCAGTTGTTAGATTAATTTAATATAGTGTACGAATTGAAGAAGGCATTATATGGATTGAAGCAAGCTCCAAGAGCTTGATATGCAAGATTGGACAAATATTTGATTTAGCAAGGATTCAATAAAGGCACTACATATAGTAATCTTTACTTGAAAATTGAGAAGGAAAAAATATTGATAGTGGTTGTGTATGTGGATGATATTATCTTTGGAGACAATGAAGCTATGTGTAAGAAATTTTCTGAAGAGATGCAAAAAGAGTTTGAGATGTCAATGTTTGGGGAGATGAATTTCTTCCTTGGGCTACAAATAAATCAAATAGATAAAGGAATTTTCATTTCATAGTAAAAGTATGTCAAATAGATGTTGAAGAAGTTTGGAATGGAAGATTCCAAACTGGTATGCACTCCTATGGTGAGTGGTTACAAGCAAAGAAAAGATGATGATTCACCTAAGGTTGATCAGAGAAAATATAGATATATGATTGGTGGACTGCTATATCTAACTGCTACTAGACTTGATAGATCATGCATGTAGTTTTTCTTGTGGCCAGATTTCAAAAAGATCCTAAGGAAACACACATTGCACTAGTGAAAAGGGCATTCAAATATTTAAGAGACTCCAAATTATGGTTTATGGTATCCTAAGTATACTTATTCACATTAAATTCTTATACAGATGTAGATTGGGCTGGTTGTGTTGATGACATGATTAACAACAAATTTGTTGCACACAAGTTCTGGATGAGATAGACATTGAAGGATATCAGAGTAGTATATGATGGGCCTATATCAATCTTTTGTGATAATACAAGTGTAATTAACATTTCAAATAATCCAATAATGCATTCAAGAAAAAAGCATATATCAATTAGGTATCACTTTCTAAGAGAGAAGGTTATGGAGAATGAGGTGAAGCTTGAATATGTACCTACAAAGGATTAGATTGTTGACATATTTACTAAGGCTCTTCCTAAGGGTACTTTTGAGTATCTTTAAGAGAAGTTGGGGGCTATTGCCCCTCCTTCCTTGAACAAGATGCATATGGAGATGCATCAATCCAGTGGATCTATGGATTCATCTCTTTTATGGACTGATGTTGGTGGCTACCTCTCAGGGGGAGTAGGTTGTTTCATGTAGTGTCATTATTGTAGTAAGGAATGTTGTCATTTTTGTAGAGTTACTGATTTAGTTTAGTGTACTCCTAAGGGAGAGTATTCAACACAAGTATCTTGGTTTGGTGTCAAAGGGGGAGAAAAATACAAAACATTCTATCCTTTTCCATTGATGTCAAAGGGGGAGAGAGAATCATGTGAAAAAGTTTATCTATTCAAGGGGAGAAGAGAAAGAAAGTGTGTTTAGAACTATTGTGTTGTCTTTGATGGTTTTTCACATCATGTATTGCCATCAATGACAAAGGGGGAGACTGTTACAAGTATGAAGGTATTTTCATTGATTTCAACAAGTTGGTGTTGTCATTGATGTAAAATATGTGTTGAGGTATTTTGTTGCATGATGAATATGTCAAGGATACTAAGAAAATTGATAAAATAAGGAAACATGGTGTTGCAAAGGTGTTTTGGCCAAGTGTAAAGGTTTTCTGGTTTTTCTTCGCATTTCTTCTAGATTGAAGATCTACTTTTGTGGTTTGGATATGTTGGCTAGAGTTGCTTAGAGTTTCTGTATCTAGAATTTTGGCTTTTGGATCACTGGTCAGATAAAGTTGTGTTCACAAGTATGTGAACTAGTTTTGTAGTGTTGTACAAAGGTGTCTAGGAGAAATGTATTTGCTCCACATTTCTTCGTAGTTACTTTTCATGATTTTTGGTTCTAAAGGAGAGTTAATGGTGTTCTTCTCTTGTTTGTGTCAAGAGGATTCATGGTTAGGCATATCAGAAGGTCTTTTGAGTTACAAAGTATTGTAGTGTTTGGTAGTGTTATCTGCATAAACAGTATGATTATAATTTTCAAGTGAGATTTTTTATGAAGGAAGTTGTTGATTTTTAGGGTTTTCTTGGATCGTGTTCAAGTGAATTTTGTTGTCTGGAAGTTTTGGATTGATTTAAGGAAGTGTGTATTTAATGTTTAATGTATTTTCATGGGTAATGACTAACCTGGTGTTTACACTACATTCATATATGTTAGGTATTAATGAATGCATAGTGTTGCATGCAAGATTTAATTTGGGTCCTAGTTAAGTGTTTTTTTGGTCCACTTTCAATCCTATCCACCATAGGAATGTTTAGTGCTAACCTAATTTGAAATTGCAAAGTGTGAAGTGTGTATTTTGGAGCTTGGAGAAATTTTTCAAGGTTGAGGATGGTATAAGTATGAGTCAATATGTTGAATATTGTTAAGACAAAAGGAAAAAAGGTGTGTGATGCAAGTGATGAGAATTTTTGAAGAGTAGAGTGCGAGTTTGAGCAAAGCAGTGAAAACTTCAAAGTGTTGGACTTCTGAATGGAGTGAGTTGAAGGTGTCTACAATATTTCAAACAAGGCTGCAAAAGTGTTGGAGCACTTGTGGTGGATTCCTTGTTGCATTGAGAAGTTGTTTTTTATGTAAAATTTCTCTTCTATCTTCTTTGTTTCTTTTTGTGGCATTGTGCCATGGCTATGAGACTTTTTGATAGTGTGTCCTATTCTTATAGTGAGCCCTTGTATCGGTTTTCCAATTACTTATATTGTGAGCTAATCCTCATCATGTTTTTTCCCTCATTGGGTTTTCCACATAAATATGGTGTTCTCTTTTGTATGGTGTTGTTATTTCAGTTTCTATTATTTGCATTTCATGATTAATCACTTCAAAAGAATAAGGGTTCAATGAATGCATGTGGATCTAATTACTATTGAGGGTGATTTTTTAATTTGCTACAACTGATTCACCCCCCCTCTCAATTGTCTTGTTCATTCAACAGTAGTACTCTAACTCTAGTATCCAAATATGTAATTTATTTTAATACCCAATACAAATTCATTTTCAATAGGCATGTCTAAAAACCATTGTTTAAAAGTCATTTTTTTTACCATACCATGCACGTGTACACCATCCATATTTTGACCTAAATAATTGAATTTTTTTGAATCCTTTTGGGAAAATATTTGTAACACACTAAATAATGTGGATGATTTTTTTGCAATTTTTCTTGATTTTTTTTGTTAATTTTTTACTGGCCATATTTGTTGTTTTGAAAAATCTTCGTGTACGTCATGCATAAGATAACAAAAAATTATCATTTTTTGAATGTTTTTCCAAATTGAAAAGAATTGTCTGAAGAATATGGATGTATAATTCATTTTTCAAATAATTATTTTAATAAAAAAGTTTTTTTTTAACGAGGGGAATCGGTGCAGCACGGCCCCCATATAACCCCCCACCGCTGGTAAACTTTTTACCGTGACTGGCAGTGTTGGCGGGACACACCAACCGGTACCACGGGAACGCCGGAGAGTCAAACCCATGGTGGGCGCCCTGCTACAGGAAACACCTTAACCAACTGAGCTAGGACCGGCACCCCATTTTAATAAAAAAGTTATTAAAATACTAAAATATTTATTATTTCAATTTTATGGACCAGTTTCATCAAAAATTATTTGAAAAATAGAAAAAATAATCATTTTTTTTTTAAATTACATATTTGGAATCTACACAATCTCATCTATAATGGTTTTTAATTTCATCATTTTTTTTGTAAAAAATGTCTTTAGACATATGTCCAAATTTACTCTTTTCTACTAACATGGACATGACCTTCAAGTTGCAGGTCAAAGCACGTCCAAAGCTAAGGGTTGGCTCCCCAAACCTTTTTTTGACCTGAAAGCCATAGCAAAAACTAGGCCAAAATTGATTTTTTAGAAATGAGATCTCGCTAGTTTTTTTTTTTTTTTTTTTTAAGCTTTTATGAAATAGGATCCCATTTTTTGCTCGATGCCCTATAGCGAAATGGGATCCCATTTTCTAAATAACTGGATCCCATTTCGTTTTGCTCAATTTTGGGTTTTTTTCTAAGTCTGAAACTTCCACTAGAAGTGGACTCATCTTCTTACATTTACCCTTTCTATGTAGACTACAAAATATTCTTCAAGTAAGGTCCAAGGAAACTTTAGGTTACATTGTAGATAAGCAAAGAGAAACATATGAAAAAATATAAAAAGTGTTGAGTGAGTGAAAATAAATCTATGTTAGATCATGCATACAAGAAAATAGACAAATTGGGATCTTATGTTTAAATATCCTAAGTCACTCAGATAGCAAAAAGATAGTTTAGAGGAAGAAAATAGAAACCAAATCTTTGTCTCAACACACCAAAAAAGAATCTAGAGAAGAAAAGGATTATTTGATAACTTTGCAAAAAGTAGTAAAGAAGATATCTCTATTCATTAACATCATATGGTTAGAACGAATCCAAAAAATGAAGGTCCTAGCCAACCAAAAGAACACACCAATGCAGTAGTGGAAAATAAATATTGGTTAGATGAAATAGGTATTATAGAACAAACTCCTAAACCAATCTTCATAAAAAAATATTGCATAGAAGAGGAATCTAATTCAATACATGAAATTGAATTAGAAGAATCTATGTTTGATAAAAAGAAAAGAGTTTGACATTCTAGAAGAAGAAAGTGAATAATTGGAAGATTAATCTATAATATATATAGATGGATTTGATGAAATAATGGAAGAATATTTGATATAAAATAGTTTCCTTGAGAAAATAAGACCTAATGCTACAAGTAGTTGTTTTTTGAATATAGACAAACTTAGAGACTCATATGATGTTATTTGCACATGGTGTGACTCTCTTAAAAATTTCTTAGACACTAAATCTCATTGGACAGATGTTGAAAAGGTTCACTATTCAACTAGCTTTTTTTTTGGAAAATTAGGAGACTATTGGGAAGGACTAGTAGTAATGGACCTACTACTAGGATTGATTAGAATATAGATAATGCTAAAGATACTGATATGGGAAGAGAAAACATTATAGAAGTAATGTTTTACCAATTAAATTTTTGTATGATAGATTAGTTTTTATCTTCAAAATATAATGATGTTAGAGAGGGAACTAATATTTTGTACAATTTAAAGTTAAAAAATCCAGATTGCTTCATCAATATAATTTAGTTTTTGAAAATTATATATATTTGTAGCAAGATTTCATAATGATCAAGTGGGGATTTTTTCTTTTGAATTATTTGTCTTGTACATTAGGAAGGTGGGTTAAAGATTATGTCACTAAAAATAAAATGGAAAATGTGGAAGATTGCACACTTTTGAATATTTATTGGTCAGTAATAAGGTTTATTTTATTGATAATTGAAAAAAATAGATTACAAAATAAATTCCAATATAATTCCAAAAAATTATTCTACTAGACTCCAAAAAATCCTAAAAAATGATTCAAAGAGCTACCCCCAACACCAGATTAAGACCACCCCATACAAAGATAGAAGGCTTAGTTACAGCTAACCACTAGGCTTAAATTCAAACTCCCTAACAACCTATTAACAGTTCAAGAGTTTGAAGCATTCTTCAATCTGTCTTTGACCCTTGCAGCCTCCTTCTGCCAAACCAAAGATGAGCCTTGGGGACTTCTCCAAGCTCTAATCCCATTACTACCTTGCTGGGGCTGATCATCAACCTTTCATTTTCCAACCTCTTTTGACTAAGGCCTCAAAGAACTCTTCTTTTCTTGAACTTCTAGCATTACAACCCAAATTTTGAGGGATATCTCCTTGACTTCATCCAAGTTACGTTCCAGTGTAGAGGTTAGCTACACCTGTTGCTGCCCCTCACTTTGAGCCTCCTATAACAACAAATTCTCTACCTGATTTGGCTCCTCAGATGCCCAACTCTCCTCCACAGAGTCTTTCAGCTGAGAGTTCTCTTGCTCCTCCTCCTATTTTTCCACAGTGTAGTGCTGTGTGGATGCATCTTTCCACCAAGAAACAACTTTGTTGTATTTGTGCCTGGCACCCCTTCATAGTCTAGGGGCTGCACCCAACAACCCTTTGTAGATTTTAGATGAATCTCCTTCGAGGGAACCTTGGATACATTTATTTCTACCAAAATCCAGGCATAATTTGAGTGGAGAAGATTTGAAGAACCCTCATCCACCATTACGAAGTTTCCTTTAACAAGTTCCCAATAGCCTCCAAGCATGCATCAAACCAGAACTGTAGGGGGAGGTTAGGAAGTCTCACCCGAAGGGGAACCCTCTCAAACACTTCTATGGCTAGGTTGAAAGCCGGATGCCATGGTTTTAACATCAACACATGTTTCTCTTCCCAATCCCAATGATAATCACAATAGATCTTATTTCTATCCTATTCTTTTTCAAAAACAATAAAAAAGCCTTTGGCCATAGGATAAATTTGAACATTCCCTTCCAGCAGGGGTTTCCAGTAGTCTGAGATCCACTTGTGGAGATCAGGAAAGCATGGCTAGAAACCCCTGAACCTCCCAATCAGGCCCAGCCTAGAAAACATTTTTTCATTGAAGGCCACTTTTTTTTCCAGCTCTCTAACTATTTCCAATGTGATTAAATCAGATGAAGCATGGGTAGCAGGGTCCCCTCCCTTCCCCTCAACGGTTCTTCTACCTTATATTTTATTTTCCCTACTGAGCCCATAATTGTTTTCCTCCAACCTTAGCTTTTTACATTCCTTGAGAGCTCCAACTCCACCAAGCTTGGTGACACCTAGATTCAACTGTGACTAGCCTCCATTTTCAACAGCTAACTCTCCACCACATAGCTCAGATGACTGCTTAGCAAAGCCCTTATGGCTCTTCCATCCAAATGAAAGCCCAAAATGGTTCCCCTTCCACGCATTCATCTTTGTTCCCATAACAACAACTTCACCTCCTGAGGAGATGACCCCCTGTTGGCCTCCATTCTGAAATAGGGCATCATCATCTGAAGCAGAGCTAGTTCCATTCTGTCCTAGAGGATTTCCTACATTGACCAAATGGATTTCCCAACCCTCATGATCAATATTGTGTTCTCCACTTGAGTAGCACCTACCATTCTTCTCTTGAAGGGTCGTTTCCTTCTCCTAGAGATGCAGTGGCAATAGAGTATTGTTACCTCCTGATTGACTACCGACGACATTTCCCACATAGTTTGTCCCATTAACGCACTTCCCTCTCACAACCATATCCTTCATAGTAGTTAACTTCAATCCAAGACCCCTGTTCACTCCCTTGTGGCCCTAAGAGCTACCAGGGAAAAGAGCCATTGTAGCCCTCACCTCTATAGATGGAAACAACTCCATGTTTTTTAAGTTTTTTTTTTAAATAAAAAATTTGATAACTGCTAAATTGCCAAAATAGTATTTTCTTTGAACTCTAGATAACAATGACAATGAATATAATATCATGTGGAACTTGAAAAAACTCTATAATGATCCTCCACAAAGTGAATTCAATAAATTAATTGCATTTAAAGGGTTCAAAATGAGGAAAAATCCCCAAAGGTCATTTGCTAAAGATACTAAATTTTTAGGAACTATGGATTTTAGGAAACCTAAAAGGTTCACCCATAAATATAGAATATCTCCTACACAAACGAAGCAATTCAATAAAAGAGGTTACAAACCACCTCCATATGTCCTAAAGAAAAAATCTACTTCTAAAAAGGTTCCTAGACATGTGAAATGCTTCATTTGTCAAGGACCTTGTTATGCCTTGCATAACCACCCCATTTTATTTTGGAACAAAATGGGTCCCCCTTTTTTTTTGTTTGTCTTTAGTCATTTGGTTGGGTCTTTGGAGTTGTTTGTTTTGCTCCCAAGTCTTTCTTTCTTTTGCTCTATAAGAGGTAGTTCCAGAACCAAAACTGAACACAAAACTCTTTCAAGATTTCTAGTTCAGATCTTGTTCTGACTCCGACTCCATTTTCTTTTTGTTTTTCCTTCTTTGTTTGTTGGTTGTTTTCAACAACTCTTGGGTCGATTTGTCTCTTGAATTGTTGGTCATTTTCTTGCATTTTGTTTTTTCCCATGTCGAAGCGGAACCAGGATTGGAACTTAAATTGGAAGTTTCAAAAATTCCAGATTGAGTCCTTGTTCCGACTCCGACTCTGCTCGTTTTCTTTGTCTCATTATTCTTGGTTGTTTGGGCTGGGTCCGGTCTTCGCTCTGGTCCCGCTTCCCTTTGTGCTTGTGTGTTTTGTTTCTCACTTCTTGGTTGGGGCTAGACATAGACCGGGAATCAAACTTTGAACTTTGTAAAAGTTTCATTTTGGTTTTGGCTCTACCCCCATCCTCTTGTGTCTTGTTTTGGTCATTGTCCTTTTTCTGGGACTAGAACGGTGTTGGAAACTGGGCAAGGAAATTTGTATAAGTTTCTTTATCTTGTCTCTGACCTGGATCTGTGTCTACCCTACCTTTTGATATTCAGTGGACTTGACTTAACTATCTATTCATGTCGTTGGTTCCGTCCTTGAACTATCCCATTTATGACATTAAATGTAGCCTCTTCGCACGCGCAAATCAAATTTTAAAGGTTTAATCATGTTTATACTAGCTCATTATCATTATTATTTGAAGCGTTTAAAAAAACCATAGCCAGGAAAGTCTTGAGAGGATTGATTTGATCACAGAGGCGAGTTGTGGAGTGAATCTTTGCTAATTTCTGGTCAGTCCTGAGGAGCGTTTTGAGGTAGGTTTCTTTTCTTTTTTGTCTCCCGTTTTATTCTTTCCGGTGTTTTGTTTTGGCGTATTCGCAAGAGGTTTTTTTTTCATTATGTGAATTTCTTCACTTGTTTCTTGTCTCTTTCCTTGTTTTGTTTATTTTTTCCTTTCTTTTTTGTCTTGTTCCATTTTTGGTTTGTTTTCCATTTGTCAATTTGTTTTGCTGTCACTTTCGTGATAGGTCCGTTTTGTCGTGCCCTAGTTCTTAACTAGGGTTTTTTTTTTTTTGTGGGGGTTTCCATGCTTAACTGATGAAATTCATTTTGGAACCCCTCTTCTTGCCATTCCACGTTGACTCTGTGTTTTCCATGTGGGATTTTTGTTGGGCCCTAATTTTCATAATTTTTGTGTCAGCAAACTTGGATTTTGCTTGACAACCTTTGCAAAATGGTATTTTCTAGGGTTTAAATTTCCTTTTGTATAGTGGAGTTGTTAGAGGAGTTAAACTATGCTATTCCTGGTTTCCTTTAAAGCCCATGTGACCCAGGGGTTAAAATTCATGTGACTGTGCCTTTTTGAAATACCCTTTGTTTCACATCTAGAATGAGCAGAAGTGGACTTAGGAAGGAACTCTTCTCAAAGTTGTTATCATTTGTGATTAGATCCTAGAACTATTTTTCTCCTGCTCATTATGATCTTGTGTCTTTATACTTGTTCTTGATCAGAACCGGAGCTGGGGTGGAATTTGATT
The DNA here is from genome assembly GCA_007258455.2 of Sequoia sempervirens. NCBI lineage: Eukaryota > Viridiplantae > Streptophyta > Pinopsida > Cupressales > Cupressaceae > Sequoia > Sequoia sempervirens. The sequence continues at coordinate 541,220,857 of VDFB02047230.1, forward strand.
TTGGGAACTAACAAATAGTTTTGTTTTGGTTCCTGTTCCGGTCTTGATTCCGATCTTGTTTTTGGTTCCTATCTCATTCTGATCCTGGCCCCACCATATGATAAGGGATTCCTTTCATGCCTAGTACTTCTACGGTTCCACCTTCGATGAAGGAAAAATTTTACTAAGTAAATACTATCTTAGGAGGGTAGAGAAGGGTATTATATGTTTGACTAACTTGGATGTTTTGTTCATCTAGTACTAAAATTTTCTGCAGAAATCAAGAAATTTCAGGGGCATCAGATGAGGCTTCCCAGAGAAGCCAACCAGGTGAAACTTCATGGCAAGGAGTTAGACCAAAGAAGATCAAGGTGGAACAACTTCCATATAATTTGAGATGCAAAAATAGGGAATTTTCCCTCACAGCTAGCAAAGTTGATTTCGACTGGGCTGATATTACTGACACAAATTTGGGCCCTTTTAACTATGAAGAATTACATGAGGGGAAATTCACCGAGGAGTAGGTCACAAGAAGGACGGAAAGGATTGTTCAATCAGGACTGGCACATGTTGCACTTTTCCCCTTATCTGTCTAGTGTCTAGAGTTGATTCTTGCAGTAGCTGGAGCATATAATCTTGCTACTAGGTAGTATGTGGATGTAAAGGGTAATGTCATTATTGACCTAACACCTCAAATGATCAAATTCCTGTTTAATGTACCTGATCCCAAGAATCCTAGGCAATTGAATGAGGTAGAAGCTTTGAAGATTTACAGTGATAATAAGGAAAATAATAGATCTCACATGAATAAGACTTGGATGAGGGTGGAGAAGAAGTCTCTTACCAAGCTTCTAAACTAGCCTAAGAGGGAAAACTTTGGTAAAGAGATTGTAGACAAAATCATGTTCCTTTCTAGGGTGTTTGGAAAAAGGGATGCTTCACTGTTTAAGGAATGGATGTTTCCTTTCATCCAAACTATTTTGGATGGAAGGCAACAATTTGACTGGCCAATGGTGGTATCCAACAACATTCAAAATCAAATGATAAGAGTGAGAGAAACCAAGTGTTTCTTTATGGCCTCCTATGTAGTTTATGTAGTTGCCCGAATGGGGATTTTTCCTGTACTTCAAACAGTGGGTATATTTGGGGAAGCTCAAGGACAAAAGAAACTGTGGGAGCATTATAATAAGCTCACTTTGTAGACATCATTGCAACATTATAGAAGGATAAATGATTCCTTTCTTTATGTCATTATTAACAAACTTAATGGTGATGCGGGATATAGGCTTAGCAGGGAGGCAATGGCTTTTGTGAATGAGTGGGGGAATTGGTTTATCTAGTACCCTACATTCACCTATTTTAGGTTGGTAGGATTTGATCACCACCCCCATTTGCTACCTAGATGTTGTGGTGATAGGATCATTCTAATGGAGTTTATTTTTCAAGCCTTGGCTATTAATTACAAGTTTGGCACCAAACACAAGACTGGTTGCCATAAGTTTCCAATGAGGAAGCTAAGGCTATTTGTGATGAATTAGTTTGTTTGAAGTTGGGATTGTACACTGTGAGGAAGCTCTATGATCCCAAGCACAAGTTGCGGGCTTTGCTTCCCAGTCTCTTTGATAAGCACTTCAATCTGTTGGAGGATTTTTTGGAGGACTTGCAAGATGAATATGACCTTAGAAAAAGGAATTATGAAAGGATACCTATCCCACTCATGGTTGAGTTTGGTATAAAGGAAGACATTCCATAAAATTTTTTTGATGATGGGGTAGTTTTGGATCCCGGGTATAATGTAGATAAGATTAACACTAAAGATCTTGATCTAGTAGACTAGAATACTGAAGAGACGATTGACATAAAGCATATTGCAAGACCAGTGTTGGATAGGAGTATTCACTGGGTGAGTTTGAGGGTTAACCAGTCTGAGGCTCAATCATCTAAGAAGAGGAAAGTTGTAGGTACCACCCAAGGATATAAGAGGACAAATTAAAAGATGGAACCTAAGGAACCCTTAGAATTTATGCCTTTTAATGCACAAGAGGAGGTGGTCCCTCAAGACCTCCCAAAGGTGTAGGAAGGTGAAACAATTGCTAAGGTGGGTGCTTCTACATCTGTTGCAGGGGAGGTATCTACTCTACCCGCTGATACACAACAACTAGATAAAGAGTCGCCAAAGGGAGCCCTCCATGTTGAAGCAGAGGTCTTAAAAGAAATGGAGACTGAAATTGAGATATATGATATAGAAACATATTCAGAGAAGACCCCATCTAATAAAGGGCATCATGTATTAACATCTCTTGATATGAAGGATGATGTAGGGACTGAACAGATATTGACTGAGGAAGATCAGTGGAAACTCTTTGAAGATACCAAAAGAGAAGTTGATGCCAAGGCACAAGCTGAGTCATTAACTAAGCAACAAGGAGAGGAAGCCAAGGCACGATATGACTTGGTGATCAAGCAAAAGGAGTTGTAAGATAAGGTCAAGGTTGATGAATTATCTCAACAACAACAACAAGAGGAGTAGGAGCTCAAGATGCAGGAAGAGAGAGATAAGTTGATGTTGCAACAGAAGATTCATAACCTTGAAGAGGAAAAGGCCCAATAGAGAAGAGAAAAGAAGCTATTGAGATTGAAAAGAAGTCCAAAGAGGCATGGGACTATGTTGAAGAGTTGAAGAAGAAGCGAGATCAAATGTTGAAGGAAAGGAAGATAGAAAAGGAATGTTTAAAGTAGGAGCTGGAGGCTAAAAGGTTGCAAGAGTAGAAGGATAAGGAGGAGGAAAAAAATTTAGCACAGGAGAAGGCACAAAGTGATCAAAAAAATGTGCAGGAAGTTGATTCTCAACTGGGGCTTACAATATTACAACCTTTGTCTTCCACTACTATTGCTTCTTCTTTAGCCCAGGTAGTCACTACTCCTGTTGCTCCTACTTGGCTAAAGCTGGACTTGGAAAGAAAACAAATTGTTCAACCACAACCATTAAACTAGGAGGAGACGATGAAGGAAATTGAGAAGGAGAAACCTAAAAATAAGGCTCGGGTTCTTCACTCTACCAAGCTCACTGATGCTAGAGAGATCGTTGCTGAATGTGCCATACCCATAATGGACAAGAGTCGTGATGATATGCAAATCACTGATTATCAATTAGGGATGGTAAATTTGGGAAGGCCTACAAGAAATCAGCAAATGAATTTGATTGATATTGTGGCCTCTTCAACTAAATCTTGGATGATCAAAGATAAACAAAGGAAGGACGAGTTTAAGGTTCAATTGGATCAACTACATAGATTTTTGAAAGATGTTTTAACTCACATTTCCCAACAAGCTGCTCTTCCTAAATCTCTAGTTTTGTTAACAAAGAAGGAAGCAGATGACTTGGTTCTAATGAAAAGCAAGGTAGGAATGGTTGAAAAATGGTTGGACAAGCTCAACCAGGAAGTTGATGATGTTCTCGTTGAAGGTTTTAAGATTCATAAGGCTGCTCTTGAATTGGCAGAGGATCTAGATTAGCATGCCAAGAATCTAGATAAGTAGGATGAGGAGTACAAGGAATGTGTTAAGAATCTTGAAGATATTGGCAAGGTTCCTAAGTCCACCTTGCTTGAATATTCAATTCTTGAGCATGATAATGCAAATTTTGTGGAAAAAACTATGAGCATAATAAGGTATAAGTCTAAGGCTATTCATGGGAATCAAGAAGAAGTTCGAGAAATGAGAAAAGATTTGAGTCCACAGATGGTTGAATTGGAGGCAATTGTGGCCATTTTAATTAATCTAGATTTCTCAAGAAAAGAAGGCCTATCTTTGGATAAGCTAAGGGAAAGATGGAGGGGTAGGTTTGAGGAAATTATGCAAAAGGGAGACGATGGGGAGAATCTATTATTGGATCAATTTATGGATATCAGGGAGAAGACAAGGACTACTAGAAAGGAATTAATCAAGTTAAAGGAGATACAAAAGTTGGTTTCTGCTGAATTTGAAAGGATCAGATTTGAAGATGATTGGTTGGATGGACCTGATTTCGGTACTCTTCAACAAGTACTCTCCAGTTGTAGACACGTAAAATGTACATACACTCGATCCTGATCTACTGACATCACTTCATCCTGAATTATCCCTCTATCTAACCATTTAATCAAATAGCCTTATTTGATTAAAGTCTTCATAATTCTCCTTTTAATTAAATAAATCCCTCGATTTAATAAAATCATCTCTGTGTAATTAGTTAGGTCATTTCATCTTCCTATCTTTATTTAATTAAATAATCCATATTATTTGATTAAATATCAAAATTCATCTAATTAAATTAAATAAATCAAACATTTATCTAATTTAATCTAACATCACCCCCTTTGGTTAATAAATCAAAAATATTTATTTAACTAAGTCTAAATCATTCTCTTCTCATTTTGAGTTATTTAAATCCTAAAATCTAAGTCAAAATGGTCAAATCAACTAACATCATTTAAATTAATCAAATCATGATTAATGCTAATCCTAATCACTCAAATCCTCTAGATTTTGCAACTTGCGCATGAAAATAGACTTATTTGATTTATTAAATTTCTATTTTCCTTCAACAAGGAATATTTTAAGGAATATTCCTTTAATTTGAATTCAAAATCCAAAGTGGGAATAAGTCCTTCCAACAAAGCATTTAAAATCTCTTACATGTCCTTTTCTTGAGCCATGTGCATTTGCTTCACCTTTCACCTCATCCTTTAAGCCATATTTTGAATTTGAATCTCCCCCCTCTTTGCACATTCTTCAAATCTTGCACATCCTCCATCCATTCACAAGTTGAAAAGTGGCATTTTGTCATTGGCTCATTCTTAGTCCCACATTGCTCTATTTTGGACATCCCTTCAACTTATCAATCTATAAATAAAGAGCTCCTCTCCTCATTTGATCATCCACAATTTGAGTAAACTTACTATACTCAAATTCATAGCAATTTTCATCCATCTCATTGAATCATAGCTAGGTTTTTTGTAGATTTTAGCTTGGAGCATTCATCAATCTTCATCAAAGTGGATCACAATCTTCATCAAATCATCAAAGCTAGCATTGGAGTTGGGAAAGGGCCAAATTTTCACATCAAATTGGTACCAATTCCCCCATGGGATCAAGAGTTTGCATTGCTTTCAATAGGATTTAATCTACCTTCTTGTTCTTTAATTATTTTCTTCTCTTCATTCCTATTTTGAGTTTTGTTAATGGATTTCATGGGGAATCCTTGTTCTTACTTGCATTTGATCTCCTAATGTATTCATTTGTTGTGTTTTGTAGGTATTTGGATTAGGGATTCACACCAGTTATGACGAGTACATCCTTGAGCATTCAGTGCAAAAATGAATTAACTCTTTTCACCACATGCAATATCTTCTTTTCTCCTCTTTTGTGGGGTTTTGACATGAGCTCAACTCTGAGTTTGATCCGGTGGTTTCACATTCTTCTTGGAATATTAGATTTTTGGTGCAACAGAGTAATCAACCTTGGAACGAGGGTTCATCAGTCCACTTTTTTGTTCAGTTCTAGCTCCATTAATTGTGGATCTAGGTTGATAATTGAGAGAAACTTGTGCATGTGGCACCTATATGTATTATTAGGTTCTATTTTGTAAAGGTTGACTAATTGAAGAAAGATCAGCCACCTAATGATAGAAAATAGAGATTAGATCTAGGATTTCTATGTTTTAAGAGAGATACTCTAGAAAGTTTAGTAAAACTTGGTTATTTTATAGTTTTTCATACATTTTCATGTTATTGTTTTGAAGTTTGGGTCTATTTTGATAAGGTTAATGGTACATAATTAATGCATACGCCAATTATTTTTTTGTGCTTAAGTGTTTCTTATTTGATGAAAGTCAATAGAAGGCACTGGATGCAAGATTATATCATTGGGTTATCTATGGATGAAGTTGTTATCATGTTCATTTTATCTGTGTTTAATGATGAGTGAGTGATTTTTTTTGAAGCAAGTTTAGTAAATGTTGATGGTATTTGAATTAGCACTATGGATGTATGTAGTAGCATAGTTTATTCTATGGATTGCATCTTGTTGTGGTTGTGATTAGGTGGAATAAACACTCGTTATTGATATGCATGTCTGGATATATGTAAGAATTTTACTCATGTTTCTTTTGATTTGAAGCTTTGATTCATCTTTTTCTTTTATTTAAACCCCCCCCCCAATGTAGATTAATTGATGTTATGCAGTCTTGTTCCTTATTACTAGAAAAGGCCCCTTGAACATTACAGTTATATTGACCACTGAGTGACATCAACATAATTGAGAACCAATTACTAGGACCTTGGGAGTTAGATTGCCATTTGTTACCTTTCTCTTTCAGGAGATATAGAATAGTAATATTATATTTAATGTTGTGTTGTTTTGACCCTCAACATATTTAGCGCTAGAAGGAGGGCGAGAGGAACAAGCTGGCTCACATTGGGTCATTTTCACCAGATAGGTGCGAGAGAGTTCTTAGATCTTCTTAGAACCCTGAACCATTCGTTGAACTCCAAAACCCTGTTAGGTATAGGCCCCAGGCTCGTAGAGACTTGATCCCACCATTATCACCACCACTCACCTCACCATTATCAATCAATTTAGGGTTTATGTAGACCCTACTATTCTCTACCACCAGTTTTCCACAATAAGAAAAGAACACCATGAACCACTACCTTTATTTAACACCAAGTTCCAAAGAATGTACTGAAGGTTGTAGGATCCTTACTTGGTTGCTGAGAACATTGCCATTTTGGCATACTTAAGGGTTGTGGACCCTTTGATTGGCTTGTTTTTGAAAAGGACATATAATGCTAACGAAATTGATTCTTTGGCTAAAGTATATCATCTGGCCATCCAATTGCAACAACAAATAAGTTTGCAATTTGGGAGTCTAGGAGGAGTTCTTCCTCCTATAGGATACTGAATGCCTAATCCACCCCCTTTATTCAACATGGTCCCTAGGACGTCCTATTCCCAATACAGACCTATGTTTTAGTTCCAAGCTTCACCTCCCTTACAATTTTTTAACAAAGGTTCCCAAGACTCCTCCTAGCAAAATCACAATTACCAAAATCAAGTTGGAGGATCAAATTCTATTAATCAACCCTCTACAGTGAAGATTGTAGAAAGTGAAAAGAATCTCCAACTAACAAATGAGATGGAGACTCTCAAAAAGAAACTATCTCAGATGTTTAATGAAATGGCTCAACTTAGACAAAATCCCCCTTAGAACCAAAACCAAGGTTTTCAGAATCAGGGAGGGTATTATAATCAGGGTGGTTATTCTAACTAAAATTCCAACCAGAACTGTAATATCAACCAAAATGCCAATAGGAATTTCTAGAACCAAAACTCCTCTAATCAAAACTATCAAAATCAGAATAGAGGATACAATCAAAGGTATAACAATGATAGGCCATGGAATACTAGACCCAATAATGGAGGAGTTTCCCATAATTATCAAGTGGGAGATGAAAAGCCACACACTGCCAACGGGGAAAACCTCAACCTTATGACCAATTGTTGTAGACTACATGATATTGTGGTCCATTCTGAGGTAAAATTCCCAGAGATGGAAAAGATGGTTAAGATAGCCCAAGTTGATGCTCCATTTCAAGGTGCATCCAACAAATCTGGTGGATCAACGGATACTGCCATGGCATATGATATCTTTGAGGAAGAACTTCCATTTCGCAACCAGGAAGACAATGAAACATTAGAAGATGTGTACGATGCCCAAGCCTTCCAAACCAAGGGAGGCCATTTCCTCATAAATCAGAACAGAGGGCCATTCATGACCTCTGCCTCTCCTAATAACATGGTCCGGCTAAACTAGAATGCGGATAATAATCCACCACCACCAAAGGGACCATCAAATTCTCAGAACAAGGGTAATCCACCTTCGATTCCTAAATATCAAGTTAGGAATGATTTAGAATTTGATTTCATTATAGAGAAGCAGAGGTAGAAGACTTCAATGTATTTCTTTGATATTTTGAAATGGTGCCCTACTCAAAATGAAATTTTGTTGAAATCCTTGGGGGAAGCAGATAGTTCAAAAGGAAGAGAAAAGGTGACTCCCACTAACGAGATGAATGCAACACTTTATAAAGGTAAGACTGGTACTCCACCTTTCTTGTTAAGTTTAAGAATTTTTGAAAAGAATTTACACAACTATCTGCTAGATTCTGGGGCATCGGGAAACGTTATGCCATTTTCAATTTGTAGGAAGTTAGGTTTGAGTCCACTCCAGACAAATAAAAATGTTATCTAGTTAGACAAAACATAAGTCAATGTGGTAGGAGAGCTTAAAAATACCCATGTATAGATTGGATCTGATCCAAGGATCCAAACTTATGTGGATATCCAAGTTGTTGATATCCCAAAAACCTATGGTATGCTCTTAAGAAGAGACCTAATGAAAAGTCTTGGAGGATATTTGATTTTGGATTTCTCACACATGTGGCTGCCTTGGAAAGGGATAGCAAGCTAGATCAGAATTGAAAGTGAGCCTAGGCTCAAACACATGATCACCGAGTATGATTCCCCTAATGAGGTAGCCTATTTCAAAACTGAGATAAGAGTTTACAAGTAGGAGGAAATCATGACTTTTTCTGTACTTCATTCTGATGACCCACCCCTTCCAGAGAAAAATGACCCAATGATTACTATTAATCAGCAAGTCCTAATAAAAAAATTGCAACAAGATAGGCTGGTACTGGTAGAGGAGGTTGATATGTGGAGTTTTTTGCTTCCCAACTGGTGTCTGGTCCATTACTAGAATCATTCTAAGTTAACTTGTTAGCCCTGTGTAGATATCTTAAAACATGTCTCCCAAGTAGAAGAAACTTGTGAATGTCAATCTCAAGCCTCCACCAATAAATTTCCATTTGAAGCAAAGGATGCAACCATCCTTATGAGAGCTAGTCTTGCTCAAATGGAATCAGCTTCTCAACTCGATTAGACTCAGGTTCTATGCTTTGAACTACAACTAGAGACTGAGGAATCTTAGTCTTTTCCAATTACACCTACCCCAAAAATGCTTCCAATGCCTAGGGCATTGGTAAAAAAGGTACTAAATCATGACCTGACCCAAGAGGAGGTTCAGGAATTAGTTCCTAATTTTTTTTTGAATTTAGGAGAACCTTCTGGTGAACCGTACCCCCAGTTACCTTCAAATACTGAACACTAGTCCAAGCTGCCACATACTTCTGGCAAGAAAAAAAATGTAGGCCAAAAGAAGAAAGAGATCCCAACCCCAGATCAATCATGAAGTCTCGAATTTGATGGCTCTAAGTCCAAGTCAGGAAGTGGAGTAGGGATAGAATTAACCAATCCAAAGGGGAAGACTTACTTTGCTTGCTATAGGCTACAGTTTGGTTGCACAAACAACGTGGTAGAGTATGAAGCACTTGCTAGGGGCCTAATGTTTTTCCATCAGAAGGTCACATCTCTCATGGTGATGGGGGATTATGAAGTAATTATCAAATAGGCTCACAACTAATATACTTTCCATAATAAAAGATTGGCTGCCTATAGAAATAGAGTTTGGAATTTGATTAAGGATTTTGACACTTTCAGGATCACTTTGATTCCTAGGGAACAAAATTAGATCGTAGATTCTTTGGCAGTCATTGCTAGTACTTTGGAGCCTATGCAAGACTCCAAATTGAAAAGATTTTTAGTTGAACTAGTTCAATCCTACCGGTTCTGGATAATGTCTAGAATTTTTAGGTCTTCAATGATGACCAACACATACTCGCCTTCTTGGAAAGTTCTGATGTCTTTGAAGGACAGATCATAGATGAATTAGATAGAGATAAGGGAGAATGGGACCTTGAAAGTTGTGACATGAAAGGAGTAGTGAATTTGAAAAGAAAAAACATTCCCAAGGGGATGGTAGCTTTAGAAAGAATATTTGATTCTGATCCTTGGGCTCGAGAGAGAGTGCCAACGCAAAGTGGAGGGAAGTACGAATCTATTAATTTGGCTGATTCAGGTCTTAAAAGAAATGTTCTTATAGGCAAGACCTGCCCTGAGGAGATCATAAATGAAATAATTAAGGTGTTAAAATAATATATTGCGGAAATTTCCTGGAGTTATGAACATTTAAAGAATTTTGACACCTCTGTTATCACACACACACAATACCATTGAAGCTAGAAGCCAAGCCCTTTCGTCAAAAGCAACGCTCGGTCAACGCTTTGATCAAGCCATTGATACAAAAGGAAGTGCAAAAAATTTTATCAGCAAGAATCATCTTCCCAGTAAGGAACTCCATGTGGGTTGCCAATCTAGTCCCAGTACGTAAGAAAAGTGGGGAGATCAGGCTATGTGTTGACTTCAGGAACCTAAACAAAGCCTCAGAGAAGGATAACTATCCACTTCCTTCTCTTGACGAGGTATTACAAATTGTCAACAGATCTCAGATGATGTCATTCTTAGATGGCTATTATGGGTATAACCAAGTGCTTGTCAGCCATGAGTACAGGATGAAGACTGCCTTCACTACTAAGTGGTGAACATTTTCCTATCAATGCATGCCATTTGACCTCATCAACACTGGAGCTACCTTTCAGCATGCAATGGATGTGGCTTTTAAATATTTGATAGGTAAGTGTATTATTATATATGTGGATGACTTGACAATATTTTCCAAGAAGAAAAAGGACCATGTTGTTAACTTAGCAAAGGTCCTTAAGAGATGTATCAACTATGGATTATCTCTAAATCCCAAGAAATGTGTCTTTGGAGTTTCTGAAGGGAATTTTTTAGGGCATGTGATATCAGAAAAGGGGATATCCATAGATCCCGATAGAGTTGAGGCCATTTTGAAATTGACGATGCCAGGAAGTAAAAAGGAGATGAGGTCCTTCTTTGGGAGGATTAATTTTTTAAGGAAGTTCATAATAGGGTTTGCAAAAATTGTCAAACACCTCAACAAGATGATGAAGAAAGATGCTAAAATAGAATAGAATAATGAGGCTAAATATGCATTTTCACAGATTAAACAATCAATATCTGAGGCACCAGTCTTGACCAGCCCATATTACCTAGAGCCCTTTTATATTTATTCATTTCCAACAGTCCTAACACAATGCAGAGGTGAAGGAGATGAAATGTTGATTGCCTTCATGAGCTCACCATTCAAGAATGCAGAAGTCAGGTACCCACCTATGGAAAAATAGGCCTTTGCATTGGTACAAGCAGTTAAAAAATTTAGGCATTATATTATGAGGAGCCAAGTTATTGCTATAGTGCCTGATCCAGCGGTTAAGTACCTCCTTATGCAAAGTGAATTAGGAGAAAGAAGAGGAAAACAAATGGCTATCCTACAAGAGTATGATCTAGAGATCCATCCAATGAAGCTTGTCTAAGGACAAGGTTTATCAAAGGCCATGGCAGATGTTGACAAGAATATTACCTGTCAGCAATATATTGTGCACTCATTCACCAAAGATCCATGGTATACTAACTTTATTTTCTTCCTTCTCAATAACAAATGCCCAGAAGGAATGAATGCTACCTAGAGGAGGGCACTAAGGATGAAGAGTGCTCATTACATTCTCAAAGGAGGGGCTCTATACAGAAGAAATTATGAGGGGGTTTACCTACATTGTATGGATCAACAAGAAGCCAAGCATGCTATGGATGAATTTCATGGTAGGCATGATACAAGGCACATATCTATAGATTCTTTGGCCCATCAAATCCTCAGGTTAGGATATTATTGGCCCCATGTGTTCAGGGATGCACATCAACATGTCAGGACATGTCATACATGCCAGACCTCTGCATAAAAGGAGTGTAATCCAACAATGCCTCTACAACCAGTATATGAGGTAATTAATCCTAATTCTTCTACAAGACACAAATTCATCCTAATAGCTATAGACTATTACACCTATTGGACTAAGGCTCAACCATGCAAGAACAACACCATTGAGGTGGTTATCAAATTCCTTACTGAAAATATTGTTACCAGGTTTGGAGTACCGTTCGCCCTGGTATGTGACAATGGCCTTGCCTTTTCATCTGCTAAATTCATACAATGGGCCTATGAAAATACAATCATTTTGAAATAATCCTCTAACTATTATGCTCAGGCAAATGGTGTAGCATAATCTACTAACAAGAATCTTCTAGAAGTGATAAAGAAATTACTTGAAAGTAATCCTAGGGACAAGCATACCTAGTTGAGATTTTCCTTATGTGCAGATCTAACCCATATTAAGGTTGCTCTAGGAAATTCCCCTTTTAAATTAGTCTATGGCCAAGATCCAGTTTTCCCCATACACTTACAGATACCTGTTCTCAAGTTTATGCAGGATTTTTATACAAAAGATGATCAAATTGAGGTAAGATTAAATAACCTTTTAAACATGGAAGAACAGAGAGATGCTACTCTACAACAGTTCTTCAAGCATTAGGATGTTTTCAAACATTGGTTTGACAAAAGAGCTAAGATTAAGGCATTCAAAATCTTAGATTTGGTGTTGCTATGGGATAAGGCTAAGGAGAAAAGGGGTGATCACCAGAAATTTGATAGACTATGGCTAGGTCCGTATCAAGTAACCAAGATCTTGGGTGAGAATGCTTTTCACTTGACCACCTTGACGGGAGAACCTATTCCATTGTCGGTCAATGGATAGTTTCTCAAGCATTACTTCAGATCGTAAAGGTTTGAGTTCTAAATTAATTATATATATGTATTTTTTGTAATTATTGGTTCTTTGTTTTTATTGGTTGTTTTTTTGTCTGTTCTTTCTTTCTCTTTGTTTCCTTTTGTTGTTTTGTGACTATTTTTGTTTTCTTCCTTGGGGATTCTCTTTTCTTTCCATCTTGAAATATAGGGGTTGTTATTCAAAGTATGCTGTAGGCACTAGGAGAGAAATTGGTTTAGGTATTTTTAGGCATATCTGTCAAGAATTTTGTTCTAAAGCTTATGTCTTATGGTCATTTTAGCATGAGTTTGAAAGATATTAGGGGTAAGGTATACTATAGATAACCTCATGAAATATGATTGAAATTTTTCACAAAATAGATAAAACATCTAACTATAAAGTGCCTATTCATCTCAAGGTGATTATATCTTCGATTCAAGTGAAAAATCTATTTCCCCAAAACTATCATAGGATCCACTGTAGTTCTTAACCCATATCTCAGACTATTAATGTCTGAATATTGGGAAGGTTTTAAAAAAAAAAAAGAATTTTCACAAGTGAAGCCTGTAAAGGAAAGAGAAAAGATAAATACTAAAATAAAGGCAAAATCAATACTAAATGGGTAGTTCAAGTATCTCTATCAGGGCTATGGACGCCTGACTGGTGGTAGAGCAATGCTTTGAAAGAACTAGAGGTATCTCTATTGGAGCTATGGACACTTGACTGGTAGCGGAGCAATACCAAGGATTCCATTGCATGACAGTCAAAGGACTCAACCTATGTAGCTTGGATCTTAGATATAATTGTTTAGGTGTGGAGTAAGCTCAAATAAAGAAGGATGCACCATAAACATGCACACACTCAGATTCAAGAGTAGTTTATGTTGGTTTTACATTTGAGATTCCAGCTCAACTTTACTTAAATATTCTGGTCACTCTTAACATGTTTCATAAATCACAAGTTTTTGGGTGACTGAATGGGTAAACCATTTTCCCAGCCGAGTCACCATTTGTTATGCCTTGCATAACCACCCCATTTTATTTTGGAACAAAATGGGTCCCCCTTTATTTTGTTCATCTTTGGTCGTTTGGTTGGGTCTTAGGATTTGTTTGTTTTTCTCCTAAGTCTTTCTTTCTTTTGCTCTGTCGAAGGCAGGTCTGGAACCAAAACTGAACACAAAACTCTTTCAATATTTCTAGTTCGGATCTCATTCCGACTTCGACTCCATTTTATTTTTGTTTTTCCTTCTTTGTCTGTTGGTTGCTTTCAACAACTCTTGGGTCAATTCATCTCTTGAAGTTTTGGTCATTTTCTTGCATTTTTTTTTCCTGTGCAGAAGTGGAACTGGGATTGGAACTTAAATTGGAAGTTTCAAAAATTCTAGATTGAGTCTAGATACCTCGCCTGCAACAAATGTAGAAGCACCCACCTCAACAATATTCTCACCTTCCTGCACCTCTGAGAGGTCTTGAGGGACCACCTCCTCTTGTGCATTAGAAGGCATAAATTCTAAGGGTTCCTTAGGTTTCATCTTTCTCTTTGTCCTCTTATATCCTTGGGTGGTACCTGTAACTTTCCTCTTCTTAGATGATTGAGCCTCAGACTGGTTAGCCCTCAAACTCACCCAGTGAATACTCCTATCTAGCACCAGTCTTGCAATTTGCTTTATGTCAATCATCTCAACATTCCAGTCTACTGGATCGAGATCTTTAGTGCCAATCTTGTTTGTATTATACCCAAGATCCAAAACTACCCCATCATTACACAAAGTTTCTAGAATGTCTTCCTTTATCCCAAACTCAACCATGAGTGGGATAGGTATCCTTTCATAATTCCTTTTTCTAGGGTCATATTCATCCTGCAAGTCCTCCCAAAAATCCTCCAACAGATTGAAGTGCTTATCAAAGAGACTGGGAAGCAAAGCCCACAACTTGTGCTTGGGATCATAGTGCTTCCTTGCAGTATACAATCCCAACTTCAAAAAAACTAATTCATCACAAATAGCCTTAGCTGCCACAATGTGTGGACAACTAAAACCTCCTAGCCTCATTGGAAACATATGGCAACCAGTCTTGTGTTTGGTGCCAAACTTGTAATTAACAGCCAAGGCTTGATAAATAAACTCCATTAGAATGATCCTATCACCACAACATCTAGGCAACAAATGGGGGTGGCGATCAAAACTTGCCAACATGAAATAGGTAAATGTAGGGTACTGGATAAACCAATGCCCCCACTCATTCAAAAAGGCCATTGCCTCCCTACTAATCCTATATCCCGCATCATAATTAAGCTTGTTACTAATGACATAAAGAAAGGCATCATTTACCCTTCTATAATGTTGCTCTGATGCCTGCAAAGTGAGCTGACTATAATGCTCCCACACTTTCTTCTGTCCTTGAGCTTCCCCCAATATACCCACTATTTGAAGTCCAGGAAAAATCCCCATTCAGGCAGTTGGATAAACTACATAGGAGGTCATAAAGAAACACTTGGTTTCTCTCACTCTTATCATTTGATTGTGAATGTTGTCTGATACCACCATTGGCCAATCAAATTATTGCCTTCCATCCAAAATAGTTTGGATGAAAGGAAACAAACCTCATTATGTTACTGATTGTCTAGGGAAAAATAAATAATTTTCCAAAGTATATGCAAATTTTCAGCATAGTGAAGCATTCCAATATTGAGATGTTTCACAATCCAAAGAAGCATATGAAGAATTAAGTGTGAAATAGTATGCACTAATTAGTACTCTAGAGAAATATTGTATGTTGAAAGAAAAATATAGAAAGAAATGCACATCATCTGAAGAATCTTTAATTAATGAAGATGACTTCATTTAGACACTTTTGAAATAAAATATCAAGGAAATTGGACATAGAACAAAAAAAACCCTACAAGGATGGAAAGATAAGAGAATAAATACACAACCAATGTCATATACATGTTCAACATATCAAAGAGATTAATATAGAAAAATAAATCCAAAATAATAAAACACATATGATAAGAAATTTTTTAGATATAAACCAAATCCATGGAAAATAAAAGATAAACCATCTTCTAGCATAGTGAGGAGAAAGTCAAGAAATAAACATGAATTAGATAGTGATCGCCATGATGAATAAATCACTATTTAAAAAAAAATAGATATCTTAGTAAAGATGAAAAATTTAACAAGAATGGTAAAGGATCACAAGCAACAACCACGATAACTTAATTAACTAATGGGGGATATTTTAAATGTACTTTTTAAATTCAACCAAAATTCTAGGAATGAATTATCCTCTAAAATATTGTTTAGAATTTGAACCAAAAAATTATTTGGGGTAAGTTGTGTCAGACATTTATAAAAGAAACAACCAACAATGATCTAGATTTTTAACTTGAATCACTAGAAGGTGACATATGTGTTTTAAATTTTTAAAAGATGTAAACTAATGAAATGTGTACATTTTTTAGTGTGTTTTATGTTTATATTTTTTAATAAACCTTAAAAATTATTTGAATACATTTTTTTTATAGAATTGAAATTATAATTTAGTTTCCAATAAAATGCTTAAAAATGAAGTTACATGCGACATCACTCTTTAAATAGTAAATTTTATATTTTTTCCTTCATGTTTTTTGGTTTATTTATAACTCAAAACTTTAGTGCATGGATTTATTTTTCCCATTTTTATAAATATTTATTTTTAAATAAATATTAAAACTTGTGTGCACACTGGAAACACAATTTTTTCCATGTGACATCACCTTTTGTCTTAATTATCAATCCAAAATAAATATATATTATCTTGAAATAAAAATATTTTCTCTACTGCAACAATTTTTTCAAAATTTTAAAATAAATTTTAGTATTTTTGCTTGAAAATATAATGGATCTTATATTTTGGTATTGATGATCTAATTTTAGTAAAATTAAAAACTAAAATACAAACAATAATTAAACTATTAAAGTAATTATTTGTTTGAAAATTTAAATTATAAATCTACAAAAGGATATTCTTATATTTTTAAAAAAATATTATTTACATGAGTAAGAGTTGTTGAAACATATAACCTTTTGAATAATTTTTTTTTGTGATTGGCCTCAAAGTGGTGCTATGTATGTGTAAGGAAGCTAAGGTAGCAAAAAAACTTCCTACACTAATCTTGAGAAGAGAACAATGCAAAACTTTTACAAATCATTAATAGTTACATAAACTTAAATAGAAATAAATATAAATATCATGCATACCACAACACACTGAGTTATGTGCTAGGGAAAACCCTTTCAAAAGAAAAACCCCACTCCAAAATTTTCCTAATATATTATTCAAAAATCACAAAGATTAAAATGTACTTGCAGAGCAAGCTTCTCACAAGAGTATGACCAACTAGAGGTCTAGAGGCAACATGATTGCTATTAGACTCTCATAATGCATCACAATACACAATCATAATACAATGCTCTCATAAATTAGGGTTGTTTTCTAGGCAAGTCAAGCCAAAAAATTATCAACTATCAGATCTAAGATGTTATGATGAACGATCTAGATTTACAATAATAAAATATACATAAAATGTGGCTTTCAGGGACGCTACCCTTGAACCCCCACAAGGGGAGTACCCTCTCCCCACACACCCCCCACGCTAATGTATCAACAATACTTTATCTATTTGCAAGGTTGAGAGACATTTTCCCAAGAATATGCATTTATTGGGCACTTCTAGTTATAAAAGTTGTGACCCATATCTAAATGAATCTAACTAGACCATATGTTTGACCAAAATTGATTTTTAGGTGGAAATTGTTAAAATTTACCTGTGCTGATAAGTTGGCTGGAAATGTTTCACAAATATGTAATTTTACCCTTCAACTATATATTTGGTTAATAAGAGTGCACATATTAAAATTAGTTTGTTTTTCCTGATTAAAAACCACTTGAATTTTATTGATTTGAAATAAGATCATTCATTTATAAACACCAAATCTATTCTTGAAAAATATTGGAAAGCCAAACTAAAAGTCCCTAATGGTCACTCTATTACAAGTGAAAAGCTCAAAATGGAAAGATACGCTCAAGATGTCCACATCAAAATTAATTGTAAGATCTTCATCACTAATTTTGTAGAATTCAATAATATGGACAATGATATTATATTAGGATATTTAATTCTTGTCAAATATGAGCCATTTATCTTAAGGAAAGTATGCATGTCCTTAAAACATAATGATGAATAAATAAATGTTCAAATCTTGAAAATGACTATATATAGACTAGAAGAGAAAAAAGAGAGGATAAGATAAAAAAATAATGGACCAATGAAATCCAAGAGCATCACTCCATAATCCTGTTGCAAGTATGAAGGTGTTGTAATTGATGTCAACAAGCTAGCGTTGTCATTGTTGAACACTCAGAATACTGAGAGGGGGGTATTGAATTAGTATTCCTCTAAACCAATTAAGCATAACCCATCCAATTAATAGAATAGAAATAACTGCAATAATGTAAGAAAGCATGAATACAACCAAAAAATCACATGAAACATGAACACCAATATTTTTACGTGGAAGACCTAAAAAGGAAAAAACCATGGTAGGGTTAGCTCAAAATATATTATATCTAGATATAAGATATTATAGAAAGGCTCACTGTCAGGACACACTATTCAGAAAATTGCTCACAACCCATAGACAAAGAGAAAAGAAGGGTTGGAAACATTTCCTATTTGAATTGATATAATTGTATCTATCATATGCCAAATTATAGTTCCATTGAGGTACAAAATGATCTTCACACTCATCCAAATCAATACTTTTCTCTATTTATAGTTTGCTCAATACTACATCGCACACATGTAGGTGAATCACCATACATGTCATAAATTGCATATAGTCTACTCTACTTCACCACATTCATATAATATTCTTTTTCACACACTCTTCTTTCTCTCACTAACCTTTAGTGTTGATCTCATATATATAGATATCCACATCAGGTGTAACTTCAATTAGGTCAACATAATTAGAAGTAACACACAAAATTAAGCATGTCGTCCTAAAAAAATTTTATCCACACTTAGTGCCTAGAATAAAAAATTAATTTACATCAAGATAGCTTGGAATGGACCTAATATAAGTCCCACATAAGATAGAGTTACTTTCTTATCCTCCACAAAACATCAAACATGTTAGGTTGGCCCAAAATAGACCTAGACACAAAATCTTCAAGTGTACATGTATTTCACCAAACATGCGATCTTAAAGCTCGATCTCCCTTCAAATTCTCATTAAAAGAACATTTATTAGCTCATATTCATAATCAAAAACCAAAATAATTATTCGCGAGAAAATGTGGAATGTACCACACTAATACACTGTACAAAAGGTAACTACAATATACAGGGTTGCACACTGTCATTCATATCTTTCTAGATACTTGACATAATATCACAAATTATTGAATTTAGTTTCATCTAATGAACTCAAAATTTTAGTTACAATCATAGAAGATTATACCAACATGTGGTGAAGTGTAGACCCAAAAATTGATGCACTGAACCACAAAACTATCAAAGGAAATACTTAGCCAATTTCTTGATAAACCATACTTTTCAGATCAACTTGTAGTATACATAAGTCACCCAAAATATTTCCAAATTATGCTAGGGTGGTCATAACAATGTTGACATAAATGACAACACTATATAAAAAAATATTTACACCTCATGCTCATGTTTCCAAAACTGAATCATCAATGACAGACTTCCAACTTCGAACAATCTCCCCCTTTGTCATTGATTGCAACATGCATATCAAAAACATTTTTGATGAAGGATAGTTTCAAAAACTTGTCTCCCCTTTACACATATCACTCCTAAAAGGATTTATCCAATATCTCTCCAAGTGATCAATTTTTTTTTTTAGCTATGTATCCCTAAATGTGGCTCTCTCTCCCCCAAATGCTTTGACAAAAAATATGTTTTTCCACTCTCCCCCCTTTGACATCAATGGAAAAGGGTGTGCAATAATTTAGTATACTCCTTTAGATATATGTACTGACTCCCCCTTAAAGAGTTAATAAAAAAGAAACTTTTATGTAATAAGGGATTTCAAAAACTTAGAAAAGAAGCATAGATATAATAATTTTCAACTTGAAGATGTTGACCCTTTGAGCTTCTTCAAAATATTTTTCCAGGTAGAACTACCTTCTTCCCAAAGAATTTTTGCTTCTGCTAGAGTCATGCACTGTAATTCAAGCTCCATTAATGTCTCTTCTCCTTCTTCCACAGTACTAGGGTTGAGATTTATCCCTGAGAGTTTTTCAGTACTAGCAAGGGTACTTGAGATAGAAATATGATTTATATTCACTGTCCCTTAGCATCACATATTGTCCAATTGTTTCTCCTCTTTGATTCTACAAGGAAAATAAGTTTTCATGTAGCTGCATAATTCCAGTACAATTTTGATCATCTTTGTCCTTTGATAGATTATAAGTATATGCTTCATAGCTTATTTGTGTTTCAATTGAGCTCATGGTGTCCTTTATGCTTCATGTATTATTCAAAAAAATCAAGCAATACGAAAGTAGGTTCTCTACTTCTTCACATGTTTGAGAATCCTTCAAACATTTCATAACTCTATGATGTGCATTTGTACATTTCCTTGTGATATCCTCTAGATTCTTCTCCGTAGGCCTTTCCTTCAATTCACATCTAGCTTGTCCTTTTAGTCTAGAGACATATACTTTGAATGAATCAACCAAGTTTCTAAAATTTTCTATTGTAGATAATGATGCATCAATGCTTGTTCTAGGGGTTATCTCTTGTAAGGATTTTATGGCTTCATCCATATCTAGTGATTAGTTTCATGCTCATGTTGAGCATCATCTATGTGTGTTATTCCTTCTTCCACATTAGTATCTTCTTTCTCTATAACTTCTTGTTTAACTTTAACCAGAGGATTAACATTGCTCTTTATCTTCTTACCTATTCTCCTAGAGCATCCAGAGGCTTTAGCTCTAGTACTATCCTCTAACCTTGATCTGTTGAGGTCTTTGGGGCTTTTTAGAAGAAATTTTTCATAGTGAACAACTTCTGCTTCAGTCACTTCATAGTCTAGTTTAGAAACCCAAATAATTCTGGGATCAATTGCTTCCATGAATTAATAGTTAGTGGAGACAAGAAAATTAATGTCTCCTAAGTAACTTCCCAACACACTCTTAGAAATTATCACTCTTTCATTCATTCTCCTTTGAAACATTGCAAAGAATGCCACAAGAGAATTGAATTGAGAATTTGGACCTCCAAGTCTTCTCATATGATTTTCTATCTGATGTGCAACAAGTTTTACATTTGTCCAATCTACTTTCCCATTTTTTGGTACTTCATGAAGTAGAGAAGCAAAAAAGTGACCAATTTACCATACCTGAATGTATGCTTCTTGTTCTTCTTGATTTCATTCAAGTTTCTCAACAAAATTTGTCGAAGTAATTCACAAAGTTCATAGTTAGCACCATTTTCAATCATATCTTGTGCAATGTGAATGATGATGACACAACTACATTTTCTCTATTTGGGTGATAGATTTTGTGACCTATAAGCATTGTAGCATACTAGATAGTTGGATTTCTAATTGTGTTCTCTATTTGGGTGATAGATTTTGTGACCTATAAGAATTGTAGCATACTAGATAGTTGGATTTCTAATTGTGTTCAAAGTGAGTTATTTTTCATCAAGGGTAGCACCTATCTTCTCCATTATATACTTGACGTTGATATATTTCTGGTTTGGAACTGGTCCTAAGGACCACATACCGATTATGTCTATGATAGCTTCCTTGGTTATTGTGTATAGGCCATCAATCCATATGGATTCATCATGAATTTTTCTTAACACCATTTTGGAGTACTTCTCTTTGTCTTCAAATGATGGAAACTTTTGCCACACACCTACCCTCTTCTCACATAGGACTTTGTATTCCAACTTTACAGTTTCATCATTTCCTTCAATTCATTTTACCATAGAATAAATAATCTTCCAGAGGAGAATTCCTCTATTTTCCCATGAATATATGCTTTAATGTCCTTAGTCAGAAAAAATCCATAGGGAGTGCAAGAAAATGCACCTACAAGATCTTCTAATAAAACTTTGACGGTATGCCTTTTAAGTGCAAGCTATGGTTTGTATGAGATGTCTACAACCATTGGTCCTTTTGTTGTATTTAAATTTCTTTCAAATAAAATTTTTAGAAGACTGGAATATGCAAAACTACCTCTTAGACAATTCAACAAATTTAGGGCTTTGATGTTCAACTATCAGGAGAAATGTCAAGCCCTTCAATTTATTCTTATGCACCTCTCTTCCCTTTTGAATGTATATAATGAAATGAATTTTTCTTCCCAAGCATGCTTTTAACTCTATGATTTGACCCATTTTAGCAATAAATGCTTTAGAAAAAAAGCTGGTGAACTTTGAAACTTTGTAGGCATAGTCAATTTTTAGAAGCTCATCAAATTGTCACATTAGATAATTTTCTTCCATATTTTTCACCAATAGACTCATTTTATTCATCTTCATATTACATATTCATGTCAGGCCATGACAACATATTGACAAGGGTTTATGTGATTTTTAGTAAAAATCCCCCTAAGCCATAGCTCTGCGCTTAGTTACCAGAGGAAACATTTGCACCGAAGATTGGTACAAATTCTCCCTTGTCCTCAATATCGTCTTTCTTTATCCATAATTTTTCCATTTCCTTCTTTACTTCATTCAGATCAATTTTCTTGATTGGTTCAACTCTCTTCATAGGATCATTCTTCTTTGTGTTCTTATTTCTACAAAATTTAGCAATATGTCCAAGCTTTCTATAGTGGTTGCATATGATTTTTTTTTCTGATCATTGTTCCTTCCATTTGTTTTGAATCTACATTGATTATCTTTCTGTCCAAATCCATAACACGTATAGTAGTAATCACTAAAATATTGGATCATTCCACTATTGTTGTATCTATTCATCATCTAACTTCTCCATTCACTTGCTCTATGTCCAAACTTCTTGCATGTAAAACATTTTCTAGTAAAATATGAAACATTCTGATTCATTCTAATTCTACATTCCACAAATCTATGTCCAAATATATTACAAGAATAACATAAACCATTAAAATATTGGTGCCTTTTAACATTTGGTTTTCTGATAGGGGTTCTTCTAGCATTGCTTCTTTGATTTTAGAACTTGCCATAGTTTTTGTCATCTTTTACAGGTTCACTAATCTTCTTTGCATTAGATTTCTGATATGATTTAGAGCTTTCTCCTCTTTCAATTCCAAAAACTCCTTTATCTTTAGATGCTTTATGTCCAACAATCAACTCATCAAGCACTGTAGAACTTGTCTTGAATTTGTCTTCATGAATTCTCGCTTTTTCTAGATATGATATTAGATTTACCACTTCTGTTCAAGCCTAGTGCACTCATCAGTCTTGCTTTTTACCATTGTATTTAGGCATTCCTCAATTATTTTCTTTTCTTCCACTTGTACTATTAATCTGATGATGTCTTCATTCACCTTCTTCAATTGTTCATTGACTTCCTTATGCCTTTCTTTGAACTTTTTGATCCACTCTCTTAGTTTCCTGATGCATTCATTTGCCTCTTTTAGATTTTCCTTTAGATATCCATTATGATTTTCAATCTATTAAGATATTCAAGACCAACTTTGAGTTCCTTATCTTTGTCTAGCATTAAATCTACTTCAGTGTACTCCAAGATCTTCCCAAAGTGGTCAAGCTCCTTCTAGGGATCCAAGATCTAATACCAATTATTGAACACCTGAAATACTGAGAGGAGGGGTGAATTAGTATTCCTCTAAACTAATTAAGCCTAACCCATCCAATTAACAAAATAGAAATAAAAACAATGATGAAAGAAAGCATGAATACAACCACAAAATCACATGACAAATGAACACCAAATTTTTTATGTGGAAAACCCAAAAAGGGAAAAACTGCGGTGAGGGTTAGCTCACAATATATAATATCTGGATATAAGAATTACATAAAGGATCACTACCAAGACACACTATATAGAAAAAGGATCACAACCCACAGATAAAGAAAAAAGAATGGTTGTAAACACTTCCTATTTGAACTGATATAATAGCACCTATCATATGCCAAATTATAGTTCCATTGAGGTACAAAATGATCCTCACACTCATCTAAATCAATACTCTGATCTTTTTACAGTCTACTCAACATGCATCACACACATGTAGGTGAATCACCATACATGTCATAAATTGCATACAATTTGCTCTACTTCACCACATTCACATAATATTATTTTTCACACACTCTTCTTTCTCTCACTAACCTTTGGTGTTGATCTCACATATATATATATATTTATATATATCCACATTAGGTGTAACTTCAATTAGGATGTCCTAATTAGAAGTAACACACAAAATTAAGCATGTCATCCTCAAAGCATTTTATCCACACTTAGCACCTAAAATAAAAATTAAATTTACATCAAGATAGGTCACCATGGACCTAATATAAGTCCCACATAGGATAGAGTTACTTGTTTATCCTCCACAAAACATCAAACATGTTAGGTCGGCCCAAAATAGACCTAAACAAAATCTTCTAGTGTACATGTAATTCGCCAAATGTGTGATCTTAAAGCTCGATATCCCTTCAAATTCTAATTCAATTGGAATTTATTAGCTCATCTTCATCATCACAAACTAGAATAATTATTCATGAGAAATGCAAAAACTCCCACACTGATACACTGTACAAAAGGTAACTCCGATATACAAGGCTGCACATTGTCATTCTTATCTTTTTGGATAATTCATAGAATGTCACAAATTCTTGAATATAGCTGCATCTAATGAACTAAAAAATGTATTTATAATCATAGAAGATTATACCAATGTGCAGTGAAGTTCGAAACCAGAAACTTATACATTGAACCATAAAAATATCAAGGAAATACTTAGACAATTTCCTAATAAACCATACTTTCCGGATCAACTTGCATTGTACATAAGTCACCAAAAATACTTCCAGATTATGCTAGGATGATCATAACAATGTTGACATCATTGAAAAAAATGGATCAAACAATATATACACCTCATTCTCATGTTTCCAAAACTACATCATCAATGATAGACATCCAACTTCCAAAAGTCATTGATGTCATTTATGTGTTGAGGAAGGTTGTTGTATGGTGAAGATGTCAAGGATATTGAGAAAATTGTGAATAAGAGGGAAACAAGTTGTTATATTTTGTGTGCATGTATAGTTGAGATATTGAGGAAGCGTTACAAGTACATGGATCTATCTTTGTGTTGCTATGTCTATAGATGTGTTGGAATGAAGAAATGTGCTAAGTTGGTGTCTCTAGTACTTGGTTTCCAAGTACTTTTGAGAAAATTTGATAAATAGAGAAAACATTGTTGTGCAAGTGTTCAAAGAATTCTCCATGATGTCCTCCATGTTTCTTTTGTGTTGATGCTTGCCTATGTGGATCTGATATGTTGTTCAAGGTTGTCAATAGTTTCTATATCCATAATTTGGGTTTTTGGATCATTGTGAAGAGTGAGATTTGTTCACCTGTGTGTGAACTAGGTTTCTAGTGGTGTCTTCTATGGTATGGGAGAAATGTATTAGCTCCACATTTCTCCACATTTTTTTATTTAGGTTGTATGGATCTAGGAAGTTTCTTATGATGTTTGTATCTTTCAACATTTAAGGTTTCTCTTGATTTGGTATAGTATAATATGTGTTTCATGCATCAATGTGTGTATGAGGTTAACTAGATGATTTGGGTTGAAGTATTTCTTTGATGCGAGTTTGGATAAATTCTTTGTTGGATCTCAGGTGGTTTATGGATTCTTCTAGATCATGTAGAAGATATTTGTATGGACCACATGTCGTCTTGTCAAATGGGAAGAATGTACTTAATAGTTTCATCGTGTTTAGCATGGGTAATGTCTGACCTAGTCTTAATAGTACATATGAAGCTTGTGGAAATTTTTTGAGGCGTGTTAGGATATATTTGGGTTCTAACTAAGGATTTATATGGGTTTCCTTTATTCGTATCCACCATGGGAATGTTTAGGTGTTGACCTAATTTAAAATTTTAAATGTAAAGGATGTGCTGCCGACCTTGGAGAAATTTTTCAAGGTTGAGGATGATATAAATAAGAGTGGTGTTGTTGGAAGATCTCAAGCTATATGAAAGAAAGATGTGAGTGATGAATCTAGTGTGAATTAAAAAAGTATATATGTGAATTTGAGTAGAGCAGTGCAAACTTCAAGTGTTGGAATTTTGAAGGTAGAGAGTTGGAAGTGTCCTCAATATTTCAATTAAGGCCATTAAAGTGTTGGAGAAATTATGCTGGATTCCATATTGCATTGAGAAATTGTTCTTGGTGTGACATTTCTCTCATATCTTCTTTTTTTTATGTGGAGTGAGCCCTAGTTGTGATCCCTATTGGATAGTGTGTCCTATTCTGGCAGTGATCCCTTGTATCAATTTTGTAATTGATTATATTGTGATATATTCCTCACCATGGTTTTTCTCTCATTTGGTTTTCCACATAAATCTGGTGTTCTCTTATGTATGGTGTTGTTTCAGTTTTTGTTATCTATATTTCATGATTAACCACCTTAATAGATTAAGGTTTTAATGAATGCATGTGGATCCAACTACTATTGAGGGTTTTTATGTTTTGATTTGGTACAATTGATTCACTCCCATTCTCAGTTGTCTTGTTCATTCAAAAATTGGTATCAGATCAAGATTCCTTGGAGAAGAGCTTAACCTCTTGAGGTAGATCCGAGATAGAAAACAAGTTAGATTTCCCTTGATTTGATGGCACAGACTATGCATTTTGGAAGACAAAGATGGAAGGATATATGGCATCACATGGGTATGAGATTGAAAAGGAAATAAAGACTCAATATGCTACACTTATAAATGGTCCAACCACATGTGATGAGATCAAGGCACATGAGGTAAATGCTAAGGAAAGATTTATCATTGTGAATAGTCTTTCAAATTTTGAATTAGTAAAAGTTATGAATCTTAAGACTGCTAAAGAAGTTTGGGATAAGCTTGAAAGAATTGATGAAGGAGATGATATGGTTAAACACAAAGTTACAAAATTTGAAGGCACAATTTGAGATCCTACGAATGTCTGGAGATGAAACAATTACAATCTACATGCAAAGAGTTGATGAGCTAGTAAGTGCTATGAGAGGTCTTGGTGCACATGTAAAAGAACCTAGAGTGTTAAAGAAATTTCTCAGATCTCTTCTTGATTCTTATAGTGAAAAGGTATTTGCTATTGAGGAAGTTGAAATTTTTAATACTTATTCTAGAGATCATTTTCTTGGTACACTAACTTCATTTGAAATGAGAAAAAATGGTTTGAAAAATGGTACAAAAGTAGAGATTTCCTTCAAGGCTGGAGAATCAGAAAAGGTTGAAGATTCAGATGGAGAATATCTTGATGATGTGGAAGCTAACTTTGTAAGAAGGATGAAAAAGGGCATCGGTAAGTACAAAGGTAAACTACCTTTCAAATGTTTTAGCTGTGGCAATATAGGTCATTATGCTTCAATATGTCAAAATAGATTTGTGAGCAATAAAAGGAGAACAAAGGAAATATGATTAAAATAAGTTATTATGTTAGAGAAGATGCTAGTATTTCTAATGATGAATCTGATTATGGAGATACTGATGAGAATGAATGCTTTTTCTTAGCTTGAAAAGATGAATCTACATTTGCTAACTCTGAAATTTGTGTGAAGGAAAGTGCTCTTGAGAAGAAGGATAATGTTGAAGCTACTTTGGTTTCTACTTTTCATGTTAAACATCATAAAAAATACTAGGCTGTAGATAGTGGATGCTCTAATCAAATGACTAGAGATAAAAGTAAGTTTTCTAAACTTGAAAAGTATGATGGAGGATTAGTTAAATTTGAAGATGATCTAGGAGCTAAGATTTGTGGAATAGGTTCAATTAGTTTTGATGGTAAGCATAATACTAAAGATATTTTCTATGTTAAAGGTTTAAGGAATAATATTTTGAGTGTTGGAAAAATGTGTAGCAAAGGATATAATCTTTTGTTTAAGGATGAAAGATGTGAGATTAGAAAAGGGTCTGATACTATGATTGCTACTAGTAAGAGGATAGATCGAAACATCTATCAGCTCAAGGGTTTTGACGACAATTTCTTTATGTATCAAATTAATGATAGTTGGTCATGGAATCAGAGGATGTGTCACATGAACTTTGATAATTTAGTTAGAATCATTTCAATTCATGCAGTGACAAACCTACTAAGAATCACAAAGCCTATCAATGATGTTTGCAAGAATTGTCAAATTGGGAAGAAAATAAGGAGTAGTTTCAAAGGAAAGGAACAATGTGCTACTGGACTATTGGAATTAATACATATAAATCTTTTTGGTTGTATAAGGGTGAGAATCCTTCAAGGTGACAAGTATTTTATGCTTTTGATTGATGATTACTCTAGAATGACATGGGTTACTTTTCTTAGAGAGAAATCTGATGCTCTAGATAGATTCAAAGCATTTAAATCTATGGTTTAGAATGAAATGGATTTGAAAATCAAATGTTCGAGGTCTGACAGAGGTGGAGAATTCACCTCCAATAAGCTTAACATGTTTTGTGAAGTTCATGAAATAAGGAGGCATTTGTCTACCCCTAGAAATCCTTAGAAAAATGGAGTGGTTGAAAGGAAAAACTAGGTTGTTCAAGAAGCTGATAGGGCTATGATGAAAGAATCAAACCTATTGGAAGTCTACTGGAGAGAAAAAATTCATATTGTTGTTTACATATTCAACAGATTTAAAATAAAAGCTAACAACACAAAGACTCCCTATGAGTTGTGGTATGGAAGGATTCCTATTGTCAAGTACTTTAGAGTATTTGGAAGCAAATGCTATTTCAAAAGAGATGAAAAAAAATAGGAAATTTGATGCAAGGTCAAATGAAGGTATCTTCCTTGGATATTATACTAAAATCAAAGATTACAAACATTACAATAAATGAATAAGAAAGATTGTTGAAAGTGAAAATGTTAAGGTTGATTAAGGTTTGTAGAATTCAGTTGCTATAGATGGATATGTGTCAGATGAACCTACTTGCGGAGAAGAAGAAGAAGAAGATAAAGAAAAATAAGTGTAGAATGAAGAGGAAGAAGCTCTGAAAAAGACCCCTAAGTATGTGCAAAAGAATTATTCTAAAGAAAAAATCATTGGAGACAAGAGGAAAGGAGTATTGATAAGAAGTAGAGCTACTGAAGCTGAGGTAAATATGTGTTTACTCCATAAAGTTGAAACTAAAATAGTGAGGCATGAAGAGATGAACATTAGATGAAGGAAATGGAAGAAGAACTTATTTAGATTGAGAAAAATCAGACTTGGGAACTGGTTCCTAGATTGACAAACAAAAACATAATTGGAACTAAGTGGGTATTCAGAGATAAACTAAATGAGAATGGAGAAGTGGTAATAAATAAAGCAAGGATTGTGTGTAAGGGTTACTCACAAGTGGAAGGAAAAGAATATGAGGAAAAATTTTCTCTGGTGGCTAGGATGGAAGCTATTAGATTTTTTTTGCATTTTTAGCATACAAGGACTTTAAAGTTTATTAGATGGATGTGGAGTCTACTTTTCTGAATGGTGAATTGGAAGAAGAGGTTTACATGGAACAACTAGAAGGATTTTAGTTATTAGATCAATCGGATATTGTTTACAAATTGAAAAAGGCATTATATGCATTGAAGCAAGCTCTTAGAGCTTGGTATGCAAGATTGGATAGATATTTGATACAACAAGGATTTAGTAAAGGCACCAAAAATAGTAATCTTTACTTGAAATTTGAGGAAAAAAAAATCTTGATAGTGGTTATGTATGTGAATGACATTATCTTTAGAGGAAATGAAGCTATGTGTAATAAATCTACAAAAGAAATGCAACAAGAGTTTGAGATTTCTATGTTTGGGGAGATGAATTTATTCCTTGGGTTATAAATCAATCAAATAGACATAGGTATATTCATTTCATAGTGAAAGTATGTCAAAGAAATTTTGAAGAAGTTTGGAATGGAAGAATCCAAACCAGTATGCACTCCTATGGTGATTGGTTGCAAATTGATCAAGGATGATGAATCACCTAAGGTTGATTAGAGCAAGATCACTGCTACTAGACCTAATATCATGGATGTAGCTTGTCTTGTGGCTAGATTTCAAGAAGATCCTGAAGAGACACATGTTGTAGCAATGAAGAGGATATTCACATATTTAAAAGGAACTCCAAATTATGGCTTATGGTATCCAAAGGATACTGATTTCACATTACATGCATACATAGATGTAGATTGAGTTGGTTGTGTTGATGATCAAAAAAGTATAAGTGGTGATGCATTCTTTCTGGGATGTGTAGATTGGTAGCATGGCTAAGTAAGAAATAAGATTCTATATCTTTATCTACTATAGAGGTTGAGTATATTGCAACATCTTGCTGCACACAAGTATTATGGATAAGATAGACATTGAAGGATATTAGAGTAATGTATGATGAGCCTATTTGTATCTTTTGTGATGATACATGTGCAATTAACATTTCAAAGAATCTAGTGATGCATTCAAGGACAAAGCATATATCAATCAGGTATCACTTTTTGAGAGAAAATGTTATGGAGAATGAGGTGAAGCTTGAATATGTACCTACAAAGGATTATATTGCTGATATATTTACTAAGGCTCTTTCTAAGGATACTTTTGAGTATCTTCATGAGAAGTTGGGGGTTATTTCGCCTCCTTATTTGAACTAGATGCATATGGAGATTCATTAGTCTAGTGGATCTATGGTTTTATTTCCTTTTTGGAATGATGTTGGTGGCTACCTCTTAAGGGGTGTAGGTAGTGTCATTATTGAGTAAAGAATGTTGTCATTGTGTAGAGTTGTTGATTTGGTTGAGTGCACTTATAAGGTGGAGTATTCAAAGCAAGTATCTTGGTTTAGTGTCAAAGGGGGAGAACTATGTAAAATACCTTGTCCCTTTCCATTGATTTCAAAGGGGGAGAAAGAATCATGTGAAAATTTTTATCTAATCAAGAGAGAAAAGAAAGAAAATCATGAGAAAGTGTGTTTAGAGATGTGTTATTGTTGATGGTTTTTCACATCATGTGTTTCCATAAATGACAAAGGGGGAGGTTGTTGTAAGAATGAAGTTGTTGTCATTGACGTAAACAAGCTAGTGTTTTCATTGATGTCAACTATATGTTGAGGAAGGTTGTTGCATGGTGAAGATGTCAAGGATATTGAGAAAATTGTGAATAAGAGTGAAACAGGTTGTTGTAGTTTGTGTGCATGTATAGTTGAGATATTGAGGAAGTGTTGCAAGTACACGTAGCTATGTTATGTTTGGAGATGTATTGGAATGAAGAAGTGTGCTAAGACAATGTCTCTAGTACTTGGTTTCAAAGTACTTTTGAGAAAATTTGATAAACTGATAAAATAGTGTTGTGTAAGTGTTTAGAGTGTGCTCTAGGATGTGCTCTACATTTCTTATGTGTTGATGCTATTCTTGTGTGGATTTTATATATTGTTCAAGGTTTTCGGTAGTTGCTATATCTATATTTTGGGTTTCTAGATCATTGTGAAGAGTGAGATGTGCTCACCAGTGCGTGAACTAGGTTTTTAGTGGCATTTTTAATGGTTTGGGAGAAATGTATTTTTTGTGCATTTCTCTACATTTTGGATTCAGCTTGTGCAAATCTAGGAAGTTTCTTATGATTTTTGTATCTTTTAGTATTCAAGGTTTCTCTTGATTTGGTATAGTACAATGTGTGTTTCATGCATCAGTGTGCATATGAGGTTAACTGGATGATCTGGGTTGAAGTATTTCTATGATGCAATTTTGGATGAATTATTTATTGGATCTTAGGTGGTTTGTGGATTTCTCTAGATCATGTAGAAGATATTTTTATGGACCACGTGTCATCTTGATGAAATGTGAAACATGTACATAATAGTTTTTAGCATGGGTAATGATCGACCTAGTGTTAACACTACATGTAAAGCTTGTGGAAGCATGTTGAGGTGTGTTAGGAAATATTTGGGTCCTAACTAAGGATTTATATTGGTTTCCTTCATTCTTATCCACCATGGGAATGTTTGGGTTCTAACCTAATTTGTAAATTTAAATGTAAAGGATGTGTTTTTGACCTTAGAGAAAGTTTTTAAGATTGAGGATGATATAAATAAGAGTTGTTTTGTTGGAAGATCTCAAGGTAGATGAAAGAGAGATGTGAGTGATGAATATAGTGAAAATTACAAAAGTATACATACAAATTTGAGTAGAGCACTACAAACTTCAAGTGTTGGATTTTTGAAGGCAATGAGCTGAAGGTGTCCTCAATCTTTCAATCATGGCTGCAAAAGTGTTGGAGCAATTGTGGTGGATTCCCTATTTCATTGAGAAGTTTTTATCTATGTAACATTTCTCTTCTATCTTCTTTTCTTTCTATGGTAGTGAGCCCTAGTTGTGAGAACTATTGGACAATGTGTCCTATTCTGGTAGTGAGCCCTTGTATGAGTTTTTCAATTACTTATATTGTGAGATAATCCTCATTGTGTTTTTTACCTCACTATATTTTTCACGTAAATATGGTGTTCTCTTGTGTATGGTGTTGTTGTTCCAGTTTATGTTATTTACATTTCATGATTAATCAATTAAGGGTTTAATGAAAGCATGTGGATCTGATTATTTTTGAGGGTTTTGATGTTTTGATTTAGTACAACTAATTCACCCCATCTCAATTTTCTTGTTCATTCAACATATCTAAAATGGAAAAAATGATTCATTTTTATGAAATAACAAAAAAAAAAAAAGAGAAAATCTTGTAGCATGAATTCACTGCAATTGTGGATAGAAAAACATGAAGAATACAAAACACAAATCTATCTAGAATGTCAATCCAAAATTCCTCATGAGCTATCCTATATTCTTAGTTCCATAGAGGTAAGAGAAATTGATGAACACCCTGATTAATATCTTGAGGAAGATTTTATATGGAAAATAAAAATTTCATTCTCTTGTCTTACTTAAACAAAAGAGTAGAAAAATAAAGGGCTAAGAAAAGGTTTTGTTTTAATTATAAACCATTAAATTAAATTATACTACCCTTCAATTATCTCATTCATTTGGTATATATTTAATAAGAAGAGCTACACCTAAAAAGGTTTTCTCTAAGTTTGATTATAAATCAAGATTTTGGTAGATTAAAGTAAATGAATTAGATAAGTACAAAACTACATTTTCAATTCCTCAAGGTCTTTATGAATGGAATATGATTTCATTAGGTTATGAAAATACCAAATTATTTCTAAATAAGGATGGACCAAGAAATATGACATTTAAGAGAGTTTTGTGTAGTTTACATATATGATATCATTATTTTTTCAAACTCAATTCCTGATCATTTGTTACATTTGGAAAAAATCTATGGTAGTAATAAAAATGGACTATATTTGTCTTAAAAAAGGATGTTAATTGGTAAATTAGAAATTGATTTTCTAGGTCTAAATTTGGGGCATGTGTACTAATATGGGGCAAAAAAAGTGGTCAAATGACCAAAAACGAGAAAAATACATTTGTGTTTTGAAAAAATCAAATAACATGATCATGTTATGTCTCAGAAAATTCAAGCCATAACATGGGTGCGCTATTTGAATACAAAAAATGCACATGTTTTTATGAAAAAAATGTGTACATTTTTTTATGAAAACAAAACATGTACATGTTTTTCTTAGTTTTGGATTAGAACAGTGGATCTACCTTTACAAAACATGTATTGTTCTTAACTTAACAAAATTGGTGCAGTCATAGATGAAGGGTCCAAAAAGAACTATCCAACTATGCAGCTTAGAGTCAACACAATGAAAAAAAAAATGATCTACAAACATATATCTTTATTGAATTGGAAATATTACATGCATCATATGCCTTGTGGGAAAATAATTAGGGCTCATAGATCTACCGCAAGGGAACTCAACATTACAACGGGCCAGAGGCATTATTTGAATAACTAATACTACTAGCTTGTGAGCTATCTATCTAACTACTAAATACTGAATTACAATGAATTACAAATGATCTTAAATATGATTCTACAACTCAAATAAAGTTTGGTGTGAGCCTCAATAGTTTACAAGCTTGATAGATGATGAAATGTGAAGGTTAGACTTAAAATATGAAAGATAATCCTTCTAAAAATAAAATGAATTACGAATTCCAAGAAAGATCCCCTTGGACCCTAAATTCTTGTATTATGTCCCATTAAGCTCCACATGCTTTGGAATAGGTTCACACTATGAAATTTTGACCAAGTCGGCCCTAAATGCTCTGATTGTGAATTACAATGAAATTATAAGAGTGATAACTTTTAGAAGATAAATGCAAATGATCTGAAATATGGATATGATGTAGATGACCTCATATAGATGCTTTATCCTATTCCATGAGTTGGGAGACAATAATGTGGTGAAATTTCAAATGAAATGTTGAAACTTCTACTGAATGAAATGAAAGAAAAAAAATGTTTTTGGTTGATACAGAATTGCTTTACAACTAGGGATGCTCTTGCATCAAACACCCAAGGTTGCACAAGAAAAGTGAGTCCCTCACTTTCTAGGGGTTAGAGGAAAACCAAAGTGGTCCTCTCTAGCCTGAGAAATTCATAATGAATTCTCCACTGGTGTACCCTTCCACTTCACCATATATTCTTTGTACTGCTTGCTCCTAGTGTTCCAATTTTTGGTATCCAAAATATGCTCAATCTCCTCTAGTGGTTGAGGGGTAACTACTCGTTCAAATCTACTTTTGTGTTACTAAAACTTTACTATCCTTTATGATACTCATATATATCCACAAAATTGAAAATAGATGATATACCCAATGTCTCCAGTAACTCCACTTCATATGTATTTCTAAAATCAAACTCCTTAGAACTCTACATGGTCCAATCTTCCTCATCTTCAACTTATTGTATGATACTACTAAAAATATTTCCTTCCTCAGATATATCATCAATTTATCTCCAACAACAAACTCTTGATGTCTCCTATGCTCTCTTCCTTTTCCTTATACTTGTTGTTCATGTCCTCCAAGTGTTTGTAGACTTGATTATGCAATGTTTCCATGAATCTTGCAAAATATTCTACCTTTTCACTCATCTTGTTCTCCACACTGATGTCTCTAAGCTCTGCAACTCCTCTGAGATGTATTCCTATTACAATCTCAAATGGGGTTATCCCTATACTTTAGTTTATTGAGTTATTGTATGCAAATTCTACTTGCAGTAGAACTATATCCCAATTTCTTGCCTTGGCTTTGACCAAACATCTTAATAGGTTACCCAAACTTCTATTTACCACTTCTATTTGTCCATCCGTTTATGGGTGATATGCTGAATTGAACTTTAAATATTTCTTCATATTCTTCCATAATGTCCTCCAAAAGTTTCCAATGAACTTAGTGTCCCTATCTAAAACTATACTCTTAGGTAATCCATGCAATCTCACAATTTCCTTGAAGAATAAGTCAACAACATGCACAACATCATTAGTCTTCTTGCAAGGAATAAAATGTGTTATTTTAGAAAATCTGTCTACTACTACCATTATAGAATCAAACCCTCTATGTGTTCTTGGTAATCCCAATATGAAATCCATACTTATATCTTCCCAAGGTATCTCTAGTACTATCAAAGGATTATATTAGATAGAATTCTAACTACCTTCTGCTACTTGACAAATTTTACACTCTAAACATACTTCCTGGAATCCTTATATATCTATGGCCAAAAAATAGTGCTCACTCACTAATGCCACTCCTCCACTATACTTTTATTTAATTATGTTCTCCCTCATTGAACTCTTTGAAATACACAACTGATTTCCCTTGAAAAACATATCTTCTTGAATGAAATAGTCCAACCATTGGCTCCTATCTGTCACTATTGGTTCCTTACATGCTCTCCAAGTTTTAGAAAAAAATGGATCATCCTCATACATATGATTTAGTTCCTCAAAGCCCAATACTTCTACTCTCATCTTTGTTAGCAAGTTTCTTCTCCTTCTTAACGCACCTGCAACTTTGTTTGACTTTCCACTCCTATGCTTCAACACAAATTTATAACTTTTCAAGAACTCAACCCATCTCATATGTATCTAGTTCAACTTTCCTTGATTGTTCAAATACTGCAAGGCTTGATGATCTGTATACAACACAAATTCCATAGGAAACAAATAATGCCTCCCCTTCTTCAAGGCTTGAATTATGGCATATAATTGCTAATCATAAACTAAATACCTTCTTCTAGCATAATCCAAATTCTCACTAAAATAAGCTATAGGTCTTCCTTCTTGACTCAACACTACTCCTCTTGCATTTCCACTTGCATCACAATCAACTTGAAATACTTTTTACTAGCTTCTCTATCACCTTTTGCTTCAACAATTCAAAACTTCTTTGTGCTCTGGATGTCCACTCAAATTCCTTCTTGTCTCCTCTCATTATTTATGTCGTAGGTGTACAAATGCTACTAAAGATTCTGATAAAATTCCTATAGAAACTAGCTAATCCATGGAATGATCTTACTTCTCTAATGTTCACCGGTGTAGGCTACTCAACAATTTCTCTAACCTTCTCAAGGTCCATCTTTAATCCTTTATCAGAAATAACAAAGCCTAGATATACCAAATTTTTCTTCATGAAACTACACTTCTTGACATTAATAATCAACTTCTCTTTTATAAACCTCTAAAAGACTTGTTTGACATGCCACAAATTTTCTTCTCTAGTCTTATTGAAAATCAAAATATCATCTAGATAAAAAATAACAAACATATCCAAGAATTTCTTCAGTACCTCATTAATCATCCTCATGAAAGTGCTAGGTGCATTAGTCAATCCAAAAGGCATCACTAACCATTCATACAATCCTTCATTAGTCTTAAATGTAGGCTTCCATTCATCTCTTTCTTTGATTCTAATATGATGGTATCCACTCTTGAGATCAATCTTTGTGAAATAATCTGGTCCACTCAAATAGTCCATAATTTCATCCATCCTTGGAAATGAGAATCTATACTTGACAATGATCCTATTCATTTCTCTTGAATCAATACACATTCTCCACTCTCCATCCTTCTTTGGTACAAGTACAAAAAGTACTGCACATGGGCTTAAACTTTCTTTGATCAATCCTTTCTTCATTAACTCTTGTATCTACTAGTTCAATTCTACATTCTTTGTTAGTGTCATTTTGTGTGCTTCCTTGTTTGGAAAACTTTCTTCTAGTATTATATCTATATGATGACTAATTCTTTGAATTGGTGACAAGCCATCTAGTACATTCTTTGATATTATGTCTTCATACTCTGTCATCAGTTCTGCTACTTCTATCTATAGTGGATCTTCATCCTTTTATATCTTTAGACTACCACCCTTCTTTAGAATCAATACAAAACACATATTCTCATTCCTCAATCCTTCCAAAATTTTCCTTCCATCTACCAAACATAGTCTGGTAGTGCTGCAAACTTCACTCTTGTCCTATTTCTCCAAAAAGGTATCAAATTAATTGTCTTGCCATTTGAAGTCACAATATAGGTATTTCTTCTTTCATCATGAATTACTTTCCTATTATATTTCCATGGTCTTCCTAATGGAAAATGACATGCATCCATAGGCATAATATCACACAATACTTCATTCGTATATGATCCTATATGAAATTTCACCAAACATTGCTCATTTACCAATATCATATGCTCATCCTAAATCCATGCTATCTTATAGGGGTTTGGATGTTTTAGTCTCATCAACTTCAACTTGGTTACCATCTCCTTTAAAACTAGACTATTGATGCTACCACTATCAATGATAAGTTTACATACCTTTCCTCTAGAATTACATCTTGTTTAGAACAAGCTCTTCCCTTGTAGTGGTTCCTTAGTCACTTCTTCATGCATAAAAGCTCTTCTCATTACCAATGATTCACATTTCTTAGGTTTCCCAACTAAATTAGGGGATTCAATAGGTCCTTCATCCATATAAGCTGCTCTTTCAATATTCCCAGTATTATTTCTAGTACTTCCTTGATGGCATTCAAATTCTCCATGTCCTTCACCACCACACTTGAAACAAGTTCCTCTAAATGGTCTCTTCTCAAATATTCCTTCATATCTCTAGTATCCATTATTGTGGTATGAATTATGTCCTCCTCTATCATTGCATAAGTAATTCCTATCTCCTCTTCCTTTGTGGTATGAGTTAGAGTCCTCTTCACTCCGGTAGGGTTTCCCATTTTTTTTTTGATCTGCATAAGGTTTTCTTTTGTTGATTTGTGATCCATTCCTCTAGAATCTTCCTCTTTCACTTCTTTGTCTTTGTTCAAACTTCTTGTTTAGCTTCTCTTCTACCCTTAATGCAAATTGATATGCATCTTCATTTGTTTTCATATTTACTAGGCTCAATTTATCTTGGATGTTTTTTCTCAGTCCATTGATGCACCTCACAACCTTTTCTTTTCTTTCTTCACTATGTCCAAACCTAATGATCATCTTGTAGAATTCTTCAGTATATTCTTTCACAATTTCTCCTTTTTCCATAGGTTTTGCAATCTTTTCAACAATTCAATTTCATAATCAAGAGGTATAAATTGATTCTTCATCTTTGTCACCATTTTCCCCCTTTATGATTTTCTCCTTTCCTCTTCTATTCCTATCCAATTGAACTTATTTCCACCATAAAGTAGTATGGCCTTTCAACCTTTTTTTCACAAATATTATTCTTTTGAGATCTTCAATTTCTTCATATTCAAAATATTCCTCCATTTCATTGATCTAGTCAATCAATTCTTCAAGGTTTAAATTTCCTCCATAATTTTGAATTTTAATCCTAGGTTTCTTGCCAATCTTGGAAATATCTTTCAACATTTTCATTTGATTTAATACTTCTTCATCATCTAGGGCTTCTTCAATTTGATTCGCAACATGGTCTAGATCATCATAAATTTCATCTCCATGCCTAGGGTTTAGACCTCTTCTTTTATCTTCTTCTATTGCATCTAATCAGATTCACATTGCTCACATAATCTCTAAAATTTCATCCATTCTTCTAGCTATATTCACCATAGAAAGCACTCTCCTTAGTGACATCTCTCTCCTTGAATCTGGTGCGACTACCTCAATTTGGCAATCTGACTACATGAGTTTTAATTGCCTCACAGTCAGTGATCGATTGAAAACACACTTAATTTTCCTTAAGTTGATGATTTTTTCACCACAAAGAATTCCTTTAGGACACAAAACTTTCTCTGATACCACTTGGTGTAGTCATAGATGGAGGGTTTAGAAAGAATTGTCCAATTGTGTAGCTTAAAGTCAACACAACACAAGAAAATAATTTGCAAACATAGATATTTATTGAATTAGAAATCTTACATGCATCATATGCCTCATGGGTGAATAATTAGGGCTCAAAGACTTTTTGTAAGGGCATTAAACATTATAATTGGCTAGAGGCCTTATTCGAATAATTGATCCTACTAGCTTGTGAGAACTCTATCTATTTGATGAATAATGAATTAGAATGAGTTATAAATGATCTTAAATATGATTCTCTAACTCCAAAAAAGGTTTGTGTTGGACTCAAGGGTTTAAAAGCCTGATAGATGATCAAATGTGAAGTTTGGCCTTAAAATATGAAAGATAATCCTTCACACAAATGAAATGAATTGTGGATATCCAAGAAATATCTCCTTGGAATGAAAATTCATGTATGATGTCCCATTAAGCTCCACATGATCTAGAATAGGTTCACACTATGAAATTTGGACCAAGTGTGCCCCAAATGCTTTGATTGTGAATTACAATGAAATTTTAAGAGCGATAACTTTTAGTAGAAAAATAAAAATGATATTAAATATGGATTTGATGTAGATGACCTCATGTAGATGCTATATCTCTCTTCGTGAATTAAGAGACGATAATGTAGTGAAATGTGGAATGAAATGATGAAACTACTACTAAATGAAATGTAAGAAAATAAATGTTTTTGGTTGATACAAGATTGCTTTACAACCAGGGATGCTCCTACATTAAAAAAATGTATTTGTATTGCTTAATTTTGGGCTTATGATGGATTTAACTTACCAAAACCCTATGCACTTAACTCTAAACTATATAACCATAACCCTAAAACTTATCCCTAAACTCTAAACCCTACAATTAGCCCTAGGTCATAAAGTGTATACACTCTAACCTAGACCATATACCTATTGGCATAACGCTTCTAGTGTTGTCATTGATGGAAACCTAAGTCATTATTCTGGTCCGCAGATTAGGATTTGTTCATACCGGCAGGTAGAGTAAAGAACAAAGTATTACCAAAAGAGAGAATATAGAATAGGGTATCCAGTTAGTATGTCAATTTGTATGCTTTGCTGGATTATCATTTTGAGTTGTGCATCTCGAGGAAGGTTGTTAAGTATCTATATTATATTATTGTTAAGTTTTGTGATATTGCATTAATTGGTGTATAAGTTAGGAGATCCAACTGGATGATTTTTTGTTTATTAGCTCACGGTGGCCGACTTAGTGAATATGGCATGTTGTGGATATTCAAGGTATAATTAATTAAGGTATCCTATGCTTGAAGATTTTGTTTTGGTCCCTAGATATGTCATGGAAAACTTTGATTGGTACACATTGAATATTAAATGTGGATTGAGCTGACTATTGGAAAATATTTTTATTTTGTTGAAGCCAACATGAAGCAACTAAATCTTTGATAGTCGATATATATAAGAGATCGATTAATTCATTTTGAAGTGTGAGTGGTGTATGTTCGAAGTGTGTGAATAGTAGAAGGGTTGTTGAGTGATTTGGCATAGTTTCACTTATGCAGAAGAGGATTGTTGTGAAGCGAATTAAGGTAGAGCAGAGCAAAGTGCAAAATCAGATAGAAGGTCCAAAATCTAATCTATGAGCCTCACCAGAATTGAAACCAGGAATTTGTAGATGCTACTTTCTTAGTTCAATTATTTTTTGTAATCCAAATATGTTGGAAGGTAGTGATCCTTCCTAATTTTGAGCAGTGAGCTCTAGGAATTCTGCCTGAATGCATGTGCATTCCCCTTTTTCTTCATAATTTTAACATAGTATCAATTGTAGATTAACCTCCACCGTGGTTTTTCCCCTAACAGGGTTTCCATGTAAAAATATTGGTGTTATGGTGTTTTGATTGTTTCCTTCATGTTCTTGCATCTTTACTTTTGTTTAAATGCTGTAAATGGTTTAAGATTTGGATTGTAATTTAAATATTGTTGAACACTAATTCACCCCCCCTCTCAGTGTTCCTTGATTCC
Source organism: Sequoia sempervirens (assembly GCA_007258455.2). Taxonomy (NCBI): domain Eukaryota; kingdom Viridiplantae; phylum Streptophyta; class Pinopsida; order Cupressales; family Cupressaceae; genus Sequoia; species Sequoia sempervirens. The sequence goes on from VDFB02047230.1 coordinate 541,262,003, forward strand.
AACAATTGGTATCAAAGCAAGATTCCTCTGTAGAAGTTTAACAGCTTGAGGTGGATCTTGGAATGCAATGGACTCTGGTGGTCTTCAACAACAACTTTTGATGGCACTTGATGATCTTGATCAGTCTAAAGTAGAAGTCCTGGAATTAAAAGAAAATCTTGAGGATGCTGAAAATTTCATTCTATCATTGAAGAATAAAATCAATGAGTCAAGAGAAAAGAGGAAGGAACTATGTGATTAGTTGAAGCAGAAAGAAAGTAAATACTTGGAAGATGTTCACCTGAATCAGACCCTAAAAGAAATAATTAAAGAATGTGAAAAGCTTGCTAGAGATAATGCTACTCTAAAGCTTGAGATGGAATCTATGGTGATGAAGCTAACTAAGGGGATTGAAGAAAGGAAGAAGAATGAGGAGAATCTGGTCCAGTCCTTAAAAGAAAGATCTGAAGAATGCAAAAGAGTTAATAGTGGATTCATTCAGCTAGAGATTGAACTGCAACAATCCAAAAATAATAAAAAAGAGCTTGAAAGATAGATAGTTATTCTCAGAGATGAACTCGCTACTACAAATGAATATAAGGAGAAGTTTAAGATCAGTTCTGCTAAGCTTGATGATCTGACTAAAGGATAGAAGGATGCAAATGACAAGAAAGGTCTTGGATATGAGAAGGGAGAAAGCTTTGGATCTAAACATAATGATTCCAGACAAAGAAATTAGATGAACAAAGGCAAAAGGTATCGGGCAAGACAACCCAATGCTCAAAATTTTAATGGTCACTACCTTTCTTGTAATAAATTTGGTCATATGGATTCTTAGTGTAGAAGTAAAATGAATTCAAGTACTCCATCATTTCTCGGTCAGTGTTTTAGTTGTAATAGGTTTGTTCATAATTCAATTGAATGCATAAGTATGTCTGTCAGTGTAAGGAATGCTAAATGTTGCACCTATGGAAGATTTGGGAATATTTCTAATCAATGCAGATCAAGAGGAAATCAATGGAATGAATGGTCTAGAAAAATAAATTGTGTGTGTTACAATTGGAACAAATTTGGTCACATTGAAAGATTTTTCAGGAACAAAAACATGGACAGAAGAGGTCCAGTATACAAAGGAAGAATTTCACATAAAGATGATAAAATAAAAGGGAAAGTGATTGTGGAAGAAATAAGAGACCAAATGAAGAAAAAATGGGTAAGGAAGAGTGAGTGATGAAGGAAATAAGCCTGCACTAGATATTGCTTTTGGTAATTCCTCTAGAAATTGATATTAGGCCATTGGCCTAGGGGGAGTTATTTCAAGAAAATCCTTTGTCCCCCTATCAGTAGTTGGCATCAAAATGCAAGAAATTGTTAGTAGTTGTGCTAATGTATCAGTGATCACTTGTGCAAAAATTTGAGAAGTAGAAGGTCCAGAGATGAATCCTTCTTTTATTGTCTGAGAAAGTAGAGTATCCAAAACACCTAGGGAAAAAAAATTAATGTGGTAAAAAGGTTAGGTGTCCGGGTTATAAAAGGGTATTTGGAACCCTCATTTGTCACCTTGCATTGAAGAAAAATAGGAGAGCCTCTCTAGTAGAATTTTGAAGGAGTAAAAGTCAATTCATTAGAAAATTCATCAGGTATTTCAGTTGCTTGTAGAATTCTCACTTAATTTGGTGCTCGGTAGAAACTTGTTTAGTATGAAAAGGAAAATGAAGAAAATGAAAGGAATGGTGAATTTAGATGAATATAGCAATGAGAAGATTAGGGATGTGAGAAATATGTTGCTGGATGATGAATTGAAATGGCTTGAAGGTGTGAAACAAAAAATTTTGGACATTTGGAGTGAATTTCCCCATTTTGATAACTGGGAAGTCGTTAGGTTTATCCTAAAAAAATTGAATGATGACATTCTAACTCTGGATAAACCCTATCTCATTTCAAAAGAGGTGATTAGTAATCTAACTAGATTATGCAATGTTAGGGATATACTGAAAAAGAAGTCGATTCAGAACAAAGAAGTTGAAACCCTAACCAGAGTAACTGGAGATCAAAGGGATTTGATAATTTTGACGATCAAAGTACCGATAACAAGGTACATTGTGCATGGAATCTCATAAAAAATATTTTTTAGAAATAGGGAAGGCACAACTTTGGCAGGTGCAGTTTACATCTCTCATAAAATGATAATGGAGGATCAAGATTTTGATTTGTGCGAATTGCTAAAAGATCAATTGATAGAAAATGTGCAACTAAAAAAGGAGGTAGATTACCCCTTTAGGTTTGGTACCTTGGTCATATGTATTGTGATGTATTTTCTGAATTGCTTGCCATAGATCAATAATGTTGTATGGAAAGAGAACAAACCAGTTTGCAAACGGATTTTTGAACATTCTAATACTTTGGAAAATTGTAAGCAAGAGTATGCAAATTTCTTTAAAGAAGTGCTAGGGAAGTTTGGAGCAATTAGAATTTCCATTCTGGTAAGAGTGCTTGAAGTTGGATCCTCTTCTAGTGAGATGGAGAGGAAGAAGAAAAGAGCATAAGAGATTGATGATTATACTCCTCTGACACACTAGACTCCAAAAATTGAAGGAAAAGGTAAAGAACAAGTGATTGTGGACATACCAGATGAGGAATTTGATGAGTACACTCCAAGGGAAGAACCGAAATCAGTTGAACTAGATGTAGTAATGGAAGAAGGAAGCGAAGAAGAAGGTGTTTTTTCCAAAGTAAAGATATTATCGCTTGTTTAGGAGAAAGATGGGATGTCAAAAATTGCAGACATATGGTCTGATAGACCCTCATATGAGGATGACCTGATCAATAGCACACTAAGTACTTATTTTGTGCACAATAAAATTGGATTGGAGAGTCTGTAGAATGTGTTTCCTGAAGAGATGATTAAATGCATTAAGGAAGCCATGATCTCTGAGTCCTAGGACAAGAAAGAGGGAGAAATAATTCTACATCTAAAGGAGCAGTTCAGGCTATCTCTTACCAAAATAAAAAGGAAAATGAATGTGTTGAAGCAATGCATAAATACAACAAATAACATCTACAACTATTGTCTTCATTGGCCTCATGCAGTTGGGAGATACAAATATAAGTTGGAGCATATTGAAACTAAGCTGAACAAGATTGGTCAGGATTATAACTTGTTTCAGGATCAGGATGGTGTAGTCAAGAAAAGGATTCAAGAGTTGCATTTTGAACATACAAAAGTTCAATTCACTAGAAACAACCTTGTAGGCACCTTTTGGAAAGTGAAGGATTTAACCGAATGCAGACTGAAGTAGTTAATTGTGGTTCTGAGGAAAGGAGAGAAATTAGAAGAGGAAATGACAATTCCAGAATCTCTCATCCAAATTATCAACCAGAAATCTGCAAACAACAACTTGATCTTAATCATTGGGATTTCTATAGAAGCTTGGAGGAAATTTCTTCCAGAAATGAAAGATAAGTACAAGATAATTTTCTTACTTGAGTAACAGTTGTATTTCTTCAAAATTTGATCCAATTTTTGAATTAGCAAGGGGGGAGATCCAAAATATGTTTGTCATTGATGTCAAAGGGGGAGAGAGAGCAGTGAAAAATGCCTTATCATTCTAAGGGGGAGTTGTGTTTTGAAATTTTGAACTTTGGCAACATAATCATATTGGTTCTGACACTTAGTCATTTTTCACTAGGTGTTTCCATCAATTCCAAAGGGGGAGATTGTTGGCATATGGATTCTAGTGTTGTCATTGATTGCAATCTAAGTCATTATTCTGGTCTACAGATCAAGATTTGTTCATACCATCAGGCAGAGTAAAGAATAGAGTATTATCGAAAGAGAGAACAAAGAACAAGATATTCGGTTAGTATGTCAATCTATATGCTTCACCGGATTATCATTTTGAGTTGTGGATCTCAGGGAATGTTGTTAAGTATCTATATTATCTTATTGTTAAGTTTTGTGATGTCACATTAATTGGTGTATAAGTTAGGAGATCCGTCAAGATGGTTTTATATTTATTAGCTCATAGTGGCCAACTTAGTGAATATGGCATGTCGTAAATATTCAAGGTATAATTAATTAAGGTATCCTATGCTTGAATATTTTTTTTTGGGCCCTAGCTATGTTGTGTCCGACTTTGATGGGTACACATCGAATATTAAATGTGGATTGAGCCAACTATTGGAAAATATTTTTATTTTGTTGAAGCTGACATGAAGCGACTAAATCTTTGATAGCAGATATATATAAGAGATTGGTTAATTCATTTTGAAGTGTGAGTGGGTGTATGTTTGAAGTGTGCGAATAGAAAAAGGGTTGTTTATCAATTTGGTACAGTTTCACTTGTGCAGAAGAGGATTGTTGTGAAGTGAATTAAGGCAGAGCAGAGTGAAGTGTAAAATTAGACAGAAGGTTCAAAATATGATCTATGAGCCTCACCAAAACTGAAACCATGCATTTTTAGATGCTACTTTCTCAGTTCAACTCTTTTTTGTAATACAAATATGTTGTAAGGTAGTGAGCCTTCTTGATTTTGAGTAGCGAGCTCTAGGAAGTGTGCTTGAATGCATGTGCATTCCCCTTTTTCTTCATACTTTTAACAGAGTATAAATTGTGGATTAACCTCCACCGTGGTTTTTCCCCTAATAGGGTTTCCACATAAAAATATTGGTGTTATGGCGTTTTTATTATTTCCTTCATGTTCTTGCATCTTTACTTTTGTTTGAATGTTGCAAATGGTTTAAGATCTAGATTGTAATGTAAATATTGTTGAACACTGATTCAACCCCCCACGTCTCAGTGTTCCTTGAGTCAAACAATACCTTCAACCCTCAAGGTTTCTATACCTTTAAACCTAAACCTTATCACTCAATATTATACTCTCAACCCTAAACCCTATAGAGAGAGGAGAGATATACATAGGGAAGGAGGGAGAGGTAGATAAGGAGGGATAAGGGGATATGTATGAAGGGGAGATAGATAGAAATCTAATATTTAGAGAGGTAGAAAGTGAATCTAGAGAGATGTTAGATAAAGAGATGTAGATATAGGGAACTAAAGCCAATAGAATAAACCCTTAACCATATACCCTATATTTTAAACCTTATCTCTCAAACTTAGGAACTAAATCCAATAGGTTAAACCATTAACCATGTACTCAACCCTAAATCCTACACTCAACCATAAACCTTATACCCTAGACCCTCAACCCTAAACCCTATCCCTCAACCCTAGGCCCCAAAGGCTATAGGCTAAACCATCAACCCTATACCATATACCCTCTTGACCCTAAAGTATATCTCTCAACCTTGGGCCCTAAGACCTATATAATAAAAACTCAACCATATACACTCAACCCTAAACCCTATATCATATAACCTCAACCCTAAACTCTATCCTTCAAAACTAGGCCCTAAATCCTATAGGATGAACCCTCAATCCCCCATACACTTAATAATAAATGTTATACCCTCAACCCTATACCTTATATCATATACCCTCAACCCTAAACCCTACACTCAACCATAGGCCATAAATCCTAGACACTCTACCCTAAACTAAGTACCTTCAACCATTAAGGTGCCTATACCTTGTATATTTTGGTCATTAGGTTCTCGTCCTTATGTTCATGTGTTTCCATGTTGGTGCCTACAAAAAAATTATTATCCCCCTAAAATTATAATTATCTTGCCTATCCCTTGTCATAGGAATCCTAGGATCTATCCCAACAATCTTTGTTCTTCACAAGATATATCATTCCTCATATTAGACCACATTGACCCACGTGTCATCCTTATGTAAAAGGATATTTGAGACCTCTTATTATTTTTAGGATTCTTTCAATTTTTTCTTTCTAAGCTTCCTACTCTACCTACTTGATGTCACCATGATCCATGATATCATGTTGTGCTTTGACTAGTAGAAAGAAGGGCATATCTTGGCTTTTGGTGATTGTGTTTTCTTGGTTGTATAGTGTTGTACCCACCAAGAATAATTTTGATCTTGTGTTTCACTATGGCATCCTCTTGTGATTATGGGTTTCCAAAATTGGCCCCTCCAAACCCCTTTTTGACTTTGTAGGATGTTGGAACAACCTATGTGTTTTTTGTGTTAGTCCTCAGCATGTGATACATAGTCACCTTGGTTCCTCATACCCTGGTATATAGTATCACATGCATTATCAGTTTAAGTTCTCTCTACATTATATTTTAATTATTTCATTCCAAATACACCTAATTCCATCCCATACATTGTTTCTTGTCACAATCATATTTTTCTTTCCTAATCATGGATTGTATGTGCTTATTCATTCTCTATTTCTTCCATATGTCTCTACACTCAATGTATTAATATGGTTTCCTATTATTCATCTCTATCCAAATCATCTCATAATTTAATTTTCATCTTAATTCTTTAGTTTTGTTATTCTAATCATCTTCTCATAATTACATTTTTATCTTACGTGTTTATATTTTTTATTCTAAGAGAGGTAGAGAAAGTGAGATATGTGAGATAGAGAGAGATAGAGAGAAGAGAGGTAGAGAAAGACATATATTTGTGGTAGAGATAAGAGAGATCTACATAGGGAGGGAGGGAGAGGTAGATAAGGATGGATGGGGGGAGAGGTAGGAATGGGAGATATAAATTTGAGATAGAGATATCTAAGCAGATAGTGGAGAGAGAGGTTTGATATAGGTAGATCTAGGGGAGAGAGAGAAGTGAAATAAAAAAAAATAGAAATGGGGAGGATACTAGAGAGGGGGAATGTGAGACTCAACCTAACCTCTATACCCATAACCCCAAACCCTATACCCTATACTATAAGTTCCCTAAAAATTATCCCTCAACCCTAGGAACTAAAGCCAATAGGTTAAACCCTAAACCATATACTCAATCCTATACCTTATACCATCAACCCTAAACCTATACCCTCAACCCTAAACCTTATACCCTATACCATCAACCCTAAACCCTATACCCTCTGTAATATATAAAAAGGTGATCCTATGTCCTAAATGCAAAGAACCTAGGATGCAAGGGGCCTTTTTCCAAGTTACATTAAGATGTAATAAAAAAGGTGAATATATTGACTTTCAACCATGAAGGTGATCCAATTAGACCTAAATCTATATCTAATTGAAGATGGGAATGGATTGGAAATGATTTGGAGTGATTTCCCTAATTATAATATATGACATAATATATAAAATGCAAAATGCTAAAGATAAATAAACATAAATAGTGATTTGCAAGTGGATCTAGAAAGTGTAGATTGATGTGTATCTATCACAAAAAGTTAGATTAAGTATGCCAAGAGGGATTTAGTTGCACAGGAGTGAATGGGAATTTGATAGGGGGTCCTAAAACTATTTTTGCAATCTCGTTGTTTTAGATATGAGCTCCTGATTCCTGGTTTTAAACTTGTTAGAATGTTCGTGAATTCTATAATTGAGTTTTCATGGCTTGAAAAATTTGAGAAAGAGGGGAAGAGGGGATCCTTGAAAAGAATGCACAACTCCCAAAACTATTTATCCTTTCCCCCCAAGCATAGAGACAAGGACAACTGCACCAAGGAATATCATGTTGTTGCCATGAAAAATATGGTTGCACTTAAAATTGTACCACCATGAATGGAAATGAGAAAGACACATAAATATACAAATGACACATAGTGATAAGAAACATGATAGGATGAAGATCATTATTGATTAGAGGACTTAGGTGCATCAACATAAGGAAGAGACACAAAATCCTTAAGATGTATTTTATTACTCAATGCCTAATATTCATTGGTAGAATGACCATGCACTCAGTGATATGCACACAATTAATCTTTGTTGTAGAATTTGTTTCATGTTATGGGAGAAAGAGCAATTAGGAAAGCTTTGAGAAGCCTTGACAAGATATTCTCTAGATCCATAGTAGGGTCATTTATTTCTCTTGTGAAGAAAAGATTGCTTTCTTAACAAGATTTCATACACACAATAGATGATAAAGCATTGGATGTGGATCAAGATGAAGGTTGGAAACTGAGACCGTGCATGGAAAATTACAGTATTTAATTCATTTGATCCTTTTTTTTTTTCCATGTTTTCATTTCCTCCATGTTTAGAAAGAATTTTGTATCCAAAACCATAACATGCTTCTAACTTAGATGCAAATATTTTATGCTTCTGAGAAAGATTGAACTCATCATGAGCATGCAAATCCTTTTTGAGTCTTTTAAAGTTATGCATCTTCCTCTCATGAGGGATGGGAGTTGAAGACCCCCCATCACCACCATGGATTGATGTTGATGTAGAACCAAGTTGAGTAAATGAAACATAATACTATTTTGGTTTAGATTGTGAGATTTTGTACTCTCCCACAAAAGAGGGTGTAAAATCTAATGAATCCCAATCATCATCTAAGAGTTTTTTTGTAGGTGAAAGAAAATTAGGATTACCATCAACTTGTATAGTTTCTACCTTTGAAGTTTGAATCAATGTGTTAAGAGAGTTGAAAGTATCATGTTTGGTTTTGGCTTGTAACTTATAAATATCTTCATCTACTTTCACCATGTATATCTTGTTGTTATAATCATACTTTATCTCATGGTGAAGAGTAGATGAGAATTCCTTCATGTCATGAATCCATAGTCTACCTAGGATAAGGTTGAATGAAAGAGGTTGTGACATGACATGGACAAGAGTAGGAAAAACCATGGGTCGAACCTCAATAGGAAATCTAATCATTCTTAATGGTTTTTTATTAGCATTGTCAAACTAGTAAATATTAACATCATTGGGTTGTATAAGCTTCTTGTCCACACCAATTTTATCTAGGATATTGGTGGTAAACATTAAGACCCACTCCATTATCTATGAGAGTACGCCTAACTATAATATCATTAATGATAACCTTTATCATTAGAGATTCATTTTTATTTTGGATCTCGAGCAAGGGTAATTCATGTTGAGGGAATGTAATATCTAACATTGTCACTTGCATACAATCAAATAAGGTGGGTACATTATTTTGTCTAACAGAAGATGGGACATTAGTGTAGACATTGAAAAATGTCTTGAATGATACACTCGAATCAGGCATACTAACATCATTTCCTCTTGAAACCCATCCTCTTTTTGCTTAATTAATTAAATTGGCCTAGCTATTTAATTAATTGCATCATTTTCCATCTATTAACCTAATTCATTTAATCAGGTTAATTCCCCCCTTTCATGCTAACATTTCATCTCATTAAATTAGATAAATCAAATTATTTAATTTAATTCCCTAAGTCTTCTTATTTAATTAAATAACCATAAGTTATTTAATTAAATGCTGTTTCACCTTTCCCCATTCATTAAATCATTTAATTTAATGAGTATCACTTTATTCTTCTAAAAATCCCCTAATTGTATGATTAACACTGTTTAATTAATAATTATCTAATTAATCCAATTCCTCCCACTTGCAAGGGAATATTCTAAAAGAATATTCATCCTTTGCACAATTTAATTTAGTTTTAATTAACTAAATAACCTTTTTCCTTTCCCATGAGAATATTCCAAAGAATATTCTCTCTCCTCCAATCATTTGAAAAAGGGAATATTCTCACTTGGCTTCATGAGTAAGTTAAAATTGAAACCTCTTGAGCAAGTTAACCTTTGACCTCTTAAATAGGTCAAAAGTGTGCTTGTTTGGAAGGAATGAGAACCCTTGATTAAATCTCATCTTGCATTCTCACTAGTTTGATCTCAACCCTTCATTTCTCATTTGCTTTCCTATAAATAAATCACTATTTGGAGACAAATGGATCCATCTTTCAATTTGAAAACTTATGTTGTTGGAATCACTCTTAATCATACTCATCTTTGTTCACATTTAGCATATTTTAGTTCATTTTTAGCTGCATATTAGCTTTAATCTTCCATTAATGGCTTCCATGCATCCATTTAACTTGTTTATAGATTAGGGTTTGACTATTTTTTGGTTTAAACCTCATTTAGATTAGCTTAGAAATTCATATTTAGATAATTTTTAGCATAAGATCATATTAATTTAGCTTGCATCATGTTCAATTTAGCATAAATCATGTTTTCATCCACATATCACAATGGTTTCATTGATTCTCTTCAATAGAATCAATTGGAACAAGCTCACTGATCATGGGATTGGGAAAGAGTCATTGTTCCACATCAACAAAACACCAACTCCAAAACAAGATAAGTTTTAAATGGGTTAGAGTAAACATTTAAATACGTTCACAGTTTGTAATGTTTAGTTTCAATAAATGTTTAACTTATCTTTCATTTGAATGATCTTGTTTAAGATTGGGTATTAGTGGCTACATTATACTTCGTTTCTTCATGAAGCAAGTGTAATCGAACCATACTAGTATCCTTGGAAGACATTATAGCACTAGAAGGAGGGAAAACTATCAATTTAATCAATTTCTATCTTGAATTCCATTCATTTTGATTTTTGTAGGAAAGAGCAACACCCAACTCAATTTCAACAATGCCTTTTGAAGGCATCGCCATACAATGACACTATCATCATTTCAAACAACGATGCCTATTAAATGCACTGATGTTGATTAAATAAATGAAAAATGCTGATACTTTATTGAGGTATCGAAGACTTACAAATAGTGATGCCTGACAAAATAATGACACTATCGCGCTCTCTAGTTTTTTTGTAGAGTGACACCCTTATTCATCATAGTGACGCCCTTATCCACTAGAGAAATGCTATCATGTACATTGATGCCCAAATTTGGTAAGAAGTTTAATGATCATTTTTCAACATGTGTTTTAATTTTTTTGATTCATTAGGCTACTAACATGCCTCTAACATTGTTCTGGTTTTTAGATTAACGTGATTTTGCATGTTGGATGACACAAAGTTAAAGTGAAGAAGCATTTTCTTATCAAGATTTTATGATTGTAACAAGTGTTTGACACTTTGGGGCAATTATAACCCAATTTATTATCCTTTTTGCTTTATTTTCTGGGACCTCACTAGGTTTCACTTGGGTTTAAAATGAACTCTCAAACAAGACTACAATTGAACCCTCATCTCATCATTGTCTTTTGGGTTTAAAATTAAACAAGGCAACTTAAAATTTCATTTGGTGCATAAAATGAATTCATCTTAGCTTTAGTTAGTAAAAAGAATATGTTTTCTTTGCTGTGACACACTTGTAGTGTGTATCCAATCCCCTTGCGCTTCGTGCAATCTTGGGTGAAGAGAAACACTCCAAGTGTACTTCACTATTTGTGTGCACTTATAGTATGTATCCAATTCCATTCCACTTCGTGCAATCTTGGGTGAAGAGAAATACTTAAGTACACTTATTCTTTGTGTCACCCTTAATAGGACTTACTATGGGACACACCCCACAATGGGAAACTCACATGAAAGTTCTTGCAAGCATGTTTATCGGAGGGCTATATTAAAGGTTGGGAAATCGTGAGAAAGTACCTTCTATCTTGGACTATATAATGTACTACATCTAGTACCATGCCTTAAGTGGAATAGGAATGGTAGTAAGAGCCTTAAGTGGAAAAGAGAGCGTGTATATGGCTAGGTGTTCTTAGTTTGTCACTAAGAGCCAAAGTGTTTAGTTAGCAAAAATCCTTAATGCATGTTGGTGCAAGAACGAACGTTCTGAAGCTGCCCCACATTTGTACTATTCATTGTTGAAACAAAAAAATCCTTAGGATCTTAGGATCTTCAAGATTTTGAAATTTTGTGGTCTCGAGAAGCGTGTGTTGTGGAGGGGAGCTAGTGTCGCCAAGTCTCTAACTGTTCACAATGTCTTAGTGTTTGGGGAAATTCAAGTGGGGACTCAACAAGCATGGCCATTTCAACCTAGGATTGTAAATGATTGTGACTTAGTTTAATACATTGCTTGGTTCCAAAACATTACAAAATAAACATTCACTATCTTCCTCAAAATTTCAAACACTTTGGCTTAAATATGGACACCTCTTGAATTAGCCTTGATATTACTACTTATCCTAAGGATTTCTATCTTTAGATATTTCTAAATATCTTGACTTATATCTCAATCCATATTTTCCAAAGACAACATAGGAAATTATGGCTTCAACCTCATGATTTTCACAAAATGGACATTGTGAAGGTTATGATGTTTTTGACATAAACATTTAGTTTGAAAACTTAATCAAGACAAGTGTTTGTGGTAAAATAAATTCACTTAAACAAGATAAATTGACATAATTGAACCCCACATGACTATTTGGAGACTGATTTCTCCTGTTGAACAACTTGATCTTGAAGGTGCTATCATTCAACCAAAATTTGAAATCATTAATAGGGAACAAACTGAAATCATTAGTAGTTTTAGAAGCTTCACTTTTTTAACAAAAAAACACCTGCTCAGTGCATAAACACTGCAAACATCTTAGATGAATAAGAGGAACAAATCGATATTGAGGCTGGACCATATTACCACCAACTGCGTGGCAATAAATATCTTCCTTTCTTCCATAAACTTGAACTTTTCTAGATGATCTCACACAAAGTTAGGATGCCCAAAAGAAGGTCTACTATTCATCACTTTAAACTTAGGCATCTCAGTTGAAAAGCAATAAAAAACTGTATTTCAACACTCTACCTCAACAAAAAAAAATTGTTTGTAAACTTTTATGAACTCACATTGAGGAAACATCCACACATGTACATGTTCATTATGAGACAAAACCCAGGTCTTTTTTCATGATAATCAACCTATCTAAAACCTTGGTCCTTTTCATGGTTTTGAACTCCTCTAAATGATCTATCACACAATCAAAATACATAGGGGAAGATGTGCATACCACCATTAGAAACGTAGGTATTGTAATTCAAAGTTTGGTAGGAAGTGGGCCTTAATACTTTATCACAATTTTCACCTCTTGTTAAGAAACTGTTATGCTCGAGAATAGGAGGAACCAACCAGATTTACATACCCACATCTATCCTCTCATTTAGGCCAACATTAGTCTTTAGGATTTGAACACTTTAGAGGTCTAGCATCATTCTCACTACCTTGGTCTTGGAAAACAAAGCTTCATTATAAGTCAACATTGGGTGAAACATTACATCCATCCTTCATCATTCACTTCACCTATCTTTGCAAACTTTTGAGTACACCAACATTTTTTGACTTGGACATTAACCAACCCAAAACCCTAACTTAGTTATTTTGTATGTGAAATGCATCCTTTTCTATGCATTTAGTTAAGTTAGTTATCATCTTTGAACTAGTCTATTTTGAAGGTCATGAGTCTACCCTAAAGATTTACAAATTCCTCAACATCCTTTATCCCAACATAAGAACATCAAACTTGAGTCAAAGGTGTTGTCCCAAAACATTTGCAAAGGTCACTCTCCACATCACCCATCTTTTCATCCCCCACTATCATCATTGCTCCAAAAATACTTAGAGCATCCCTTTTACCTAGATTTGATTCAACTAGAGAGTTCAAACATTACAAATCTCAACACAACTCTCTAAAATGTGACACAAAATTTATGCTAAAAACAAGATCACAACACAAGAGAATCATGGAGAAAACCAAAGTCACATTTACCTAAATTGATCCAAATCTTTTAGAATTTGATCCAAGAAGTTAAGTTACCCCATCACAACAACCTTCATCTCCATTGGGACCATATGATATAGAAGACATCATGAACAATCCCTTTGAAATTACTAGGGAAGAAATCATGGAATGTCAGGCCTTTGAAAATGTAGCTCCTATTTCCCCATTGTTTGTTGCAAAAAAATTGACACACAGCTTCACAACTCCATCACTAGGGAAAACTCAAACATCCACTCCTAGTCTTGCAACTAGCCTTTACAAGGGATTTGGTCTAACTCTTCCATTTGAGAGCAACACACTTGTGGGTACCCTTGATACCAATACTTCATCTGAAACAACCACTTGGACACCTACCTTTGGTGCTCCTCTCGTTCTCAAAGATCCCAAAAAACCATATAAACCTCTTGAACTTCATTATTCCACCACAACCTGCACATATTGAGGACACCCCTCTTCATCCATACCCATGAATACCACAAGTATGCCAACCATCACACAAAGTAGTACAGACCAAATGAATCAAAATAGCACCCAAGGGTATATCAATACTATACCACAGAGTCAACCCTTAATGCAAATAGGGACATCTTTACCCAATCCTCCCATTGGTTCATTTGAACCATTGGTGTCACAAAACACATCCACCCCATTCATCATCAACCCATCTCAGAACAATCCCTTGGTCACAAATCCCACCAACCTAGGCAATACCTTATTTACATCTCTAGCACAAGGAAATCCTCAAGACACGGGACAAGGGAGTCTTTTTAATCAATGGACTCAAGGTCCTAGTGTTTCCTTTCCATCACAAAATCTAATGGCACCATCTACATATTTTCCCATGGTCTCCTTTACCATGCAAAAACAAACAAGACCTCAAACTTACATTCCTCCACATCAATCCACCATCTTAAAAGGGATGTTAAACCAAAGGAACCCTCCACCTCTCATCAAAAATAAACTACCCATTCAAAACATAGACCCTCACAATCCACCTTAGATATCCCAACAACCACCTAATCCTACATTGCAAGCACATGCCCTAGATTTACAACAAGCACAACAAGCTTATCAGCAAGCCATCCAACAATGGAAAGAACAACAAGCAACACAACAATAGCAACAACAATAACAAGTAGCCTTAGCAACACAACAACAACAACAAGAAACCTTAGCAGCAAAACAAGCAGCCTTAGCCCAACAACAACATCAAGCCCATCAAGTAGCTTTGGCATCACAACAACAATGACAAGCCCAACAACAAGCCCTTGTGGTGCAACAACAACAATAGGCCCAACAACAAGCCTTACTAGCTCAATAGTATTCCTGACAACTACAACAACAGCCAATTTCCTACTATAATCCTCAATAGAACATCACCAATACAAATGCATTAGGAACATATACATCGATACTGCAATCACCCTCACAAAATATCACACCACCATACATCCCATACAACACCTTATCATATCAAAACACATCTGTCATCCAATCGTATGTTCCTCCACCAAACTCAAAAATATGATCTACTTCAAAATTTAAGGCATTATCGCAAGAAATGCAAGACCTTCAGATGGGCAAGACAAAGAAGCCCCATATAAAAAATCTATGTCCTTATCCATTTGACTGGAACATAGCAATGTTACCATTCCCTCTTGGTTTTGAAATCCCTAAATTTGACAAATACAAAGGGAGAGGAAGTCCTATGGACCATGTCAAAGAATTTAACGTCATGTGTATGGAGATGGCCTACAATGATTCTTATTTAATGTGCCTCTTCCCTCGAAGTTTAACAAGTCTTGTCATGGATTGGTTTTCTCATGTACCTCCTGGCATCAAAAATTTCTAGGAAATTATCAATAAATTCATTGATCACTTCTCCTTCAACCTTGAAATGGACATAAGTCTAGAAGAACTATACACTCTTAGGAAAAACAAAGGAGAATTTTTTTCTAATTTCTTACAACGATGGAGACAAAGAGCTAGTAAGAGAAAGTGGCCTCTCCCTAATGAACAACAAGTGGGAATTATCATAGAAAATCTAGATCTAGATCTATCATTCCACTTAAAAATACAATGCATCACATCTTATGATGAGCTTGTCCCTAGATCCCTTAAAATTGAGAGATCTAATCTCGCAAGCGAATACTCAAGCTTACAAAGATAATTTCCCACCAACTAGTTCAAACAACAAGCCTCGTGTTTGGGATAAGTACAAGAATGTAACAAATTATGGCATCATAGATGCTAAGGTGGTCCTAAGTGCTCCTAGGCCAAACAAAAATCATGTTGCTAACGCTCAACCAACTATGTAGCAAACAAAACTTCCTCAAAATAATAAAATCAACAACACCAACATGCAATAGAGGTGAACCACTAACAAGAACAACTATCCTAAATGAAAATACACATAGTTATCTAAACCCATAGAAACCATCATGAAAAATTTGGTAGAGTCAAATATGATAACACTTCCCAACTTTGAAAACTACCAAGAACCACAAGAGAAACCATCCTGGTATAACAAAAAATACCTTTGTTACTTTCACAAGATTAAACGACACAGAACAACAAACTGCATGAGGCTCAAAAATATTATGCAAGACCTCATAGAGAATGACACCATATTTGTTGAGATACAAATTGAGAATCAAGATCTTAAGATATACAAGACCCCTATGCTAGATCATAGCAAAGGGAACAACAATGAAAAAGCTAAGGATTACACAAATGTGCAACATACCTATTCCAATGTAGTTGCTTCTTATGATAGTGTCATTACCATTGTTACCATCAAAGGGACTAGTAAAAAGTGTGGAGTCACCACACAATGTTCCAAAATTACCATCCAAGGATTCCCATCTCAATCTAAGGCACAACCTACTTTGCCAACATCCAATCCTAGTGGGTACAATCTCATAGATTAGCTTAAGAAAACCCCCACATAGATATCAATTGTAGAATTATTGAGGCTATCCCCCACACATAGAGAGATTTTGGAGAAAGCTTTGTCTGAGTCATCCATTCTCGAGGATATTGATACAGATTAGTTTCAAGCTATGGTAGGCCATCTCGTTAATCACCTTCTCACCTTCTTAGAGCAAGACCTACCATCACAACCATCTCATAACTATGCTTTACACCTTGAGGTTATCATTCATAAGAACAAGTTCAAAAGAGTCTTAGTAGATGGAGGTGTTGGATTGAACATTTGTACTCTTCAGTTTATAAAAAATTTGGGCTATTCAGAAGATACTATTGAAAAGACAAAAGAGTACCACCACCAGGGAATATGCCAATCAAGAATGGGTATCACAAGGAATCATCACATTACCCATCCAAGTGGGTCCCCTCATCATAGAAACTACATGCCAAGTGTTATACCTTGATCTTCCCTATAACATATTGCTTGGTTGACCATGGATTCATGCCCTAAAAGTTGTAGCCTTGACATATCATCAATGTGTGAAGTTTTCTTTCAAGGGTAGAGAGATTACCATCCATGGAGATCCTGAGCCTTTTTACTACTACAAAAATCTTGAGTCCAATTTCTATAAGATCCCCCAAGTACCAAAGAATGATGAATGGACTACACCTTCTACCTCATTTGTTGACTTGTCATCGATTGCGTCTACCTCTACGCAAAGGCACCCATTGTGCAATACACACTTGATATCAAAGTAGTGATCCAAGATGATGGTTGTGGGAACTATAAGTTAATGAAGAATAGGTTTTTCTTAGGAGATCTACCTATTTCTCCTTAATCTCATGGGAAACCCACATCTAGCAACAAAGAGCTTGAAACAATCAAGATGGCAGCCACTACCTTCACCAAGTGGGGGGATTTGAATCAAGAAGATGTCAATGAGGATGATATCTCTAAATTCCTCTATCAAGATGAACAAATTGTTCCTACTCTTCCCATGGAAGATGATAACAAAGGCTTGCAACTAATGAAGGGATGGGTATATAATAAGAATGAGAAGCTAAGAAAAAATGATAATGGTTTACTAGAACCCATCATTCTTGAGAAACGAATAAAGAATTTTGGCCTAGGTTGTACTACTAGCAAGGTCACCCTTATTGGAAAAGGTACTTCCGCTAAATAGGTTGAGGCTTCCTCTTGGTTACCTACATTACATGATACAACCTTAGATGACTTCCCCCTTGATATTGTAGACCTATTTGAGAATAAACCCATCTTCATGATATCCATAATATCCTTCACTCCGAGTGATCAACCAACTAAAATATGTCTAGTATACCCCCAACTCATTGATATGGACCAATAAGGACCACCAATTCTAGATTTATTTGAAAATGATGAAGTGATCTCAAAATTCATGGGACTTCATGACAACTTACCATGGGAAAATAACAAAGCAGGTTTTGACATAGAGCTCGACATAGGGGCATACTATGGGGAGATGATTGAATCCTTCAGTCACAAAATCGATGAAGTGCAACTAAAATGTAGATCCTTGAGTGAAAACCACACTGTGGCACTCTCTAATCCTAAAATAGTAAAAAAAATGGACACATCCAATGGTAAAAACTTCTCTAAGGTGCCTAAGGATGAGGGATTCAATCTCCCCCTTAGTGCAATGCATCCAAAAATGTTAGCAGTGCTAGCAGAAAAGGCCACTCCAATCAATGTGGGAACAAAAGAAGAACCTAAGATCACTTTCTATGATGAATCTTTGTTAGATGAAGAATAGAATAACCTGATAGCATTCTTGAAAGAGCATAGAGCTAACTTTTCATGGTCATACATTTATATGCCAGGGCTTGATCGCAAAATAGTTGTGCATCACTTAGTAGTTTATCTTGAAGCCAAGCTAGTCAAGAAAAAATTATGGAAGATGCATCCTTAGATAGAACTTCTAGTGAAACTAGAGTTACAAAAGCTTGTTGACATCAGAGTCATCTGACAAGTAGATTATCTTGAGTTGCTTTCAAACCTTGTACCAGTCTCAAAACCCACTAGGGGTATCTGAATCTACATTGATTTTAGGGACTTAAACAAAGCATTCCCAAAGGATGATTTTCCTCTCCCTAACATTGAACTTATTGTGGACTTAACGAAAGGGCATGAAATGCTATCACTCATAGATGGTTTTTTAGGCTACAATCAAATTATGATCACCAAGGAGGATCTACACAAAATTTCATTCACTTGTCCATGGGGAGCCTATTGCTAGAATGTGATGCCATTCTGGTTAAAGTATGTAGGAGCAACCTATCAAAGAGCAATGACCCTCATCTTTCATGACATCATACAAAAAAATAGTTGAATATTATGTAGACGATATTTTGGAAAAATCAAAGAAAAGAAGTGAGCACATAGGAGTCTTACGACCCATCTTCGGCATACTTAAAGAGTACTAGGTATGACTGATCCAAAAAAGTGTGTCTTTGGCGTTACATCAGGGAAAATTCTTAGATTTATCATCTCACAAAGAGGGATAGAAATTAATCCAACAAAGGTAAAATTCATCCTCGACATGGAACCACCGTAAACAGTGAAGCAAATGAGAGGGTTATAAGGAAGATTGCAGTCTATTAGGAGTTTCATAGCACAACTATTAGATAAAATCCACCCCTTTTCACATATTCTCCATAGAGGAATAACTTACAAGTGGGATGAGAAGTGTGATAAATCTTTCTAGAAAATCAAAGACTATCTATTGACACCTCTGGTGCTCATTCTACTGATACCAAACAAACCAATGATCTTGTATATCTCAACAACATCAATAGCAATAGGATCTCTTCTGACACAACATGATGAGAATGGAAAGGAAAGAGTTATCTACTACATCAGTAGGACTTTGGTGGGCCATGGAATGAACTACTCACCCATCGAGAAAGCATGTCTAGTAGTAGTTTTTGCTTCACAAAATTTTAGAAATTACATGTTGTCCCATCAAATCAAGCTCATTGCAAAGATAGACCCACTCAAATACCTATTATCTAAAGAAACTCTCACAGTGCGAATGGCCAAATGGGTAATGATCTTAATTGAATTTTACATAGAGTATGTAGAATGCAAGGAAATCAAAGGACAAGTGATCTCAAACCAACTAGTAGAGACACCTATTTATGTAGATAACCCTTTAATATCTGAGTTCCCTAATGAATCAGTGTTCCTTATCAATCTCACATCTTAGTGGAAGATGTACTTTGATGGATCGTTCACCCAACATGGATCAGGAGTAGGTATTCTATTCATCACCTCTAAAAGTGATTGCATTCCAAATTCATACTAGCTATCATTCCCTTGTACTGATAAAATTGCTAAGTACAGAGTACTAATCACAGGTGTAAGGATAGAGGTTTAGTGGTAGATACAAGAGATGAAAGTCTATGGAGACTCACAGTTGGTTATCAACAAAGTCAATGATGACTATCAAACAAAGGATGATAAGATCACTCCTTACAAAAAGATGGTAGAAAGTCTCAAGGATCTTTTCATAGACATAACCTTTGAGTAGATTCCTCGCATGAACAACAGAGCAGCAAATTCAATGACAACAATTGGATCATTGTTAGACATGCTAAACAATTTCCTATAGTGTGAATTCTTGGTAGAACAACTTCTCGTACCAACTTTCAAAATCCTTGAATCTGAATTCACATGTGTCATTGTTGGTCTTGGATCCCCATAGTATCATGACATATTTATCTACCTTAGCAGAGGAATCCTTCCATCTGATATCACCTTGAACCTTAAAAAGACCTTTGTCAAGAAGGCATCCCAATTTGTGATCCTAGGTGATACCTTTTACCGCCGAAGTATCGAAGGAACATTACTACGATGTCTTAACCAAGAGGAATCCTTAACTACTTTAATATAAGTTCACAATTGCATATGTGGTTCCCATTCTAGTGGTATGACTTTAGCTAAGAAACTATTGAGGATGGGGTAATATTGGCCAACCACATGGAAAGAGAAGCTCATTAGTATTTGCAAAAGTGTGTCCAGTGTCAACAACATGGAGATCTGATTCATGCTCTAGATCAAGAATTGCAACAAATGATCACACCTTGGCCTTTTTCACATTGGGGACTTGACCTCATAGGTAAAATCACTCCAACCTCATCCAATGTCTACAAGTTTATTATAACCACCACTGAGTACATTACTAAGTGGGTTGAAGCCATTCCTATGACCTACATAAGGGGGAAGAAAATTTCCAAGTTTATCCTGAATTACCTAATTTGATGTTATGGTGTTCCATGAATCCTTATCTTTGAAAATAAAAC
Source organism: Sequoia sempervirens (assembly GCA_007258455.2). NCBI lineage: Eukaryota > Viridiplantae > Streptophyta > Pinopsida > Cupressales > Cupressaceae > Sequoia > Sequoia sempervirens. Next base: position 541,282,847 of record VDFB02047230.1, read on the forward strand.
ATCCTTTAAGAATCAATATGTGAAAGAGCTATGCCAAAGATTCAACATCCAACACCGATTCTCTACCTCATATTATCCCTAGGTCAACAGTCAAGCTGAGGCTATGAACAAGATCATTCTGAAGATCCTAAAGAAAATGGTCAATGAAGCTGGCCGTGACTGGCATCTACAACTAAATCCCACTCTCTGGACTTATCAAACCAATATCTACACATTGATAGGTGCAATCCCTTTCTCCCTAGTCTATGGATCAGAAGCTATCCTTCCTAGGGTATGTGCAGGATCATGATGGGACAAAAAGTGGCAATATGATGGGGTATGCAATTGATGAAATGAAAAGGGTTTTTAAAGGATATTCTCAACTTTCCACTAATATAAATTATGCTTTTCTTTGAATTTAATAAATAATTATTATTCATTTTCTATTTGAATTATGACTAAAGTCCTAATTGATAGGCTGAATTAAAAACATCTATAGCTTTCAAACGGTATCACCTTTTTTGAATCCAAAACATGCATCACATTCTATGCTTTGCATACTATAGGATTAAAAGAAAAAAAAATTCATCAAGTTTTGACCAAGTTAATGTGGTCTGACATACACGTTTTTATATTTTGTTAAAATTTGTAATAAAAAATCATAATTAATTATTTTCTTAGGAATTTAAAAAAATAAAATATGCATCACATCGGGACATGAGTCCTCTACTTATATCTAAAATCTTATAAAAAAATATTATCATTTTATTGTGGTAAGGGTGGTCAGACAAACACCTACTTATTTTTCCCTAAAATTTAAGTACTACTGCATTGAAATTTCAAATTTTCACCAAATAGATTTTTTTTTAATAAACCTAGTAGTTTAGAAACAACATTCAATTCACTATAGATTCTATTCTTACATATTTTTGAAATAATATAGATAACTTATTCAAATTTTTACATCAAGTTGCCTACCTTTGATTTTTCTAAAATTTTTGCCACTTAAGGGATTGTTTTTTCCATGATGATCCTGCACATACCCTCTATCCATATTGAGCTCCCATCATTGTGAGTATCATTGCAGAACCTGATCACCGATGAAGAATACAAAGTATCTCAACTAAATGAGTAATAATTCCTGGATAAGCGTTGTCTTGATGCCATTAATCACCTACAAGCATATCAAAACTGACTGAAATGAAGCTACAACAAGAAGATCAGATGATGGTCTTTCTAGGTAGGGGATCTTGTCCTAAAGAAGAATAAAATCTTCCAGATTAGGATAGCAAGGGAAAGTTTGAGCCTAACTGATTGGGTCCCTTTTTCATCATAACAATTTATGGACTAGGAGCATACAAATTGTTAATGCCTGAAGGGGAACCCTTGCAAGATCCAACTAATAGGTTGCATCTCAAAAATTTTTATGCCTAGTCTTGAAGGGTGTGAAATTTGAAAATACAAAAAAAAATAAAAATAATCAAAATCCAAAAAAAATGGGAAAAAGGATTGAAAAATTAAAGAAAAAAATTCATCCTCTAGTGAAAACCACTTCAGTGGTGCTTTGGGAAAGTACCTTGGTGAAAACCTAGCAAACAGGCACCTCGCGTAAATAAAGCACCTCCATATATTCTTTGGCTCTTTATGCTACCATGTATCCATTGCCTCATCATTTATCTTATTTATTCATCCATCACCTTATCTGCGTCCTTATCATAGATTGATGTTGAGAAGTATTGTATGCCCTTAGTACTGCTTGGAATATTCCAAAGGTTAGTTTGTCCTACTTATATCGAGGTAGTATATCACATGTCATGCTGGGGGGAAATTCATTATGAATCATATCAGGTTCTTCTATATCTTAAAGTCTTATTTGAAAATCCAAAAAAAATTGTAAAAAGTTCATCAAAATATTGTATAGTAGAAAATCCAAAACATCCAAATTCATGTATAGCTAAAATCTAAAAACATTCACAAAATTGTAAAGTCAAAACCCCAAAACATCCAAAACACATCAAAATCCCTAAAAAGGTCAAACATCGAAAATCAAAAAATAGTTTCCTATTATTGAACTATGGATCTCTAAGCTTGAACATAGGAAACTCCATCTTTGATGTGTCCCTGAGACACCCTAGGTTAGTCCTTTAGGAGTCCTTAATAAATTATAATTTCATCAGTTGTTAATATCTCATTGTTAATAAGTCATGTCAGTCAAACTACGTGGTATCTGCATGTATAGCGTAAGCAAGGCTTATCTTTGATTAGTCCTTGAGGCCCCTAGGTAAGGTCTTTTAGGTTAGCTTCTTGGTTTAAACTCTTAAAAAAATCCTAAACATCTAAATATCAAAAAATACCTAAACATTCAGATAACAAATAATCCCAAAAAAATTTAAAAACTCATAAAATACAAAAACACTAAGAAAATATTCAAAAAAATCTAAATAGCCTCAAACAACCGAAAAACATAAACAATCACATAAACTTTCAAAAAGAACAAAATCAACCTCAAAACATTTTCAAAATATCAAAAACATTGAAATATTCTAAAAAATCCAAAACCATCCATCCCATTTTTCTTTCACCTGCAATAACCTCCATCCATAATAAGTCAATCGTCACCTTCTACCTTTGGAAAACAAATAGAAAATGAGTTTAGCAAGTTGTAAAGTGAGAACTTAAGTCTCAAAATCTAAAGTCTAAATCATAGGTAAATACGCCAGTGAAGTTTATATCAATGGCTTATCATTAGCATCATCATCCTACGTCAAACCTTTGATCAACATGTCCTAGGATGTATCCTTCTTGCAATGGACATTAGTATCAAAAATCAACTTAGTTAAATTAAAACTGGCAAGAGATATAGGTAACACTGATTGTTTGTCTTTGATCTTTTCTTATGATTTATCTGAAATACCCATTTTGAGGACCTCTCAATGATGTCTATCAAAATGATTTAGAGAGAAAGGAATGGGGCATCGACCATTATCTTTCATTTTTTGTGCTTGTGGGCACCCTTGTAAAATAATCTTGGTGCATACTTTCTTAGTTGTGTGTAGGAAGGTTGCTTGGAGTACGTTGTTGAATATTGCATATGCTTTGGTCCAATGTGTTCTAAGCTTCTAACTTACATTTCAATGAGGTTTATGTATGTCAAGATGTGAACAAGAACTATCCTATCTGTTTGCAGAGTCAAATTCCATTACACTAGATACAATACCGACTTGGTTATCAATACCTTGATGCATTGTGTCTATGTGTTATATCAAACAATAAGGAATGATGGAAAATCCCAATCCCAAGATATGAGAAAATCATCATCCTACATTCATCATCATCATGCATTTCTCATCACCATCTCTAATAAAGTCTCAGGGGATCATATAATTGTTGGATCTTTTAAAGAAATCATCAAAACCAATGGTCAAATCATCTTGTTTCTTCTATCTTCTCTCCACACTAACCTAGTATCATGACAGTCAACCAAAAACATCATCAATGCATCCATCTTGCATTCAAAAATCATCAACATGCATAAAAAATTAGCATAATCATTACATATCACATCATACATACTGCATCATCATTATCGTTTGAGTTGTGATGAATATTATAGATTTTTTATTCTAAACATCTTAAATCGTTGCATCACATATCATAAACATACATTTCATTATCATATCATTAGCATAAACATCTGCATGATCCATCCATACATCCACATGCATACATGATCATCTCATAAAACTGCATAGAACATACATAAAAATATATGCATCCATAACATTTGCATACATAATCATAGCATAACATCTGCATATCATATCATCCATCCCATAATATGTCACAAAAAATATAATGAAAAAGAATATAGCATTGCATCCATCCATATCATTACATCTCAAGTATCATCACATATTGCATAAGCATAAATAAAGAGCATCCATACATGATTAAATATAAACATGACACATGTCACATCATATGCATCCATACAATCATAAGCATGAAATAAGATGAACACATCATATAAAGCCCATAATGATATCATATATATATATATATATCAAAAAATGAATGCCATGGTACAATATTTGGGTTAGTGTATGTATATTGATCATAAATACAATATCCATGAGGCTATCAAAAAGGAGCCCATGAATGTATATTTTTATCAAAGAATCAAGCAACAAAGTCAAAAAGTGTCTATAAAAATTGAGCTAGCCCTGATGGATGCTCCCCTCTCCGGCCTATCTCTCCAGTTGATCCTCATTCCTGGGCTGTGCATTATTCCTTTGTGAGTAGTCAGGTTGTTTGAGTGGCACTGGAACATCTCGATGATAGTGCATCCTGTAATAGGCTGCCTCGGTTACTGTCTCTTTATATAGCCTGGAAGATACAGTCCTACCTTGTGTAGTTGTTGTCATGACCTCCAACTACGGGTGGAAATTGATCTCCTGATCTCTTTCGACAATCACAACTTGTACCTACTATCATGCTTGATCTCTCTATGTTGTAATTGTCGCAACTTGCTATTTGGCCTAGTCCCACTCATTATCGATCACCAAAATTTGATGGTGGGATTGATCCCACTCACCCATGAGAACTTGTACCTGCTATTGCAGCTGCTGAATCTATATGTCTTGGGGATTTGGTGGTGGTGGTTGAACTAGCTATTGCTGCACTTGCTACTATTGAATAGGAGGTTGTTGTCCCACTGGTGAAACCCTTGGAATATTCCCATCTTGTCCATCTTGGCCATCCTCTCCCCTACCTATGCCCATGCCTGCTCCCCTCCCTCTCAGTCTCCCTCATGGAGGAGCACCCGCTTGATCTGTCAACTGGCAAGGAGGTGTAAACCATGCATCGTATATAGGTGTCATTTGTGCATCTTCCTAACCCTCATCATAAGCCCATGAATGTGCCACCAATTTTCAAAAACCCTCAACCAACTCGTGAGCTAGGATTGTAGGCCCCCATGTGGGAACCTCTCAAGCTGATCTCACAAATATAGCTCTATAGGAATCATCTCTCCTATCCTACTACTCACCAAACTATTGTGCCACCTTGTCTGGAAGATACTGCTCTATGATCATGTGCTCTTGATCCTACATATATCAAATCTTTCTAGAAAAGAAGAGATGTTGCATATCATCATACCACGTTGGCATCTATAGCTAGGGTCACCATCTGAAAAATGTCATATCATCCAGTACCCGACACCAGTATAGAAGCCCAAGTTGCCTTGTATGTTGGAGAGTGATTGCACCCATGTATCACCAAACCACAAGGTCATCTGGCTCAACATCGACCATTTTCACAATCATTCGGAGCACTACAATATGCTCCCAAGCCCAAATATGAAGCAAGGTAACCCCTATGCCAATAGCTCTACCATTGTAGTCAAAAAATTCATGCATATCATGATACAATGAGGCTAGCATCACTAGCCCCCATGAAAATAATGTCCTCCTATAGAGCATCCTATGCCATGCCAAGCCCCATCCTAGGCTGAATCCTCTACTCCATCGATCAGGAGCAACTAAGCCAAAGATAATAGCTGCAATAATCAATCAAAATGTGGGCACTCGACCTCTATACATCTCAAGGTCTATCTGTGAAGTGAATAGAATGAGGTCCTCAATCTCCATCACCTCATGGTAGGCATCATATCTGATGTCAACATCATAAATCACATGCTTGCCATGTATCAAAAAATGTAGGATCTGCCATACATCCTCTAAGGTCACCATCACCTTACTTGTGGGAAGGTGGAATGATGAAGTCTCACTGTGCCATTGCTCGCACAACGCAATCATCATAGCCAGATGTGTCCAAACAATGGGCGCGTACGTAATGTACCATAAGCTAATCTCCCCCAATTTCTCTTGGGGAAACTCAAATAAATCACCAAGTCTCTCCAATATTGTGGGTCAGTGCTCATGAGACATCAAGGGAAAAATGACCTCCTACACTCACAGAGTGCACGACGTCAAAATCCAGAAATTTTTTTGACTCAATTTGGAATTTTTAGCTCCAAAATGACAATAGTGTCACTATTTACAATAGCGTCGCTATATTTCAAATTCCAAATTGTGACACCTAAAGGCATTCAAATTACAAATTGTAAATTGTGTCGCCGGATACATATGCATTGCAATTTAAACTTTGGAAACCCTAACCTTAATTTTCAAATTGGGAAGTGCATTGCTATAAACATATGCGTCGTAATTTAAAATTGGAAACCCTAATTCTAAATTGAGAATTGCGTCATAATACATATATGTGTTGCTAAAATTTATTTTAGCATTGCCAACTCTAATTTTAGTATCGCTATATAGTGATGCCACCAAAGTTTCAAATTCAAAAAGCAATAAATGCATCAAAAAAGTCAAATTTCAAATCAAGTTTCGAGTTACATACTGATGGTCCTGTGCTTGGAAGTTGTTGATACTCTCAAACCTAGTTAGAAATGTGTCGAGGGAGCTCTTGTCACACCATTTCGTCAGAGGGTCAGAGCTCAAAACAACAAGAATTCTCCAAGGTGTGAATGCACAAATGAATTGAAAGTGACCCTTCTTGGCTTATTTATGCTAGAAAATTAGGGTTTTTTTCCCTAATTTAACCTTCAAGCTAGGGTTTATCATCATTTTCACCAATTTTTCCAATCAGAACCTTATTTTGCATCATTTTTTACATTTTTGGCATCTTTCTTACATCCTAGAGCCTTTCTGGACCCCTAGGGAAGCTTTTCACCTTTATCGAGAAATCAACCCAAAATTCAAAATTTTTGCTAGATTTCTTGAGGGGGCAGGGAATTAGCTTTATCCTTCAGTAGTGGGGCATCTAAGAATTAAAAAAAAAAATTGATCTGGACAATAGTTTTTAATCTGAGGAGCATTGATCTTTGAATTGAAGTAGCAGGTACCTCGCTTTAAAGAGGGGCAAAATGTAGACACTAAAAAATATCCTAAATGATAACATACACTTGAATCAGGTATACTAACATCATTTCCTCTTAAAACCCATCCTCTTTTCTCTTAATTAATTAAATTGTCCTAGCTATTTAATTAATTGCATCTTTTTCGTCTATTAACCTAATTCATTTAATCAGGGTAATTCCCCCATTTCACGCTAACATTTCATCTCATTAAATTAGATAAATCAAATTATTTAATTTAATTCCCTAAGTCTTCTTATTTAATTAAATAACCCTAAGTTATTTAATTAAATGTCATTTCACCTTTCTCCATTCATTAAATCATTTAATTTAATGAATATCACTTTATTCTTCTAAAAATCCCCTAATTGTATGATTAACATTGTTTAATTAACAATTATCTAATTAATTCAATTCCTCCCACTTGCAAGGGAATATTCCAAAATAATATTCATCCTTTGCACAATTTAATTTAGTTCTAATTAACTAAATAGCCTTTTTCCTCACCCATGAGAATATTTTAAAGAATATTCTCTCTCTAATCATTTGAAAAAGGGAATATTCTCACTTGGCTTCTTGAGTAAGTTAAACTTGAAACCTTTTGAGAAAGTTAACCTTTGACCTCTTAAATAGGTGAAAAGTGTGCTTATTTGGAAGGAATGAGAGCCCTTGATTAAATATCATCTTGCATTCTCACCCATTGATGATAATCCATGATCCAGCCTCCAATTTCTTCCATCCTTGACCGTCGATTAACCTTTTTGATCTCAACCCTTCATTTCTCATTTTCTTTCCTATAAATAAAACACTATTTGGAGAAAAATAGATCCATCTTTCAATTTGCAAACTTATGTTGTTGGAATCACTCACACTAAGACTCATCTTTGTTCACATTTAGCATATTTTAGTTCATTTTTAGCTACAGATTAGCTTTAAGCTTCCATTAATGGCTTCCATGCATCCATTTAACTTGTTTATAGATTAGGGTTTGAATATTTATTGGTTTAAATCTCATTTAGATTGGCTTGGCAATTGCATATTTAGATCATTTTTAGCATAAGACCATATTAATGTAGCTTGCATCATGTTCAGTTTAGCATAAACCATGTTTTCATCCACATATCACAATAGTTTCATTTGTTCTCTTCAATAGAATTGATTGGAATAGACTTACTAATCATGGGATTGGGAAAGGGTCATTGTTCCACATCAACACGACACCAATTCCAAAATGGGATATGTTTTAAATGGGTTAGAGTAGACATTTAAATATTTTCACAATTCATAATGTTTAGCTTATCTTTCATTTGAATGATCTTGTTTAAGATTGAGTATTAGTGGCTACACTATGCTTCGATTATTCATGAATCAAGTGTAATCGACGCATACTAGTATCCTCGATTGATAATTAGTCTTCCACAAAACCTCTTGGAGCATCCTATTGTATGTAGGTGATGTTTGAATCAAATCACAAAGGGAGATTTTTTCTAGAGTATGACAAAGTTGTTCAACAAGATTATACTCTTTACCACTATGCTAATGAATGTTATATGTGTGAGAAACTTTGTGGGTATGTGCAGGATCATCATGGAAAAAATAGGCTCTTAAGTGGCAAAAAATTTAGAAAAATCAGAGTTAGGCAACTTGATGTAAAAATTTGAATAAGTTATCTATATTATTTCAAAAATATGTAAGAATAGAATTTGTAGCAAATTGAATTTAGTTTCTAAACTACTAGATATATTTAAAAAAAAATCTATTTGGTGAAAATTTGAAATTTCAATGCAATAGTACTTAAATTTCGGGAAAAAATGAGTAGTGTTTGACCACCTAACCACAATAAAATGATAATATTTTTATAAGAATTTATATATAAGTAGAGGACTCATGTCTCGATGTGATGCATATTTTTTATAATTTTTTATTACAACTTTTAAAAAATATAAAAACTCATATCGACCAACTTAACTTGGTCAAAACTTCATGAAATTCATTTTTTTAATCCTATAGTATGAAGTATAGAATGTGATGCATGTTTCGGATTCAAAAAATGTGATATTGTTTGAAAGCTATAGATGTTTTTCAATCAGCCTATCAATTAGGACTTTAGTCGTAATTCAAATAGAAAATGAATAATAATTATTTATTAAATTAAAAGTAAAGCATAATTTATATTGGTGGAAAGTTGAGAATCTCTTTTAAAAACCCTTTTCGCTTCATCAATTTTAGGTTAAAAAAAAAATTCCTTAGCCACATACCCTACACATACCCATCATATCGCCATTTTTTGGCCCATCATAATCCTACACATACCCTTGTGATAACTTGGTTGGTGCGACACATACTTACTAGTGAGTTGTCTTTCAAAGTTTAGAATACTATTAAGGGGTTTACGAGGTGCTATAATGGGAGGTGAACCAATTCTTGCACATTCATAACCTCAATTGAGTTATCTACTTGTTGTTGACCTTCTATTAAGGGGGGATCTAATGTCAACTTAGCATCTTCATCTATGCTATCCATATTACTATGTGTTGAAAGAAATGTATCAATGATTTCATCATCCTATGTCACAAAATATTCCCAAGTAGGAGAAGTATTGGGAGATAAACAAACAATATTTTTATGACACTCAATGATTGGATCTTCTAACACCACCGTACCTTCCTCACAAGTGGGTGATGTATCAAGAGAAGAACAACCATGATTGCCATGATTTTCCATGATTGCATCCTCTTGCACCAAAGTGTTCTCACAAGTAGGGAAGATGTTGGGAGGTCAATGAATATTAGGAAAAGTTATATTAATAAATGTATCAATGATTTCATTTTCATGTTTTAAGATGATCTTACAATTAGGAGGGATATCATGAATAGCTACTATGATGATCATGCGTATCAATGCTTTCATTTGTTGTAAGTTTAGAAGCCTTAGTGGATGATCTAGGTGAGATGAATTCACCAAGGCCATTGTCTAACATGTCAAAGTAATTACACAAAAAGAGATTGGTAAATATATAATGCACTTGTGGAAAGAGCTCTAACATGATTAGACTACTATGCTTTCCCCAATTTTATTCATTAAATTGTTAGGAAATAATAAATCATAACCCAAAATCTTAATCCATTTCCTATATAACCCCATGAGAGAAAAGTGTACATAAAAGTAACCATAATGTATAGATCAAATAGAAATGCCACAAGATAACACAAGATATACCTTGGGAAAACCCTCAAGAGGGAAAAGTCCAGCCTCCAAAAGCATCCATACTCCATCTATTATTCAATAATAAAACATACAAGAGTTACAATAGATACCTCTACAACATCAAGCCTCTCCAATGCATCCTCATGTGTCCAAGCATGAATCCACACATCCAATGCCATGCTTCACATATGAACTCCTAAAAAAGGCTCAATAATTATAACCCACTCAACCAACCAACCTTAACCACTAAACATGTGATTTCTTTTATAGATACAAGCTCACACAAATACAACCAAGTGGTAAGATAAAACCATATGAAAACAAAACTACTAACCCCTTATTTAATATTGTGTACCAATTTTTGACTTTATTAAATATTTCCCCAATATTAAATTATTATCCCATGTCTCTCACACATTAAATAATAATACAATGTTACAATACAACATTTATAATAAATCAATTTATGCAATGGTGTACAACACCATATCCAAAAATTCTCCCACTTGTATACATTTCATAAGGGATCAATGAATGAAATACATCATCATGGCCACACATGAAACCACATGAATCTATAGCATACTCTTGTGATCCATCAATATAACTACAATAAAACCAAAGTGACCACCATCTGAAGCAATAAATCCTCTCATCTTTTGATGTGCCAACTATGGAAGAAAAGGAACATTCCAAGGTGAAGATGCACCAATCCAAGAACACAAGCATCAAATCCAAGTGATAAAAAAAGCTCCAAACAATCCTTGTCAAGTAAAAAATCCACATGATCAGAAATAAAATCCACAACACATGCTAATACATCCAACCATCCATACCTCCTAGGTATCAATAACATCAACAATCTCATGCCAAGAACATATGAAACCCATAAACCACAATCACAAGTTCCCTGTATCAAACTTGTCAATGAAAAACATACATATCTAGGAACTCCCACTGCATGGGTAATGTCAAAGCATATAAAGTCTACCAATCAACACTATCAAGCTGTGATAAATAATCAAAAATCAAGTACCAAGAACAATAAAAATGATCTAAACATGCAACCCAAATAGCTACATGATCTCTCACAACATGTTGCCACCATCCTCCCAAATCATATGAACATGAACCTCCAAAAAGGAACCATGAAGAGAGAAAACATGTAAACCGTAACATGTCCTTCTACCAACACCTCAAAGTGTTATGTTGTGTCAAGTATGATCTCCTAACATCCCCAAATGAGAAGCCTCAACAACACCCAAGACAACATTCAATCTATTAGATCAAACACAACATATAAATTGTGTAAGAATGCCAACCATGGATGTAAGAATCTCTAATCAAGAAGACCAAACTCAAAGTTACCATTCCCAAACCAAGGAAATCATCCAATAAAACATTCCCAAAACTCCTCATCAATGAATAATAATATAAAATCAAATGCATAAGGAGATAACCATGCCAAAAATCCCTCAAAATGAATCTAATGGAGTAGGATCAACATGCTCTGATACCACTGATGCAAACAACTAGCTGCTCACAAAAACCCACAATGCAGTGTAACTTTGCTACAATAAAGAACACCCACAATACAAAAAAAAATGCAAATAAATTTTTAATTTTATTACATCAAATAATCTCATGAATATTAAATCAAATCGAAAAATTAAATTCCACCATAGAGCATATAAAAATTTACACACAAGATTAATTAACCATGGCTCTTCCTATAGCTTCTTCTTGCTGCCCCAAGCTCTTTTTGTTGCTATTCAAACTTTCATATGACTCTTTTCTTCCTTTTCACCTCTCACATATTGGTGCATTACCTTTCCTTCACTGGTGCTGCTCAAACTTGCAGAAAAAACCTCCAATGAATACCTCTACAAAGGGATTTTTTCCTTCCCTAATCCTTCCAAACTTCTTCCCACTTTTTTCCTCAAAAACCCCCAAAAATGCATTGAAAATGATCAATTATTTCCCTAGAATGGTAACCCCACTCTCCCCAAGCATAGCTATCCATATTATAAGTTTATTCAGCATTAAATGAGACATTTTAATCCTCCATTAACTCCTACTAGTGATATCTTTACTCCCAAAGGCATTTTTCTCTATTTTGGGCATTTTAAAATATCTAAAATCTTGATTTTTTTGTCTCTTGTAAGCTCTATATGCCCCCCATATTATTAATGCAATAGATAAATAGTTAATGAAGGAATGAAAATTGATATTTAATTTCCATGACCCTAATAATACCCTTCCACAATAAAATTGATCAAATTGATACTCTAGAAGTGTCGAATCGGGTGTTGATAAGTGAAAAAATGCAAGTTCTCTAATTCACACAAAAATTGGTGTACAAGAATGGACTAGTACTCCATGGACCCTTGCAAAAGTATTTTACACAAATCCTCCAAAATCATGAGATATTAAACTTTTCATAAATTGCTGACAATTTTTTTAACTTTCGACATTAAAATCTCTTAAACTGAAAAATATATGACTTTAATAATTTTTTCATATTTAACATGCCACCTCCATGAATTCCCATACCAAAGTATTCTACTCCAATCCTTTCAAGTTTTCCAAAAAAATATTTTTAAAAATTGCTTACAGAGTCTTAAAATGATGATTTGATAAAGACTCTATGCAAATTTGAACACACCAAGAGCTTTCCAAAGCCAAGAGATGTCAAATGAACCCCAAAACACAAAAAAAATAAAATCAAACCTAAAGCTTATTTTTGGTTGATGTCAATTTCTAATTTGCACAAATTCTCCTACATCAGATACGCTGGGTAGGAAAAAAACTTGTGAGTAGAACTCACAAAATGGAGTGGAGTAGTAGGACTACTCTTTCAAGTTGTGGAAAACCTGCAACAAAATCGATCACTAAATTAGATTAAAGGAATTTCTTCCTTCACCTCTTTCAGCACTTAGTTGGGATTCTTGTCATCCTCCTCCACTAAGTGTGCACTCTATTCCTGCTTCCTCTCTTACATCCACAATAGACCATCCTTCTTTGCCACATCTTTTCTTCTTCCCTCCTTCCCTTCTTCATGGGATCCAACCCACCACAAAATGACCACCTCCACCAAGTTCTTCTTGCACCATCATCTACAACCTCTATACACAAATATGCAATATTTGCATACCCATTTGCAACTACAAATTTATCTTCTTCTACCACAATCTCTTCTTTAGATAGTAAATAATCATCACTTCTAAACTTAAAATCAGAATTTACCTTTTTCTTCTTTGCTGCTTCAACATCACCTTCTTCGTCCTCAAAACCTTGCATGTATGCATCTTCACAAGGTTGTTCTAACTTCTCCCATGTATTCATGTCCTCCAAAGGACCATTTTTTGTTGCATCCCCTTGTTTATTGTCTGCATTGAAGATAACTTCATCCAAAATTTGTCTCTCGAATATCTTATCCAAAACCCTCATCTCTTATTTCAACAAGAGATCATCCTCTTCCTCACCAACCAACTTGTCAAATCTAGGACCATCTATATTCACAATTTTTGATTGTAAACCCTCTTCATTCACTTCACACAATGCACTCCATTCACATGTTATCTTTACAACTTGTACCATATCATCTTCTTCACTTGTGTGGGTTACCCCCACATATTGTTTCTTACATTCAACCTCTACCAAAGGGCTTCAACACTGTTTCTTTTTTCCCTTCTTTTTGCTATCCTCTTCTAAGAGAATATTCTTCTTCTCATACCTCTCTTCCCACATTCTCATTTCCTCTTTAAACTCCTTTTCTAATACATTCACTTCATCTTGGAGCTTTTCAAGCTCTTCATGATGCTTCCTATTTTCCACTTCTTCCCAATATTGTCCCTAGAACAAAATTCATATGGACCTCCTCATGACCCATCCCATCCTCTTAGGTATAGACTGCCTCACGCTTGGTGATCTGTCTACACACTCTTATCCTCTAACTTCATTCTCCACCTGCAGGTCCTAGCATAGTCTACCTCATGTTTGATGCTCTTCCTATGCACTCAAAACCTCTAGCTCTGATACCACTGATGGAGTATGATCAACATGCTCTAATACCATTGATGCAAACAACCAGCTACTCACAAAAACCCACTATGCAATGTAACTCTGTTGCAATAAAGAACACCCACAATACAAAAATAAATGCAAATAAATTTTGAATTTTATTGCATCAAATTATCTCATGACAATTACATCAAATGGAAAAATGAAATTCCACCATAGAGCATACAAAAATATGCACACAAGATTAATTAACCATGGCTCTTCCTATAGCTTCTTCTCACTGCCCCAAGCTCTCTTTGCTGCTATTCAAACCTTCATAGGACTCTTACAGTCTTCCTCTTCACCTCTCACACACTAGTGCATTACCTTTCCTTCATTGGTTCTTCTCAAACCTACAACAAAAAAACTCCAATGAATACCTCTATAGAGGTTTTTTTTCCTTCCCCAATCCTCCCAAACATTTTCCCACATTTTTCTCCAAAAACCCCCCAAAAATGCATTGAAAATCATCAATTATTGCCTGAAAATGGGTGCACCACTCTCCCAAAGCATAGCTATCCATATTCTAAGTTTATGCAATGTTAAATGAGACATGTTAAGCCTTGATTAACTCCTACAGGTGCTATCTTTACTCCTAGATGCATTTTTCTCTATTCTAGGCATTTTAAAATATCTAAAATCTTGATTTTTTCTCTTTTATGCTTCAAACTCTCCCCATATTATTTATGCAATAGATAAATAGTTAATGGAGTAATAAAAAATGATATTTAATTTCCACTACCCTCATTAGACCCTTCCACAATAAAATTGATCAAATTGGTACTCTAGAAGTGTTGAATCGGGTGGTGATAGGCGAAAAAAATGAAAGTTCTTTGATTCACACAAAAATTGGCATGCAAGCATGGAATAGTACTCCATGGACCCCTGCAAAAGGATTTTATACAAATCCTCCAAAATCATGAGATATTAAAATTTTCATAAATTGCTCACAATTTTTTTAACAAACATTTGACATTAAAATATCTCAAATTGAAAAATGTATGAATTTAATTCTTTTTGCATATTTCACATGCCACCTCCATGAATTCCCCCACCAAAGTATTCTACTTCAATCCTTACAAGTTTTCCAAAAATATTTTTTAAAAACTTCTTGGAGAGCCTTGAAATGATGAACTGATAAAAAAATGTCTTTATGCAAATTTGAACACACCAAGAGCTTTCCAAAGCCAAGAGATGTCAAATGAACCCTAAAAAACACTAAAACTGAATTCAAACCTGAAGCTTGTTTTTTGTTGATGCTAATTGCCAATTTGCATGGATGCTCCTGCATCAAAATCCTCCAAACCTAACTACCCATAGCTCAAGATCCATTTCCATGAAACATAAAGCAATATAAACTCATGCTAAATAGTCCTAAAATAAGTCTCCAAAATCAATCACCATGACTCTACTCAATCCCATGAGGAATCAAAGCACAAAACATAACACATCTAAAAGAAATAATGGGAAAAACTACCGAGTAGACCAAGAATGGGGAATGAGAACTCTCCTTGAAGATAACCAAGTCATCATGAATCACTCCAAGACCAATCTCCTCTATTGGTCCATCATGAACTCACATCCATACCCAAGTGAAAGCTCCTCAGTCTTCCTATTGAAACCTCCAAAGAGTAACTATCTCAATAAAATGTCTCTAATCACAAGAGAACTCCAACCTCACCCACATCTCCAAGTATCCATGAGCACCTATAACTGATCAATGCATGCCAAACTCCAAATGCAACATAGCACCATCATGAAGTAATCAAGAAAATGATCATGTACTCAATACAAAGAGAACCACCAAGAATCGATGTCAAAGCTCCAATAGTAGAATTAAGAACCTATCATGAAATCACAATCTAATCATCTCCTCCTAGGAGATCACATACAACAATGCATACATCTTGGTCTCAAGAGAACCCATATTATTCCAAAACTCCAAGATAGCATCAAGAGTAAACCATAAAATAATATCAATCACACTCTAAACAAAGAAACCACATCTCCAATCACATGAAGATAACCATCTCCTCCATTAAGATCATCTAGTCCCACACACACTCAACTGCAATCCCAAAAACTCTAGAGAACAAGTGAAAGTATGATCTCCAAACCAAGAAGATATAACCTCCATCAAACCATCAAGAACCAATCCTACATCACCAAATCATCACTATCAAAAGATCCCACTAAAAGTGTATAATCAATGAATGTAACCAGGCTATCATGACATCATGATCAAACCACATGATATAAGTCCTATCAATCGACTAATCGGGTACTCTAAAATTCCATCCTCTCATCACAAAGTAACATTCCAATGCATAAATGACCACAAACAAGGCCAACTAACAAAATATGCATCAACACTAAAACAATCTCATGGATATAGATAGTCCACACCGAGTCATCCCAGTACAAGAAAATAGGTAGCTAATTGACAAACCTACATAGCTCATTCATATCAAAATAATGAAGCATGCAAACTCATCACCACATTAGTACCTATACTCCCTTAAGGTTTTTCCTCTTGAATCTTCTAGATGCTCACATAATCACACTCCAAATCTTAGGCACCTACAAGTGATCAAACAAGTACCAAACTCATCCTACACTACAAAATTATAATATGACATATCCACTATGTAGTAAACTATTCATGCTCTCCAACACCTATTCGAAATTAAAAATTTGATTCTATATGCAAAAGTTTAGACCAAAACTATCTACAAGAGAGCATATTTATTTTGAGCTTAAAAAATTGATCAAAACTACAAAATTAGGAAACTAAACCTTATCACTGTGTAGTGCTCTGAACTACCTTTCCAATGAGTATAAGAAGTCAAAAAATTGACATCCTGGGAAAAAGTTATTCCCATTTGAACAAAAGTCCAATTTCGCTATATAAGAAACTCTTTGGTGGACCCCACTCCAAAATAAAATCCAATTTAATTTTTCAAATATTAAAATTTTTAAATGTGGTGATTTTTAATTTATTTTAAATTTAAAGCATTAATAAAAGTAGGGGAAGGGTGGGGGGTGTGCGTGCAGTTTAGCTTTTAATTAAAAGTTTTTAAATATTTTAATTTACAAAGGTATTTTTAAAGATTTGAATAGGTGGGCATGACTGACAAGGCATGTTCATAGAGTACGGTTGTCGGTATTTGCAAGTATAGGGGTTTATGGACCCCATGTGCTACATTATTTTTTTATTTTTATTTTTTATTTTTTTCTGATAATATTTTATTTTATTTACAAGAATTTTTAATAGGCAATGGATAAACATTTTTTTTTAATATTTTTTTTATTCTGCAAATGATGGTACAATCGTATAACTAGGGCAAGGAGGGAAATTTTTTTGTATCTTTTCAAGTGGCCAAAATAGGGAAAATTTTATATCAATCTTCATTTCTCGACCATCTTTGATGTAATGGTGAGGTTTGTTTTGTCTCAAGACGTCATCCATAAAATTTCCTCTACAAAACCCTCATATGAAAACACAATCCAAGAAACCCTTTTGACCCAAACTTTGCATGCCTCATATCAGCAATAAACCCAAAAATTCTTGAAAACCCAAAAGCTCAAATATACAAACACCTGAAACATGTGTTCCATATCTTTCAATTCCTCAAATCTTTCATGCATGTCCAAATATTCAACTTTGTGCAAGTGTGATTAACCACACCTCCTAGGTCCATCACAACTAAATAATTATTTAATTACAACATTATAATAAATCAATTTGTGCAATGGTGTACAACACCATATCCCAACATAAGTTTCAATTATAATATAGGTTTATGCATGTTAAGGAAAACTAGGATTGAAAACAAACTAATAGGCCTAATGCAAGCACAAATTTGGAAACTAGGTTCTAGGTATACAAATTGACAAGTATAAATCTTATGTCCTAAATGCAAAGAACCTAGGATGCAAGGGACCTTTTTCCAAGTAACATTAAGATATAGATCAACAAGGTGAATAGATTGACTTTCAACCATGAAGGTGAGCCAATCAGACCTAATGGGAATGGGTTGGAAATGGTTTGGAGTAATTTCCCTAATTAGACTATATGAATTAATATCTAAAATACAAAATCTTAAAGATAAACAGACAAAAAAGTGATTTGCAAGTGGATCTGGAAAGTGTAGACTGATGTGTACCTATCACCAAAAATTGGATTCAACATACCAAGAGGGACTCAGTCACCCAGGCACGAATGGGTCTTTGATAAGGAGTCCCAGAACTATTTTTGTAGTCCTTTGGTGCTAGATGTGAGTTCCCAATTCTCAGTTGTAAACTTGTTGGAATGTTGTCAATGAATTATATAATTGAATTTCCATGGCTTAACAAATTTGATGACAACAAATGCAACAATTGAAAAATTTCCTTCAATCTTCCTTTTATCCTTTCCAAACCTACAACCTGCACATTTAGAGAGGGAGAAAACATTGTCCCATATAGGGGCTTGCCTCAGTCAAACCCCATGTAAGTGTTTCCACTTCCACAATGCCAATGTCTATGATAAATGATAACTAAAAGAAAGAAATGATGAATGAAAAAAATGCTGCAAGTCATCACCTTTCAATGGCTTCCTTAAAGGAATGAATTCATGTACATCACCTCAAGGATTTGGATCTTACTTGATATATTTTCTTTAATTCTTGAATGCTTGAATGCTTTGGAGACCTAAAACAAGGGTTAGCCTTCACAAAACATGAACATGAACACACATAAACTCACATAGAATTTGACATGATATTGGATCTTGAATTTCTATAATAATGCTCTAAAAGGCTACTCTTGACTTCCGCAATACTGCTCTTGATCATAATATTTTCAATATATTTTCCACTTAGTGCTTGTTAGATTTCAGCTGATAAAATAACTAGGTGTTTATAGGTGTTTATCCAATTTCCCAAAAAATTAGATTAAAAAATCTAACACTTCATATTTGAATTTTGGATGTTAAAATGTTTCCAACAACATATTTAAGTTTGGGTCCTGGCTCAGGAGGGGAACCCATTCACCCATGGGAAAATGGGTCTTGGCACAAATTTCTAGGACACTCAAAGTTAGGGGAAATTTAATGATTGGAAACATTTGTTCAATGCATGTCCTCCTTTAGAAAATGATAAAAATTAGGCTTAGGAATGCATAATTTGGAAAATTAGAAGGTTAATTAAGTCCAATAAATTAGGGGACAAAACATAATGTGAAATTGTTAAGGTATACAATTTTCTACACTACAACCTCAACCCTAAACCTTATATCCTATACCTTGAATCCTAAATCCTATACTCTGAACCCTATATCTTATACCCTATACCCTCAAACCTAAACCTTATAACTCAATCTTATACTATCAACCTTAAACCATATACTCAAACCTATACCCTGTAACCTCAACCTTAAACCCTAGGCCTTAAAGCCTTTAGGCTAAACCCTCAACCATATACAATCAGCCCTAAAACCTATATGATATACCCTTAACCCTAAACCATACCCCTCAACCCTAGGCATTAAAGAATATTGGATGAACCCTCAACCCTATGCACTCCTAAAGAATATACCCTAAACCCTATACACTATATCATATGCCCTATACTCTAAACCCTACACACATACATAGGTCGTAAAACCTATACACTCTACCCTAAACCTTATACCTTCAACCCTCAAGGTTTCTATACCCTCAAACCTAAAGGTTATTACTCAATCTTATACTTTCAACACTAAACCATATACTCAACCTTATACCCTATACCCTAAAACCTAAACCCTATACCCTCAACCCTAAACCTTATACCCTATACCCTCAAACCTAAACCCTATACCCTCAACCCTAAACCCTATACCATATACCCTCAAACCTAAACCTTACAACTTAATGTTATACTCTCAACCCTAAACCATATACCCTCAATCATAAACCTTACACTTTATAGCCTCAACACTAGGCCTTAAAGCCTATAGGATAGACCCTCAATCCTCAACCCTATACCATATACCCTCTTGACCCTAAACCCTATCCCTCAACCTTTTACCCTAAGGCCTATATAATAAACCCTCAACTATATACAATCAACCCTAAACCCTATACCATTTACCCTCAACACTAAACCATATCCCTCAACCCTAGGCCCTAAAGCATTTTGGATGAACCATCGACCCTATACACTCCTAAAAAATATATCATAAACCCTATAAACTATATCATATATCATATACTCTAAACCATACAATCAACCCCAGGTCATAAAACCTATACACTCTACCCTAAACCTTATACCTTCAAACCTCAAGGCTCATATACTATCAAACCTAAAACTTATAACTCAATCTTATACTCTCAACCATAAACCATATACTCAACCCTAGGCCTTAAAGTATATAGAATAAAATCTCAACCCTCAACCCTATACCATATACCCTCTTAACCCTAAAACCTATTCCTCAACCTTGGACCATAAGGCTTATATAATAAACCCTCAACCATATACAATCAACCCTAAACCCTATATCATATACCCTCAAAGCTAAACCATATCGCTCAACCACATGCCCTATATCATCAATCGTAAACCTTACACCCTACAACCTAAAGGTTGATACATAAAACTTATACCCTATATGTTAAACCCTAAAACCTAACAATAATAATTTAACATGTTGAAACCTACATAATTAAATTTAATCCCTAAACCCTCAATTCTCAACTCTCCATCATAAACCATCAACCATAAACCCACAAACCATAGGCCCTAAAACCTAAATAATGAATTATTTAGATATATTAAAGGGAGAGAGATAGAGAGAGGCAAAGAAAGAGAGAGATTTGAGATAGAGGGAGGATAGATATATATAGATATGGAGGGAGAGGTAGGAAGGGGAAATAGATAGAAATATGATATAGAGAGGTAGATAGTGGAGAGAGATCTAAGTTACAGAGAGAGGTAGATCTAGGGGAGAGTGACGTGAGATAGAGAATAATAGAGATGGGGAGGATAGTGGAGAGGGGGAGATGTGAGATGATATATAAAGAGGTAGGTAGACTCTCAACCCTCTATCATCAACCATAAACCTTAAACCTAAATCCTAAATAAATTAGGATATTTAGCTTGAATCCTATACACTAAACCCTAAATATTCACATTAATAATAAACACTAAAACCTATACCATCAACCATAAATAATATACTTTCAAGAATCAACACTAAACCCTCAAATCTAAATTCTTCATAGAAATTAGAGCACATTAGAGAGAGACAGATGGAGGAGTGAGAGAGAGAGGGAGAGAGAGACAAAGAGAGGGAGGGAATGAAATATGGAGATAGATACAAAGAGGGATTTTATCTTCATAGGAAAATGAGCACATTATAACACAATTTCTCCTATTAAGGTGAATTTTTGAGCATGGGGGAGATATTTTCTTCCTAGAAACATGGGTGAATTATAACCTTGATAGAGACATATTGAGAGATATAGAGAGGTAGAGAGAGTTATAGAGAGTTAGAGAGAGGGAGGGAGGGAGAGGTGTAGATAGGGAGAAATAAGAATTATAAATAGAGAGAGTTAGGTACAAAGAGACAGATGGATACATGGGAGAAAATGAGTAGAAAAGGAAGGAGGTAAATAGGAAGAGAGTGAGGGAGATAGATAGATTTGAAAAAAATAGTACAAAAGGGAGGAGGGAGGGAGGGAGAGGCAGGGAGAGATACAAATATTTGGAGGGAAAGAGAGGGATAGAGAGATTTTAGGGGGAGGGATGGAGGAAAAAAGAGAGGAATATTGAAAAAGAGAGATGTAGAGAGTGTTAGAGACTGAGGTGGAGGGAGATAGATCTAAATAGTTAGATTCAAGGACATGATTCTTTTAGTGCAAGACAAAAAATGAGTGTGTTTTGGCTTGCAATAAACACATGCATTTTTTATTTTACAAAACATGTACGTGTTTTGGCTTGTACAAAACATGTACATATTTTGGATCACACAAAACATGTACGCCTTTTGGCTTGTACAAAACACGTATGCGTTTTGACTCATACTTAGGCTTGGATAACCAGCCTTAGGCTTAAATGGCTCATTTCCTCATTATCACATGATTTTTTCCTCCATTATCAATTTTCAACTTACTCATCATTAGGTTTACACTTTATAAATCAAATCTTAGTAAAATTAACACCATAATTTCACACATCTTATAAGCTTTCTAACCATATAATTTTTTTTAGATTTGAACTACATTAGCATGTTTATTTTTAATTTCTTTCACTAATGTTTCCATAGTTATCAGAGACATATGTATTGAATTTTTTTTAATAAATTTTGACCTACTTGTCCAAATTTGAAAAAACTATATAATATTGTTCTACACTTCATTCTTTACACTTTTTTTTTTTTTTTTCATTTTTTATTATTTTGGTGCAAGTTATGCGACACACATAGTTGGTGATGTGATTTTCAATATGCATCCACTTTGAAAAATCATAAAAAATATACAACTTCTAATACTCACTCTTAACTATATTTCTACCAATGAGATTTTGAAAATACTAAATGCAACTAAAAAAATTGAGGGTCGCACACTAGACACTATGTTATATTTTGCTAAAAAAAAAGGAAAAATCTTGTGTGCAAGAAGCATTTGATCCTCTTAATCTTATCTATTTTTGAAAAAAATAATAATTTAAAACTAGATTTTGAGTAATACAATTCTTGTTCTTTTGATATCTTCAAATTTTGAGTGCAATTATTCCTCCAAGTTTAGGTTTAGCTGATTTTAGAAAAAAAAGTGGTCACTTTTGACCCCTTTTTTTTGCACCATCTTGGTGTACTTACCTTTTGGATAAATGGAAATAAAATTACAAACAAATGGAACTCAAAGAATTAAAGAATTTCTTGATATTCTTGTTGACAAAAAATGGATTCAAAGGTTTTTTGGTTGACTAAGTTATATTCCTCCTTTTTACCATGACTTAGAAAAATACCAAAAGGCTATACAAGAAAATACCAAAGAAAATAGGTCATGATGGAATAAAATATCCACAAGGGAAGTTCAATAGATTAAATAAAACTTCCATATTCTTCAAGCTATTCAGATACCGAAGGAAGGTATGCCTCTTGTGTTATATAAAAATTCTTCTAACATGATATGGTTTGTATTTTGTATTCAATAATTTCTATATGGAAAGAAAGAACTATGGGGATATTAGTCTAACACATTTACAAACATAGAAACTAGGCATCATATTTATGAAAAAGAAATCCTAGTAGTTAAAAATGGAATTGAGAAGTTCAAAATCTTCTTAAAAACTAAACATTTAGTAGTTAGGATAGATAGTCAGGAAATGCACGACCTTTTAAAAAAATCCTAACAAATATATTGTGTAAGGAGGGATTGCAAGATGATATTTTGAGTTTTTAGGCTATGATTTTGATATATAATGTATTAAAAGTGAAAATAACCCATTTTTTGAAAATATAACAAGGGAATTTATAGGTACAATAATAATTCTAGGAGATCTTGATAAAGTTCTACTTGATGAACAAAAGAAAGAACTTCTAGTCTTATTAGACTTGGTACTATGTTTGATATTAGATTGTTTCTTCTTGGGAAAATGGATTGATGATATTAGATAATTAATTATAAATTCTTATGATAATGGTTTCCCAATATGAAGAATTCCTAGAAAAATTACTTAAATGATACACCTATCACCATTCATCTCAAAAATGGGTTTTAGTTGGATATATAGATAATGAAATTTACACCTATATTTTTTCTAGTTCATTTAAAAAGATTTATTTCAAAGTCTATAGGTATGGATTTTTCAATAGCAGAAATTTTTTCAAATTCAAGTTTGAAGACTATGTTGATGTCTTTGGTCATCATTTTACTAAAGATATGAAGGAATTCTTTGAATCAATTAAGCCAGTTATAATAAAAGAATTTTATGGAGATATGGTGGAATATTTATTAAATCCCCATAAATATCTACTACCACAAGTGGAATTATATCCATTAGACAAACTATAGTTTCTTAGAGTAATAATTAAAGATGGAGAACCTATAATTATTCTAGCTAGAGTTTCCCACCTAATAGAATGGGATACAACTAGTCTTGAAGAGATTTACATAATGGTTGTCAAATTTAAACCACATCCTAACAATTGGAGAGAAATATGCTCTCCTATTCTTGAGAATCTTCTTTCATTAGACCCATTTAGAGAACATACACATGTATGTGTCATGATGTTATCCACATTAAGATCTGACAATAGAAATCAAATCTATAAAAAAGGTAAGATCCTTGTAGCCACTTATGAGTGTTAAGTAGACTGGTCTCACTTTTTGAGTTCCATTAAAAAGAAATTATTTAGTGAAATATTACTATTTCCATGCTTATTAATATTATTAGTAATGAATAAATAGCCACTTATGAGTGTTAAGTAGACTGGTCTCACTTTTTGAGTTCCATTAAAAAGAAATTATTTAGTGAAATATTACTATTTCCATGCTTATTAATATTATTAGTAATGAATAAATATTCTCATGATGATTAATATTAAAATATGGTATTAATTTTCCCTATTATATTAATAATATGTACCATCCATCAACTAGTCACTGATAGCTCCACCTACCACCTATCAACATCTCCACCACCTATCAAATATTCCATCTACCACTTTGGCCTCTTAGTCTTATAAATATAGTGGTTTAAGATCATTTGAGGAATCATATATTGGATGAGAAAGTATCTCATAGTTTTAGAGAGTCTTAGAGTCTTATAAGCTATGGTCTAGTGCAAGAGGCTTGCAAATTCAAATAAATATATCCCCTTAGCTTGCACCTAGAATGATCTAGCTATTTTTTATTTTTTTTTGTAATTTATTTAAGTCCATATCGACTTGAAAAAATAATTTTTAGTAATATTTGTAAATGCATTGAAAAATAAAATTACTATTTGAAATCAATACAAATATTTGAGCATCCATCAATTTTGTGTAGCTATTCTATATTTCATAATTACCAAAGCATATCTATATCTATATTGTTATATTCTATAAATTGTATTAGATCCAATTTACAAACCATAATAATATAGATAATAGATATATTTATAGGTTATGTTTCTTAATTATTAGGTAAAATGAAGTTTCTGCAAGGGTACAAGTTTTTTTACAAAGGCCAAATTTTAAATATTTATTTAGTGTAGAAAATTGTATACCTTAACAATTTCACATTATGTTTTTTCCCTGCCTAATATATATAATAAAGTATTCAAAGGACCACACAATCTATGATACTAGGCAAATAAAGTATGCATATTGAAATAATTATCCTTCAAGAAAATTTGAGGATACTAGCACACATTCTAGGACATCAACACACTTTATAGAATTTAGTATACCTTTAAGACACTAGTGCACATATGCTATAGTTCTCCAATTATGCTCTTGCCTTGGTCAATAATTCACTACTAAGAAATTCCTAGATTAAAAGAATAAACATTTTAAGCTTTTATTTTATTGAACTCAATTCTCTAATAGATTATCAAGATAAACATAATCAAAGAAGTTCTTGGATTTTAACCTCATAATTTCCCATGCTAAATATCACAAAATTTAGACTAGACAAGAGCACACAGCTCCTAGGATGTGTGGATCTAAGGATCACATGGTAAGAGGGCTATAAAGATAGAGGAACCCAATGGTATGCCCAAATTTCTCTATGCTATTTTTCTTGATACTAGGCACAATTACAAAAACTAAAAATTTCATAACTCACAAGTATCTGAAAACACCACCAATTTTAGAGATAGGAAAAATATAGCATTCAAATAATTGATTAAATCTCTAAACCCACATATATCTATTCAACAATACACGTGCTAAAAGAATATTAAGAAACTTAAGGATACATCCAACACATGGGATACCATTTTTAACCATCAATTATACATAACATGTGCATTACATCCACACTAGTTTACTTGACCATTCTACAAGAATATGAAACTAGATTTTCTAATCATGTTTCTATCACATAGATAAACATGAGAAAAAAAAAACATTTCATGCATGTTCAACACCAACATCTAAAAGTTATAAAATTAAAGATACATATTATTTCAAGTATGTGGGCATTGTTGGCGATCAGGATTGCACCCTTTAGACAAGTTGCACTTGTCTATCCTGTCACAACATGGAAACACTCTCTGGTTTGTGGGTAAACCAATTGGTGAGAGTGAATCTCTAGAGTGGGTTGGTTCCCTTCTAGCTAATCACCTAATCTAAGCACCTTCAGGGGAAAGGGGAGTAGGAAGAAAACTAGAAATTGACACCTACAACTTTAAGATGATCAACTAAATATGGAGACTTTGATGAGACTTAACTCACAACACTTCTTTCACAACAATCAACTCTCACAATTCACCTTAATGCATTTGGATCATTATATTTTTCATAAAGACTCCTTGAAAGTAGAATACAATATGCAACCTGAACTTATTATAAAACTTGACAATCACCCACAACAACAGGACTAAGAAGGATTTGATAATTTGAATCGCAACAAAATCTGACAATCATTATGAGCTCGTGACAAGAAAGAGAAAAGGAGAAATCTACTACTTTTATTGCAAGTGAAGGAATAAGACATCAAAATATGATTCAAAATGAGTTTACAAAGCTCTCAAAGTGACTAAGAGAGCAAGAAACTGGAAATTTTGAACCCTAAGAAATTGAAATTTCTCAGATTTATAGCCAAGATGTGACCTTGTCGTGCCAAAATAGAAAAATTAGGTTCACTACCTCTCCAAAAATCAACTCAACTGCATTTTCAAGCTCCTCCAAAAAGCCTAAAAATCAGCCTCCAAAACAACTCCAAAAGGCATAAAAAAGATGGAAACCTCCCATCACCCAAAGGTTTATCCAAAAAGGCCTCAAAATCAGGTACTAACTGCTGGAAACTAAATTATAAACTTTAGTTTGGCATCTTCTTTTTGAATTCGCCCAAGAATGAACTCAAGAATAGAAAGTTCTGATATGAACTAAAGTGCATCATCAAATTGTATTTAAACATTAACAAACACCAAGGCAATTTATAGAAACATTACCATTAGTGTTGTTTTACAATCAAATGCAGTTTCTAAATCACAAATAGAAATCCTGTTTCCCTGCATTTCTTGCTTCATGCATACATTAACAATTATTTTCTTTCTTCACACACCTTTGTTTGCACTTCTAACATGGCTTCCATGCACTTGCTTACTTTCAGATATATTGCATATAGACACATTTACTTCATTTCATGCACTATGACGCTCCTGTAGGTTACTTTGTTACTCTTTATCATTTTGTTTATGCACTTCAATGTTTAAAAAAAAACATGCACATTCTCACTTCTTTTCCATGTCAATTTTATTCTTCATGAGATCATTAAATTGTGCAATTAGATTTCCTTTCATAAAGGTGGCACCATAATACTGAAATAAGCTTAAAACTTGCAAATTACCTTCATGAGACATTCTATTTTACATTGTATTTGTCCTCCAACACTTGATGTGTTGAATTTTGGTTCACCATGCCATCTTTGCATTCATTTTCTGCCTTCAATAGCTCATTTGCAGCCACTTGTCACTCTGTTACTGATGGAGACAACTCCTCTTATGTACTCTTCATGCATTTTTATCTCCTGAACAACAACATGATGGTGTGAAAGTGATCCTTGCATAGAATATTTTGAAATATAAGTGTACTTGATATTGATGATTAGAATATTCTTCATTTCATTTTCTTCAGTTATCATTGCATGATTTGTAACAAGGCATTATTTATGCCTGTTCACTATCTCATTATGTGGTGATGCACTTTATTGTAGTTCACTTGAGCAATGGGTCACCTATGTTTTTCATTTCATTGCACTTGACTTGACTGTCCTAGGTGATCACTTGTTTGATTCTTCATGTCACTTGATGCACTCCTTCAGATACATGCTTCTTTGAGCAACTTTGAGTTGTTTCTCTTTTGAAAACCCCTCTTTGAATACTTGAGAGATAACATGTTGGGTCTTAACCCTTGTGGGAGCCTGTTTTACACCACATGCTTTATGATATTAAAACTAGATCAACAACATGACTTGTCCTATACCTACAAATGGAAACAAACAATGTTAGATTAGGGTATGTGCAGGATCATCATGGAAAAAACAGGCCCTTAAGTGGCAAAAAATTCAAAAAAATCAGAGTTAGGAAACTTGACGTAAAAATTTGAATAAGTTATCTATATTATTTCAAAAATATGTAAGAATAGAATCTATAGCAAATTGAATGTAGTTTCTAAACAACTAGGTTTATTTTGTTTAAAAAAAATCTATTTGGTGAAAATTTGAAATTTCAATGCAAGTACTTAAATTTCGAAAAAATAGGTGTCGTTTGACCACCTTAACCACAATAAAATGATAATTATTTTTATAATATTTTAGATATAAGTAGAGGACTCATGTCCTGATGTGATATTTTTTGTAATTTTTTCCAAGTAAATAATTAATTATTTTTTTATTACAACTTTTAAAAAATATAAAAACTCGTATGTCCGACCACCTTAACTTGGTCAAAACTTCATGAAATTCTTTTTTTTTTGAACTTACAATATGCAAAGCATAGAATGTGGCACATGTTTTGGATTGAAAAAATGTGATACCATTTGAAAGCTATAGATATTTTCAATCAACTTATCAATCAGGACTTTAGTCATAATTCAAATGGAAAATGAATAATAATTTTTTATTAAATTCAAAGTAAAGCATAATTTATATTGGTGGAAAGCTCACTATCTCCTTTAAAAACCCTTTTCATTTCATCAATTTTGGGTTAAAAAAAAGTCGTTAGCCACATACCCTACACATACCCATCATATCACCACTTTTTGGCCCATAATGATCCTGCACATACCCATTAAAACAATGTATTATTATGATGTTTCCTCATATTTTTTCACACTTCTTGCTCTTGCTCAGCTGTTTCAAAGTATCAATAAGTAGCATTCTTCATTACTATTGATGATTCTTGTAGGAATGTTCATAAACAAAGCTCTAACAACTTTTGACATCTCTTGCAGGTCTACAAGGAGCTCAGGAGCAAAGAAAGGTGCACCATCCCGAAACCAACTGAAGACATCAAGAAATGATGATTATGTTCCTTCTAATGTGATTTCTTATTTATTTAATCTTCAGTAGTGTAGCATGCTCCTTTTGATACATTGTCTCAACTACTCCCACGGCTTATGTGGGACACTTGATTCTTATTATCCAATGAATACAATTACAACATTTGTGAAATACTTGTTCAATTATGTACTTTTTCCTTTTACAAAATGATGTTTGAAACACTTTGAATGAATATCAGAATGAAAGCATTTCTTTTTACATTCCATGCAATACTTAATGCTGCAATTGATAACAAGCAACTAAACACATTGCATTTGAAAATCCCACAATAAACTCAAACACTTGCAATGGTTAAACATCTACGAAGGAAAATTGAAATTCTTCACCTTAAAATGAATCTTGAATAAACCAACTCTGTCAAATTGAGCTGTGGTGAAAATTTGATAACATGAATATTACATTCTTAATTAAATGTGTTCAATATAAAAATTATAATTTGAGGATTCTAGACATCCTAAATTATATATTTTAATCAAACTACACAAAAATGAAAAGATTAAAAACTAAAATATGACTCATTTTTCACACATTCCCAACCTTCTCCACATAATCTTTATATCCTTAATAGTGGTTCAATTCCACCTAGCCATGTGGAACACTAAAACCACCTCTCTAAACTAGGAGGTAACTAAATGGGTAGTGAACCAAGATACACCAAACACCATTGGTATGGAACATGACCAAATAAAACAAGTACATGAGATAAAATATGTCATACAAGAATTAAAAATTTAATATTGTGAATGGGCCCTTGATCTATTAGTGAAGTTGAATGGTTCTTAATGAGCTCACCAAGGATCAAGTATTTTTGAGTGCAAGGTGCCAACATCATAAGGGATAAGGCCGAGATCATGCCTCAAGAAAATTTGGTGGAATGGATACTCCTCAGTCCTTGTCTCTTGGCTAAAGAGGTTTCAACCCAAAGAAGACTCATGCTCCTATATTGGGTAGCTAAAAATTATTTATGAATGAACTCCATAAAAGAAATTAATATTGACAAGATCATGCTAATCAAATCATATACGATGGGATCACATGCACACATCATGTTTATAATACAAAATGTTCAAGAGGAGGAGAGGGTTAATGTATAAGACTAGCAATAGAGTGGCATCATAGTACCAAGAACCACATGAAGGTTAATAGCTATACCTCTATCCCATGAGGATCTACAATAATAGAAATGGAATGTAAGATTGATCCAATGTACTTCATATCCCTCCCACATATTTTACTAGGCATACAAAAATTTCTCATCGATCCAACTCTTGTAAATAATTAATCAAATAGTTCAAATTCATTTTAATTAATTAGTTATCTTAACCTCTCATTTCCTCATATTAGATTATGATACAATTGGATGTGTGTGACAATCCACTCTATCCTAACCTAGAGCTCTCACATCCTAAGGCTAAATACTCAAATACACATAAAAATATACAACACAAAATTAAGGTATGCACATAGAACGAATAGGCCAATATGATTGTTCATTTTATTTTAATAATAGATTTTTTACTCCTAAGAAATACAAAACACAAATGAATTCATAATTAAGAATTTAGTTTTCAAGACACTCAAGCATTTTTAAAATAAAAAAATTATATGTAAACTTTTAAACCCTTCACATTTTAAAACATAAAAAAACCCATTTTCTAAGAACACCCTCTTGAAGCTAAGGGTATCAAACACATTATTTTTGAATTACATGATGATTTAATTTTTTTTTCATATTTATAACATAAAATATTAAATTATATTAAAAATAATTCTATTGGGACTGTTAAATTAATTTGACTCAATTTTAAAATACCAATACATTCATTCCTATAAAATTAAATGTCATATGCATCCACTTAAGATGGACATAGAATAATTATTAAAAAATTAAATTTAAATGCATAGAGATGAAACCCTTACCTTCAATTTAATGTCCAAACAATAATAGAGTTTTATAAAATATGGTCCAATTTCCCAAATCGAGAAAAAAACTCTCCACTCAAATCGAACACTCCAAGTAAGAAATTTTATAATTCAAGAACAAAAGAAAAAATATGGAAATAAAAATGCACAAGCAAAGGGGAAATTGCAAAATGCATCCCTAAATTAGTTTCTTTCATTTTTTACTTCTATCCCCAATTTTTTTTTCAAGCTTGTACCTTTTATGTGATTTTGCATTTTAAATAAAATGACTAAATAAATCTCATAAGTATTACTAATTTATAATATACGTTTCCAAAATTTTACTTTTAATAATTTTATTAATTTAATTAGAACAAATAAAGGAAAACATATAAAAATATATTTGTAAACTAATAATTCAATATATTTCATTTTTCCATTCAACAACAATAAATACATTGTGAGATAAAAAAAACTATAAGCTTTATCCACTACCAACATAATTTTATTACATAAAAACATAAAAAAAAATTAAATATAAATGATTATAAGATTTGAATGACTTAAAAAACACATGAAAACATTTTATTGGTTTAACATGACTCAAGAATCTAGAATCAATTGACTTAAATTTGGGCTCACAACACCACACAACATGGATCTCATATTTTGAGCTTAAAATTTGAAGATAAAGGACCAAGAGCTATGTAACATCCTCTCAAGTAGCTATTGGATCACTGTGATAGTCCCTCAATCCCTTACCTAACCTAGACCTCATACCTAATGGCTTAGCTGCTAATACTATAGAATACATATGAGCTCTAAAGAAAAATTCCTATCATCCTCACCCTACAAGACATTTGAATCAAGAACGTTGGTTACATATTAAATATGCATTCATAGAATTAAAACATGGAACACATCATGTGTGCAAAGAGTAGTTGGTAAGGAAAGTTGGTAATCAATGGGACTAATCCTCTCAAACATAAAAAATGATTGAAAAATAATGATGTGATCTTAGAACCTTTCCCATAATGGATTGGGTTTTCATGTAGTTTCAATCTCAAGAAAACATGATCACTAACTAAGAAATGTTGATCGAATATCTCAAAATTAACATACTTCTTTTGTTAATCCTAAGTGATCAATAATTTCTCTTTGATTCATATTAATTGCTAATTCCTATCTTGAAGCATTTTAGAACCAAGGAAAACATGACCCTTGTGTAATGGCCTTAGAAAAACATATGAAAATTTGATTCTTAACCTTATACAAATACTTTAATTTGGAAGAATAATATCATATTCTAATATTTCAACTAGATCTTTAATAACTCAAATTTACTATTAACATTTATCATTATCATAAGTTGTAATAAAAAATAAAAAATATATATACTCATGATCTTTCTCTATTTATAAATAAAGAATAAATTATATTCAAATAGTTTCAACTTCAACAATTACAAGAGCATTAAACTTTAATATTCATACCTATAGGAATAGTAAATAGAACCAATAAAATGCAACTAAAATCCATGATTAGTGAAGCTCCAATATGACATCTATATGAGATCACTCTCCAACTAAAGTTGTTTTATCCTCTAATTTTAAAAATAAAAGGGTTTTTATCCTCTAATATTTATGATTAGACATAAGTGTTCAATTAATTTCCAGATAGGTATTTGGTGTAAAGTAATAGATTATGCCCTTTGAATGGATGCATTCACCCATTTATATCCACAAAAAAATAACAATTCAACCACCATGTGAATCCATATTTCCATATTTTAATAATGATCATGGGTAGGAGAGTCCTACTAAAGAAAGATATGGTGCCAAAACATTACTAATAGTGACATTACAACATGTTTTAGGGAGTTGGAAAGAGAACAAAACCAAAGGTAGAAATATCAAAGATCAATGGTTATAAATACCATAAGAGTCATACATGTTTGTGCATCAATGTTAAACCAATAAGAATTCTAGTAAGGATAACTCTAAAAGTTTTACAAATACAAATGTAAGAGTGGGGGAAGGATGGAAGGAATGGAAAGACGGATAATTCAAAAACTATAACAAAAATAAAGGAAACATAAAGTTGTAAGGAAAGACATACTTAGAATTTGAACTCTAAAAACTAACACAAACTTATAAGAATAGACCTTAATAAGACTCATTGGAAAAGAAGGGGAAGAACACATAAAAATATGACCAATAGGGATAGAAGAAGAAAATAATTGACCTAATATCTATAGACTTAAATTAATTAAAAATGGGGCATGAGAAGTCTACCCTGCTCAAAATTTCTCATCCTTAATATATTAGGTCATTCCCATGTTGCATCTTTT
Source organism: Sequoia sempervirens (assembly GCA_007258455.2). Lineage (NCBI taxonomy): Eukaryota > Viridiplantae > Streptophyta > Pinopsida > Cupressales > Cupressaceae > Sequoia > Sequoia sempervirens. Next base: position 541,316,522 of record VDFB02047230.1, read on the forward strand.
ATAAGATATCTTTCCATTGAACCAAAATTTCCTTAGTGCTTCTATTTCTTAGTTTCCTCTCCCTTACATCTGTGACTACTTTAAGAATCAAGACAAACTTACCTTCTTCATTTAATGAAGGAAAATCATATGAAGGCACAATATGGTTTCCAAGTGCTCCTTTGAGACAAGACATGTGGAATATGTTGTGAATATTACTTCCCTCTGGCAGCTCCAACACATAGGAAATTTTATCAAGCCTTCTAAAGATTTCTACAAGGCATATAAAAATAAGGCTTAATCTTTTCATATCCTCTTACATTGAAATATTGTTTATAGGGATAGAATCTCACAAAACCCATGTCTCCAACCTCAAATTTTCTCTCAATCCTATGGTAGTATGCATACCTCTTTTGTTGATTCTAAGATTATTGGAGTTTATTCTTGAGTGAATTTAGAATGTCTTAGCTTTTTTTGATCAAATAAATAACTCTTAGGATCCTACTATTTGATATAAAAAGGTTAAGAAAACTTTTGGATTCATACCTATACAAATCTTTTGATGGTTTCATCTTTATTGACATATGATAAGTTGTTTTTTACAACTACCCCCCAATATGGATCTATTTCATCCATGCCTTAAAAAGTAGATGAACAAGACAACTGAGAAATGGGGTGAATCAGTTGTACATTAAAAGAATTCAATCCCTCATTAACTTTCAAACCCTTATTATCCCTTAAACCCTTATCATGTATTACAATAATGTAAACATATGAAATAGTAATGCTATCACATACAACACATAAGAACACTAGATCTATGTGGAAAACCCAAGAAGGGAAAAACCATGGCGAGGATTAGCTCACATATATGAATTGCAACACCAATTACAATTAGTCTCACTACCAAGGGCTCACTACCCAAAAAAAGGAAGAAAGACTCACTATAGGGTGGCTCACTACCAAGAAGAAAAAAGAAAGAAGAAAACTATTACAAAGAGATTCACTATCTCAAGGCAATAGGAGAAATCCACCACTGAAACTTTATGCCATCTACAACCTTTGGCTCACTGCCTCTAAGAAATTCAAGCACATTGAAAATATAGATCCTTTTTCTCAAATGAATTAGAGTCATAGTAATTAAGATTGCACTCAGATCACCTCACTTAAACAAATTCACATATTTTGCACACCTTCTATCGATCCACACACATCTCCAAAAATTTACCTTATATTTATACCATCTATGACGTAAACAATCTCAATTAGGTCAACCATAATTAAATGTATCCACCTAAAATATGAAACACCAAAATAGGTTAGCTCCAAACACCTCTATGATGGAAATAAGTGAAGGAAAACCACACCAAGGGTTAACTAGGACCCAAATATACATCACCACACTAGTCAACAAATCCACAAATAACTAACAACTTTTACATTTAGTACTAGCACCTAGGTCAGCCAAACCTACACTAACGCTACAAGCGATCTCATACACACTTCTCTAGGTCACACATACCACACAAAAAACCTTCACATCATCCACACATCTCATAATATTCCAGCATAATCAAAATATTCCTCAAATCTGTCACAACCACCAAAAAATGATAACACCATAATTTTGTGCAACTAGACACATTGCCATAGAACACAACTTACTAACCAACCTTCCAAAAAACCTTAGAACCTAAAACCTCAAGGGGAGAATTTACAAATAGTATAAGAATGTTCCCAAGTCAGCAATAAAATAAAACTCATTGTAGAGAAATGTTGAGAAATCTCATTTCTCCTAGACAACCTTCTATATAGATAGATAAACTGTCAAACACAACTTTTACTGATGTACAATCTAGAACCTAAAAATCTGGATATAGAACCTCTAAATACCTCTAATCATCATATCCAAACCAAAAAATAACACCTTCAATAATGAATAAATGTGAGGCACAACACTAAACACTCCTCTGTCATATAGCACACTCTTTTATTCAAATTTTCTCAGAAGCACTTGGAAACCAAGTGAACTTACTACATCTACAATTCTTATCCATCAAGACATAAATGAAAATACTACTGACAAAAAAATTCCAATCAAACCATAACAAATCCATAGTAGCACAAGAACTTGTCAAAACCAACCATCTCCATGCTATTGACATTAATGACCAACACCTGCAACTGTTGACATCAATGAAAACAACAACAATATACTTGCAACAATCTCCCCCTTTGTCATTGATGGAAACACTAGCTCTCTAAAAAACCATCAACAACAAATCTACAACAAGAAACACTCTCCTTGACTGAAGCATCTCTTACTCTTCACACTCTCTCTTTTGATTCACAAACTTCTCCCCCTACCCGAGGAGTTATTCACTCTCTCATTCTCTTGGAACACTCTCTCCCCTGTGTTTTTTAGATCATATTCTTTCATGTAATACCCCTTATTACTATGGTTTTTCAACCAACTCTCTTCCCCTTCTACATCAATGGAAAAGGGCCATAAACTTATCCAAATCTCTTTCCTTTATTGAACTCTTTCCGCCCCTTTTGAAAACACTCAAAGGGAAACACCTACACCTTTCACATGCCATATGCATATTTCCTTTTTGGAATCTAGATACACCACTTTAGACAACATTTTTAACACTAGAAAGCAACTAATTTCTCTCCACTACTCTCAATTTTCTACACTACCCCTTAGGGGCACAAAATATGCTCCATCTAACTACACTAACTAACAACACTACTACCTAATCCCTCTAAGAGGTAGCCTTCAACATGAGTCTATGACCAAGAATATATCTTGAATTCTCATCTAGATAGATGCACCGACTTATGCATCTAGTTAAAAGGATGGGAAATAATCCCTAACTTCTATTGGAGATTATCAAATGTATCTTTAGGAGGAGCTTGGTGAAAATATCTACAACTTGGTCTTTTGTAGGCACATACTCCAACTTCACCTCATTCTCTGCAACCTTCTATCTTAGAAAGTGATACAAGATAGAGATATGTTTTGTTCTTGAATACATTACCGATATCTTTGAGATATTGATAGCACTTGCACTATCAAATAAGATAGAAATAAGTTCATCATATGATACTCTAATATCCTTCAATGTTTTCTTCATCCACAACACTTGTGTGTAACATCATGCTACTACAATATACTCTACCTCTACAATAGATAATGATACTAAATCTTGCTTCTTACTCAACCAAGAAACTAATCTACTTCCAAGAAAGAAATCACCTTTGCTTTTAATTTTTCTATCATTTCTACAACCCACCCAATCTGCATCTATATATGCACTCAAGGATAAATCAATATCCCTAGGATACCAAAAATCATAGTCTAGAGTTCCCTTCAAGTATCTAAATATCCTCTTTAATGTTGCAACATGAGGTTCTCTAGGACCTTCTTGAAATCTTTCCACAAGACAAACTACATGCATGATATTGGGTCTAGTAGTAGTTAGATATAGCAATCCAAAAATTGCTAATATATATTTTCTCTAATCAACCTTAGGAGATTCATTAGTTTTTCTCAACTTACAACCAATAACCATAAGATTATACACTGGTTTAGAATCCTTCATTCCAAACTTCAACATTTCCTTGACATATTTTGACCATGAAATTAAAATACCTTTTTTTGATTAATTGATTTGTAATCCAAGGAAGAAATTCATTTTCCCATGCATTGACATCTCAAGCTCTTTCTGCATCTCCTCTAAAAACCTTTTTCCCATGCCTACATTTCCTCCAAAAATAATTTTATCAACATACACTACCACAATCAATATTTTTTCTCCCTCAACCTTGAAGTAAAGGTTGCTATTTGTAGTACCTTTCCTAAATACTTGTTGCAACAAGTACTTATCTAACATTGCATACCAAAATCTAAGATCTTGTTTCATCCCATACAATTCCTTCTTCAACCTATATACCATATCAGCATCATTTGATAAATAAAATCCTTCTAGTTGTTCAATGTATACCTCTTCTTCTAACTCACCATTCAAGAATGTAAACTTTTCATCCATTTGATATAATTTGCAGCCTTTATGTGCTACAAAATCCAACAAAATTCTAATGGATTCCATCCTTTCCACCAGAGAAAATGTCTCAAAATCTATTCTTTCTACTTGCGAGTAGCCCTTACACAAAATTCTAGCCTTTTTTTTGACAACTTTTCCATCCTCATTTAGTTTTTTCCTAAAAACCCACTTAGTCCTATCACATTCTTGTTTGTAGGTCTTGGGATGAATTCTCAATCTGTTCCAATTCATCTTTCATATCCTTGATCCAATTCTCATCTTTGCATGACTCAATTATAGTTTTAGGTTCTGCCTCTGAAAGTAAACAAAAAATTACTTGTTTCTCTATCATCTACTTTCTCCTTGTCAACACACCTTTTCTCTTATCTCCAATGATCTTATATTCAAAATGTTTCCTCTACACATCCTTAGATTCTTAGGGATCTTTTCTAGAGCTTCTTTCTATTCAAATTCCATCTTATTTCCTTCTCTTCATCCTTTTCTTCATCACTACAAGGGGATTCATTAGATTTGCATCCTTTAATCAATACTAAACTCTGTAGTGGTTCTTAATCCACCTTAACACTTACACTTTCAACAATCTTCTTCAACCTTTTATTATAGCATGGGTAAGCTTTGATTCTTATAGAGTATCCAAGGAAGATTCCTTCATCCGATCTTGCATCAAACTTTCCTAATTTTGCTTCATCTCTTATAATATAAAATTTTCTTCCAAAACTAAAATACTTTATAGTAGGAGGTTTCCATACCATAACTCATAGGGAGTCTTTGAACTGTTCACTCTTGCTTAACCTCTACTAAGAATGTAGATTGTAGTATTAATTTCTTCTCTCTAATGGACATCTACTAGATTTGCTTCCTTCATCATTGTCCTAGCTACTTCTTGAGCTATTCTATTCTTCCTCTCCATAACTCCATTCTACTAAGGAGTCCTAGGAGCTGAAAACACCTCTTGATTCCATGATCTTCATAAAAGTTGTTAAACTCATTGAAGGTGAAATCAAAACCTCTATAAGACCTTAAACACTTGATTTTTACATCCATTTCATTATGAACCATGGAATTAAATGCTTTGAAATTATGTAGAGCTTCTTATTTTTCTTTGAGAAATGTCATCCAAATCATTCTAGAGTAATCATTAATCAATGACATAAAATACCTGTCACCATGTGAGTTTCTTATTCTGGTAGGTCCACATAGGTCTGTATGTATCAACTCTAAAGGGCCTACAATAGAATATTTTTTTCTTGAACGTCTTATTTTTTCTTTCCAAACTGACATTCCTTATAGATTACATTTATAGTCTTTGTAATCCTTGGTAGATCTCTCACAACATCAATAGAAATGATTTGCACTAGGCTATCAAAATTTATGTGACCCATTCTTCTATTCCATAACCAACTTTCATTTATTTTAGATATAAAGCATTTAGCACCACTACCTTTGAGATGGGTATGTACAGGATCATCATCGAAAAAACAGGCCCTTAAGTGGCGATGAAATTTTTAAAAAAATAGAGTTAGGCAACTTGACATAAAAATTTGAATAAGTTATCTATATTATATCAAAAACATGTAAGAATAGAATCTATAGCAAATTGAATTTAGTTTCTAAACTACTAGGTTTTTTTAAATATATTTGGTGAAAATTTGAAATTTCAATGCAATAACACTTAAATTTTAGGGAAAAAATAAGAAGTAGGTGTCTATATGACCACCCTAACCACAATAAAATGATAATATTTTTTATAAGATTTTAGATATAAGTAGAGGACTCATGTCCCGATGTGATGCATATTTTTTTGTAATTTTTTTTCAAGAAAATAATTAATTATGATTTTCTTATTACAACTTTAAAAAAATATAAAAACTCTTATGTCTGACCACCTTAACTTGGTCAAAAATTCATGAAATTAAAAAAAAAATTAATCCTATAGTATGTGAAGCATAGAATGTGACACATGTTTCAGATTCAAAAAATGTGATACCATTTGAAAGCTATAGATGTTTTTTAGTCAGACAATAAATCAGAACTTTAATTGTAATTAAAATAGAAAATGAATAATAATTCTTTATTAAATTCAAAATAAAGCATAATTAATATTGGTGGAAAGCTAAGAATCTCCTTTAAAAACCTTTTTTGTTTCATCAATTTTGGGTAAAAAAATGTTGTCAGCCGCATACCCTACACATACCCATCATATCACCACTTTTTGGCCCATCATGATCCTGCACATACCTAGCTGATAAACATTACCTTCTATCCTTGTACCTACAACAACCAAAGTTACATATCTTCCTTTTCTAATTTCACAACCATCATCTTGAAACACAAGATTATATCCTATATTACACATTTTTCCTACACTTAGAAGATTATGCCAAAGACCCTCGACATAAAGAACACCATCTATTTTATGCTTTCCATCAAAACTAATTAAACCATTTTCATAGATCTTAGAAGATGTATCATCACCAAACTTAACAAGACCACCATCATATATTTCAAGTTTAAAAAACTTACTCTTCTCACCTATCATTTGATTTGAGCATCCACTATCAACTATCCAGTAATTCCTCTCTTCTCTTGCACAAAAAGTAGTCACCATAGTTCCTTCAATGTTCTGACCTATTACTAGAGCACTTTCATTCACACATATTTTATAATTAGTAGAATTAGTTCCAATTTATAGAGCCATGAACAAGAATTGATGGCTATCCTCATCAAGATAGTCATATTCTTCATCATCACATACACTATTATCTCTTTCAACATAATAAATCTTCTTGACAAATTTTCCTTTATGATCTTTAGGTTTGTCATTTGAAACTTTAATCAAATATTTAGAAGCATAATGACCTATTTTTCCACAATTGAAACACTTAAAGGGTAACTTACCTTTGTATTTGTCAGTGACCTTTTTTAATATCCTTACAAAATTTTCTTCCACCCCATCAAAATTATCCAAATTTGATTCATCATTCTTCTCTACTTTGTAGAATTTAAAGGAAATTTCTTTCTTTGTAGCATCTTGGAAAAAATCTCTCAAGTCATAAGAAATAAAAGCACCAAAAATTTGATCTTTAGAATAATTATCCAAATTTTGAGCTTCCTTAATAGCAAAAACTCTAGAGCTATAAGTTTTAGGAAGAGTTCTTAGTACCTTTTTCACAACTTCACTTTCTTCCAGCTTACCACCAAGACCATTGATGGCACTAAAAATTTCATCCACTCCAAGCATGTAGGAAATAATATCTTCATATTTAGACATCCTTAGGGTTTCAAATTTGGCTTTGTAGTTCTGCATCTTTGCTTGCTTAACCTTGTTGTTCCTTTTGTACACACACCCTGCTTGGATCAGGGACCCCATCTTTATTTCTACTATTTTCCGGTTTGGTTCAAATTTGCCTCATTTTCGGTGCCCTTAATTTTGGACCTAGTTGGTGAAAGTTCCTTGAAAATTGCAAAATATTATCATGTCTGGTCATTTTCCAAAGTTTTAGGAAGTTTGGGGGTTTGCAGAATTTTTGATGTGGGTTTTCATCATGCAGAAGCTACCTCCCCTTTTTTTGTCTGAGAAAATCTTCTTGTGGGTTGCTCCTTGTGAGATGTCATCCATACAACACCATTCCTTATGGAAATTTCCTTTCAACTTCCCGCAATGGACTTCTCACTTGCTACCTCTTCTCCTCATGCTTTTGCACCCCTTACCCCTGCATACTTTTTGAAATACTTGCAGTTATGGCCCACATTAATGGTAGGTTGGCTTATAAATATGGGTGCGACTTGTCATTTTCATTGTTGCATATTCAAAATTTGAAAGATTTTTGGAGCCACCACCACCCAAGAGAAAATTCAATGATTAGAGCATTATCTTCTCCCTTCCTCCACATAGAAATAGGTAGGAATAGCTCCCATCTCTATTCATTTCTCTATTTTTTCTGAATTGGCCGAATGCCTAGGGTTTTATGGGAAAATATTTAAAGGGTGTTTAGAGGGTCGAATGCATAGTTAGGTTTTGATTGAATGAGGCTAAATTGAAAACCAATGATAGCATGACCATGTTGATGTAACTCGTAGCTAAGAAAAATTTGTTTCAGTCAAAATCACCAGCCCTAGTTCACTAATAGGAAGCTAACCCCAAAACCTAGGGCCTCTGAGTGTGAAAATGATCACAGGCTTTTATTCACATAAGGAAGTATTTGGAATGTTGTTTCTTATGGCTTGGATGATTATAGCTCCCACTCTCCCCATTCTTGTGCATAGATCATTGGGTTGTTTAAACTATTGAAGCTTTAAAGGGATAAAAATTTTAAATCCAAACCCTCATAAATCCCTTCATGCAGATTTCCGTTGGCAAATTTTATTTTGGCTCAAATCATTTTTCAAATATGAAACACTATCGGCCTCTTGATTTGTGGGCCCTACCCCATCATTTACAACTAGCATATCATCAAAACACTCAAAATGACTAAGTATCTAAGTCTATGCAGAGTTCCCCTTGCGGGATGCCATTGATGGGGAGCCATGGAACCAAAGCCATTGTTAACAACAAGTTATAAACTCCATTCCCACTGAAAGCTTCCACCCCAACCCTATCTACATATGTCAAACTAAAACATTGAAAATTACCAAGTTTAAGGCCTTTGCAGGTTCTACCCTACAAGTTGTCATTGGCAAAAGGGAAATCAACATAAGCCATTTTCAAACAATGAAATCCTCATAGCTTTCCACCTGGTGGTTTCCGCCCTTGAACTTTTTGTATGCACTTAATACCCAACCCTTATAATGCAAGCAACAAATACATTATTATCATATTGACCACTTGAAAGAAAAATGAGAACTCTAAGTTAAAATGGGATGTGAGTTCTTTCATGCAGAACTCCATCTACGAGACACCATCCTATCAAGTTCATTCCCCAACTGCCAAACACTTGACAACACCCCCATCAGCGGCTTCCACCTCACCCTTTCCCGCATCACCCTAGTGGTCACTCAAAGCTCAAAGTAAACTTCAATTTCATTTCTCCATGTGCCAAATGAGTTGTTCCACAAATTGGTCTTAGAGCACTAAAATTCAAAACCTTGGTGGGTTTTAACATGCAGGTAGCCATTACAAATTTTTGTGGGCTCAAAGCCATCTCCCAACCACCTAACTTTTGATGACATCCTCATAAGTGGCACCCACATACCAAGTTTTTGTAATTTGTAAAATGATTAAATTTTCAAGTGAGGTGATCAAACATGATTCTTCATCCTTTTCTCCAAGTACTAAATTGACTTAACCAAAATTTTCCAAGTATAAGACCACTGCAGAGATTGGGAGGCAAAAATTCATTTATGAAATGTTGTAGCCTCAAGGCTATTGTTAGTGGTAGAACTCAAACAACTTTTCGAGTGGCAGCTTCTGCACCCTGGTTTTTCACATGAGCTGAGAAGACAAATTTGACCAAGTGAACTGATCCCAAACACTTCAATTTGAATTTCACATGTGACTTAATGAACATGCATCAAAATAAATTAAAGTTTTGTCAATGTTGAAGTATCATCACGAAACTCTGTTTGCATGTTTCTGTGGTCTATAAGCCATTTATTACAATATTAACATTGGTGACTTCCACAAGATGGAAACCTACAGCTCCTGACCCGCAAAGTCACAAATCTTACAAAAGAGCACAAAATGATGGAATATAATGAATATAATGGATCCTTTGAGGTAAATGGATGCATCTAATGACATTTTGGTATGATTTAACTAGAATTTCACTCTTTTCATTTATCTAGGAATTTCCTACGCGTTCTTTGTGCAAGATTTATGAAACCAATTGAGAAGACTAGCAAGGCCAAGAAGAGTGCAATGGATACAAGAGGAGAAAAGGAAAAGGCCAAAATTAAGTACAACTTCCATGGAGTTGAATGCAACTCAAAGATTGTCTCATGGTGGGACAAGGTAATGGTTACAGACTTAGGTCATTTCAATGTAGATGAATTTAGACAACAGGTCTTGGTCAACCCAAAGATAGAAGAGGCTTGGAAAATAAAGTGAAGTGGGATTGCAAAAGCAGTGGGTTTCCCTCCAGATCTAGTTATCCTAGAATTGATCTTTGCATGTAGAGAATGTTATCACCCATAAACCAGGAGGATAGTTACTATGAATGGGTCGGTATTGGCTGATTTAAATCCTATGTCGATTGGGAGAACATTTGAGATCCCTTTGTTTGACAAGATGGAGGAAATTGAGAAGGAATATGCTCTAAATGTGTGGAAAGTAGACCCCACAAGGTGCAAGAAAACTATAAATCAAACATGGCTGATTGAGAAAATGGGCAGTGCCAATAAAGTTCCTCAAAAGCTATATTGGAGTGACTTTGTGGAGGAGGTCAATGACCTCGTGACACTGCTGAGTAGGGTAATGGGACTCCCTACTTCTTCAATCTTTGATGAGTGGGTGTTGTACCTTGTGGAAGAAATCCTCCGAGGTGAAGATAAGTTTCACTAGGCCAAGCTAATAAGTGACAATCTCCACAATCAATTTGTTGTGGTAAAGAAGACTAAGGAGTCTACATGACCTCCTACATTTTATATCTTTTGGTAGTTTCTTTTTGCTAGAAAGGGTTGAATTGTGTTGGCAAATTGGGGACAAAGAAAGGGCAGACCCATGTGTACGATTGTTATCAAGAATTGTAATATAGGAACTACAAGAGGGATTACAAGTGGATCAATGATGCATTCATAATGCACATTATTCAAACCCTATCAAAATATTACCATAAAAGGATGTCTCATAGTGTGAAGGAATTGGTTAAAAATTTTGGGTACTGGTTCATTTAGTTCCCCAAGTTTACCTACAAAAGGGCAAAGAGATTCTTGGGGTTTCCATATCATTTTCCAAGATACCCCAGTGATAGTATAATCCTACTAGAGCTCACTAGACAATTGTAGACTACCCATTTGTTGCTGCAAGACAAGCACCATGATATGGTTTTGTACCCTATTGCTTTCAACTAAGAAGTATATTCATGTCAATCTACCCCTTATGCTGAGTACTAAGAAAAGGAGCTTGTAGAGTATAACTTGGAATTGCATATAGAGCGAGGAGGCTTGGACCCTCTAGGAATGTTGAGAAAGCAATTTGAGAGACAATATGCTCATAGGCCCCATATTGAAGACTTTTGGGTGAATTGTGATGATGACCATGAGGTCAAGAGAAGACATTACATGAGAATGACAGTAAAAATTGTGAAATCTATTAAACTATTTCCAATTCCTGACCAAGTGATTGATCATGAGAAAACTTTAGATGAGAGATACAATGATCTTGCCAAGGTTCCTTTGCTAGTGATTGACTGGACAAAGCTGGAGGTGATAGACTTAAACACAGTCACACACCCAATAGAGCAGAAAACCAAGAAATGGTTGGATGATAAAATGGCTCTATTGCAGCAACATGGCATGGAGTTGACATACAGAGAGTTATAAGATGATATTGAAAGTGAGACCAATAGTGACACCAGTGCAGGTTCTTTGGGAAAGGATCCAAAGTCCCCACTCGTCACTAGATCAAGCTAAAGAAAGGAGTTGCTAGAGCGGAAAACCAAACAAAAGGTGTATACTATAAAATCGGTCGAGGGATAGAGGCCACCTAAGAATTCCAAGAGAGCAAGAACCTTCATTCTTGACATGCCTTCCATTCAAGAAGAATCCTCACCCCAAAAGGATGAAAAGTGGCAACAATAACATCTACCTACCACCTCTTCACTTCTTCCAACCACCACCACACCATCTCTTTCCACTCCTCCATCATCGCCTGTATCATCCCCACCGGCTGTGGAAATCTCTGTCCACCACACGTCCACCTCTCTGACTGCACCTATGGTTGTGATTGATTCCTCTTCTTCAACTACTTCTCCTCTATCATCTTCCTCCATCTTGCCTTCATTGCAACTCTCTCTACCTTGCCACCTTCTATGTTCACCACCTCTATGGCACTTATTTCCTTGCTTGAGACTTTTGTCTCTTGTTTCCAAAACATGCCATCCCAATTTTTGGAGGTTATTCTAAATCCCTAGGACAAACTCCTTATGGCTAGGCTTGCTACATCATTTCCCATCCCTCCACCTCCTACTGATCGACCCAAAATGGACGAAACAATGAAAATATGTGAAGAAATTGAGAGGAGGGGTGAGGAACAACTTAAGGAAACAACTAAAATTGATGATCCTGAAGAATCATACCAAGAATATTACTATGAACATGTTGAAGGTGGCTTGAGGATTGATTTAGATGAAGTGGCTTCAAATGAAGAGTGGAATCAAATGCCCAAGGAAGGGGATATGAGTAAATTTGACACATATTATGATGTAGATAACACTGATAAGGAGCTTGAGGATGAGCAACATGAAGAGTGTGATGAAAAAAGGAAAGTTTAGAGGAGCACTGTTATGCCTTGCATAACCACCCCCATTTTCTTTTTGGTCAAAATAGGTCCCCCTTGTGTTTTTTTTGTCCTTGGTGTTTTGTTTGGGTCTTAGGCGTTGTCCTCTTCCTCCTAAGTCTTTGTTTTCTTTGCTTTTCAGGATCGGGTCATGAGCATGAATTTGCACTTATTACTTTTCAAAAGGGTTAAGTCTTTGTTCATGTCCCAGTCCCGGCCCCGTCCTTTTGGATTTTTCTTTTTTCTTTGTGGTTTTTGGGTTCGGGTCACATGAAGGAACTTGCACTTGTTCCTTTAAAAGTTCTAGTTTCTACACATTTCTTGATCCCACTTTCCTGTTTTTTCCTTGCATGCTTTTTTTTGTGTTCATGTCGGGGTCAAATTTCAGACCAAAATAGGAACCAATTTTTTTTCAAAGTTCTTGTTCCTATTTCTGGCTCAATCCAAACCTCTGACTCCTTTATCGTGTCTTTGTTTCCTTCAGGATCGGGCTTCAGAATGAGACTTTGACTTTGCGCTTTTTGAAAGGAAAAGTTCCTTCGCATGTCCCGATCCCGATTCCCATTCTATCTTTCAGGATTAGACATCAGATTGCAACTTGTCCTTGGTGAATTCTCAAAGTTATCAGTTTATTTCATGGATTGATCCCCATCCTTACTTGTTTGTTTGTTTGTCGGGTTTGGGCCTCGGTCCATTACTGAACTTCATACTCTTTTTGGAGTTTGGTCGTGGTCTGAGACTTGATCCCAATTCCTACCTTCCATCATGCTTGCAACTTCATTTAATGACTTCTCAAATCTTGAGGCCCGACCAACTATCAATTAATTCCATAACCGCTCGCATGCTTGAACATGTATAAGTCCCGCCACTCCTTGATTTTCATCCATTCTATGACTGAGAAGTTTGGAGATGAGAATGAGAGCAACAAAGAGCTAGGGTTTTAAGGAATTCTCCAAAAAAATTTCAACGTGTTGTAAGAATTATTGGGTGCATTCGAAGGTAGGATTTCTTGCTTTCATTTTCTTCTTTTTGCTTTTTGTTTTTTCTTTTGTTGTTCTTACATTTCATTTTCTCATTTTGTTCTTTCTTTTTTGTTCTCCTCTTCTTCATCTAGTCTTGTTTTTGTTTCAGTGTGTTTTTCTTCTTTCGCACCATTTGGTGCATTTCATTCACCTTGGTGTTTTTAGTGTCGTCGTGTCTTCATTTGGTCATGGGATTGTCCATCTCACCATGCCCTAGTTTCCTAGGGTTTTTTTTTTGCGATTGGTTGGGTTTTTTAGAATTGTTTTTTTTGAATTCCCAACCATTTGAAAGCAAGTGCTTTGGCCCACTCCATAACCTCGTCCTAAAGGCATGTTCTAGAAATTATTATATTTCTTAAATCCTTCATTGTCCATTTCCATCTCAAGTCCTAATCCCCGCATCACTATCAGGATCAAGAATTGCATCGAAACTTTCCTTTTCTTCTATCGGGTGTTAGTTCCTTCACTTGTTGAATCCCCACCTCATCATCGGGCTAAGGGTTTGGACTAGTACCATAAGTTTGGTTTAAGACATTCGCTAAGTTCTCTTCAAAGTTCCACTTTTGACCCCCAAATCACAATCGGGAGTGGGAGTTATTTCGACACTTAATCTTTAATCCATCGTTTGACATGTAGACCAACTCAATACCTGATCTTGATTCCCGACATTCATATTGGGTTTGGGACTTAAGGTTGACCTATTTCCATAAACATTTTTAGGCTTGGTTCATCCCAACGCCCCGACCTCGACTCCCAACCAGATTGCAGGATCGAAACTCGGGAAGTTCCCAACACTTGTTCATCATAAGGGGTATGGTTTCGAATGACACCCTAACCTCAACTTCTGACATAATATCTAGATTAAAACTATGCGAGATCCCCTTTATGTTGGCTAGCTATCATTACTTGGTCACACTGCGGGTTCAGACCATGGGTGAATACTCAACATATTTTCTATCATATGGCTAGGTGCTTGTCCCAGACCCGAAGCCAATCCTGATTCCTGAAAATTACAGGGTCGGGCTTTGAGAATGCATTGAACTATTTTAAGCATGGGTATGGTGCTTTGTCTTAACCCAATCTTGATCCCCAATAGAACTTATTTTATTCATGAAATATCTTAAGTTCTTGGTTTTGTTTTGAGCTTGATGCCTGAAAATGAGCAAGTTAATTTGTTGAATTGAGTTTTTAGGCTGATTTAATATGAATTCCTATGATATGATGGTGTTCATATGTCTCCTTTTATATCTGATAATAGTATATAGGGAAGAATACGTAACAAATGTTTGACTCTGAAGTTGAAATACTTGTTGAGGAAGTACCTACTAAGGGAACATCTGAGGGGGAATCAAAGAAGGATGGAAAGAAGAGATTGAAACTAGAACGACTTCCCTACACAATGAAATATAAGTATCAAGGAAATCCAGCCCCATCCAAATTTGACTCGAAAGTCTCAAATATAATTGACACATTGGTGGGGCATATGGATTTGTGGGAGTTCCGTACAGATGTATTTTTAGAAGATGTTGCCCCAAGATCTCGAAGAATTGTAGAGTCAGGACTAGCTCATATAGCTAGATTTCCTATTGCAGTATAGTGTCCCAAGTTCATTTTGACAGTTGCTAAAACATATAATCCCACTCATAGACAATGCATTGATTCCCAAGGAAATGTGATTATTGATCTAACTCTAGCCATGATCAGAATTGTCTTTGACCTCCCTCTTTACCCTAATGTGAAGATGATGACTGAGGCTAAGGAACTTGAGATGTGGAGGGAAATAGGAAACTCATAAAAAAACAGTGGCTAAAGAAGGAAAAGAAGCCAACAAAGAAAGTGCTTGATAACCCAAAGAGGTCCAATTTTTATGAGAACATTGGAGACAGTATTACATTGTTGGCCAGGGCATTTGGAAATGAAAATTTTTGTGTCCTCGAACTATGGATGTTTCCATTCATCCAGTTGATACTTGAGGGAAAACAACATTTGGACTGGGGGAAAATTATTTCAAACAACATTCATGACCAGCTCCTCAAGTTGACACACACCAAGACATTTTATATGTCTTCTTATGTTATATATTGTGCAGCGAGGATTAGAAGATTTCTTGGACGAAACACTATAGGATCAATCAATGATGGACCAAATTAGATGAAATTTTGGGAACACTATGACCAATTGGAGCTCAAGGAATCAGAGAAGAATTTCAAAAGAGTAAATGATGCTTTCCTATATGTGGTTATAAATCAGCTCATAGAGGACATAGGTTTAAAGTTGTCTTGGGAAGCCAAGGAGTTTATTCAGGAATGGGCGTGTTGGTTCATTCAATACCCCAAGTCTACTTATTTCTGGTTGTTTGGTTTAGATGGTTATCCATTTAAATTTCCAAGTTGTTGTGGCTATAGGTGGGTTCTCATGGAGTTTTCTAGATAGGCTGTAGAGGTAAAATTTTTTTCTCATCGCAACATAAGACTATTGCACGTTCTTTTCCCTTGGAATTGGGATTCTATTCTTGTTATTCATCAGTTATGGCTAAATCTGCAACTAAAGAGCTCCAAGCTTTAGATTTAAAGCATCATACTTATAGGAAGGATTTTGATCCAAAGAAGAAGATGCATTCCCTTTACCCTTCTTACTTTACTCATAATGTTCCATTTCTTGAAGATTTTTGAGCTAACTTATAGGATCAGTTTGAGGTAAGGAAAAGGAGCTATGAGAGGTTAATGGTTCCCTATATGAGGGAGTTTGTTGTTAAGACTAGTATTCCTGAAGGCACTACAGATGATTGGATCACTCTTGATCCCTGGAACGATATAGTACAAGTGGCCACAAAGGGTTTGGAGCCCATCAATTGGGTAGAGAATGAGGAAAATAAGATTGGTAAAATATCACGTGGATTTTTGAATAGAAGTTTGAAATGGATAGAAATCCAATTAAAACACCGAAGGGTTGTAGTGACTAAGAAAAGAGGTTCCAACAGTGAACCCACTTCTTCTATAGAAACTAGGCAGCACAAGAGATTAAAGAAAAGGTGTTGCAACAGTAGAGGAAACCACTGAAGAGCCTGCACAAATAGACGAAGAAATTTCCTTACAAAATCTTGATGATACTTTGTGTAAAGAAAAGGTTACTTATGAGGTAGCTGCTACGGGTGTCACTTTAGGTTTTGTTGTTGTACCTTTGGTTGTTGTTCACCCTGGCGAGGAAATTTTTGTGGAGAGACAAGCTATTGTTCCCCCACAAGCTGAGGGAAGTTCTCCTACCATGCCACTAACTTTGGGAGCACCAATTATTAGAGAAGAGGGATGAGCTGAGGTAAATATTCAAGATATCTCCTTGGATTTTGAAAGAACTCTATCCCAAGATAGAGAAGCACCTAAATGGGAGGAGTATTTGAAAAAGGTTGAAGAAGAACCAAGAGAAGAGGGAGCTGAATTTGAAGTTGGTAGCCTACATAGTGCTGAAATGGAATTGAATGATCTACTAAAGAGAAAGAACAACAAGAATTGATGGAAGGTGCTCAAAAGTTGGATAATGAATGAGTTATGCAAGAAGAATAACATAATAAGAAAGCTGAGGAGTTACCTCAGGAAGTGGAAGAAGTTGAAGCACTAAAGAAGAAAGAAGATGAGGCTTGTGAATTAGAAAGGAAAGTTGCACAAGAAAAGGTTGCAGAAGAGGAGAACAGAGCTACAAATTTAGAGTAACAAAGGCTAAGATATGAAATAGAGGGTACTAAGAAAGAGAAGGAAATGAGAAAGATAGTGAAAATCGAAGCTGAAAATGAGAGAATTGAATAGGAGAGGTTGCAAAAGGAACAAGAAGATTTGTAGAACGCTTCTTAAAGGATTGTTTTGATAATTGATTCTACACATCCATCCTCCACACCTCCAAATATTCAATAGGTAGCCACTCAACCAACCACACCCACTTGGTTAAAGATGAATCTAGATAAAAGTTAGCAAGTACAAGCCCAACCAGTGACTTGGGATGATATGAGAGTTGAAATTGATAAGGTAAAGGCGAAGAAGAAGGCTCGTGAAATACACTCAACCAAGTTAACTGATGAAGGGGATTTGGTAACTGAGATTACTACTCCAATTTCAGATAAGGATGATAGAGAATTGCAGCCCGAAGATTATCAGATAAGTACTATTAATCTGGGAAAGCATACTAGAAATGAGTAAATAAATTTAATTGAAATTGTTCCTACTACCACCAAATCCAGGTTGATCAAAGACAAGAAGGCCAAAAATGAGCTGAAGGCTCAAGTTGGTAAGATGAAATATTTCTTAAAGGAGTTGATTTCATCAACCCCTAAGTAGGCTACACCATCATAGGTTCCCATTTTAATGAGTAGAAAATAAGTAGATCATTTGATAGAGATGAAAAACAAAGGAACCTGGGTTGACAATTGGCTTAATGCCTTCAAATCAGATATGAATAAGTTATTTGATGAAGGTTTTAAGTATTATTTTAGAGGGCTTAGATTAATCAAAACCATAGAAGAATCTATGAAGAAATTGTGGGATGAAGAAGAGAAACTTATAAAATACTTGGGAAAGCTCAAAGAAATTAAAAAAATGAGTGAGGAAGAGTTGGTACAGTCTCATATTCTAGGTGAGGAGGATTCTGGATATATTGCAAAGGAAATTCATATATCTTGTTTTAAGTCAGAGACTCCTATTAAACATAGGATAATCATACTTAAGAATGTTTGTGAGATATTTGAACACACGGGTGTATTTGAAGAACTCATTTCAATATTTATTGATAAAACCTTACCTCCAAATTAGAGACTCGAATCATTGGGAGATATAAAGGATGCATGGGAAGAACGATTGGATAAAATGCTAAGAGAAGGAGATACTGCCAAATCTCCACTCTTGGATAGATTATTGGAGCTTAGATGTGACTTGCGTTGGACAGCCAAGGTTGTTGGCCAAATGAAAGTAACTATTGATGTAGTGGAAAATAAATTTGAAGAATCAAGATTTAAGGTCGACTGGTTCGATGGACTAGATGATGACACAATAAAACAATTGTTTGTTAGCTATGATGAATACCATGGGACCCAACATAAAGGTGACTAGTAAAAGGTTATTTTCATTATCTCTTTTGATGGAGTAGTATATTTTTGGGAAAATTTTGAAGAAAGGAATGACTGGTCAGCAGAGCTGGCAAGTCAAGAGTAACTCGCAGCAGTTGGAAGGAATCTAAATGATGACTGGGAATCCATATTTTGATTGAAGGAGCAGATGGTACACTTGTTCAGCTTCAAAAATTTCCATAGAGATAAACACTAGAGTTATCTGAGTGTCTGTATATTTGTGGATCTAAAACCTCAAATTATGGATCTTAATTTTTGATACAATGAATTAGTGCTAAAATTGTCTATATGTAGAAACTCTCTCCTCATTGTAAAGGTTGGCTGATTGAAGTCAAGATTGGCTGCCTAAGAGAGATTTAGGATAGTATTTATAGATTTTAGGATTTTTATAGCTTTTATGCAAAGATACTCAGAAACACTTTTACAGTTTTAATGTAGTTATGTTATTTGCAGAAGTTTGTGATTTTAATGATAATGTTGATGAACAATAGTTATTCATATGCTAGTGATTTTTGTTGTGGATAAATGTCTCTTATTTGATGAAAATAAATTAAAGATTCTAAATCTAAAACTATTTCATTAAATTATCTATGAATGCGATCTCTTTATATTTTTTGATCTATGAAATCTGGTAATGAGCTAGTGATGTGTTCTTGTTTGAAAATGAAGTTTTTTTAAGTGATGATGAATGGTTGTACATCTTGAATCTGCACTATGAATGAATGCAATGGTATAGGTTATTCTATGGATTGTATCATTTAATGGTTTTAGTTGGTTGAAGAAATGCTCATTGTGATTTTATATGTCTAGATTAAAATAAATCTACATTTATGTTTTGTTGTCCTAAGCCATGTTCTATCTTTTTCCATTTATTTACACCCCTAAAATGTTAGATTAGTTCATATTATGCAGTTTGTAATCTTTACCAACAATTGCAATTGAGAACCAACTATTGAGACCTTGGAAGATAGATAGTTTTAGGTTATTTATCTTTTTTAGGAGAAGTAGAGTAGCAATATTCTATTTTAATGTTGTTGTATTATTATTTACCATCAATAGAACTGGCACTAGAAGGAGGGCCTAGAGGAACAAACTAACTCGAATTGGGTCCTTTTCACTAGAAAGGTTTGAAAGAGTTCTCAAATCTGCTGCAAATCTAGAACTGTTAGTTGAACTCCAGACCCCTGTAAGGCCCAGAGCCCATAGGGTTTTGATCCCACCATCATTAACACCACCACTTACTCCACCCGGGTTTCCACCAATACCACAGGTGGCACAACCAAATCCACCACCACCTATGGCGTTCTTTGCCAATAATCCTTCGCCACTGGTAGTCATTCCTGGTGGCATTCACAAAATTCCTAAGAATCTGAAGAAATTCTATCCTAGATACACTCATGGAGAATCATGAAGTGTTGAAGAGCACATACAGGCATTCAAAGATTCCTATACTCATGCTCAAATTGCTCACCATGATGTTGCATGTAGACTATTTCCCTACTCGTTAGGAGATATGGCTTACAGTTAGTATCTAAATCTTCCCATCGGATCAATCTTGAGCTGGACAAACTTAGAAGATGTATTCATTAACCAATTTTAGGTTTATGTCGATCCTACAATAGTATACCATCAATTCACCACTATCAAGAAGGAGACAGATGGATTGTTTCCCTTGTTTAATACATGATTTTAGAGGATGTACAGGAGGTTACAAGACCCATGCTTGGTGGCTGAATATATAGCTATCCACGCTTACCTAAAGGCCATAGACCCCTTGATTGGCTTGTTCTTATAAAGAACATACCTCACAAATGACACTGATTCTTTGTCCAAGGTATCCACCTAACTATTAAACTGCAGTAGGAGATTAGTTCACAGTCAGGAGGTCTAGGAGGGGTTGTGTCACAACCACCCCTTTTGAACATTTGGAAATAGTATTTTTTCAAGTAGATGTATTTAGCATTAAATTAGGCTAACTATTTTATTGTTTGCAAATTTTATAACGTTTAATCAAATTAAAAATGAAATAAAAGCATAAAGGGATATTTAGAGTAGTTTTAGTTCAATGAAATGTTTCAATACACATTGTTATTTAGAGTAATCATTTTGATCATAATTGGAAGTTATGGCAATACTATTTGATTCAAATAAATATTTAATTGCAATTATAATGGCTTATTTAATTATCTTTAGAGAAAAAATGCTCATTTGTAAATAAAATAGGAATTACTTAATAATATTATTAGGGATAAATATTGAGCATGAAATAGATCTTACTTAATGTTCTATTTTCAAGATTAGTTAAGGAAGTTGAAAGAAAACTTTAATTTCAAGATTAGGTATTGGAAAACTAAAAGAAATCTATAAGAAGTAAACAATAACGAAAATAGGAGGAGGAGGTTTTCTTGAATATAATCTTTCTCTACAAGAAGCAATAACGGGGAAAAAGAAAAAAAGAAGAAGAGGACAATCCTTCAAAGCTGTTTCTTTCAGAAGATGGTGAAGAAAATAAATGTGGACGCATGAAGAGGAAATTCATCCTAAGAGCGAATTCCAGGAGTTTTGGAGGAAATTTTTGGAAATTGATTGAAGTGCTTGTAGTCACCGAAGATGCAAGAGAATGCTGGAGCTTGGCATCGAAACTGCAAGTGAACGTCGGATCCAGGTTTTCTCATTTTGCATTTGTATTGTTTTGTATTTGCCATTAATGGCCATTCTATGTTAGGGTTGTTGTATTCTACCTTGCTTGATTATATTGCATCAAGTTTGAAATTCTTTCTTAAAATATCAATTCGATGCTCATTCTGCAATTATTGCATTCGTTCTTTGATGACTTACAGTTCCGAAGAGTTTATTGTTTGTGCTTCTTTTTTTTTCTCTTTGTAAGCTTTCCATAGCTTGACTTTTAAAGGATCTCTTATGTCTTTTTCACCCCCAAAAACTTCTAGCAACCCAATTGTGCGCACCTTGTAATTAATGCTTTCCTGCAGGGGATGCCCTCTTACATTTCCAAATTACTTTCACTTGAAAGTTCTTGAGCCTAATTTAGATCAAGCCATTTGAGTGCAGCCTTACTTCTACCAAATGCATTTACTTCAGAGTTTCTTAAGCCTTTTCAATAGATACTTGTGGACGTAGCCACAATCTTTTCCTGCAAGTGCCAACGCCTCCTCCTGTGCGTACAACTTCATGTTTGTTTTTTTTATTTTCCTGAAAGTTACAACCATCCATTTTGTGCATATTCTAAAATCATTGCAGGCCATGTTGACAATCTGCTTATGTTAGGCACCCATTAGGTGGTAGCGATTTATACCTTCCAGTGCATTTTCTTGAATGATTCCAATGCCTTTTTACTGAGTTTGGATGTTGTGCTATGGCCTTTCCGAGCACACTTGTTGTCCTAACTTTCATGTCTTTGTGGTGTGTACTTTAGGGATTCTCCATTTGGCATTGGAATATGTTTACATTTTTACATTATTTGAATATAATTTAAAATCCCCTTCAGTCATTGATGCATTTATTTTAATCATCTTCGGAATGCTTTTCCAGTTGATAAGTTTACTATATGTTTTGATTGTGAGTTAAAGTCTCATATAGTAGGTTGGGAGTGCATTTTTTTTTCTAGGAAAGATGTACAATGGCTCTGCTAAAAGCATTGAATGCGTATATGATATAAAGTTATATTTATATACAAGTAGTAGAAAAATGTATATTGGGTGCCTATAGTCATATATATATATGCAAATACAATTTTATTTTACATTTACTATATTGATTTTTGATTCAAATGATTGAAACCTTTAATTTTATGTGGATAATTTTTGAGCATGTATATATATATATATATATATATATATATATATATATATATATATATATATATATATATATATATATATATATATATATATATATGTATGTATGTATGTATATTTACATATTTGGATAGGGATATATATATATTTATTATACTTGAGAATAAACAAATCTAGAGGATTAGATATGAATGACCAATACTTTTGTGGTAAATTGGTGAATTTCTGTGTTAAAATTGATTTTATTTCTAAATTCTGGTGTTTGTTACAATCCATCATGGTAAAATTTAAAGGGGTATATATATAAGACTATATATATTAGATTGAAGATGAATATCTTTTGAATATGAATATTCTATTTAGTTCGCAAGAGTATTCTCCAAAAAAGGTATATATAAACATACACATAAATATATAATTATATTCACATACGTATTTATTTAAATATACCTCTCCCTTACAAAAGGAATTACTTCAATTGTAATTGTGATTTTTTATTTATATACATATATATGTGTGGGTGTGTGGGTGTGTATTTACATATACCATAGGTGTAAGAGCTGGAATTGAAAATGAATTAGAGTGATGTATTTTGTTTCCAATTGATGCACTACTATATATATATACATATGATTTTTGGAACAGGCAAGTTTTATTCTCTATACGTGAAAATATTGAGGTAAATTTTAGTTAAACCATTAAAAATTAATGAGTAAATTATTTGAATCTTTGTGAGCAAATTGAGAAACCTACATATGTGGACTTAATTGCCTCTAGCCATTGGATTGCTTTTGAGCTCTTAAGGTTAGTTAATGTTATATATAGGATTTACTTGTACCTAACTTGGATTGTGTATTGGATCTAGAAATACTTTGTTAGTATGTGAATTTCTTTGGTGTTTCTTGTATAGTGGATAAGAGAAATTCAAGAGAATAAATTGTACTTTAAATGGGGATTTGTTTTATAAGAGTATATTAAGGGAACTAGTAAAAGTAGATATATAGTGGATAAAATAATTGGAAAGTCTTGTCTCTAAATTAATGAATATGACACAGAATAACTCTTGAGTAGAGAGTAAACCCTGTAATTATTTACTTTTTAGGATCATTAAGTTAGTAAGTAAAGTAACTTTAACTCCTTCAAAGAAATAGGTAAAATAGGTTGGGGAGATAGTTCGGTAGTAATTTGCATACTTAGTAGACTTTAGTTTTAATGATAATGTTGAAGTTGTGTAATGACTAAAAAGGTACAAAAATGTTGACTCATACTTAATTTATTAAAACTAGTTTCAATGACGACATTTTTTCCTTATATTATGGTTTATTATGCACTCTTAACTTGCTTATAGCCTTATTCTCTCATTGTTGAACTCTTTATGAATCAATAGAAAATATTATGATTATAATTAAGTAGGAATGTGTGTAGTGCTAGGACTACTTGCATAAAGCTTTATATGATTGATCTACGAATTTTGGTATACTTGTATGAAACTTGAAAGGTAATTGGAGGAAAATTGTATTATTAGCATATACTTGGGAACAAAACATGGTAGTGGTGGCATTACCTTAGTCTCCTATGTAAGGATGATGCTTTGATTAAACTTGAAATGTTGCTTGAAGATTTATGTAACCTGTATAAGAACTTCTATAAGTCCTTTGTTAAGGGCGATATATAATATCCAGAATTGTACATTGAATGGTCCTATCAATGAGACAGTATGATCATTTCCTGCAAGGAAAATTGTAACCATTGAGACTTGTAGCCAATAAGGATTGGCCAATGAAGCATTTTATTAAGCCAGTGAGGCACTTTTGATGAGTGCTTTTTCATCCCTACGAGGGTTTTCCACTCATGAAATCTCTGTATTATGGATTCCTTGTGCTTGCATTTATGATTTTGCTATTGTTTTACAACATTTGAATTTACATGCATTGATGATATGACAAATCTTGTGAAAGACTATATGGCTATATCTGAAAATGACATAACCTTGTTTTGATACTCTTGATTCATGGATGTATGTTATTCCATTTAAATATAGAGCTGAAAGTAATTAAAGTATTACTCTTTTTCTGCACCGTTTTATAAAGAATTGATTCTATTAAGTTAATTTGGATAGTAAGGGATATAATTGAAACATGAGATTTTTCGAATGTTACAGGTTGTCCCTCCTTTTGGATATTCTCAGGTGCCTAATCCCACCCTACTATTTAATACAATCCTGGGGTTTTCTCACTCTGCATATAGACCCTTAGCTAAGCTATAGGATCCATCTCAATAATTATTCTTTAGTGGTCCAACTCATGACTCTTCACAACAATCTCAAAATTCCCATAATCATGCTAAAGGGTCCAACCCCATGCAACATACATTAGCTACAATCACTACAAAAAGTGAACATAACACTCACCTGACAACAAAGTTGGAGACTCTTAAGAAAACATTATCTCAGGTGACTAATGAGATGACACAACTCAAGTACAAACCCCCTCAAAATCAAAATCAAAATCAAAATAAGAATTACCAAAATCAGGGAGGGTATTCCAATCAGGGTAATTATTCCAACCAAAATGCCAATCAAAATCAAATAAATTTTGAAAACCAGAATTCCTCCAATCAAAATTACCATAACCAAAATAGGGGATACAACTAGAGATCTAATAACAATAGGCAATGGAACACTGGACCAAACAATGGGGGAGTTCCCCATAAATATCAAGTTGGTGAGGATAAGCCACACATTGGAAATGTTGTAGATCTTAATTTCATGACAAATTGGTGTAGGTTGCATGCAACTGCAACACATTCAAAGGTTAACTGCCCCGAGATGGAGAAGATGGTTAAGATTGCACAAGCTGATGTTCCACTATAAGGTTTTCCTAACAAGAATGGTGGATCCATAGATACAACCATGGCTCATGAAATCTTTGATGAAGGACATCCTTTCACCAAACAAGAGGAAAATAAGCTAGAGGAAGATGTATATGATGCTCAAGCCTTCCAATCCAAAGGGGGTCATTTCTTAAGGAATTAGAGTAAAGGCCTGTTCACCACATCTACCCCTCCAAACACTATGGTTCCACCTAACCGAAATGTTGACAACAACCTACCTAAATCGAAAGGCCCAGCTGAATTTCAAAATAAAGGTAACTCATCTTTTGTTCCTAAATATCCAATGCAAAATGACAGAATTTGATTTTATTTCAAAAATGCAGAACAAAAGACCTCGTTGTCATTCTTTGACATCCTGAAGTGGTGCCCTACCCAACACAACATCATGCTGAGATCTTTGGAAGAGGAAGATCAGTCAAAAGGGAAGAATAAGGTTACTCCAACTACTAACATGAATGTGGTCTTGTACAAAGGTAAGAAAAGGACCCCACAATTCCCTCTAAGCCTAAGAATATTCAGAAAGAATTTACATAACTGCCTCTTGGATTCTGGAGCCTCAAGTAGTGTTATGCCCTTTTCCATTTGCAAAAGGTTAGGTTTAAATCCAGTTCATACTCATAAGAAGGTAATACAGTTAGAAAAAAATGAGGTTAATGTTGTAGGGGAACTAAAAAACATACATGCGTAGGTTGGATCAGACTTGGGAATCCATACTTATATGGATATCTAGGTAGCTGATATCCTTGAGACATATGGCATGCTTTTAAGCCAGGACTTGATGAAAAGCATTGGGGGTTACTTATCCTTGGACTTTTCACACATGTGCCTGCCATGGAAATGGGTAGCAACACAAATTAGAATTGAAAGTGAGCCTCATCTCAAACATATGATCACTGAGTACAACTGTCCTAATGAGGTAGCCTACTTTGAAACTAAGATAGGAGTATCTAGGAGAGAGGAAATCATGACCTTTTCAATGTTCAATCCTGATAGCCTACAACCCTTAGACCATAGTGACCCAATGACCATTATCAACCAATAGGTTTTTATTAGAAAGTTGCAATAGGATAGGCTAGTTCTGGGAGAAGAGGTTGATCTATGGAGTCTGCTACTTCCTAACTGGTGCAGAATCCATTACCAGAGTCATTCTGAACTAACATGTCAACCTTGTGTAGAAATTTTGAACCATGTTTGTTAGTCAGCGGAAACCCACGAGTGCCGCCCTAAAACACCTCTGAATCATTTTTCCTTTGAGGCTAGAGATGCCACTATTTTGACATTGACCAATAGTACACAAGGAGAAATCCTTTTCCTAACCAGATAGACTTAGGTTTCATGTTCCACCTTGGGAAATTAGATTACAGAATCTCAGGAATTGTATGATACACCTATCCCTACCAATCTCCCAATTCCTAAGGGGTTGTTGAAACAAATAACCAATTGTAAAACCACTGACCATGATCATATCTAGGAAGAAGTCTCTGCATAGGTTCTAAATATGAGTGAAATTTCTGACAATCGTTATTCACATCACTCCCCACATCTTGAAATTTAAAACTAGTTTGAGCTGCCACCTATTTCTTGTGAACAATTACCTCCAACTCACCCTAAGAAAGAAAACCCAACCCAAGATCAATTGTGGGTCCTCAAATTTGATGGTTCCAAGTCTAAAGTAGGGAGTGGAGGTGAAGTTGAACTAACAAACTCGAAAGGGAAAACATACTTTGCTTCTTACAGGTTGCAATTTGGCTATACCAGTAATGTGGCAGAGTATGAAGCATTGGCCAAAGGGATGATGTTTGCACATCAGAAAAAAGTTACAGCTATGACAATCATGGGAGATGCTGAAGTCATTGTCAAGTAGGTTCACAATCAATATGCATGCCATAACAAGAGTTTGGTTGCATATAGGAACATAATATGGAATATGATAGAAGATTTTGATGCTTTCGAGATCAAATTGATTCCTAGAGAAGATAACCATATTGCAGATGCACTTGTTGTTGCTGCTAGTACCTTGGAACCCATACAAGACTCTAAGTTGAAAAGATTCTCAGTGGAGCTAGTCTCGATCCTAGCCATTCTGGGACAACGTCAGGAATTTCCAAGTCTTTGATGATGACCAACATATACAAGCCTTCTTGGTGAGCTCAAACATATTTGAAGGACATATTATCAATGAGTCAGATAGAGATCAGGGAGAGAGGGATCTAGAAATATGTGATGCATAAGGGATAATGGACTTGAAAAAAAATAGCATTCTTAAGGGAATGGTAGTGTCAGAGAGGTTTTTTGACTCTGATCCTCAAGCCCATGAAAAAATTCCTACAAACACATCTGAGATGAAATCTTGATAGTGTTGAAAGCGGAAATAACAACAATTTCTTGGGGGTATGAAGACTTGAAAACCTTCGATATTTCAGTAATAACACACACTATCCCCTTGAAACCTGAAGCAAAGCCTTTCCATCAAAATAAATTCCCAGTGAATGCCCTAATTGAGCCCTTAATTTAGAAGGAAGTGCAGAATTTGGTGTTAGCAAGAATAATTTTTCTAGTAAGGCATTTGACTTGGGTCGCTAATCTAGTTGTTGTTCATAAAAAGAGTGGAGAAATAAGGTTATGCATTGACTTTAGAAACCTTAACAAAAGCTTCAGAGAAAGAAAATTATCATCTTCCTTCTCTTGATGAGGTGCTGCAAATAGTGAATGGCTCACAAATGATGTCATTCCTAGAATGATATTCAGGGTACAATCAGGTGATGGTTAACTATGAGGATAGGATGAAGACCGCCTTCACTACCAAGTGGGAGAAATTTGCTTACAAAAGTATTCCATTTGGTCTTATCAGCACTGGAGCCACCTTTCAACGTGAAATGGATGTGGCATTTAAGGATCTAGTAGGTAAGTGTATTATCACATATATGGATGATTTGACTGTGTTTTCCAAGAATAGAGAAGATCATGTTGCAAATTTGTCAAAGGTCCTTAAAAAGTGCATAAGCTATGGTGTTTCCCTTAATCCGAAGAAGTGTGTGTTTGTAGTTTTGGAAGGGAAATTATTGGGCCATATAATATCAAAGAGAGGAATTTCAATTGACCTAGATAGAGTGGAATCCATTATGAAACTGACCATGCCCGATAGCAAAAAGGAGATGAGGTCCTTTTTTAGGAAGATAAACTTTGTGTGGAAATTTATAACTGGTTTTGTAGAGATTGGCAAACCCCTCAATGAAATGATGACTAAGGATGCTAAGATTGAGTAGAGCAATGAGGCTAAATCTACATTCTCACAGATTAAATAGTCTATTTTAGAGGCATCAGTTCTAACTAGCCCTAATTATCTAAAGCCTTTTTATATATTCTTTTGCATCTAATCATTCTTGTGTTGTTGTATTGACACAGTTGAAAGGCAAGGGGGATGAAAGGATGATTTATTTTATGAGTTCTCCATTTAAGAATGTTGAATTTAGATATCCACCTCTGGAAAAATAGTCTTTTGTACTACTATGAACAATCAAGAAATTCTGACACTATATCCTCTGTAGTCAAATCACTACCATAGTTCTTGACCCTGCTATAAAGTCCATGTAGAGTGAACTGGGGGAGAGACAAGGAAAATGGATGGAAATCTTACAATAATTTGACCTTGAAATCCATTTGATGAAGCTAGTTAGAGGAAAAGGTTTATCTAAAGCTATGAAAAATGTTGATACCAAAATTACTTGTCCACAATGCAACGTGGAATCATTTATAGGTGATCCTTCATAAGCAAATCTAATCTTTTTGTTGCTAAATAAAAAGTGCCCAAATGGAATGAACACCACTCAGAGGAGAGCATTGAGGCTGAAGAGTTCCCATTACATACTCAAAGGGGGAGCTTTTTACTGAAGAAAATTTAAGGGAGTCTATCTACTCTACCTTGATCAACAACAAGCGAAACAGGCCATAGTAGAATTTCATGGCAGACATGGTACTAGAGATGGTTCTGCTAATTCCATGGCACACCAAATTTTGAGATCAGGTTACTACTGGCCCCATGTGTTCTACAATGCTCACCAACATGTGAGGACATGTCATACATGTCAAACTTTTTCATCCAGGGAACACAACCCAACAATGCCCCTATAGCCGGTATATGAGGTAAGACCATTTGCCCAATGGGCATTAGATTTTTCTGGGGTAATTAACCCAAATTCATCTATAGGTCACAAATTTATTTTGACAACAATTGATTACTATACACATTGGACTGAAGCTTAGCCTTTTAAGAAAAACACCACAAAGGTTTTCATCAAATTCCTTAAAGAATGCATTGTTACTAGGTTTGGAGTACTATTTACCTTGGTATGTGATAATGGCCCTACTTTTTCTTTTGCAAAATTTATTCAATGGGAATATGAGCATAAAATTGTGTTAAAATATTCTTCTAATTACTACCCATAGGGGGATGGAGTAGTTGATTCTACTAATAAAAATCTATTGGAAGTAATTAAGAAGCTATTAGAAAGTAATCCTAGGGATTGGCACACTCAGCTAAGATTTTCCTTATGGGAAAATAGAACTCGAATCAAGGCTTCCTTAGGAAACTCGCCATTTAAGTTAGTGTATGGCCAAGACTCTGTCTTTCCTATCCATTTACATATACCTGTCCTTAGGTTTATGCAAGAGTTTTACTCAAATGATGATAGGGTAGAAGTTAGACTAACCAATTTATTGAAACTGGAGGAACAAAGAGATGTCGTTCTACAGGATTTCTCTAAACACTAGGCTATTGTCAAACGTTGGTTTGAAAAAAGAGAAAAAAGACCTTGTACTACTGTGAGATAAATCCAAAGAAAAGATGGGGGACCACCAAAATTTTGGCTGACTTTGGTTGGTTCAATATAAGATTGTCGAAATCTTGGGCAAGAATGCCTTACGGTTGAATACTTTAATGGGAGAACCCGTTCCATTGCCAGTTAATGGGTAGTTTCTAAAACATTATTTTGGCCCATGAGGGTTTGATGCTTTGTTTGGTTGTATATATGTAATTATTTGTTTTTTTGGTTTGTTTTTTTTTGTTTTTCTATTGTTGTTTGTGTTTCCATTCTTTTGTTTCTAGGTGACCTCTATTTTGCTCCATTTTGGAATTTAGAGTGGTTATTCAATGTATACTGCAGGTACTAGGAGAGAAATTGGTTTAGGTATTTTTTAGGTATGTCTGTGGAAATTCATCATTTCAAGACCTGTGCCTTGTGCTCTTTTTAATAACATCCTGAAAGGTTAAGAACAAATAGGTATATTGTAAGTAATTTCATAAACCATGACTGAATTTGTCACAAAATAGATAGAAACATCTATTTACATGAAGGACTATTTGTCTCAGGGTAATTGTATTCTAGATTTAGGTGAAAAATCTAAGTCTCGACACTGTCATGAGGTCCATTGTAGTTCTCAACCCAAATTTTAAGATGATACATTTGAGTGTTGAAAAAAAAAAGATGAAAAAGAATTTATTCAATAAATCCTATATAAAAGGTGTTGGAAATGTAAAATTTTGAAAATTTTCATGGCTACATATACTAATTAGTTCCCAAAAATGTCCATACCATAAGCATAAGAATCCGCTTTGCATAACATTTTGCTCATGCATTAGTTTGTTTTCATCATTTAGTCCCATATAATTCACCTGGCCTTGAGCATTTGAATTTATAAACCATATCGGCATGAGATGATGAGGGTCTCCCCGATCCATAAAGAATTTCATACTAACGTGTGTCTTTTGTAGTCTATCGGCAAGACATCAGGAATTTCATACCGATAAGTTTTCATCTGAGGATTGATATCGGCAAGAGGCAATGCATAGTCTTAGTGACAGCAGGGTCTTATCGACAAGACAACAGTTATCAAAATAAGTCATATCCAGCTCATTTTGTCTTACCGATCGAAGACATAGAGACATATCGGCGAGACAACAATCATTGGGATTAGTCATAGCAAGCACCTATGAGTCATACCGATGAAGTACGAAAGTGGCATGTCGCCCAGACAAGAGCTATCAGAGTAATGTCCCATAGTATTCATCCAGTCTCACCAATAAAATGGAGGGAGATTTCGTCACTATCATCGGGATGAGCTTATGGAGTCCTATCAACCCCCTTTGTCACACAGAAAAGATTTCATAATGACTTAGCAATCATCGGTGAGACTTGCTTCATTGGCGAGAGATAAGAGAGTCATGTTGAATGAAGTTCCATCGGTAGGAAAACCACTATGTATCAGCAATCAGAATTGACAAAGGATAAATCTTGGCAAAACATGATGTAGTTGGAGGAATGTTTGCCGACTCCTAAAGTCACAGCAATACTCAAGACGGAAGGCACAGAACGTCAGGGAGACTCAAGACGTCGATGTGACTACATGAAACCATAGTGACACATGATCTATTGGCTATCGGTGATACTTGTAACATCAATGAGACTGTGGGACCCCAAAGCGATATGTGATATGTGGTAGTCGGAGGGACTCAGAGTGTCGGTATAACTACGAGACATCTCAATGGGTGTTTAGCAAACATTTGAAAAGGACCGAATGAAATAATTTCTTGAGATTTGAATATGAATGGACGTGACCCTTCATGATACTAATATATAAAACCTAGTTTTGACAGCAGAAAGTGGAGAGCAAGGAAAAAGTATAGTAGGATACAAAATGTTGAGATTTTTGAGACTATGATGCATGTCTAAAACAATGGAGATTTCAATTGAATCTATTTGATGTGATGATATTTTTCTGGTTTCAGTTGTTTGTTGTATTAATTAAAAGTATTGCTGAAGTTGTCTCTATGGTTGATGTTTTCTAATTGTTTAAACTGATATATCAAGGATATTTTTTAGTTTATCAGTGCACACTTGTTGTAACTGTATGATTGGATTAATTAGTTCTTTCAAGGAAAGATTAAGTCCTTTTAGTCAGTCATAGTAATTAGGAAGTTTCATTTGGATCATTAAGAACTCAGTAATCACATTCTTGCATGTTTATACCAGTTATAAACTTAAAATTGTATGCCAAACCATTTGAGTATCTGCCAGAAAGAAGTTATTCATTTCAAATTATCATTTGAACTCTGTATACCCAATAAGGCACTAGTCTCTACCATTCTACTATTTAATTTCATTCAATTTTACATATGAACATATTAGATTTTTTCCTTGATATTGCTTATACAATTTATACCAAATTAAAACTCATTTATCCATTCCTATTTTCTAGTGTGGGTAAATTGCTCTAGGAAATAAACATTGGTCAAGTCTACTTCATTTTTATAGGTACACCCACCTAGGTCTAGCAACCCCTAAAGAGTAGAAGGTCTAATCATTTGGCCTTGTCCGTTACCCTAAAACGTATCAAGAGATTGGCAACCTCTTGAGGTATTTTGCTTGCATTTTTTAGAGCTAACAAAAGGAAAGAAAAGAGAACCATTAAATGATGGAAAAACTCAATATGAGAAGGGTAATTCAATTATCTCTACTGGGGCTATAGACACCTAGCTGGCAGTAGAGCAATGCTTTGAGAGAACTAGAGGTATCTCCATCAGGGCTATAGATGCCTAGCTAGCAGCAGAGCAATACCTAGGATATCATTGCACAATAGTCAGAAGGATTCAACTCACATAGCCTAAATCTTAAATATAGTTATTCAGGGGTAGAAAGAACCTTTATGCAAAGAGATGCACCATCCATGCACAAACTCAAATTCGAAGTGGTTATTTTTTACTTACGTTTGAGATTCTAGCTCAACCTTGTTTTCCATGACTAATCATACTCAAGTTGAAAATATACATGAACTAGAGGTTCTGGGTGACTTAATTCTTTAGTATCTTGAAAATGGGTAAACCATTTTCCTAGCCAAGTCACCATTTGTTATGTCTTGCATAACTACTCCATTTTCTTTTTGGTAAAAATGGCCCCCCCTTGTGTTTGTTTTTTCCTTGGTGTTTTGTTCAGGTCTTAGGAGTTGTCCTTTTCCTCCTAAGTCTTTGTTTTCTTTTCTTTTCAGGATCGGGTCACGGGAATGAACTTTCACTTGTTCCTTTTCAAAAGGGTTAAGTCTTTGTTCATCTCCTGGTCTTGGCCCCGTCCTTTTTCCTTGTTCTTTTTCCTTGTGGTTTTCAGGTTCCAGTCACGAGCATGAACTTGCACTTGTTCCTTTAAAATTTTTGGTTTCTACACATGTCTTGTGTTGGTGTTTTTACATTAAACCTAAGGAATCTCTGAAGAGTATCCAACTATCATACTCAAGTCCCTTAAAATGAATGGCCAACTGACAAGGCTCAGCTGGAGACTAAAACCTTCTACACTTTATGCTCTGTGAGACCTAAGAGGTTGTTCCTTTCAAATTTCATTTGACTATCTCAATGAATGACATAGAAACCTATCAAAGGTAAATAACACAATTCACTCAAAGGTTGACTAATCTTCAAGCAAACAACTATCAATTCACCAAGAATGAGGAGAATACCTCACACACATGTCTCGTAGTAAATGAATTTTAAAAGATTTGTACTCTAACCCTAAGTCCATAGCCTTATATACTATCATTATCATTCAAATGAAAAATACCACAACAAATAGACTAGTGTCTTCATCAATTGGGCGATGGATTCATGCATCTTACAATCAGTTGTATAGAAATTATTTAAATATGATAAATCTAGACTATTTTCATAAGGCATTGCATTATGAAAACTCACTGTACATAATAAATCACTTCATATCAAATCCTCTATGAACTCTCACAAATCCATGGCCTCATTTAAGCATTTAATCAATTCTTTGAACCAAAGCAGAAATAAAGACATGCATTCAAATGAAACATTTGAATATGAACATGATATACTTGATATTATATTCAAAATTTGCAAGAGATATACAGAGAAGAGCATATGAAGTATGCATCAAATCTGCTTCGATATCAGTAATTTCTAGAAAACTATTTAAGATTTTCATATGAAGAGTTCAAAACCAAGACAATTCCACTATCATGTTTCCTAGTATTGTTATCTTTTCTACCCTTTTCATATAATGGACCTAAAGGACTCAAAAAGTTAGAACCCCTAAAAATGAGCCCTGAATTCCCTTTTATAGAGTAAGGGAGCAGACAAGCTTCTGGCTTGAAATCCAATTACATTACAAAATTTCATTTCACATCAAATTTCAATTGCATTTCAAAATTCCCCACATGATGATTTTGCTGAAACAAGGAAACCACAATTGCAACAACCGCCATGAGGAGAAATAAAGTACCACCAAAATTTCCCCCAATTGCCATGTAAGTAGAAAATCAGACATTCATACTACCATGAGGGCACACAATTAGCATCCAACACAGAGAAAAAGCAACCACCATAGAAGACCTTCCACCACTAGCACACACACCACGGTACACACTCCAACTTGTCATAATGAGGGTTGGAGATGAGACCTCAACTCTTTCCTTATCCTTGTCTTGTTTTAGCATAACCCCATCATGCCCGCTCAAAGTCTTGCCTGCTAAAGGCTGAACATATAACACCTCAACTCCAAGAGATGGAACTTGACCCAAGGTCTTGAGATATTAGCTAGAATTGGTCTTCATTTTGGTTCCGACAAGATTTTTGTGATGTCAATGGGTAAGTTTTGTCATCCAAAAGAGCCATGACCATATCAAAGTTTCCATTGAATTCTGCTAGAGGGCCCAACAGTTTCTTCTCCTTTTGCTCTTGCTACCTCCAAGCTCATGGTCTGGCCTTTTGGATGATAGCGACACCTAGAAGTGATAGGTATAGATCCCCTACCCTGGGTATCCTCATCAGCGCATTGTCCTTGCTTTGGGTCTTCATCATGTTCTCTCTATGAATTGATTCAAGAAGACCTTCGTACCAAAATAGATGAAGCACCAGACTCACTCATCCTGCTACTAGAAAATCTACACTTGTAACCTTGGCTCTCCACTCAAACTCAAGGACTTGACAACTAATTGCAATGGTAGAAATAACAACTTTCAGCTTCTATTTATTAAACAATGTGATGATATCAATCATCAATTCTCAAAGAAAAACACACATGCAAACTCGATAATTCATTGGTATGCGTATTGTCACTGTTCTTTTCCCAAGTGCATGAAAATATTCATATCATACTTCATGATTACTGAAAATTCAGTCTCCACACGCATGGAGATCAATTTGATTGCACCTACAGAGAGTAGATCATTAATACCCTCTGTTTTCATAATGAAATGGCTATCACGTGCCAATATTTTTGGCAACACAAGGGAAAAGAACTGAAAGAGGCAGAAAATTAGTTGTCATAGAAATGATTAATAACCATGGAAGCATAAATCATCAACACATTAGAAACACACATAACACCAAGATTTTTTACGTGGAAACCCTATTAGGGGAAAAACCATGGTGGGCCTTAGTCCACAAGATTATACCCTATTAAAAGTATCAAGAAGAATAAATGGGGAATGCACATGCATTTTGGCACACTACCTAGAGCTCACTGCCAAAAGGAAGACACACTGTCTTATAGAAACATTCAAATTACATCCACAAGATTTTGAACTGAGAAAATAGCATTTGCTAATGCCTGATTATAGTTCCAGTTAAGCACATGAACACTTTTTCACACTCTGCTCACTCTTCTTCACACTCTACTTCTACCTTTGAATGATTAGGACATTATTCACACATATTACACACACACACCTTCAAATGGAATAAACAATCACATATATATCCACATCAAGAGATTACATCGCTACAAGTTGGCTTCAACAAAATAATAAAACATATGCAAACTATCAACCCAAATCAATAAAAATTATCAATGCAAATCAACCAATGTTAGCCACAACATAATGAAGTCCCAAAAGAAAATCCTCAAACATGAAACACCTTCAAAAATTATTCCATGAAGATCCACAACACGCTACCATCACCTTGTTGGCCATGAACATGAAAAACATGAACACACAAGAGAAAATCACCAATCGCGAGCACAACGATCAATGTAGACGTGCAACACAAATAGAGAATAATCTAAAAACATCCACAGACATCATGAATCAACAGAGAAGCATCCACAACAACTTAACTTACTAGAATCACATCATCTTTATTTAGGAACACCAACTAAAGCAATAGAAAAACTATCAGAACACAACACCTCATAACTCGATCAAATCTTCATGTAGATCTCTGAAACTTAATGTGGATAAACTAGATATACTAAAAAATAAACCCTTTAATCTACAACCTTTGATCATCAACGTACTAAGCTAGCCAACATACAAAACTTCACTGCATCACTGACAACCTGCAACTCATTTTATTACAATTTTCTCAATATCCTTGACATATACAACTTCTAATGTCTTAAAGTCCAATAGTGTTGACATCAATGAAAACCACATATCAGAAACATCCAACAATCTCCCCCTTTGGCATTGATGGCAACACAAGATGTGAAAAACACCATCAATGCAACTACCTCTTGGCACTTACTCCCCCTTAGGTTCTTACTCTTTTCTCCTCAACTCTTCCACATGACTCTTCTCCCTACAAAGTTTTTCACATGACTCTTCTCCCCCTTTGAAATCAATGACAAAGATACACACAAGCTCTAAACCACATATCTGAACATATGACTATTCCCCCTGAGTAACAACGACAACAACATCAATTTGGATCAAGATATGACTATGAAATGCACATATTGATGCAAGTCAATGCATCAAAGTTTTGATTAGGAGGGGTGATCACCCCTAACTTCCCTTTGAGATACTCAAAAGTATCCTTAGGAAAAGGCTTGGTAAAGATATTTGCAATTTGTTCCTTAGTAGGCACATACTCTAATCTGACTTCCTTTTCACTCACCTTCTCTCTCAAAAAGTGATATTTGATAGATATATGCTTGGTATTTGAATGCAGCACTAGATTATTAGAAATGTTAATTTCACTTGAATTATCATAGACTATAGCAATAGGTTCATCCTACACAACTCTGATATCTTTCAACATTTGCTTCATCCACAATACTTGAGTATAATTGTTAGAAGCAACAATGTATTATGCCTCTATAGTAGATAAAGAAATGGCATTTTGCTTCTTACTTAACCATGAAATTAGCTTCTTTCCTAAGAAAAATGCACCCCCACTAGTACTCTTTCTATCATTCACATCTCCTACCCAATCAGCATTAGTAAAGGTACTCAAAGTAAGGTCATCATCTCTAGGATACCATAGGCCAAAATCAACTGTCCCCTTCAAGTATCTGAAAATCATTTTCACAATAGTCACACGAGATTCCTTAGGATCAACTTGAAATCTTGCAACAATGCATACGACATTCATGATATCAGGTCTAGTTTGAGTTAAATAGAGAATTCTACCAATCATCGATTTGTATCTAGTCTAATTTTCTTTCAGAGAATCACCATCTTGTGTCAACTGACATCCAATCACCATAGGTGTACCAAATGGCTTTGAATCTTCCATACCAAACTTCTTTAGCAATTCTTTCACATACTTGGACTGAGATATAAAGATCCCTTTATCTAACTGAGTAATTTGCAACCCAAAAATAATTTCATCTCTCCAATAATAGACATCTCAAACTCACTTTACATCTCAACAACAAACTTCATGTACAAACTATCATCTCCTCCAAAAATGATATCATCAACAAAGACTTCAATAATCAAATCTTTATCATCATCAATCTTGAAATATAGATTACTATCAGTAGTACCTTTATTAAATCCAAAGCTTCAACAATTACTTGTCCAATCTGGCATACCATGCTCTAGGGGCTTCCTTGAGTCCATACAGTGCTTTCCTCAACCAACAAACCATATCTCCCTGATCAATCAATTGAAATCCATAAAGTTGCTCAACATACATTTCTTCTTCCAATTCACCATTTAGAAATGCTGACTTGACATCCATATGATAAACCTTGTAGTTTTTATAAGCAACATAAGCAAGAAATAGTCTCATAGCTTCAATCCTAGCAATAGGGGAAAAAGTTTCTTCAAAGTCAATTCCTTCCATATAAGAATATCCTTTACACACCAGTTTTTCTTTTTTTCTAACAACTTCAACTTGCTCATTCAGTTTGTTTCTAAAGACCCATTTAGTTCCAATTACATTTTTGTCCTTAGGTCTAGGAACAAGAATCCATGTATCATTCTTCTCAATCTGTTTTAGTTCTTCTTTCATTTCTTCTACCCAATGATGTTCATCTTTACATGATTCATTGACATTAGTAGGCTCAGTCTTTGAAATCAAATAGTATTCTTCTACAAATTTTCTCCTAGTCTGAACACCTTTGTTCTTATCACCTATGATCTGATCTTCTGAATGATTTAGTCTTATATATCTTGGAGTCTTAGGATGTTCTTGAACTTTAGGAACTTGTGATCTCTCTTCTGCATTTGCACTAGTTCCTTCCTCTTGATTTTCTTGATTCACCAGAATGATATGAACTTGACTTGAAGTCTGAACTTTCTTTCCTTTATCCGAACTATCATTTTGATCATCTGAATCATATCCATAGGTTCTGGATGGTCTGACTATGTCTTCGTCAACCTTGACATTAGCACTTTCAACTACTTTCCTCAATCTCTTATTGTAGCACCAGTAGACCTTGCTTTTAGTAGAATAACCAAGAAAGATTCCTTCATCATTTCTAGCATCAAACTTTCCTATATCTTCATCTCTTTTGATATAGCATCTACTTCCAAAGATTTTGAAGTATCTAATAGTAGGCTTATGACCAAACAATAGCTCAAAAGGAGTCTTACCAGTATCACCTTTGACTTGTACTTGATTGAGAGTGTAAACAATAGTACTCACAACTTCTCTCCAATAGATATGCAGAACATTTCCTTCCAGCATCATAGTCCTAGCAGCATCTTGAATTGTCTTGTTTTTCCTTTCCACAACTCCATTTTACTAAGGGGTCCATAGGGTAGATAATTGCTCTTTATCCCATGCTCTTCACAGAAAGAATTAAACTCATCAGAATTGAATTCACCACCACTATTCGATCTTAGACATTTAATCTTCAGACCTATCTTTGTCTCAACCATAGCCTTATAAATATTGAACTTCTCTAGAGCTTCAGATTTCTCCCTTAAGAAAGTAACCCACATCATTCTAGAATAATCATCAATAAGTAGCATGAAATACCCATCTCCTTGTAAAATTTTGATTCTAGAAGGACCACAAAAATTAGTATGAACAAGCTCCAACACTTCATTTGAACAATGTTGTTTTCTTCGGAATGAAATTCTAGTTTGCTTCTCTAACTGACATTCCTTACATATGGTATTAGTAGGTTTTATCAACTTAGGAAGATCTCTCATAGCCTGAGTAGAACTTATCTTGATAATATTATAAAAGTTTACATGACATATTCTCCTATGCCACAACCAACTTTCATCAACTTGAGCAATCAGACAACTTTTACTAGCAACATTTAGGTGAAATATATTACCTTTTGTTTTTGTACTTGATGCAATCACATTTATGGAACTCCTCAATATTCTGCACTTTCCATCCTTGAATTGAAGATTGTATCCCTTGTCAACCATCCATCCAACACTTAAGAGATTATGCTTCAAACCTTCCACATATAGGACATCATCAATATTATGCTTACCATCAAGAGAAATGGATCCTCTTCCATGGATTACACCAGCTTTGTCATCACCAAATCTTACAACACTACCATCATACTTTTCCAAGCTCACAAATTTACTTTTATCACCTATCATGTGATGAGAGAATCCGCTGTCAATCACCCATTCACCTTTTTCTTCAAATCTGGATGCTAGGGCTTTCTCCACATTTTTGCAACTAGCAAATTCAGTAGGGGTTGGATCATTTTACTTGATAGCATTAAATACCCATTCATCCTCGCTTACATTCCCTTTATCAGATTCATCATCTGTCACACCTTCAACAAAAACATAATAACACTTTCTTTGGAATCTAGGCTTGTTATGTCTTGGCTTAAGAACTCTTTCAGACACCTTGATGCAAAATGACCCATCTTATTGCAAGAAAAACATTTAATAGGATCTTTATACTTACTTTCTCCTCTAGCTTCCCTTTTGACAATAAGTGCTTCAAGCTTGTCTAATTTTCTTTCCTCTTCTTCAATCTCTCTCATTTCCTCATACTTGAATATCTTTCTAGAAGAACTTTCTCCCAGATCATATCTTTGCTTATCTTTCCCAGAGATAGTAGCCTTGAATGAAATTTTGTCTTAGGAAGAGCATCACCAAATTCACTTAACTCAAAAGTAGTAAGCTTACCAATCAACATATCTCTGGTTACATTTGTCACAATCTGTATCTCCTCAATAGTAGTATCTTTGGATTTGTATGCAATAGGAAAGGATCTTAGCACTTTAGCAACAATTTTTGATTCATCCAATGTTCCACCAACACATCTGATACTACACACAAGTTCATTCACTCTATGCATAAAAGAAGTAATGTTCTCATCATCACCCATTCTCAACATTTCATATTTCCCTTTCAAGCTTTGCAACTTAGCAATCTTCACATGAGCATCACCTTCATATAAAGTTTCCAACTTTTTCCAAATCTCATAAGCAATCTTTAGATCCATAACATTTGTCATCTCAGAATAAGTCAAATCACTCAACACTGCTTCCTTAGCTCTGATATTGTATTCAACATTCTTAATCTCAACAACAGTAGAAGGACCATTCTATGGGATAACATACCTATTCCTTGTAATGTTCCAGTAGGGTTCACCAATGCATCTTAGATGACACTCCATTTGAGTCTTCCACAGAGAATAATTTGTTCCATAAAATCTTAGACTATCCTTCTTATATGTCACCATCTTGGATCACCTCAATCTATTAAAATTCTTCCAAGGAACTTGCTCTGATACCAATTGTTGTCAACACAAGGGTAGACAACTGAGAGTGGGGGTAAATCATTTGTCACGAAAATTAAAACTTATTAAACTTATTAACCTTATTCTCAAATATGATTAGTAACCATTGAAGCATAAATCATCAACACATTAGAAACACACATAACACCGATATTTTTTATGTGGAAACTCTGTTAGGGGAAAAACCACGGTGAAGGTTAGTCCACAAGATTATACCCTATTAAAAGTACAAAGAAGAATAAATGGGGAATGCACATGCATTCAAGAACACTACCTAGAGCTCACTGCTCAAATACAAAAAGGCTTACTACCCAAAGGAAGACATAATGTCTTATAGAAACATTTGGATTACATCCGTAGGATTTTGAATTGAGAAAATAGCACTTGCTAATGCCTGATTACAGTTCCAGTTAAGCACATGAACACTTCTTCACACTCTACTCACTCTTCTTTACACTCTACTTCTCCCTTCAAAAGATTCAAACATTATTCACACATCTCACACACACGTACACCTTGAAATGGAATAAACAATCACTTATATATATCCACAATAAGAGATTACATCGCTAAAAGTCGACTTCAACAAAATAATAAAACATATGCAAACTGTCAGCCCAAATCAATAACAATTATCAATGTGAATCAAACAATGTCGGCCACAACATAATGAAGACCCAAAACAAAATCCTCAAACATGAAATTCCTTCAAAAATTATTCCACAAATATCCACAACACACTACCATCACCTTGTCGGCCATGAACATGAAAAACATGAACACGCAAGAGAAAATCACCAATTGCGAGCACAACGATCAATTCAAATGTGCAATACAGATAGAGAATGATCTAGAAACATCCACAAACATCATGAATCACTAGAGAAGCATCTGAAACAGCTGAAATTACTAGAATCACATCATCTTTATTCAGGAACACCAACTGAAGCCACAAAAAAATGTCAAAACATAGAACCTCATAACTCGATCAAATCTTCATGCGGATCTCTAAAACTTAACATGGATAAACTAGATATACTCGTCAATAAACCATTTAATCCACAACCTCTGATCATCAATGTACTGAGCTAGCCAACATACATAACTTCACTGCATCACTGATAATCTACAACTCATTTTATTACAATTTTCTCAATATCCTCGACATATACAACTTCTAATGTCTTAAAGGCCAATAGTGTTGAAATCAATGAAAACCACATATCAAAAACATTCAAAAATTTTATCAACTTTGAATGTCGACTATTGATCTCTTGATGAGATGGTAGATCACACAACTCACTTTGGGCTGATTGGGTTTGAAATCTAGTAGTGCTTCATTGATTTTTCTTCAGCCAATGGCATTAACCCACCTTAGATGGAAATTCATTTGTTAGCAAGCTTCATTTATCTCATGAACTGGGTGGATTGATCCATGTGTCAAGATCTCAATGATCTCACGGTCTTTAATGAGCCTTCATCTTTTCCTCATGAGCTAATGGGGAATAGTGGAGATTGTTCCCAACATTCAATCTTGGTCATCGGTTCAAAACCATAGGAAATGAGCCAGATAATGGAGGACTGGCCCCACATCCGTATAAGGAAATGCATCTTCATCTTGTTTCCCTTGCACCACATAACCAACTAACATTTATCATCCGCGAGCTGATAGGGTATGGTCAAGATCGCTTCCCACAGTCACAAATCACTAAACCTGCATACACGACAAGGTTAGCGTTAAATAAGGGGCCAATATTAGGTTGATGGTGATTTGACCCTCACAGATGATAATTTGAGCCAAATTCATTTCTTGGGGAAAATTTTAACACCCAGATTTAAGACACAATTAAAACCGATGACCGACTGGGTGACCGACGCTCTAAACCAAAGGGGTTGGTAGCCAAACATACAAGATGGCTCAAGTAATGACTTAAGGAACTAGAAACCAATAGGGCAGGTCATTGTGACATTAGAATACTTGAAGGCTTTTAAAGGAAAAACCCTACTCACACATGGGGACAAGGGCTTATAATATAGACAAGGTCTATGGGCTGCTTAGAAATTGCAAATTTTGGGAAGCTCCATCATCCCGATCCTCATTTCTTGTTTTTTCCTTGCGTTTGTTTTTTGTGTTTGTGTTGGGGTTGGGTTTTAGACCAAAATAGGAACCAAGAACTTTTCAAAGTTCTTTTTATTGTTTCTAGCCCAATCCCAACGTCTGACTCCTTTGTTGTGTCTTTGTTTCCTACGAGATCAGGCTTCAAAGTGAGACTTTGACTTTACACTTTTTGAAAGGAAAAGTTCCTTCGCATGTCCCGATCCCAGTTCCTATTCTATATTTTGGGATCAAACATCAGGCCGCGACTTGTCTTTGGTGAATTTTCAAAGTTATTGGTTCATTTCATGTCCTGATCCTGATCCCTACTTGTTTTTTTGTTTATCGAGTTCAAGCCTCGGTCCATTACTGAACTTCATACCCTTTTTGGAGTTTGGTCTTAGTCTGAGACCTGATCTCGATCCCTACCTTCCATTGTTCTTGCGACTTCATTTAATGACTCCACTTGAATCCTGAGGCCCAACCAACTGCCAATTAATGCCATAACTGCTCACACATGTGAAGGTGTATAAGTCCCGCCACTCCTCAATTGTTGTCCATTTTGTGATTGATAATTTTAGAGATGAGAATGAGAGCAATGAAGAGCTAGGGTTTTCAAGAATTCACCACAAAAATTTCAACATGCTACCAAAATATTGGGTTCATTCGAAGGTAGGCTTTCTTGCTTTCATTTTCTTCTCTTTGCTTATGTTGT
The DNA here is from genome assembly GCA_007258455.2 of Sequoia sempervirens. Taxonomy (NCBI): domain Eukaryota; kingdom Viridiplantae; phylum Streptophyta; class Pinopsida; order Cupressales; family Cupressaceae; genus Sequoia; species Sequoia sempervirens. Next base: position 541,360,621 of record VDFB02047230.1, read on the forward strand.
TCTTGTGTTTCATTTTCTCATTTTGTTCTCCTCTTCTTCATCTAGTCTTGTTTTTTTTAGTGTGTTTTTTATTCTTTCGCACCATTTGGCATGTTTCATTCACCTTGGTTTTCTTGGACATGTCTTCATTTGATCGCAGGATTGTCCATCTCATTGTGCCCTAGCTTCCTAAGGTTTTTGTTCTATGTTTGGTTGGGTTGCTTTGAATTGTTATTTTTTTTAATTCTTGGCCATTTGAAAGAAAGTGCTTTGGCCCACTCCATAACCTGGTCCTGAAGGCGCATTCTGGAAACTGTTATATTTCTTAAAGCCTTCATTGTCCATTGCCATCTTCAGTCCTGATAGCCATGTCACTATCACGATCAGGAATTACATCAGAACTTTCCTTTTATTCTATCTGGTGTTGGTTCCATCTCTTGTCTGATCCATGCCGCATCATTAGGATCATGTTTTGGATGAGTACCATAAGTTTTTTTTAAGATATTCACTAAGTCCTCTTCAAAGTTTCGCTTTCGAACCCCACATCACAATTGGTATCAAGACTTGTTTCAACACTTAACCTTTAATCCATCATCTAACACATAGACCAACTCAATACCTGATCCCAATTCCCAACATTCATATCGGAGTTGGGACTTAAGGTTGACCAATTCCCATACACATTTTTAGGTTTGGTTCAACCCAACGCCCCGACCCCGACTCCTAGCCACATTGCGGGATTGAAACTCGGGAAGTTCCCAACACTTGTTTGTCATAAGGGGTATGGTTTCGAATGACACCCAAACCCTGACTTCTAACATAATATCAAGATCAGAACTATATGAGATCCCCTTCATGTTGGCTAGTTGCCATTACTTGGTCACACCACAAGTGTAATGCCTACTCATTAAAATATCAATAAAATTAATTAAAAAATGAAGAAAATATGATAACAGGAGGAAATTCATTTAAAACCAACTTAACAAACTTCATTAATATGAAATTATTATTTTAGTCAATGTCTTAGATAAATTTTCACCCTTAACAAATCTAAACAATATATGCTCTTTATATTGCAATGATTAACTTGCTCCTGAATTGAATGCAATAATTAGACTGAGATAAGTAATATTAAGCAATTCAAAAAAAACCCTTCACTACCATATAACATCAATGAGACTATAACACAATATTTTTCTTGAGTGGAAAACCCTCTTGGGGTAGAAAAACCACTAAATTTTTTTCGCACTGGCTTAATCTCCAAAATTGTTGTTTACAATGCCTCATTGGCTATATATCAACCTCTTCAATTGCTGTTTTAATGACACACAAAGTATCACCTCTTTTTTTCACATCTTCTGATCTAGCATCACTCAAGATTTAGAGGAATAATTTTAAGTCCAACATAATTGATTAATTTCACAAAGCACTGAATGGGCCATATTTTAATCAATGCTTCCTTGAAACAATTTTTGTTGTTCTGATATAACAGTTTATCATAAAGATATTCAAAAGAATAACTTGTGTTCCAAAATGATAAATACAACGGAACCATGGCAAGAACAACTAACATTCAACACAATGCAAACACACAATGGTAACCATATGGACGAAACTTGAAAATAACTAACCACAATGCAAATATGGATTAAGTTACAGATATGAGATAATAAAAAATTTACCCAAACAAAATGAAGAGAACTTAGCTTAGACTTGATGCCCAACATTGTATCTAGGGTTCGAAAGCAATAATAGATTTTATACATTTTAACCCTATTGAACACAAAGTGAAGGGGCGAATAGATAGAGATACATCTATAGAAACATTAAAATATTGATTCCAGACATTAATAACCCAAACATGATCAAAATAGAGGTTTGGATAGCAGTCTAGCGATAGACTTCCATTGGCTATTGCTTGATTCAACCACTGACAAAGATCATTTGAATATGATTTTTATCAACAAATCATTTGACAAATACAAGTAAACCTTCTATTAGAATCATAGAGGTGTTAGCTCTATTTAGCACAAAACAAGGTATTAATTGGTTGAATTTGTCTTTTAAAGGATAGAACATGAGAATGGCTGGGAAAAGATGATGATCTTAACAATTGCAAATTTTCAATGAGGACAAGCTTTAGACTATAGGAATTATGATATTCGAGTCCGCAAGACTAATACAATAAATTTTTTGTTATGCCACTTGGTATTGTTACCTTGGATCATTGTGCTAGAGTTTGGCTTAAATGTGACCTTCTTTGATCATTTAGTCATTCGATAACTATATTGATTAGAGAATTGATATCACAAGAAAGTACTACCAGTCAAAAAATAAACAGAGCCATTCAAGGAATAAGAAAAAATGCAATTACATAACTAAATCGTAAATAAAAAACAAGTACACAATCAATTGCTAGTGAGAGAACAAATTGCATCAACCATTCCTAGCATCAAATATTTGAGACCCTAAAGAGGGAACTATGCACAAAATAGAAGGAATATATATAGCATTCGATATAAATTGAAAGGTATTTTCCATGAACAACTTACCATTTTGCACAAGATAATGGAAAAATTAAAATATAGCACAAGATATAGGATTAGAAGCATAGCATAATTCTTTTGCATAAGAAGAATATATAATCCCAAATAATATTCCCCACCAAAATAGTGGTCCCTCACACTGATTTGTTTTATACAAGATACACAAGGAAATGTAGAGAACTACCAGACCTTGATTACACCATAACCGAATGAGGTAGGTCAATCCAGTAAACTGATGCCCTCCCCTTTTAAAATGTACAACCTTTTATATTATGAAATAACTCATAGCATTCCACAATCAAACCAATAGGAGGACAATTATGCAACTCCTACCCAAAGATAACTAACCCAAAAACATATTTTGTATAAATAACAAGTACCCTATCCATAGATGATTGAATTATGGTCTTAATTTTACAAAATATAATGATAAAAGATATCTTATTCCCCACAACACACAAGAATAATTAATTTAAATCAATTAAATAACCGTATTAAGACCTTATTGACAAATTCTAATATTTTTAAAACTTATATCATAATTTCATAAACAAATCTAGAATTAGATCCACTAACTTGAAATTATTCTCAATAAAATATCATATTTAATAAAGAAGTTTCTAATATACCTTACATTCTTCCCCCCTAAGAATGAATTTCCTCCTAGAAGTCATCAAGAGAATTATTTATTTCCTAACTTCATCATATCAAATAGAGGTTACATTTCATCAAAAGATTTACTAATTCGACTAGATATTCATCGGCCAAGCCCCCAATTTGTGTTGGACTAAACACACAATATAGCTGAACAAAACTGGTGATCATGTATATAGATGATATAATGTTGCCCCACAAACAAGGTCTATTAAGACTACTCTATTCCCAGCCAAATTTGTTAAATCCAAAGAACAAAATTACAAGCTTGCAATAGAAACCCATTAATTGCTACTTAAACCCATCCTTTTATATAATAGAAAACCAACCTACTATTGATAAAGAAGAATGAAATTACTCATTACCTCAACCTTCCCTTCATAAGGGATTAAATACCAAGATGATATGCTATTGCTATGCAAGAGACCAAAGAGTACTTTTCAATAGAATAAGAAAATAGGAAGAAGAAAAAAAAAAATCAATTAGCTAGTGATATGGAAAATGCAAAAGCCTAAAACTCTTAACCCTACCAATAGTTGATATCAAAGAATAATTCACTATAAGATAAAGACAGAGTCATGATGCCTCAAATGCTAAAACATTAGAAACTCACAACCCTGCCAATAAAAGCCTCACACGCAACATTTTTTTTCACTTAGCATAAAATATCATGAATGATAGAAAACTACGCTATAATGGAGAATTATTTATAGACACTTCGCTACTTACAACAATTTATAGCTTTATTTGAGTTCCCTTCTCTTGACGCAGAAGCCTAGAATTATTACAGGCATAGCTGGACTAGTCGAATACACTTATTCTTGTTACTTCACTACAATAACCTTGGTTGGAGTTATACACATTGAATTCTCTTAGTACAATCATTCTCGCAGAGTCAACTAGAGTTGAATTTAAATGAGTCACAAATTTATTAAAATTGGTTCAAACTAAGCTAATAGGATCAAACATAGCCCATCACACCACTTTTTCCAAATTACCATTGTGGTCACCAACTCACCTTCAATCAGAATAAAATTCATTTTTTGAGATAACTAATTTTCATAAATCTTTTAGAACCCATTCAAATCCAACATTGCGCTCACCGAACCCTATCAATATAAACAAAATGTAATGTTTTGCATAAATCAAAGACAATGCTTACAAAACTTCAGATCAAATAAGTTATTTTAACTATATAAAGACACAACACTGAATTCAAATAAAAAATTTGGAAATTGATATCCTCCAACCAAAATTAAAGATCGCTTTGTGATATAGCTATATGCTGACACCAAATCCGTGTCCACTGTGGTGCCTACAATATTCATGAAACCCAAAAACAAAAGAAGAGACTCCTCATTTATCCATAGCATTAGACTTCACACTATTCAATACAAATGAAAAGTTTTCTTTTATAGTTTCTCCCATTTGTTCATTGCAAATGATAATCTAATAATAATTTTAGCACTCAGAAGTAGAGAACAATTTGCTAAACAAACTTTCAGGCCTCAATAACAAAACTAAAGTTCTATCTTCTTCAAGATAACTAGCGATCTTGACTAATGATTGAGACCATTGATCTACCATTTTCCAGCTATGTCTGATTTCATCATAAAACAAAAAGAAGCTTCCCAGATGCATAACATAAAACACCTTATTCCAATGTTGCAATGCCCTCAAAATCCAATGTCATCACGAAGATATTTTAGACTTAAATAATTAAATATCCAAGACATTAGCGAACAATACCACTAAATCTTTCTAAACACATAGACTACTTTCATTCCTTATGGATATTACTAGTCCCCAAAGATTCAAACTATATTACATCAACTTTACCAGAGATAAAATAGAATGGAAAAGCTATAATGCTAGAGTATGCATCAAGCTTAGACTATCGAAAAGGTAAGATTTCCATTTTACAAGATAACATTGCTCAGGTCTTAAAGGAAGAACAAAAACCAAAGTCATAAAATACCAAACCATGTATTCACCGACAAGGAAAAATTATGAAGGCTTGCAACCTCACTTGAGAATATAGGTACCATGGAAGAACAATGATAATAACCCACCATCACACTAGGAATACCAGAAATCAGTCCCAACGATATGTTTGTCTTCCTCAACAGGTGTAAAAGATGACTCAAGCATATCACAACTGAGGAAAGGAAAAACATGAAGAAATATTTATCCTGATCACATCATTCTAACCATCATTCTATAGTCTTCAAATAGAACAGTCAACATGACAACCAAGTTGGTATCCACAAGGCTTAGAGTATACCAAGTCACCCAGAAGCTTATTAGGGTCATGGAAGCAAGTTGTTACACTACACAACTATTGGAGGATTAGAAGCTAATTAAGGAAATAGTCCCACATATTTTTTATCTTTGCAGTAGGCCTCTTTGTAAACTATAAATATAGAAGTTTGTAACATAGTAGGGGGTCATAGGAATCACCATGCAAAAAGATAAACAATCATACAACTTCCTCAAGGTATGCCTTGTAAAAAATAAGTGGTTGAATAAAAATGTGTTTGTTGTTTCAGTTCTCTATCTCTCTATCTCTATTATTTTTATTATTTGTTCAATAAGCTTCCACTTAGGTATTAATTCATCTATATTTTCATCTAGAGACTTACTATTAACATAAAGCTAAATCCTAATAAACAAAACAATATCCCCCAAAGAGCAACAACAATGTCCAGTAATAGCTCACACAGAGCAACAATAACTTCCAGTAATAGCTCACACAAAGCAACAAAAACTTCTAGTAGCTCACATAGAGCAACAACATCTCCCATTAATATCTCACACAGAGCAACAATGACTCCCAATTACAGCTCACACAGTGCCATTTTCCTCTATCTCTCCAAGTCCCTTCCAAGCATTTGCTACCGAGGTTTACGACACTTTATTTTTCCAAGAGCATGTATAATAACTTACTTTCTTTGCATCTCTTCTCATAAATTAAACAAGAATATGATAAAAAGAAAAATATATGTCTCTCCTAATAACAAAACTTCCATAACACAACACAACCCCCCAATTTTCACATTTTCAATTCCCATTATACCAACAATTCCATCCTCCAATTCAACATTATTAATTACAGCATAAATAACATTTTAATTTCGTACTTGAGCATAGAACCCCTTTTCCTCGGTTTTGGATAACATCCTCCAGCCCCACATTTCACCAATTCTCATTCGCTTATACATCATCACCATCCCCTATACACATAATTTTTTTAGTCTCATCATAGGATAAGGTGATAAGTATATTCGCTTGATAAAAGAAAATATCATTATTGGACATTACAAACATACAATTCCAAGAATACATTCATGAACATTTTTTTATTTAATTTGAGATTAATTTATTAGTCCTCCATTTCATATCGTTAATCAATCAAAATTTTACCTCTAATTACCATGATAAGTTCTCCAAAATGGTTTTACATTACTAACACTCTTATCCCAAAGCTCCCAAGTGTTGCAACCTGGTGATATGATACCTATGTAATGCCTACTCATTAAAATATTAGTAAAATTAATAAAAATAACAAAGAAAATATGATAACAAGAGGAAATTCATTTAAAACCAACTTAACAAACTTCAGTAATACAAAAGTATTATTTGAGTCCATGTCTTAGATAATTTTTTTCCTTTAATGAATCTGAACAATATATGCTCTTTATATTGCAATGATTAACCTACTCTTGAATTGAATGCAATCATTATACTGAGATAAGTAATATTAAGAAATAAAAAAAAAAACTTCACAACCATATAACATCAATGAGACTATAACACAATATTTGTCTTGAGTGGAAAACCCTCTTGGGGTAGAAAAACCACTCAAAAATTGTCACACTGGCTTAATCTCCAAAATTGTTGTTTACAATGCTTCATTGGCTATATATCAAACTCTTCAATTACTGTTTTAATGACACACAAAGTATCACCTCTATTTTTTTTTACAACATCTTATGATCTCGCATCACTCAAGATTCAGAGGCAGAAGTTTAAGTACAACATAATTGATTAATTTCAAAAATCACTAAATGGGCTATCCAAACAACTTTCAACTATGAATTGATGAAATGCCATTTCTAAACTGAGAATAGTACTTCTTTTCTGCTCACCATCTTTTAATCAATGCTTCCTTGAAACAATTTCTATTGTCCTAATATAACAGTTTATCATAAAGATATTCAAAAGAATAACTTGTATTCCCAAATGATAAAGACAACGGAACCATGGCAAGAACAACTAACATTTGACACAATGCAAATCTATTGGTGTAATTAATTATTTAATTACACTTTAGCATAAGTTTACTTAGGCATATTTAATTCCTAAGTTATAGGTTTTATCCTTATCTTGTTGAGCTATCTTGTTGCTCAAGATAAGATTAAGTTTATGCATCTTTGCTTTTATAAAGCAAATTATCTCTTGTAATTATTTGTACTTTGAATATATCAGTTTGCACATCTTTTACAAATCTTTGCTTTTTCTTTTTTCTCTTATGTGGAAGGTGATTTTTCTGGTTTGAAATCAAATCTTGGTTTCTAACAAAATCCACAATGATAACCATATGGACAGAACTTTACAATAACTAACCAAAATTCCAACATGGATTAAGTTACAAATCTGAGATAATAAAAACTTTACCCAAACAAAATGAAGAGAACTCAGCTTAGACTCGATGCCCAACATTGTATCTAGGGTACACAGGAAATAATAGAATTTATACATTTTAACCCTATTGAACACAAAGTGAAGGGGTGAATAGACAAAGATACAACTATAGAAACATTGAAATATTGATTCTAGACATTAATAACCCAAACATGATCAAAAAAGAGGTTTGGATAGCAGCCTAGTGACAGACTTCCAATGGCTATTGCTTGATTCATCCACTGACAGAGATAATTCGAATACAATTTTTATCAACAAATCATTTGATAGATACAAGTGAACCTTCTATTAGAATCATAGAGGTGTTAACTCTATTTAGCACAAAAGAAGGTATTAATTGGTTGAATTTGTCTTTTAAAGGATAAAACGGTTGGGAAAAGATGATGATCTTAACCGTTGCAAACTATCAATGAGGACAAGCTTTAGACTATAGGAATTATGATATTTGAGTCCACAAGACTAATAAAATAAAGTTTCTATTATGCCACTTGCTATTGTTACCCTAGATCGTTGCGCTAGAGCTTGGCTTAAATGTGATCTTCTTTGAATCATTTAGTCTTTTGATAACCAGATTAGTTAGAGAATTGATATCACAAGAAAGTACTACCGGTAAAAAAAAAATAGAACCATTCAAGGAATAAGAAAAAATGTAGTTACATAACTTAATCGTAAATAAGAAAAATAAGTACACAATAAATCACTACTGAGAGAACAAATTGCATTGACCATTCCTAGTATCAAATATTTGAGATCCTAAAGAGGGAATTGTGCACAGAATAGAAGTAATATATATAGAATTTGATAAATTGAAAGGTATTTTCCATGAACAACTTACCATTTTTCACAAGATAATGGAAAAATTAAAATATAACACAAGATATAGGATCAAGAGAAGAGCACAATTCTTTTGTTGAAGAAGAATATATAATCCTGAATCATATTCCTCACCAAAATAGTGGTCCCTCATATTGATTTGTTTTATGTGAGATACAAAAGGAAAGGTAGAGAACTACCAGACCTTGGTTACACCATAACTAAATGAGGTAGGTCAATCTAGTAAATTGATGCCCCCCTTTTTAAAATGCACAACCTTTTATATTCTAAAATAACTCATAGCATTCCACAATTGAACCGATAGGAGGATAGTTATGCAACTCCTACCAAAAGATAACTAAACTAGAAACATATTTTGTATAAATAACAAGTACCCTATCCATAGATGATTGACTTATGGTCTTAATTTTACAAAATATAATGAGAAAAGAGCTCTTATTCCCCACAACACACAATAATAATTAATTTAAATCAATTAACTAACCATATCAAAATCTTATTGAAAAATTGTAATATTTTATAGCTTATATCATAATTTCATAAACAAATTAGGAATTAGCTCCACGAACTCAAAACTATTCTCAATAAAATATCATAATTAATAAAAAAGTTTCTAATATACCCTACATCGAGCCTGACTCCTAATGACACTGTGGGATTGGACCGCGGGTCAATACTCAACTTGTTTTCTATCATATGACTAGGTGCTTGTCTCAGATCCGAACTCGATCCCAATTCCTGAACACAGCGGGGTTGGGCTTTGTGAATTCATTGAATTTTTTTAAGCATGGGTCTGATGCTTTTTCTTAACCCGATCCTAACCCCCTACATAACTTAGTTTATGCATGAAATAGCTTAAGTTCTTGGTTTTGTTTTGAGTTTGATGCCTGAATATGAGCAAGTTAATTTGTTGAATTGAGTTTTTAGGCTGATTTAATATGAATTCCTATGTTATGATTGTGTTCATATGTCTCCTTTTATATCTGATAATGGTCTATAGTGAAAAATAGGTAACAAATGTCTAACTCTGAAGGAGAAATACCTATTGAGGAAGTACCTACCGAGGGAACATTTGAGGGGGCATCAAAGAATGCTAGGAAGAAGAGATTGAAACCAGAAAAAACTGCCCTACACAATGTAATATAAGTATCAAGGGAATCTAGCCCCATCAGAATTTGACTCTGAAGTCTCAAATATAATTGACACATTGGTGGGGCATATGGATTTGGGGTAGTTCAATACAAATGTATTTTCAGAAGATGCTACCCCAAGAGCACAAACAATCGCAAAGTCAAGACTAGATCATGTACCTAGCTTTCCTATTATAGTACAATGTCCCGAGTTCATTTTGATAGCTACTGAATCATATAATCCCACTCAGAGACAATGCATTGATGCCCAAGGGAATTTGATTATTGATCTAACTCTAGCCATGATCAGACTTGTCTTTGACCTCCCTCTTTACCCTGATGTGAAGATGATGACTGAGGCTAAGGAACTTGAGCTATGGAACATAGATGTGGAGGGAAATAAGAAACTCATCAACAAACAGTGGTTGAAGAAGGAAAATAAGTCAACAAAGAAAGTACCTGATAAGCCGAAGAGGTTGGATTTTTATGAGAACATTGAAAACATTATTACATTGTTGGCTAGGGATTTGGAAAGGAGAACTCTTGTGTATTCAAACTATGGATGTTTCCATTCATCCAGTTGATACTTGAGGGAAAGCAACATTTGGACTAGGGGTAGATCATTTCAAACAACATTCATGAACAACTCCTCAAGGTGACACAAACCAAGATATTTTACATGTCTTCTTATGTTAAATATTATGCAGTGAGGATTGGAAGATTTCCTGGACTAAACACTATAGGGTCAGTGGATGATGGCCTAAATCAGATGAAAGTTGGGGAACACTATGACTAGTTGGAGCTCAAGGAATCAGAGAAGAATTTCAAAAGAGTAAATGATGCTTTCCTATATGTGGCTATAAATCATCTCACAGGGGACATAGGTTTTAGGTTGTATCAGGAAGCCATGGATTTTATTCATGAATGGGGGTGTTGGTTCATTCAATACCCCAAGTCTACTTATTTCAGGTTGTTTGGTTTTTATGGTCATCCAATTAAATTTCCAATATGTTGTGGTAATAGGTGGGTTCTCATAGAGTTTTCTACATAGGCTGTAAAGGTAAATTTTGTTTTCTCATTGCAACATAAGACTATTGCATGTTCTTTTCCCTTGGAATTGGGATTCTATTCTTTTTTTTCATCAGTTATGGATAAATATGCAACTGAAGAGTTCTAGGCTTTAAATTTCAAGTAGCATACTTTTAGAAAGGATTTTGATCCAAAGAAGAAGATGCATGCCCTTTACTCTTCTTACTTTACTCAACATGTTCCACTGCTTGAAGATTTTTTAGCTAATTTACAAGATTAGTTTGAAGGTAAGGAAAATGAGCTATGAGAGGTTAACGATTCCCCAGATGAGGGAGTTTGGTGTTAAGACTGATATTTCTAAAGGCACAATAGATGATGGGATCACTCTTGATCGCCAATATGATATAGAACAAGTGGCCACAAAGGGTTTGGAGCCCATCAATTGGGAAAAGAAGGAGAAAACTAAGATTGGTAGAATATCACGTGGAGTTTTGAATAGAATTTTGAAATGGATAGAACTTTGGTTAAAACACCCAAGGGTTGTAGTGACTAAGAAAATAGGTTCCAGCAGTGAGCCCACTTCCTCTACAGAAACCAGGTAGTATAAGAGATTAAAGAAAGTTGTTGCAATGGTAGAGGCAGCCACTGAAGAGCCTCCACAAATAGACGAAGAAATTTCCTTACAAAAGCTTGATGATGCTTTACGTAAGGAAAAGGTTACTTATGAGGCAGCTATTGTGGGTGTCACTTCAGGCTTTGTTATTGTACCTTTGTTCGTTGTTCACCCTAGTGAGGAAAGTTTTGTGGAGATACAAGCTATTGTTCCCCCAAAAGATGAGGGAAGTGCTCCTACCATACCACCAACTTTGGGAGCACCAACTATCAGAGAAGAGGGACAAAATGAGGTAAATATTCAAGATATCTCTTAGGATTTTGAAAGAACTCCATCCCAAGAGAGAGAAGCAACTAAATGGGAGGAGTATTTGAAAAAGGTTGAAGAAGAACTAGGAGAAGAGGGAGCTGAATTTAAAGTTTGAAGCCTACATAGTGTTGAAATGGAATTGAATGATGTAATAATGAAGAAAGAACAACAAGAATTGATGGAAGGTGCTCAAAAGCTGGCTAATGAATGATCTACACAAGAAGAAGAACATAAAAAGAAAGCTAAGGAGTTAGCTCAGGAATTGGAAGAAGTTGAAGCACTAAAGAAGAAAGAAGATGAGGCCTATGAATTAGAAAGGAAAGTTGCACAAGAAAAGGCTGCAAAAGAGGAGAACAAAGCTACATATTTAGAGTAGAAAAGGATAAGATATGAAATAGAGGCTGCTAAGAAAGAGAAGGAAATGAGAAAGAGAAAATCAAAGTTAAAAATGAGAGAATTGAATAGGAGAGGTTGCAAAAGGAACAAGAAGATTTGTAGAATGCTTCTCAAAGGATTGCTTTGATAATTGCTTGTACACCTCCATCCTCCACACCTCCAAATATTCAACAAGTAGCCACTCAACCAGCCACGACCACTTGGTTAAAGCTAAATCTAGAGAAAAGGCAGTAAATACAAGCCCAACTAGTGACTTGGGATGATATGAGAGTTGAAATTGATAAGGTAAAGGTGAAGAAGAAGGCTCATGTGGTACACTCAACCAAGTTAACTGATGAAGGGGATTTGGTAGCTGAGATTGCTACTCCAATTGTTGATAAGGACGATAGAGAATTGCAACCCAAAGATTATCAGATAAGTACTGTTAATCTGGGAAAGCACACTAGAAATCAACAGATAAATTTAATTGACATTGTTGCTACTACCACCAAGTCCAAGTTGATCAAAGACAAGTAGGCCAAAGATGAGATGAAGGCTCAAGTTGGTAAGATGAAAGATTTCTTAAAGGAGTTGATTTCATCTAATCCTGAGCATCCTACACCATTGGAGGTTCCCATTTTAATGAGCAGAAAAAGAAGTAGATGGTTTGACAGAGATGAAAAACAAATCCACCTAGGTTGACGATTGGCTTAACACCTTTGAATAATATATGAATAATTTCTTTGATGAATGTTTTAAGTAATATTTCAGAGGGCTTAGATTAAACAAAACCATAGAAGAATCTATGAAGAAATGGTGGGATGAAGAAGAGAAACTCAAAGAATAATGGGGAAATCTCAGAGAAATTAACAAAATGATTGAGGAAGAGCTGGTATAGTCTCAGATTTTGGGTGAGGTGGATTCTAGATATATTGCAAAGGAAATTCATATATATTCTTTTAAGTTAGAGAATCTTATTGGACATAGGATAATTATTCTTAAGAATTTTCATGAGATATTTGAACACACAGGTGTATTTGAAGAACTCATTTCAAGATTTATTGATAAAATCTTACCTCCAAATCAGAGACTGGAATCATTGGGAGATATAAAGGATGCATGGGAAGAATGGCTAGATAAAATGCTAAAAGAAGGAGATGTTGTCGAATCACCACTCTTGGATAGATTATTGGAGCTCATATGCGACTTGTGTTGGGAAGCCAAGGATGTTGGCCAAGTGAAAGTAACTATTCATGTAGTGGAAAATAAATTTGAAGAATCAAGATTTAAGGTTGACTACGTCAATGGACTAGATGATGACACAATAAAAAAGTTGTTTGCTAACTATGATGAATGTCGTGGGACCCAACATAAAGGTGACCAGCAAAATTTTATTTTAATTATCTTTTTTGACAGTAGCAATATCTTTTTGGTTGAATTCTAAAGAAAGGAATGACTGGGTAGTAGAGCTAGCAAGTCAAGAGTAACTCGCAGTAGTTGACAGGAATCTAAATGATGACTGGGAATCTAGATTTTTATTGAAGGAGCAGATGGCACACTTGTTTAGCTTTAGAAATTTCCACAGAGATAAACACTAGAGTTATCTGTGTATCCCTATATTTGTGAATCTAAAACCTCAGATTGTGTATCTTAATTTTTGATAGGAGGAATTAGTGCTAAAATTGTCTATATGTAGAAATTATCTCCTCATTGTAAAGGTCAGCTGATTGAAGTCAAAATTGGTTGCCTAAGAGATATTTTGGATAGTATTTACAACTTTTATGCAAAGATACTCAAAAACACTTTTATAGTTTTAATGTAGTAATGTTATTTTCAAAAGTTTGTTATTTTAATGATAATGTTGATGAGAAATAGTTATTCATATGGGGGTGAGTTTTGTTGTGCATAAATGTCTTTTATTTGATAAAAATAAATAGAAGATTCTAAATTTGAAACTATTTCATTAAGTTATTTGTTAATGAGATCTCTTTATATTTATTAATCTTTGAATTTTGGTAATGAGCTAGTGATGTGTTCTTGTTTGAAAATGAAGGTTTAAAAAAATTGTGATGATGAATGGTTTTACGTCTTGAATATACAATGTGAATGAACGTAATGGTATAGGTTATTCTATGGATTGTGTCATTTATGGTTTTAGTTGGTTAAGTAAATTATCATTATGAAGTTTATATGTCTAGATTAAAAGAAATTTGCATTTATGTTTTCCTATCATAAACCCTATTCTATCTTTTGTTGTTTATTTAAACCCCCAAATGTTAGATCAGTTTGTATTATGAATTTTTTAATCTTTACCAACAAGCCCCTTGAACATTACAGTTACATAGGACACTGAATGACAATAGTACAGTTGAGAACCAGCTACTAAGACCTTGGAATATAGATAGTTTTAGATTATTTGTCTTTTTTAGGAGTAGAGTAGCAATATTCCATTTTAACATTGTTGTGTTATTTTTGACCATCAACAAGCACCACTCTAAGTAAGAATGAAATGACACAGATATTGACATGGAGAAAGATGATGAACTCCCATATGTCAGCCAAGATGAGGGCCCCCAGGATCAAGAAAAGCATACAAAGGAAGTAGAAAATCAAGGGAAGGGTGGTGATAATGATAGGAAAGCTAAGCTCACCCAAGAAACTAAGATTGAGCATAATGAAAGTAGAGAGCCAACAAAAGAAGAGAAGGTTGAGCAAAGAACTGAAGAGTTAGCCCAAAGGGAGGAGCTGGATCTTGACAAAGGCAAAGCTATAATGCAAGAAGGAGCACAAGGTGAACAATAGGAGAATATTGAGGAAACTTCCACACATGAAGGGGAAGAGCCTCAAAAGTATCAAGAGGATATAAATAATGAATTCAACCTACATCCCTTGAACAACAAATAGAAATCCCCTCTTGGTTGGAGAAAAAATTGAAGACCAAGGATCCAATGCTTCCAAATCCAAAGGCACACTTGGAAGCCATATTGGCTCAAGCTCAAGTAAAGACCCGATAGAAGAAGAAGTCAAAGGTCAAGTCTCACATTACAATAGATTCCTTAGGCTCTTGTGTATTACAGGTAGCAACTCCAACTATAGATAAGGATGTTGAGACACTTCAGGCCAAGGACTATCAAGTAAGAGCCATCAATCTAGGCCCCACCTCTAGAGCCCAGAAAATTGATGAGTTCCAGGGGTTTGTCACCATCATTTTACAACAATTAGACAAAGATAAAGCCATGAAGGAAGAAATAAAAGTTCAGATAGCGGAGTTGACTCCCTTTATACAATAATGGACCACATAAGAGGAAGAAGTTCTAGTAGAATCCCCAGTGCCTACCTGTTATCAAAAGAAGAAATCAATAAAATGGAAAGAATGATAACTTGGACCAATTTCACATTAGACTGGTTCAAAAGGGTAATAGCCATAGGAAATAAGGGTATTGACTATGTAGTCAAAATGCACAACCATTTTTTGATCCTGCAAAAGGAGATTGAGAAGGAGGCAAAGGCGTGTAAATATTTTCTTGATCTTTACAATAGGACATGCCCTAAACTGAAGAGCATTTTGAAGCTATTTTTTTACATTTAGGAGCGAGCTGAGTTGGCTCTATCAAAGAAAGATCATTTCCTGAAGCTTGGTTATTTAATTTTGAATTTAGAAAGACAGTTCTAGAGAAATTTATGGTTGAATTGGATGCTATTCATGCTCGTGTTGTTTCCCACTTGGATGATAGTGATGAACTCTTAAAATTTTTGATAGGAGCCAAGATCCTAACCCAAGAATTGGATCGTGAATTATTAAAATGTGAATTCCACAAGAAAATGAAATAAGGAATTGGTGACTTTTTATCAACATGCTTCATGGATTTTGTCACATAGGCTTTCTCACAATTAGAAAAAATGATTTAGATAGGAGATGCATGCTTAAATAATCATGATAAAATGATGGAGGAATTGAAAATGATCACCTTCAACATCACCAAAATCTGATTTCCCAGACCATAGCAAGCTTTTGGTAGTTTTGAAGAAGTTTGTTTAATATGTTGTTTTGTAGCAAGATGTTGGAAATATTATAATAAGAGAAATACTTATAGTTTCTAGCTAAGAGACAAATTGGATAAAATAAAAATAGGAAAAAGACAAATAGTAGCCAGTTTTATATTGTAAATTTTTTACCTGTATTGGGTGATGTGAAAACCCTATGTTAGAATGAATCTGGTCCATTCATTGTGAATTAATCTTGGCCATTCATTTAGCTTTTGGAAAACTATAAATAGGGGGCATCCTCTCATTTTCAAGAGAGAGATGAGTTGTTGTAAAAGACATTCTACAACAATATATAAGAAAAGCATTGAAAGCTGATGGTTTCTTTTTGTTTCTCTTTATGTGTGCATGAATCATTCTCAATATGTTATTTCAGCTCTATTTATTTACTATTTAGTTTATTTCTAGCTAGTCAATTTATGTTCAACTTTAATGGTGGTTGAATGTTGTAATATTTGATGTACTTCTAGCTCATGCTTTTGTTATTTTGTTGATAAAAAATTATTGTGTAAAGCTAGTCTGAGCTCTTTTATTTTCTACACTCAAGTTCAACTGTGTGTTCATGTCTAATGCATCAATGTAATAATCTGAAAATATGCAATGAACCTTAGAAGGTGGCACTAGTTTTGTGACACTGTAGAAATTCTTTGGTTAAGCAAAGCTTAGTTCTTGGGAAGTCTATCTACTATAATATTGGCCATTGTTGCTACTGTTCATAGATTTAGAATTAGAATAACTCTCTAAACTTTCAACCTTTTGATTTTTATTTTAAATGAGTTATAAATAGATTTGCAACATCATAGAAATACCATATTTGATGAACAAGATGAGTTTCAGGCTACTATCATGAAATTGGTACGATTGTTCATTATTTCCAAAATTCTAAAACTTCATCACATACCTAACAATTTTGTGCTTTGTGAACCATAAAGTCACCTTGTGATTACCAACAAATCACACATCATCAACTAAGTTGTTTTATGCACCGTCATGACCTAACATCTAAGAGACCTTGGGGTGATTTTCTAAAACTTAGTTGTATATTATTACCTTTCAAGAGAGACATTACACATATGGTTTGTCTATGTTGAGAAGTGCAAAAAAACCCATCAATAGAACTTGCGCTAAAAGGAGGGATTTGGATGAAGCTGGATTGAATAGTGTCATTCTCTCCATAGAGATTTTATAGGGTAACCAGATCCACACTAGATAAAGGGGAGTTTCAAGAATTAAAGACCCCTACTAGGGCTAAGAGAGCCAAGAAATGGGAAGCTTCAAAATCAGCACCACCCACTTGACCTCCATCATCTCCTTTATTTAGACTAGTTGCTTCTCCATTTATTGGCCACATTCAAGTTGTCACAACCATGATATCTCAGCCACAAGTTGTTGCAACTCAACCATTACCTCCTCCACCTCCACCAATGGCTTGGTTGGGAAAAAATCCCTCACCATTATTCTTCAATGACTACCATGATATGCCCAAAAATCCAAAAAAAAATTTCTCAAAATTCTATGCAAATGACCCTCAGAGAACAGCTGAGGAACATATCAAAATATTTCAACTTCCCTTAAGGATAAACAGATTGAACATGAAGATGTTGCTTGCAGAATCTTCCCATATTTGAATGGAGAGGAGGCATTTTACTGGTACATTATTCTGCCTACAATATCAATCACTTCGTGGAACATCATGATGGATACATTCTTACATAAATTCAAAATTCCAGTCAGCCCCATTGACTTATACTAGTAGTTCATGTCTGTGAGAAGGGAAGTTAATGAACCAATTAGATCCTTGAACAACAAATTTCATCAAGCATATATGAGATTATAGCCACCCGATGTGGTTGATGATGCTTCAGTAAGAGCAGTATATTATGCTGCCTTAGATAATCTCATCACCACCTTATTCAAGCAGATGCATCAGCCTCCTACACATTTGGTAGATGCCTATGTGGAAGTAGTTAAGGAAAGCATGAATTTGGGACAAAATTTGGCTTATCCACTACCCTTGTTGGGACCTGTTCCCAATCTTGGATAAGTTCATGGGCTTAGTCATGCCTTAGACAATCAAAGTCCATTAATGAATCAGGTTCCCTAGCTACCCATTGTGCCACATCTAGGGCCTCCATTGAATTAGGCTCCACCCATACCTATCTATTTGCAAATGTGAAATCAACAAACCTTTTCACAAAATCCCAACATACCTTCATACTTGTAGAACTTTAAAACTTCAACTGCTCAACAAAACCTATCTGTAGTACACCCTGTTTTCCTTCAAATTCCATGTAGATGCAAAGAAATGCAGAGAAGGAGTGGATTGATGAATTGGTTGAGAAAGTAAAGAAGTTGAACATTAAAGTTACTCACTTGAAGAACCAGAAAAATTAGCTACAAGCATTGCAAAGAAGCATTCAAGTCAATTATCATAGGGATAGTTGTGATTTAGGTCCAACTTCAGGATAAAATTATGAACGAGGTCAAAATTCTAAGCATAAAATTGAAATAAGGCATCCCCAAACACATAATTGAATGTGGAATACTAGGCCTAATAATGGGGTAGTTCCTACATGACTTGATTGACCCAGTGATGTGGATAAATAAAAAATGGGGTATTTCTGGATGAGGTAGCATTATTTGGATGGTGTAGAATACACCAGACTAATAGACATTCCAAGCTTGAATTCCTGGACTTTTAGATTGCTACTACAATATTTCATGTGGAGGTGAAAAATGTTGTTGATAGTTCAAGCTACTAAGAAATATTTCCCTTAGAGCCATATTATTTATTCTTGGTTGTCAACTAGGTTCCCTTCCCTCAAGGTGATAAGAAAAAACCCTTAAAGGAGTCTATAGAAAAGGGAGGCAAAGCAAATGAGGTATGCAATGAAGGAACTCTCTCTCTCAAATGTTTGATTCAATTGATAATGGTCCAAAATATGAGGAGGAATAATGAGAGGAAGAAGTTCACATTTTTCACCAGTGCCCAACCCCTTATAACCTGAGAAATAGACAATCTAGTGGTCCATTTATGACCTCTATACCACTAAATAATTTCAATACACCACCTGACCCAAATGCTAGAAATAACCTATCATATTCTAAGGTGTCTCCTCAATACTTCAATAGGAATAGGCAACTCGATCCTACCACAAAACTACACAATGATCTTGCCAAAGGTAATCCATCTGAGGTAGATGTTGAACATATGGGAGAGTATGTGACAAAAGAATTAAAGAAGGTGAAAGTGAGCCTATCAGCTTTTGAGTTGCTAAGATTTCCCACCATTAGGAATTCCTTCTTTCGATCATTGATTAGGATTGCACCATAAAAACCATCCCAAGATGTAGCAATGAAGAGGGTCTCATTTGAAACCTCTAACAATGAGCTGGTAATTTGAGAAATTATGGGGAAGAAGCTTGATTAGAAACCTAGTATGGATCAACAATTGGATAAGCAATCAACCAAGGAATAAAATCTAGTGCAAACAAAGGATAAAGGAAATGAGAAGGATAAGGCCCATGTAGCTCTAGTTGATGCCACTATAGGTTTATTCTAAGGATGGAAACCCCTCCTTTCCTATTGACCATCTGTGTGTTTGACAAAAATATGCACAATTTCCTCCTAGATTCTGGGGCCTCTACTAATGTCATGCCATTTGTAGTACACCAGGCATTAGGCATAACCCCTACCCCATCCAAATGTAAGGTGACCTAGCTGGGTAAGGTTGAGGTCAATGTGGTGGGAGAGCTAAATAGGATCCCTATGCAGATAGTAGCAAACCCAAGGGTGCAACAAGTCATTGATATCTAAGTTGATATCCTTGATACTTATGGTACCATATTAGGAAAACTTCATCGGGGCTCTCAACAGTTATACTTCAACTAATTATTCACATATGTGGATCCCTTGGAAGGGATTGCCCAATCATATCCAAATTGAACATGAGCCTAGGATGAGACTTATGATCACTGAGTATAAAAAGATGAATGAAGTATTATTTTCTGAAATAGAATTGGGGAATTATCCCAGTCACATATGAAGTTGAAGAACAGGAGGTAGAATAAGTTCTTATGTTGTCTCATGCCTCTCCCTATCTGGCTAACCTTCCTAATAGCATGAAAGCTATGATTAAGTATGATAATGAATATTTTCAAGAAGATGGCAACCTAGGCTTGTTTGATGGCTTTCAAGAATTCATGTGGATGTACATGCAAGATCAACTTAGTCTAGGAGCTAGGATGGATTTCAAGGAGCTATTGGTGCCTAGGTATAGAGTTCATGATGTTTCTCATTCTGATTTTGAGTGTTGTCTTTGTCAAATAGTGGTGGACCACATTAAGAGGAAGATCACTCCAACATAAGCTTTAGTGGAAAAGCAACAAAGTCAAAACCAATCTAAATGCAAATAGCTCAAAGGTGAAGGAATGGAAACGGTGCCAAGAAAGGAGGTATGCTCTATCAGCTCCAAAGGAGGTTGCCCTTCCAAGTTTTGGATGTTATGCTTTGACGGGTCCAAATCCAAGCAAGGAGTAGGAGCAAGCTTCAAGTTGATTAGTCCTTCCAGTAAGACCTTCTTTGTTACATTTAAATTACAATTTTATTGTACAAATAATATAGTTGAGTATGAGGCACTAGTACATAGATTACTTATGGAATTACGAAAAAGGGTCAAAATGTTACCAATATTTGGAGATTCAAAGCTAGTAGTTAGACATGTCAGAAAATTATACTCATGTGATGACCAAAGGTTCAATAGCTATAGGAATAGGGCATGGGATTTGATAGAGGGATTTGATGCATTTAATATCTAGTTAATTCCCCAGACAAAAAACCAAATTGTTGGTGGATTAGCACAAGCAACCAACACCCTATAGCCTTTGTCATTAACTGTCCTGAAGAAATTCATAGTAGAACTCACCCCCACTCTATTAGTGCCTGAAAATGTGACTAACTTCCAAGTATTTGAAGGTGATAAGCATATATTGGAATTTGTCACCAGCCCATATGTGTTTGCTTTCCAGATCATAGATGAAGTAGAGACTGAGGAAGAGGAGCTTGATATAGAAGGGACCATTAACATGAAGACCAACACAATATCTAGAGGTATGGTTCAGTTACAAAGGATCTATGACCTTGACCATATAAGGGATCATGACCAACAAACCAAGAAGGGCTCCATAGATAGCGAATGTGATGCACACAATCTGGGTACTACAAAGAATGTAAAGAATGTTTTTATTAACAAAGTTTACACTTTGGAGGAAAAGAAAGAAATAATAGAATACCTACATACATATCATGATGTTATATCTTGGGGTTACAAGGATATTAAGACGTATGATACCTCAATCATTACTCACACTATTCCCCTTAAACCATATGCATCGACAACATCCAATAAATGCATTATTAGAACCCATTATTTTTAAAGAAGTGAAGAAGCTATTGTTCGCACGTATTATCTTCCCTAGCCAACATTTCACTTGGGCGGCTAATTTGGATCCATTATGAAATAAGAACAGAGAAATTAGGTTGTGCGTGGATTTCAAAAAATTGAACCAAGCCTCAGAAAAGGATAACTACCCAGTGCCTTCATTGGATGAAGTATTGTAGATATTCAATGGTTCTCAAATGATGTCCTTCCTCGATGGATACTCGTGCTACAACCAGGTGATGGTGTAGTTCAAGGATATGCACATGACTACCTTCACTACCAAATGGGGTACATTTGCATATAGAAGGATGCCTTTCGATTTAATCAAAACAAGGGAGGAATTCCAGCATGCCATGGATATTGCTTTCAAGGACCTCATTGGTAAATGTATTATCATCTATATGGATGATATCATGGTGTTCTAAAAAAAAAGAGATCATGTCTCTAATTTGTGTAGAGTGTTCTAGAAGGGCAGCGAGTTTGGCATCTCATTAAATACAAAGAAGTGTATCTTTGGAGTAACTGAGGGAAAATTTCTAGGGCATGTCATCTCAAAGAATGGTATATCAATTGACCCAGAGCACATTCAGGCTATCTTAAAGATTCAACCCCTTGGAAGCAAGAAAGAGATGAAGTCCTTCTTTGGAAAGATCAACTTTGTCAAGAAGTTTATTACAAGATTTGTAGAAATTGTGAAACCATTGAATGTCATGCTTAAACGGGATGATAAGGTTGAATGGATGTTAGAGGCCAAGAAATATTTTATGGAAATAAAGAGAGCCATCACAGATGCTCTTGTTTTGGTCAGTCCTGACTATTCTAAGCCTTTCTATATATACTCATTTTCGTTAGATCACTCATGTGTCAGCATGCTAATGCAGAAAGATGACAAAGGAAGTGAGAAGCCTATTTCCTTCATGAGTTCCCCATTAAAAGATGTTGAATTATGCTACCCTAATGTTGAAAATAAAGTTTATGCCTTAGTCTGTAGTGTCAAGAAGTTTAGAAACTACATCTTGAGGAATAAAGTATTTTATATTGTCCTAAATCTAGCCATTAAGATATTGCTAATTCAAAATGAGCTAGGAGAAAGGCAAGCAAAGTGGGTTACATTATTGCAAGAGTATGACATGGAAATACACCCAATGAAGCTTGTTCGAGGTTAGGATCTCACAAGCATGATGGTAGAAATAGATCTAGAGCTCAGTTCCCAACAATACCACTTGGAGGATGTCTCTCTAGATGAATGGTATGATGACATTGTGTATTATTTTTTGAACCAAAAATTCCTGCCACACTTGTAAGGAGTCCAAAAATGAGCTCTATGGCTAAAATGTAATAGTTATATGCTAAAATTTTCCATGTTGTACAAGAGGAACCATGAAGGAATCCACCTTTGATGCCTTGGAAAATTTGAAGCTGCCAAAGTGCTCAAGAAATTTCATGATAAATTTGGAATGAGGCATGGAATGGGTCATTCAATGGCCCACCAAATTCTATGAGCTGGATACTGCTAGCTGACATTGTTCAAAGATGCTTATAATCATGTTCAGGCCTATCATATTTTCTGGACTATTTCCACCTAGGAGAGGTATGTTGATGTTCCATTGTAGTTGGTCGCTAATGTAAGACCGTTTGCCCAGTGGGGACTAGACTTCATTGGTTTGGTCAACCCACCATCTTCTGCAGGACATAGGTACATTCTAACCATGACTAATTATTGTACTAGATGGGCATAAGCTATTGCTTGTAGACAATGTACAATAGAGGTAGTAATTAATTTTCTTAAAAGTTACATTATCAATCATTTTGGATGCCCTTTTACCTTAGTATGTGATAGTGGTCTAGCATTTGCTTCTCTCAAATTTGTGGGTTGGGCTTTCAATTATGGAATTGTGTTGAAATTCTCATCAAACTACTATCCCCAGGGTAATAGGTTAGCTAAATCCACTAACAAAAATTTACTGAAAGTCATGCAAAGGCTACTAGATAAGAACCTAAAGGATTGGCACACCCAGTTATGGTTTTCTCTATGGCCAGATCATACCCGACATAAGGTAGCCTTAGGAAATTTCCCATACCACCTCGTTTATGGTCTAGAACCCATTTTCCTGATCCATCTTAAGATTCCCATGCTACAATTTATTAACACTTATTATGAAGAAAGAGAATTTCTTAAAGCCCATTTGGCTGAATTGCTCCACTTAGAAGAAAAATGAGATGAAGTTGTAGAAAAAATTTCCAAACACCAAGGCATAGTCAAATGATGGTTCAATCATAGAGCCAAAGTCAAGGCCTTTAGAATTGTGGACCTAGTGCTATATTGGAATAAGGCCCATGAGAAGAAAGGGGGACATGATAAATTCAACAAGCTTTGGCTCGGCCCCTTTTAGATTTATTAAATCCTAGGAGATAATGCCTTCCATTTGAAGACCCTTACTAGAAAAGATATCTCTTTTTCAATCAATGAGAAATACCTGAAGCATTATTTCCTTTCGTGAGCTATTCTAGCTCACTCTTGTACATAGTTAGAGTAGGTGCTTTGCTTTTTCTTGTTTTGTTGGCTTTTTTTTGTTGAGGGTGTTGTTTGGTCTTAATATGGTCATTGTGCTTGGCCTAGTCAAAGGGATCACTTTGTTGTACATTTGCATTTGTTCTATGGATAAGTATTCATTAGTTATCAGGGGTTTCCTATTTGATTCCGTCAATTAAGTTTTATTAGCCAAAATATTGACCTAGAAGAAAACACTTTTCTAAATCATTTTACATTTATCTCAGGCCCCATGCAACACCGATATCTTTAATGCTCCCAACAGGCTATACAGTAGTTATCATGAGGCCTAGGTAAGTAAGAAAATCCTAAATCTACTTTAGTAACCACTATAATCTCCAAGCCCCTCTATAAGCTTCACGGCTTATTCAGTTGAGTAAGAAAACATAAAAGAAGGGAAAGAAAGAAAAGGAAAATTATCAAAAGAAGGAAACTGCGTGGGTGTGTAGACAACTCTATCAGGGATATGGAAACCTAGCTGACAATAGAGCAATGTTCATGGGGATTGTAGTGATAACTCCATTGGGGAAATGTGTAGGTTACTTTTTGAGTGATATTACCTATGTAGCTTGTATCGACTAGTTGATCACTTGCCTCTATAGTTTTTAAGGGAAGGGAATTAACTCATCATGCACACACATTTTTGAGGTGCTTGTAGATTGATTCCATTAAGGTTTTTCTTCTCCTTTGAGCTCTAAGTTCACTTGATGAAGCTTTGTTTCTGGTCTATGAAACCAAATATTTTGGGTTCCAGATGAATCCTTATCACTAGAATGCTTGGGAGCATTCCCTAATAGAGTCACCATTTGTTATGCCTTATGTACACAAGACCTGCTTGGATTGGCGACCCCCTCTTTGTTTTTCCTTTTTGTTGAGCTAGTTCATGTTTGACTTGTTTTTAGTGCCCTTGCTTTTTGACCTAGTTGGTGAAAGTGCCTTGAAAATTGCAAAATATTATCATGTCTGGTCATTTTCCAAAGTTTTAGGAAGTCTGGGGGTTTGTAGAATTTTTTGATGTCAGCTTCCGCCATGTGAAAGCCACCTCCCCTTTTGCTGTCTATGAAAATCTTCTTGTAGGGTGCTCCTTGCAAGATGCCATCCATATGACACCTTCCTTTCAGCTTTCCACAATAGAATTCTTTCTTGTTGCCTTTTCTCATGTTTTTTCACCCCATACCACCACGTACTTTTCAAAATACCTAAATTTACGAACCACATTAATGGTGGGTTGGCTAATAAATATGGGAACGAATTGTCATTTTCATTGTTGCATATTCAACATTTGAAGGAATTTTGGAGCCGCTGCCACTTGAGAGAAAATTCAATGATTAGAGCATTATCTTCTCCCTCCCTCCTTGAAAAGTAGGTAGTCATAGCTCCCATCTCTCTTCATTTCTCTATTTTTCTGAATTGGCCAAATGCCTAGGGTTTTAAGGGAAAATGTTT
Organism: Sequoia sempervirens; assembly: GCA_007258455.2. NCBI lineage: Eukaryota > Viridiplantae > Streptophyta > Pinopsida > Cupressales > Cupressaceae > Sequoia > Sequoia sempervirens. Next base: position 541,386,275 of record VDFB02047230.1, read on the forward strand.
AAAGGCTGTTTAGAGGGTCGAATGCACAATCAAGTTTTGATTGAATGAGGCTAAATTGAAAACCAAGGACACCATGGTCGTGTTGATGTAAATTGTAGCTAAGAGAACATTGTTTCAGTCAAAATCCCCAGCTCTAGTTCACTAACAGGAAGCTAACCCCAAAACCTAGGGCCTCCGAGTGTGAAAATGATCATGGGTTTTTATTTGTGTAAGGAATTATTTGGAATGTTGTTTCTTATTGCTTGGACAATTACAGATCGTGCTCTCCCCATTCTTGTGCGTAGACCATCAAGTTGTTTAAACTATTGAAGTTTTAAAGGGATAAACATTTTAACTCCATGCATATTTCCGCTGGTGGAATGCCATCTAGCTGAAGCTTTTTTTCAATAGTGAATCACTAATATTCTCCTGACATGTGAGTCCCACCTTGAAATTTACAACTAGCATATCGGTCAAAATTCTCAAAACAATTAAGTCTCTTAGTCTATGCAGAGTTCCTCTTGCAGGATGCTATCGACAGGGATCCGTGGAACCAAAGCCATTGTTAATGACAAGTTATATATTGCTTTCCCACCATGCCTTCCACCCCAACCCTGTCTACATATGTCAAACCAAAACATTGAAAATTACCAAGTTTAAGGCCTTTGCGGGTTCTTCCCTATAGTTCATCATTGGCAGAAGGACAATCAACGTAAGTTGTTTTCAAACAAAAAAATATTCATAGCTTTTCGCCTAGTGGTTTCCACCCTTGAACTTTCTGCATGCACTTAATACCTAACCCTTATAACTCAAGCACTGAATACATTATTATCACATTGACCACTTGAATGAAAAATGAAAACCCTAAGTTAAAACGTGATGTAGGTTCTTTCCTGTGAAACTCCATCTATGGGATGTCATCTTGTTGAGGTCGTTCTCCAACTAGCAAACACTTGACACCACCCACATTAGCAACTTCTTCCTCGCCCTTTCCCACATCACCCAAATGGTCACCCAAAGCTTAAAGTAAACTTCAACTTCATTTCTCCATGTGCCAAATAAGTTGCTCTACAAATTGGTCTTAGAGCACTAAAATCTAAAACCTTTGCGGGTTTTAACAGGCGAGTGACCGTTTACATTTTTCCATAGGCTCAAAGTCATCTCCTGACCACATAAATTTTGATGAAATCCTCATACCAAGTTTCCAAAATTCACAAAATGATTGAATTTTCAAGTGAGGTGATCAAACATGATTCTTCATCCTTTTCTCCACGTGCAGATATCGAGAGGCAAAACTTCATTTGTGGAATGCCATAGCCTCAAGGCCATTGTTAGCAAAAGAACTTAAACCAATTTTTGAGTGGAAGCTTCTGCACCCCACTTTTTTGCATGAGTTGAGGAGACAAATTTGACCAAGTGAACTAATCCTGAACACTTCAATTTGTATTTTACATGTGACTTAATGAACTTGCATCAAAATAACTTAAATTTTTGTCAATACAGAGTATCATCAATGAACTTTGTTTGTAGTTTTTTGTGGTCTCTAAGTCATTTCTTACAACATTAATACTGGCAACTTCTACAAGGTAGAAACCCACAGCTCCTGACCCACAAAGCCATAAATCTTACAAATGAGCACAAAATGATGGAATTTAATGAATGTAATGGATCCTTTGAGGTAAATGGATGCATCTAAAGATATTTTGGTAAGATTTAACTAACATTTCACTCTTTTGACTTATCAAGGCATTTACTATATGTTCTTTGTGTAGGATTTATGGAACCAACTGAGAAGACTAATAAGGCCAAGAAGAGCACAAAGGCTACAAGAGGAGAAAAGGAAATGACCAAAATGAAGTACAAGTTCCATGGAGTTGAATGCAACTCAAAGGTTGTCTCACAGTGGGACAAGGTAATAGATACAAAATTAGGTCATGTCAATGTAGATGAATTCAAACAATGGGTCTTGGTCAACCCAAAGACTAAAGAGGCTTCAAAAATAAAGTGAAGAAGGATTGCAAAAACAACAAGTTTCCCTCCAACTTTAGTTAGCCCAAAATTGATCTTTTCATGTATAGAATTTTATCACCCACAAACCACGAGGATAGCTACTATGGATGGGTAGGTATTGGATGATTTAACTCCTACATCGATTGGGAGAATATTTGGAATACTTTTTTTTTTAAATATGGAGGAGACTGAGAAGGAATATGCTCTAAATGTGTGAAAATCAGATCCCATAGGGTGCAACAAAACCATAAATTAAACATGGATAATTAAGAAAATGGACAGTGCCAATAAAGTTCTTCAAAATATTTATCGGAGTGACTTCATGGAGGAGGTCAATGATCTCATGACATTGCTGAGAATTGTAATGGGACTCCCTACTTCCTCAATCTTTGAGGAATGGATGTTGTATTTTGTGGAAGAAATCCTCCAAGTTGAAGCTAAGTTTCACTGGGCCAAGCTAATAAGTGACAACCTCCACAATCAATTTTTTGTGGTAAAGAAGACTAAGGAGTTCCACATGACCTCCTACATTGTATATCTTTTGAAAATTACTTTTCCCTACAAAGGGTTGAATTGTGTTGGTGAATTGGGGACAAAGAAAGGGTAGACCCCTGTCTACCATTGCTACCCAAAATTGCAATATAGGAACTAGAAGAGGGATTACAAGTGGGGAAATGATGCATTCATAATGCACATTGTTCAAACCCTATCAAAATATTACCATAAAAGGATATCTCATAGTTTGAAGGAATTCATTAAAATTTTTGAGTACAGGTTCATTTAGTTCCCCAAGTCTACCTACATAAGGGCAGAGGGATTCTCGGGGTTTCCATATCATTTTTGAAGATACCCCAGTGATAGGATAATCTTACTAGAGCTCACTAGAAAGTTGCAAACTGCCCTTTCATTGTTGCAAGACAAACACTGTGCTAGGGTTCCATACCTTATTTCTTTCGGCCAAGGAGTATATTTGTGCCCTGTTGCCCCTTGTGTGTACTTAGAAAAGGAGCTTGCAGAGTATAACTTGGAACTACATATAGAGTGAGGACACCTAGACCCTCTAGGAAAGTTGAAAAAGTAAGTTGGAAGAAAATACACTCAGAGACCCCATATTGAAGACTTTTGGGAAAACTATGATGATGACCATGAGGTCAAGAGAAGACATTATATGAGAATGACAAAAAAAATTGTGAAATCTATTGATCTATTTCTAGTTCTTGACCAAGTGGTTAATGATGAGAACACTTTGTGTTAGAGATACAATTCTCTTTCCAAAGTGCCTTTTCCAATGATTGACTGGACAAAATTGGAGGTCATAGAATTAAACATAGTAACATGCATAATAGAGCAAAGAACCAAGAAATGGTTAGACAATCAAATGGCTATATTGCAACAACAAGGTGTGGAGTTGACATACAGAGAGTTAGAAGATGTTATTGAAAGTGAGACCGATAGTGGAACTAGTGCAGGCTCTTCGGGTGAGGATCCTAAGTCCCCACCAATCACTAGATCAAGTAAAAGAAAGGTGTTAGAGCGACAACCCAAAAAAAAGGTGTACACTAGAAAATCAGTCAAGAGATAAAGGCCACCTAAGAATTCCAAGAGAACAAGAACCTTTGTTCCTGACACTCGTCCCAGTCAAGAAGAATCCTTGCCCCCAGAGGAGGAAGAGTGACCACAATCACCTCCACCTACCACATCTACACTTCCTCCAACCACCACCACACCATATCCTTCCACTCCATCATTGCCTCTATCATCCCCGCCCATTGTGGACATCTCTATCCACCTCACCTCTACCTCTTCGACTACACCTGTGGTCATGATTGATTCCTCTTCTTCAACTACTCGTTTATCATCTTCCTACCTCCCACCTCAATTGCCAACTTTTTTGTACCTTACCACCTTCTATTCCCACCACCTCTATGGCACCTATTGTATTTCCCAAGACTTATGTCTCTTATTTGAAAAACATGCTACCCCAATTTTTTGAGTTTATTTTGACTCTCTAGGCCAAACTCCTTATGGATTATCTTGTTACATCATTTCCCATCCCTCCACCTCCTACTGAGCCACCCATAATGGAGGAAACAATGAAGATATGTGAAGAAATGGAGAGGAGGAGCGAGGAACAAATTAAGGAAACAACTTAAATTATTGAAGAACCTGAAGACTCAGACCTCAAAGATAACTATGAACATGTTTCAGGTGGCTTGAAGATTGATTTAGATGAAGTTGCTTTAGATGAAGAGGGGCATGAAACACCCAAGGATGTGAATATGAGTAAATTTGACACATATTATGATGTGGAAACCTTTGACCAAGAGAATGAAGATGAGCAACATGAAGAGCATGATGAAAAAATATAAAGCTTAGAGGAGCATTGCTCTAAGGATGAAAGAAATGACAGAGATTAATGTGGAGAAAGATTATGAACTCCCAGAAGTCGGCCAAGATGAGGGCCCCTAGGATCAAGAAGAGCATCCAGAGGAAGGAGAAAATGAAGGGAAGGATGATGATAATGATAGGAAAGCTAAGCTCAACTAAGAAACTAAGATGGAGCATAATGAAAGTAGAGAGCAAACAAAAGAAGAGAAGGTTGAGCAAAAAACCAAAGAGTCAACCCAAAGGGAGAAGCTAGAGCTTGAAAAAGGAAAATATATAATGCAAGAAGGAGTTTCAGGGTCTGTCACCACCATTTTGTATTAGTTGAGCAAAGATAAAGCTACGAAGGAAGAACTAAAAGTGCAGGTAGTCGAGTTGACTACCTTTATATAGCAATGGACCACATCGAGGGAAGAAGCTCTAGCAGAATCCCCAACACCTACCCTATTATCAAAATAAGAAATAAATAAAATGGAAAGAATGAGAACTTGAACCAAGTCCACATCAAAAAGGTTCAAAAGGGTAACATCCATAGGAAATAAGGGTATTCACTATGTAGTCAAAATGCACAACCATTTTTTGATCCTACAAAAGGAGATTGAGGAGGCAGAGGCATGTAAAGATTTTTGAGAACTTTACAACAAGACATGCCCCAAAATGAAGAGCATTCTGAAGCTATCTATAGAAGTTTGGGAGCAAGAGTTGGCTCTACCGAAGAAAGATCACTGGCTTCTCAAAGCTTGGTTATTTAATTTTGAGTTTAGAAAGAGGGTTATAAAGAAATATGTGGTTGAATTGGATGTTATTCATGCCCATGTTGTTTCCCACTTGTCTGAGAGTGATGAACTATTAGAATTGTTGACAAGAACCAAGATCCTAGCCCAAGAATTGGATCATGAATATGTAAAATGTGAATTCCATAAGAAAATGAAACAAGGAACTAGTGACATTTTGTTGGCAGGCTTCATGGATTTTGCCACATAAGCTTTCTCACAATTGAAACAAATGATTCAGGTAGGAGATGTGTTCTTAAAGCATCATGATGAAATGATGGAGGAATTCAAAATGATTTCCTTCCACATCAGCAAATCCGATTTTCCGGACCATGATAAGCTTTTGGCAGTTCTGATGAAGTTTGTTCAATATGTTGTTTGCAGTAGGATGTTGGAAATATTATAATAGAAGAGAAATACTTATAGTTTCTATCTAAGGGACAAATTGGCGAAAAGAAAAAAAAGGGAAAAGACAAATATTAGCCAATTTTATATTATAAATTTTATACTTGTATTAGGTGATGTGAAAACCCTAAGTTAGAATTAATTTAGGTAATTCATTGTGAATTAATCTTGGCCATTCATTTAGCTTTTAGAAAACTATAAATAGGGGGAATCCTCTCATTTTCAATAGAGAGATGAGTTGTTGTAAAATAAATTATATAACAATATATAACAAAAGCATTGAAATTTGATGGTTTCTTTACGTTGCTCTTTATGTGTGCATGACTCATTCCAAATATTTTAATTCAACTCTATTTATTTATTTTTTAGTTTATTTCCAGTTAGTCAGTTTATGTTCAACTTTAATGGTGACTGAATGCTACAATATTTGATTCACTTCCAACTCATGCTTTTGGTATTTTGTTGATGAAAAAGTACTATGTAAAGCTAATATGAGCTCCTTTATTTGTTGCACTCAAGTTCAACTATGTGTTAATGTCTAATGCATCAATGTCATAGTCTAAAAATCTGCATGGAACCTTAGAAGATGACACTAGTTTTGTGACACTGTAGAAATTCTTTGGTTAAGAAAAGCTTAGTTCTTGGTAAGTCTGTCTACTATAACATTGGAAATTTTTGTTGTTGTTCATAGATTTATAATTAGAATAACTCTCTAAACCATCAAACTTTTGAATTTTCTTTTAAATTTGAGCTAGACATAAATTTCTAGCATCATAGCAATGCCATATCTGATGAACAAGATGAGTTTTAGGCTTCTTGCATGAAACTGGTGCCACTATTCATTATTTCTAGAATTTTGAAACTACATCACAGACCTGACATTCAAGAGACCTTGGGGTGATTTTCTAAAACTTAGTTGCAGATTATTACTATTGATGGGTGTTTTTTCACCTTCTCAACATATGGAACACATGAGTGCACTACCTGTCTTGAAACGAAATCTCCAACAAGTTGTTGAAAATTACCCCAAGGTGTCTTGGGTGTTAGGTCATGAAAAGCTTGGAATAATTTAGTTGGTTCAATGTGATCTTGTTGGTAATCATAGGGTAGCCTTACGTGAGTCAATTTGGAAGGAATTGGCTCTTTGAATGGAGTTTATGAAATTTTATGAAGTGTTTCTCTATTGCTGTAATTTCAGGACATCAGTCTCAAACTCCACTCTGATCTTTAGATTTGGCTTTACAATGTGCAAAAAACTTTATCTAAAGCACCTATTTAAAAGAAAAGTCAAAAAGGACAGGGAAGGGAGTAAGTTCCCAGACTTGAAACTACTGATGGACAGTGACAATGGAGGATGCTATAGTGGACAACCTTCCTAAAACTAAGTCTTACTTAACCAGATTAATTTATAGTCTCAAGAAACTAGTGCAATCTTCTAAGGTCTATAGATTTTAATCATTCATTCACCATAAATCATGAACAAAAGATAAGATTTAAGTGTAGTATTCAGATAATGTTTGGACTAGCTCTACACTACAATTTATCATCAATAAACAACAAAAAGCATGAACAAGGAAGGGCATCAACACAACAAAATCATTCACCATAAATGAATAATAACTAATCTATTGAATCATGCTAACACATAGAAAAATAAAGTTAATCTACTCAAATTCACTAACTAGGAGGAGAAAAATCATGAAACATGAAATTGGAACTCAAGAATCCATCAAAATCAATGAACTATTAAAATTCCAGCAAGATGTCTTTACAACAACTCAACTCTCTCTTTGAAAATGAGGAGACCCCCTATTTATAGTGTCCAAAAAGAAAAATGAATGGCCAAGATTTAATCTTATTATGTGGCCAAGATTCACTACAAATTAAGGTTTTACCTACCCCTAAATATTTTATAATATAAAAAATACATTTTGTCCTCTAGCCTATTTTGTCTTCATGTGGGAAACATTGTAGCTATTTTGTCTTCTACCTGATTTCCTTTTGTTGCATCTACTTTGTGAGGAATTTGTCATCAATCACTGGATTCCCTTCGTGCTTCTTTACAGTAGTGTATTCCATGAACTTTTCGATCAATGCCTGAAGTTTATTCTACTCCATTATATCTAATTGAAGCACCTAAAAGTTCAATTTCCTAGATCGGTCGGTGATTACATCCCAGTCCACATCGCATTTGGGAGTGTTCTTTATTACCTGCTTAGATTGAGTGAAGGCTTGTGTAGAAAAACCCATAAAATCCGGCATAAGTGCATCTATGGTTCCGTTCTCCATCTTTTTATGGAAGTACAACTTTATCTTCTCTAGGTCTAGCTCAATGGCAGGCATGTCAAAATCCATCATTAGCTTTGAATACTCCTCACAAGATGTCCTGATTTCTTTGACCCAATCAATATCAAGCTCCACTTCATGGAGCACCCATTCCAATATTTCTTTCCTATGGTCAAGCCCTAGCTTCCATGTCTCGATGAGCCAATGATCATCCTTTACCAACGCAAGCTCCTTTTCTCGTGTTCTTTCAGGCATCTTGAGGATTTCCTCAACCTTAGGATACGTAATCCTATATAGCTCTGGGAATATGGTGCAAAATTTTCTCTTGCCTTCAAGCTATTTTTTCACCTCCAAGAACTTGTTTGTTGTCCTAACAGCACGACCAATGTTCCATTACAGAGGACCTACTAGAACCAATCCTCTGTGGCCTTTGTCCAATTCTTTCTTCTCTCTAGTTTGTCAATGTGGTCCTTAGACAATAGCTATGGTGGTGCTGATGATGTGGTGGGAAGCTCTTCAATGGAAGACCATTGATGTATGTAGGCTATCAAATCTACCACTTGTGCCTTTAGTTCCTCCTTAGATGTCTTGTCCTTATGCATTTGGTGCACAATGGTGGCAATGGATCCTTGAACATTGTTAGTTTTTTTCTCTCTCATTGTTGTTCCCAAATCAATGGTAGAAATATTATAGCCGGCCCCCTCTTCTCCCATCACTGGAGTAGCTATCTATACCATCCTAGCTCCTGATGCATCCATTGTTAGATGAGATCTTACCCTTGGCTTCTTCTCCTTCTTCGTGCTTATTTGTGGTCAAGCCAAGATGGCTTGAAGTCTTGCCTTTGGATCCATTGAGGGTGGGGTTTTCTTCTCTAATTATTTTTCAATCCATTCAGGCATCTGGGATTCCCCTTTTGGTGGTTCATGATCACCTTCTTCCTCTCAGGTATGTTGAATTTCTATTTCTTTGCTACTAGGGAGTTTTGCGTTCTATCTTTTCTTCATCATCTTCATTGGAATCCCAAATAAATACTATTTATTTCCATAGGGATTTAGTAGCTATATGTTCTTTGGGGCTATCCTCCCCTTTAGAGGTTTTCTCTTCTTCTTCTTGTTCACACCCGAGTTCTTCATGATGCTCCACTTCTAGGCTTTTCCTCATCTCAGCCTCTTGTATAGGCTTGTATTCTTCTTTTCCTTCCCTTTCCCTTTCTTCTTGATCTCCTAAAGGAGGTATTTCTTCATAATGTTTGAGGCTCTTACCCTGCTCCCCTATTGGAGGTTTTGTGCCTATCTCCATCTGTTTGTTTGTTTCCCTCTCTTCATTAGAGGGTTGTTCTTGAACTTCTTCTTCGATGTCCTTGAGTTGTTGGGACAACTCATCCTCAAGCTCTGGGTTGAAGGTTTCCATAATATAATTTGTGCTTGGTTCCTCAACATCTTCCTTAGAGGATTGTGTTTCCTCCTCTTTCTCCTCACACACCACTTTATCAATTACCAGATGCTGATATTTAGGGTGCTCATGATAATCATCTACTTCTTCCTCCATTCCTTTGGTTGCTTCACTTTCTTAACTTTCTAACTCCTCATATATCTACATTGTTGCATCCATCGTAGCTGGTTCAGCCGGGGGAGGATGAACAAGGAGGCTAGCAACAACTTTCATTAGGGCAGCTTGGACCACAAGATTCATTATCACCCTAGACAAATCCATTGGTATATTTTGCATATATCAAGCAAAAGCTTCTAGGAGTGAGAAGGTAGGAATTGTTGTCATTGTAGTTGCTAATAGGAAGGCTGATGATGGAGACATGGAGGAGGAGGAGAGTGGAGAAGTGGTAGCAAATGAGGAATCTATGACCATGACTTGTGCTGCAAGTGAAGTGGAGGGAAGGTGAACTAAGATGTCCACTGTGGGCAGAGAAGAGGTGAGAATTTCCTAAGAAGTAGGTGGAGTGATAGTAGTCACAACAGTAGTAGTGATTGTAGTAGCAAGAGCAGAGGCAGCAGGTGGGAACTTTTGTTGCTCGGCCTCTGCTTCCTCTCCCTCATGGAGTGAGTCTTCTTGTATGGTGGGCATCTTCGTGAAACTATCCAACTTCTTTGAATTCTTGGAGGGCTCACCTTTTGAAGCTTTCCTTGAATACACCCTATGCTTGGGATGATGTTTAGTTGTCTCTTTTCTTTTCTTGGACCATGTAGTGGGATGAGACATTGAAGTCTCTCTAGTCGGGGCATCAGTGGTAGAGGCATTGCTAGTTTTTCTCTCAGGTTCATCCTCGAGCTCACCGTATGTTAAAGTAGCTCCTTGAAGCTTTAATTGAGAAATCTACCCATCAATTCATTGTTTCATCCTTTCCTCTATGGGTTTCATCAGAATATCGAGGTCATTGACCTCTTCCTCATCCCAATCAATTAATGGTAGTGGTAGGTTGATGACAACATCATACCTAAGATCAATCACTGTGTTTCCATCCTCCATAATTTGGTCTGGTAGTAGAAACAAATTGATTGTTTTGAAAAAATACACCATCATGCACATGTAATGCCTCATACACACTTCCTTATCATCTGTATAATTGGCCCAAAATTCCTCAACATTATGCAAATGGGCATACTCTATCTTGACCACCTTCAACTTTCCATACGGATCCATCTGCAGCCCGGTAGTATGGAACTCTAGGTTGTATTCATTCAATTCATTATTGGAGTATTACACACATTGAGATGTGGGGAGTGCATACATTCCCTAACCAAATGTGAGGGGATAAGGGATCCTGGCCCTATGCTTTTCACTTAGAAGGGTGTGTGCACATTGTAGCTGTCGAGAGAGTTTAAGTAATATTGACAGGTCATTTGGGTACTGGGGAAGCTTATATGGTTTCTCTAAGAAACCCTTAGCTCAGATATAGGTAAACTTGGGAAATTGAATAAAAAAAAATCTGAAATGGTAGATGAAGGCATTGGAACTGTGGGTAACCCTTCTTTCAAAGTCACCTCCAAGTAACCTAATGAGGTGTTCGATGAAGGCATCATTAACCCTACAATAGTCCTTCTTAAAGTTCTTGTACTGGAGTTGTGGATATTTTTTGTATACCTTCAATTCCCTTCTTGGATTTTGGCTGGGAGCTACAAATAATCTCATGTATTGTACATGGTTAGCAAGAAGATAGACTAGGTATGATGTCATGTAAAATTGTGAAGTTTTCTTTAATACCACAAATTGCTCATGTAGGTAGTTACTAATCATTCTTTCCCAATGGAATTGGGTCTTTCCCTTGATGATTTTCTCTAAGAAGTACAAAATCCACTCTTGGAAGAAGGCTACAGTTGGAAGACCCATGACCCTACTTAGCGAGGTTACCAAGTCATGATAGTCTTCATGAAATTCGCTCCTGAAGAGCTCTTGGGCCACCTTATTTGCACTGCCCCTCTTCTCCTTTAGCCAATATTGATTGATAAGACTCTTACATTTGAGGGGGTCAGCATCCCATGTGGTCTTGGCATATTCTTTAGATGCTTCTTCCATTTCATCAAAGGTTGGTATATGGAAGGTTTTCCTGATAGACATGGTGGAGAAATCTGCTAGTATGTTGCCATCTTTGTCTACTATTCTTTTAGTGTCTTCCCGATATGCCTCTCTACAGGCCATTACAAGTTTGGGAGCAATGAGGGTAGGTGGGAAATTGGAAGGATTCTTTTGGCATTCTCTATGGTAGGGTTGAAAATGACCCTCTGCTTGAACTCATCAATGTCGATATGCCCCAAGTTAGTATCCAAGATCTCTTTCCATTTGGTGGCGACCTTTGAATTGAGGGTCTCCCCTTGGAACTTGTACTTCATTTGATCCTTATCTTCTTTACCTCTAGGTGCCTTGTCAGAATTCTTTATGTTTTCCTTCTCTATGGATGCCTCTGAATGTCCTATAGCTGGTTCCATATATTCTATGAACAAAGGAGTGGTAAGCACATTCAAATGTGAAGTATGAGGAACATTAGCTAAAATCCTACAAAAATGATGTCAGATCAGGTGATTCATCATTCAAGGATCCTAACATTTCTCTAAGATCATTGTTAGCCATTCATTTGAGGAAGTTATGGCAATGCGGGCCTAGGGGTGCAAACATCCTTAGGTTGGTAGCCATTTTGTAAGAAGCTACAAAAGGGATGACAATTAGGGCATGGTGGCCTACAAGGTTCTACCTACCTCAGGATTTGGCCATGAAGTGGGGTCCACTAAGGAGATCAAGTTAATTTAGCACGTGGGTTAGATCGGCATGGAGGTTTTGAGATAATCAAATTGTTCATTTGGACACATGAGCTTGAGGTATGCAGGCACAAGAGGTCTATTGGCTATGGGTTGGAAGGTGCGGAGGGACATCGAACAATCATTGTTTAGGATGGTGGAAAGAAGATGATGGTCCTAATAGAGTGGTCCGAATGGTTAGGTCCAGGAGAGTCATTGACATCAGACTAATAGTTCATCTTTGAATGGATGACCTTCATGAAGTCTGATTCCACATGGTGGGATGCTATCTTGGGTTGGCCATTTGAGGGAGTAAGGGAGGGATGGAGTTCCACATGTGGCCACCCTAATCAAACTACCCATAAAGTCATTATGTACTAAGTCATTTTGGTTTAGGTCTCAACGATGATAGTGAGCATGGGCTTCATGGGGCAGAGGGATGGTCTAGTGGGGTCATTCGGAATGGAAAAATTGAAGTGGAAACCTATGGATGGAGGTCAGAAATGGGGGACCCACTAAATGGCCAACACTTAAGCATTTCAATGTAGGGAATAGAACGGCAATGGTCGGGGTGGGGCCCAACCGATGGAGAGATGCCAAGGTTTCACTATTTCAATGGTCATTTAAACGGCGGTGAAAGGTCAATGAAAACCTGCGAAGGATGGTTTGCTTCAAATAAGTTTCCTTGATTGCAGGCTTGAATGACAGTCATGAAGGCGGGGTTTGTCAGGTGGAAGGATGGGTTACCAAATCCGTTCAGAATGGTGAACCTAGGGTAGTGGCCCATAGACGAAATTTTTCAAGGAGAAGTCCATGACAGGCCTAGACATAGGAATTTTGGTGTAGTTGAATTTCACTGGAGACAACCAAGGTGGGGCCCACATGGTGGAAGGACAGTGCTAGATAGTTGTTCGAAATGGCGGGGCTCAAAGAGCATTTCACAGGTGGAGGCATGTGCGCTTGTGGACTCGAGAGGGTTGAAGGATCCTTCCTTTTGGGGTTCATGAATTTTTAAGCTAAGCCAAAGACAAATGGTAGGACAAGGGTGTCTTCCAATGAGAGCAAGCATGAGGGGAGTGTCATCCAATGTTTGAAGTTTAGTGTTTTAAGGAATAATGATGGGGACGATCGCTTTGTAGGTTCACAGGGCACAAACGCTCTAGCTCAAGAATGGTTGTGGGAGGTTTGAGTCCCGTAAGCCTCCAATGGATAGATTTTTGAAGGGCTTCAAAATTCTAACTTGTGGGTTTTGCTCATCTGGGGGTGGTCTAGCTAGTTTTCAAGTTTTCTTTCACCAAGATTTAGCAACTTTTGTGAAAATTAAAGAAAACTCAAAGCATAATTGGGCAGCAGAAGACCAACTTGGAGAACTCGATGAAATCGATGAAGAGACAATAAGTAAATGCTTGGAATTGGTAAAGGAGCTCTGTGGGCATGAAGGCGGTGGTGGCAGGTGACTCTAACAGACTTTTTGAAATTCTTGATGGTGAAAATGACATTTCAAAATGCCTATTTATAGATTTTGCAACATTTAATTCCTACCATTAATGCACATATGGTGATGACTAAATTTTGTCAACACAACTTTTGAGAGGGGCGGTGCTAGAAGCAGCAAGGTTCACTATGTGGATAGACATCGAGGGTTGGTCGTCTGGTAGGTCGGCGATGAAAAGAGCAAACGAGGCTGCAACTCCCATTGGGTGGGAGGACATCATGAGTAGGTCGTTTAGAAAGGTGAAGATGTCAGGGAATCATGCATAAGGCGGCCCACAGGGGCAGACCCGCATTGCCCAGAGGACATCAATTTCAAAGTTTGAAGGAAAACTGCCAACAAAACCGCACCAAGGCCAAAGACTTGGAAATTTTAATAGTGGAAAAACCTAGTCAAATCAAGATGATTCTTCTAAGACTACTTGACCACTTAGGACTCAAAAATGGGGGGCACATAGAACAGGGTGGCAAAAAAAGTGACCTGGAAAAGCGAAAAGAGAGGTTCCCTATTCTAAAAGGGGTGTGTGTGCTATAGGCACAAAAAATGGTGACTCTGCTAGGGAACGCTCCTGAGTGTTCTAAGGATAAATACTCATTCAGAACCTAGAATCTCTAGTTTCATAGACCAGGGGCCAATTTCCAAGATTGAACTTTGAGACTCCAAGGAGAATGAGGTCCTTGGCTAAATCAAATCATGAAATGTCTCAGAAGTGTGTGTAAGTAGTGGATTCATTCCTCCTCTTTAGAGACTATAACTAATGGCAGTTAATCGAACCAAACAATCTATGCATTGTCTAACTCCAAAAGTAACCTGGACATTGCTCCGCTACCAGTTGGTTGTCCATAGCCCCAATGAAGTTGTCATTGTGACCCCACAAACATTGCTCTACTGCTATCTAGGCATCCATAGCCCTGATAGAGTTGTCTACACACCCACATGGTTGCTTGATTTTAACATTTATTTCTTTTCTTTCCTTATGATATACTTTTGATACTATTTCTTTCACTCAATCGTGTAAGCATTGAAGCTTACAGTGGGCTTGGAACCACAGTGGTCACTAAAGTAGACTTATGCATTTTTCTTGTTAGGTCATCATAACAACCACTGCATGGCTCTTCAAAAGTAGTTAATGTTTATCTTGTGCAGGATCCAAGATGAAATTTGATAAGATTCAACTAAGGGTCATGTTCTAGGTCAAGTCAAAGTTCAAAGAAGGAGACCATTCCATAGCAGCAATCAAAGACCAATAGTTGGGAATGAATATTTATCCAAAGAACACTAAAATCATGTAGTAGAGTGAACTGTTCATCGAGTTAAGCATGACCACTGCATCAAAGACAAAGAACACCTTTCAATGAAACAAAATAGTCAGGAAACTAGCAAAACAAAAGTGACGCGAAGCAGAAAAACAAAAAGGTAAGGAAACCAAAAGCACCCTAAACTAACCTATATATAGATATTTAAAGGAACATCTTGGGAGAGCTCAAGCTTGGAAATAATGCTTGAGGTGTTTCCCATTGACGGGTAATGAGACATCTTCACCAGTTAATGTCTTGAGGTAGAAAGCATTATCACCGAGGATTTCAACAATTTGAAAGGGGCCAAGCCAGAGCTTGTCGAATTTGTCATGTCCCTCTTTCTTCTCATGGGTCTTGTCCCAACATAGGACTATATCAGAAATTCTAAAGGCCTTTACTTTGGCTCGTCGATCAAACCATCTTTTTACCACACCCTGATGTTTGGAAAAAAATTCAATGGCCCGATCACATACTTCTTCTAGGTGGAGTAACTCAGCTAGACAGGCTTCCCTTCGATCCCCTTCTTCATAAAAAGGTATTGATGAATTGGAGGATTGGGATCCAGAGGTGAACTAGGAATGCAGGCTCTAGGCCATAAACAAGGTGGAATGGGGAATCACCCAAGTCAGCCTTGTGATGTGTGTGATCTTCCCAAAGGGAAAAATGGAGCTGGGTGTGCCAATCTTTGGGATTCCTATCGAGCAGCTTTTTGATGACAACGATCAAGTTTTTGTTTGTGGATTGAACTAGGAAATTTCCTTGAGGGTAGTAGTTGGATGAGAATTTAAGGAAAATACCATAATAAAAGGCCCAACTGGTGAATTTAAGTGAGGCAAAGGTAGGTCCATTATCACAAACCAATGCATACGAGAAATCAAATAGATTTAAAATGAAACTTTCAAGGAAATTATTAACTACCTCTATGGTACATTGCCTACATGCAATAGATTTTTTCCATCTAGTAAAATAATTAGAGGTGGTTAGAATGTACTTGTGACCTGTAGAAGATGGTGGGCTTACCGAACCGATGAAGTCGAGACCCCACTGTGTGAACAGACTTACCTCTAGGACTGGTTGCAATAGAACAACAATGTTTCTTTCTCTAGTTGCGCACGTCTGGAAAACATCACACATACAAACATGATTATGTGCATCCTTGAAGATGGTTGGATAGTAGTATCCTACTCATAGAATTTGATGAGCAGTAGAAGGACCCAATCCATGACTAGTGCCAAATTTGTCATGGAATTATCTCAGCACTCGCCCTGCCTCCTCTTTTCCAAGGAATTAGAGGTAGACCCCTTCATGATTTGTTTTGTAGAGTATAGATCCTTGAAGAATATAGCTACTAATTTTCAATCTAAGGGCATGCTTTTGGACTCCTTGTTGACGAGGCGGGAACTTGTGGTTCAACAAGTAGTAGACAATATCAACATACCACTCTTAGGGAGAAATATCTTCAAGTTGATACTGCTGAACTATAAGCTCAAGTCCTACCTCAGCTGCTGCTTTAGCTATCATTTGGGTGAGGGATTGTCCTCTTACCAAGTTAATTAGTTGAGTCTCCATGTCATATTCTTGCAATAGGGTGACCCATTTTTCTCTTCGTTCTCCTAACTCATTTTGCATTAGCAACATTGTAGTGCCTGAATTTCTTGACTCCCCTAACAAGAGCATATGCCTATTTTTCCATGCTATGGTATCTTTGTTCAACATCCTTTAAGGGAGAACTTATGAAAGCAATTGGTTGCTCATTTCCTTTGTCATATTTTTGAGTCAAAATTTTGGCACATGAATGGTCTAAAGCGAATGAGTAAATATAGAAGGGTTTCAAATAATCTGGATTGACTAGCATAGGTGCATAAACAATGGCTTTCTTGATCTCCTCGAATGCCTACTTTTCCTCTAGGGTCCACTCAACTTTGGCATATTTTTTCAACATTGCATTGAACAACTTAACAATTTCAACAAAGGAAGTAATGACTTTTCTGACAAAATTTATCTTTCCGAAGAAAGATTTGAGCTCCTTCTTGCTTCTTGGCAACTAAATCTTCAAAAGGGACTGAATACGCTTAGGGTCTATTAATATCCCATGCTTTGAAAAAACATGCTTGAGTAGCTTGCCTTATGTGACTCTGAGGATGCACTTCTTCAGATTAAGCGAAATCCCAAATTCTCTGCATTTCTGAAAAACTCTGCATAGATCAGAAACATGATCACCTCACTTTTTTGAGAATATTGTGAGATCATCCATGTAGATGATAATGCACTTTTTGATCAGATCCTTGAAGTCTATATCCATTGGATGCTAGAAAATGGCACCAACATTGATGAGTTTGAATGGAATCCTCTATATCCAAAGGTCCCCCATTTGGTGGTGAATGTTGTCTTGTGTTTTCTCTCATACTGCACCATCACCTAGTTGTACCTGGAGTACCCGTCCAAGAAAGACATCATTTGCAAATTGTTGACAATCTGTAGTACCTCATCTAATGAAGGCATATGATAGTTTTCCTTCTCTAATGCTCTATTTAGATTGTAGAAATCCACACAGAGTCTGATTTCTCCACTCTTTTTCCTAACTAGGACTAAATTGGCCACCCACATAGAGTACCTAACAAAGAAGATTATTCTAGTTGATACCAACTTTTGCACTTCCTTGTAGATGATGGGCTCTAGTAATGCATTGATGGGATGCTATCATTTTTGGAATGGTCTAACATCTGGATTAAGAGGAATAGTGTGCATAATAATGGAGGTGTCATATGTCTTTAAATATTCATAACTCCATGCCACCACACCATGATATTTCAGCAAAGCATCAATGATTCCATTCTTTTCTTTTGGCTTGCATACCTTGCCAATGAAAACATTTTTAACTTCCTCGGTGGTTCCGAGGTTGTGGATGTCACACTGGTTATTGATTGAATCCTTTTTTTCCTATTGATATTGGTATCAGATCTTATCTAAGTCAAATATCCATTCAAGCTAAACCATACTTCTAGGGATAGTATTTTTTTTGAGATTGATGACCCCGTCTATATCCAATTCAACTTCCTCGGGCTCGGATTCATCAATTATCTGAGTAGAAAACACATCAGAATAGGTGATAAATTCCAAGATGTTCTTGTCACCATTGAATACCTGGAAGTGAGTGACATTTTCCAGCACAGATGGGGTTGAGGTCAACTTGATAGTGAATATTTTGAGACCTGACAGTGACAATGGTTGAAGGGTGTTAGCAGCTTTAGCTAAGGTATCAGCATTATAATTCTATTATTGAGGGATCAATTGAATATTGAATGCATCTAGGCTTTCTAAAAGATCCCAAACCCTATGCCTATAGTTTGCTAGCCTTCTATCATGGCAGGAGTATAATTTTATGACTTACTTTACTACCAATTTTGAATCACCAAAGACTTGCAACATTTTCACTTTCTTCCTTAGGGCCACTAGGATACCATGAACAAGCGCTTCATACTTTGCTACATTATTGGTGCAATAGAATTGAAGTCTATGCGAAACAAAGTAGGCCTTACCCATAGGGTTGATGAGTTCAAATCCATCCCCAACTCCCTTCTTGGACTTGGATCCATCGAAACGTAGCATCCAAAACTTGGAAGGTTCTTTGACTTCAAGGCCAATCATGCATTCATTTTTTCTTGGTTGCACACCCACATCCATCATTTCTGGAGTAAGTACTAGTTCAGTATGATTGATGACATATTGTCCTATTGGAAACTCCTTTTGAGAAGCGACTTGTCCCTTGATGTGCTCCACTACCATCTGACACAAGCAACATTCAAATTCTAAGTGGTTAGCATTATGAACTTTGCACCAGTTAGGCAACAAAAGCTCTTGGAAGTCCATTCTTTCTCCCAAACTAAGTTGATCTTGTATGCAATTTCCCACAAAATCTTGGAATCCATCTAACAAGCCTAAGTTACCATCATCATAAGACTCATCATCATCTGATTCTACCAAAAATTTTGTGCTCTGGGGTGCACATGCTAAATTAGCAGGAGGGCTACATAGTACTAAAAGGACTTCTTCAGCTACCTCCTCTTCTAGAAACTTCGATTCTCCTTGATAAGCCATGGGGAAATAATTACCCAATTCAATTTCAAAAAACAACACCTTATTAGTGTTGTACTTTGTGATCATGAACTTCATGTGGGGTTCTCGATTGATGCGGATCTGATTGGGAAGCCCCTTCCATGGCAGCCACAAGTGGGATAAATTAGTTGCAACATATGCATTTAATGCCTAGGTGAAGTCTCATCCCAGTATTATGCCATAGGTATTTGGTATATCAACAACTTGAATATCAATTACTTGTTGCACTCTTAGATCAACAATGATCTACATAGGGATCCGATTGATCTCTCCAACTATATTCACTTCGGTTTTGTCTAATTGGGTCACCTTTCTTCTAGAAGAAGTGGGAACTATTCCTAGTTCCCTACAAACAACAAGAGGCATGACGTTTTCAGATGCTCCCAAATCAAGCAAACAATTGTGCAAATTCTTCCCAAATATTCTAATGGTGGTGAGTAATGGTGGCATTTCTAACTTCCCTTGGAATAACCCCATAGGTGTGTTAGCTTGGGCTACCTAGTTCTTATCCTTCTCATTGGTATTTTCCTTGATTTGCACTTGATTTTTCTCTTTAGCAAGTTATTTTCTAGTTTGTTGATTGGTAGAGACATCTATCCTTTTACCTATGATCTCTTGAATTAATGGATCGCACAAGGGTTCTTTGAAATAACTTTCTTGGTTGGTGTTTCTTGTGTTGCCTTGGAGGAGGGGGTCCCATTAATCACCATAAAGAAGGCATGCCTAATTGCAGGAACCTTAAGTAACTCGAAAGCATACAAGTTGATTTTGACCTTCTTGAATTCCTCAACAATGTACCCACCCATTTACTCAATTTTAGCCTCGAAGGATCTATCTATGGAAGAACTAGCTGACTGGTTTTGAGTCTAGTTTGGTTTCTTGTTTTTGTTCAAGTATTGTGTAGGCACATAGGGATATCTTGGGTGTTGAAGTTATTAGATGGAGTGGAAGTAGTGAAAGGTCCTCCTACTTGCCTATTCCTTAAGTTTTATGGAGAGGCTCTCTGATGGAACATTTGAACTTCATCTTCATGAGACTCTTCTTCATCTGCTGGACCATTATCTAGTGAATTAAAGAGCTGATCTAGAGTTTTTTCATAACTTACCTCCTTTACTTCTTCATTTTTTTGGGAGGTAGCCTCATTCTTAGGTTCATTGCTTTCACTTTGTGGAAATGGAGCTTGATTGATCACAAGCATGGAGGAGTCATATGGTTCTGATGAGAATATGTCTCTGCAGCCTGCACTATCAACGATGTTCTACACCTCCACTTGAAATATCTCCACAACTGTGAGGAACTCAGGGAAATCCAACTTAGAGTGTCTATTCATTTTATGAATCCAACACCATCCGGATAAGGAAACCTTAGTGAGATACACTCCACTAGTTGTCTTCTCTGTACTAGCAGGCTAATCAAGAGGAGTGGGAACACCTCCATTGTTTGGTCTTATATTCCACATTTGATTCTATCTTTGGGAAGGTCTTCTTTTGAAATTTTGATTGGAGCTTTTCCCGCATTCATAGTTTTGACCAGATGAGGTACCTGCGTCATGGTTATCCATGTTGTATCAATTGAGGTTGGCCAGAATGCTATGTTGAGATGCTTGTAGCTGATTATTTTGGTTCCTGAGATGAGTCATTTTTGTGGACATTTTTCTGATCATCTTCGTCAGCTCATCTAACTGATCTTTCTCATCATTGCTAGGTTGTAGTGTTTGGTTTTGGAGGAAGATAGGTTATCATGTTGGTTGGTTCTATTGAGCGGGTGAGAATTTAGGCCCTTGTAGATATAGTGGCACTGGAGGCTATTGCAAGTAGGTCTGTTATAGTTGTGGTTGCAAGTAATGTGGCACAGGAGGTGCTTGATTCATGGGCTACCCTGGGTGAGGAACTAATGGCAGCTATGGAACTGGATTCATGAGAGGCACCTGATGTTGTAGAGCTTGAGTGAGCCCTTGAATCTGCATAGGATGAGTGACTTGTCCCAAGGAAGGTAGCGGACCAAATATTTTTTGTCCCAAATCGGTGCTAGCTATAACTGCCTCAGCATAGGCATCCACTAATCTAGCTAGTGGTGGGTTCATTCTTTTCACTAATGTAGTAGTGAGGTTGTCCAAGGCAGCATAGTAGATAGGCAAGACAATGACATCATTGAGCGCATATGGAGCTTGTAACCTTGTGTACACTTAGTGGAACTGATCGTTGAAGGAACTGATTGGTTCATTAACCTCCCAATGAATTTCCATGAATTGCTAATACAATTCTGAGGGGCTAATCAGAATCTTGTATTTCCTTAGGAATGCATTCTTCAAGAGATCCCAAGTAGTAATTGACCCTATTGGCAAGTTGATGTACTAGTAGAAGGCTTGTTCTCCCAAAGAATAAGGGAAAATCCTACATGCCACATCCTAATGGTCAATCTGCATATCTTTCAGTGTAGTTTGGAATATCTTGATATGCTCTTCTGTTGTCCTTTGTGGGTCCCGAGGATTGAACTTTTTGCAAAAGCTCTTTAGATTCTTGGGCATGTCATGGTAAGCATTGAATAGCAGTGGAGAGGGGTTATTTCCTATCCATGCCATGAGGGGAGGCAGGGGTGGTGCTTTCTATTGAATAGGAACTTAGGGCTATGCAGGGTCGGCAACAACTTGGACTATGCCTTGGTCTTGGAAGGTACCTAGGGACAAGGGCAACACCCTGGCTATGGGAAGCAGTGAGTTGGAAATCAGTTTGGGATGGCTGGGTGGAAGAGGTGGAGGTGGAAGAGGAAGGATGAGTGTGAGGAAAATGGATGGATGAAGTGGATGAGGAGGATGAGGCTGAGTTCGATCTTCAAGTCCTTCTAGCCTTTGTAGGGGGCTGTAGTTCCTAAAATTCCCCTTTGTTGGGCATGGATTGTAGAACTTTATGTAACCTTTTATGGGAAAATGATCCAATTTAATCCAGCTTAGCTCCAAAGGGTTTCATCCTTCTAGCACCAATTTTTTTGATGAGTTTTTTTTCACCTTCTCAACACAAGCAGCACACAAGTGCACTACCTTTCTTGAAAGGCAATCTCCAACAAGTTGCTGAAAATTACCCCAAGGTTTATTGGGTTTTAGGTCATTACAAGCTTGGAATAATTCAGTTGGTTCAATGTGATCTTGTTGGTAATCACAGGGTAGCCTTACGTGAGTTAAGTTAGAAGGAATTAGCTCTTTGAATGGAGTTTATGAAATTTTCTGAAGTGTTGCTCTATTGTTGTAAGTTCAAGACAATAGTCTCAAACTCCACTCTGGTCTTTAGACTTGGCTTTACAATGTGCAACGAACTTTATCTAAAGCACCTATTTAAAAGAAAATTCAAAAGGGTAGGGAAGGGAGTAAGTTCCTAGACTTGAAACTACTGATGAATAGTGATAATTGAGGATGCTACAATAGAAAACCTTCCTAAAACTAAGTCCCACTTAACCATAGTAATTCATAGTCTCATGAAACTAGTGAAATATTCTAAGGTCTAGAGATTTTAATCATTCATTCACCATAAATCATGAACAAAAGATAGAATTTAAGTGCAACATTAAAATAATGTTTAGACTAGCTTTACACAATAGTTTATCATTAATAAACAACAAAAAGCATGAACAAGGAAGGGAATCAACATAGAAAAATCATTCACCATCAATGAACAACATTAACTAATCTTTTTAAGAATGCTAACACATAGAACAAGAAAGTTAATCAACTCAAATTCACTAACTAGGAGGAGAAGAATCATGAAATATGAAATTGGAACTCAAGAATCGATCAAAATCAATGAACTTCTATTAAAACTCCAACAGCATGTCTTTACAACAACTCAACACTCTCTTTGAAAATTAGAGGAGACCCCCTATTTATAGTGTCCAAAAATAGAAACGAATGGCCAAGATTTAATCTTATTGTGTGGCCAAGATTTACTACAAATTAGGGTTTCACCTACCCACAAATATTTTATAATATAAAATTACATTTTGTCCTCTAGCTTATTTTGTCTTCTTGTGGGCAACACTATAGCCCATTTGTTTTCTAGCTAATTTCCTTTTGTTGTAGCTACTGTGTGAGGAATTCGTCATCAATAACTGAATTCCCTTCATGCTTCTTTATAGTAGTGTATTCCATGAACTTTCTAATCAGTGCTTGAATTTTATTCCACTCCATTATATCTGAATGAAGCACCTAAAAGTTCAATTTCCTAGATCAGACAATGATTAAATCCCAGTCCTTGTCACATTTGGGAGTGTTCTTTATTACCTACTTAGATTGAGCGAAGGCTCATGTAGTAAAACCCATAAAATCTGACATAAGTGCATCTGTGGTTCTATTCTCCATCTTTTTATGGAAGTGCAACTTTATCTATCCAGCTCAATGGTAGGCATGTGGAAATCCGTCATTAGCTCCAGATACTCCTCACAAGTTGTCCTAATTTCTTTGACCCAATCAATATCAAGCTCCACTTCATGGAGCACCCATTCCAATATTTCTTTCCTATGGTCAAGGCCTAGCTACCATGTCTCGACAAGCCAGTGATCATCCTTTACCAATGCAAGCTCCTTTTCCCATGTTTTGACCATCTTGAGGATTGCCTCAACCTTAGGATACATAATCCTATATAGCTCTGGGAAGTCGGTGCAGAATTTTTTCATCACTTCAAGCTATTTTTGCACCTCTAAGAACTTGTTTGTTGTCCTAGAAATACAACCAATGCCCATATTTCCATTGTAGAGGATCTGCTGGAACCAATCCTCTGTGGCCTTTGTCCAATTCTTTCTTCTCTCTAGTTGTTTGATCTGGTCTTTGGACAACAGTTTTGGTGGCATTGATGATGTGGTGGGAAGCTCTTTAATGGAAGACCATTGTTGTATTTAGGCTATCAGATCTACCACTTGTGCCTTTAGTTCCTCCTTAGAGGTTTTTTCCTTATTCATTTGGTTCACAATGGTGGCAATAGATCCTTGAAGATGGTCAATTTTTTTCTCTCTTGTTGTTGTTCCCAAATCAATGGTAGAAATATTATAGTTGACCCCCTCTTCTCCCATCACCAGAGTAGCTATCTGTGTCATCCTAGATCCTAATGCATCCATTGTCAAATGAGATCTCACCTTTGACTTCTTCTCCTTCTTTGTGCTTATTTGTGCTCGAGCCAAGACGGCTTCAAGTCTTTCCTTTGGATCCATTGAGGGTGGGGTTTTCTTATCTAATTTTTTTTCAAGCCATTTAGGCATCTAGGATTCCCCTTTCGGTGATTCATGATCACCTTCTTCCTCTCAGGTATGTTGAATTTCTATTTCTTTGCTACCCAGAGTTTTTTGTTCTCTCTTTTCTTCCTCCTCTTCATCAAAATCCTGAATAAATATTGTTTCTTTCCCTAGGGATTTAGTAGCTATATGCTCTTTGGGGCTATCCTCCCCTTTAGAGGTTTTCTCTTCTTCTTCTTGTCCACGCCTGAGTTCTTCATGATGCTCCCCTTATGGGCTTTTCCTTGTTTTAGCCTCTTCTTCAAGCTTGTCTTCTTATTTTCCTTCCCTTTCCTTTTCTTCTTGCTCTCCTGAAGGAGGTATTTCTTCATCATGTTTGGGGCTCTTACCCTGCTCCCCTGTTGGAGGTTCTATAGCTACATTTCTTTGTTTGTTTCCCTCTCTTCATCAAAGGGTTTCTCCCCAAATTCTTCTCCAATGTCCTTGAGTTTTTGGGACAACTCCTCGAGCTCTGGGTCAAAGGTTTCCACAACATACTTTGTGCTTGGTTCCTCAACACCTTCCTCAAAGGAGTATGTTTCCTCCTCTCTATCCTCACACACCACTTTATCAATTACCAGATGTTAATATTCAAGGTGCTCATGATAATCATCTGCTTCTTCCTCCATTCCTTTGGTTGCTTCCCTTTCTTTCCTTTCTAACTCTTTAGGTATCCGCATTGTTGCCTCCATCGTAGGTGGTTCAGTCGTGGGAGGAGGAACAGGCAGGCTAGCAACAACTTGTGCTAGGGTAGCTTGCATCACAAGATTCATTAGCACCCTAGTTAGCTTTATTGATATATTTTTCATATGCTGAGAAAAAGATTTTGGGAGTGAGAGGGTAGGCATTGTTGTCGTTACAGTATCTAGTGGGAGGCTGATGATGGAGACAAGGAGGAGGAGGAGAGTGGAGAAGTGGTAGTAGATGAAGAATGTATGACCATAACTTGTGCTACAAGTGAAGTTGAGGCAAGGTGAACTGAGATGTCCACCACAGGTAGAGAAGAGGTGACTATTGCCTAAGAAGTAGGTAGAGGAGTGATATTAGTGGAAACAGTAGTAGTGGTTATGGTAGTGAGAGCAAAGGCAGCAGGTGGAGACTTTGGTTTCACAGCCCCTACTTCCTCTCCCTCATGGAGTGGGTCTTCCTGTATGGTGGGCATCTCCATGAAGCTGCCCGACTTCTTTGACTTCTTAGAGTGCTCACCTTCCGAAGCTTTCCTTGAATACACCCTATGTTTGGGTTGACATTCAGCTATCTCTTTTCTTTTCTTGGACCATGTAGTGGGAGGAGACATTGAAGTGTCTCTAGTCTGGGCAACAGTGGCAGAGGCACTGTTAGTTTCGCTCTCAGGTTCATCCTCAAGCTCACTGTATCTTAAAGTAGCTCCTTGAAGCTTTAATTGAGCAATTTTCCCATCAATCCATAATTTCATTCTTTCCTCTATGTGTTTCATTAGAATATCTAGGTCATTGACATCTTCCTTGTCCCAATCAATTAGTGGTAGTGGTAGGTTGGTGACAACATCATACCTAGGATCAATCACTATCTTTTCATCCTCCATGATTTGGTCTAGCACTGGAAAAAAATTGACCATTTTCACAAAATACGCCATCATGCACATGTAGTGCCTCATACATATTTCCTTATCATCTCTACAATTGGCCCAAAATTCTTCAACATTATGCAAATGGGCATACTCTATCCCGACCGCCTTCTTCAACTTGCCATATGGATCCATCGGCGGCCTGGCAATATGGAACTCTAGGTTGTATTCATTGAATTCCTTATCGGAGTATTCCACAAATTGAGATGCGAGGAGTGCATACATTCCCTATCCAAATGTGAGGGGATAAGGGATCCTCTCCCTATGTTTGTCACTCAGAAGGGTGTGTACACGTTGCAGCTATCGGGAGAGTTCAAGTAAAATCAATCGGTCATTTGGGTACTGGGGCAACTTATATGGTTTCTCTAAGAAACTCTTTGCTTGAATGTAGGTAAACTTGGGAAATTGAATAAACAAAAATATGAAATGATGAATGAAGGCATTGGCACTATGGGTAACCCTTCTTTCAAAGTCACCTCCAAGTAACCTAATGATGTGCTCGATGAAGGCATCATTAACCCTACAATAGTCCTTCTTAAAGTTCCTATACTGGAGTTATGGATATTTTTTGTATACCTTCAATTCCCTTCTTGGAGTTTGGCTGGGAGCTACAAATAATCCCCCATATTGGACATGGTCAGGAAGTAGATAGACTAGGTATGATGTCATGTAAAATTGTGAAGTTTTCTTTACTTCCACAAATTGCTCGTGTAGGCAATTATTGATCATTCCTTCCCAATGGAATTGGGTATTTCCCCTGGTGATTTCCTCTATGAAGTACAACATCCACTCCTAGAAGAAGGCTACAGTTGGAAGACCCATGACCCTGCTTATCAAGGTTACCATGTCATGATAGTCTTTGTGAAAGTCGCTCCTAAAGAGCTCCTGGGGCACCTTATTTGCACTACCCCTCTTCTCCTATAGCCAATATTGATTGATAAGCCTCTTATGTTTGAGAGGGTTAGCACCCCATATGGTCTTGGAATATTCTTTAGATGCTTTTACCATTTCATCAAAGATTGGTGTATGCAAGGTTTTCTTGATAGACTTGGCGGAGAAATCTGCTAGTATGTTGCCATCTATGTCTACTATTCTTTTAGTGTCTTCTTGATATGACTATCTATAGGTCACTACAAGTTTAGGAGCAATGAGGGTAGGTGGGAAACTAGTAGCTTTGGCCAACCCACTTCTTCTGATTCTTTTGGCATTCTCTGTTGTAGGGTTGACAATGATGCTCTACTTGAACTCATCGATGTCGATATGCCCCAAGTTAGTATCCAAGATCTCTTTCCAGTCGGTGGTGACCTTTGAATTGAGGGGCTCCCCTTGGAGCTTGTACTTCATTTGATCCTTATCTTCTTTACCCTTGGGTGCCTTGGCAGACTTCTTTCCCTTTTCCTTCTCTACGGCCACCTCTGAAGGTCCTACAGATGGTTCCATATATCTTGCGAACAAAGGAGTAGTAAGCACATTCAAATGTGAAGTATGAGGAATGTTAGCCAAAATATTGTAAAAACAATGTTAGATTAGATGATTCATCATTCAAGGATCCTAACATTTCTCTTGGATCATTGTTAGCCATTCATTTGAGGAAGTTACGACAATTCGGGCCTAGGGGTGTGAAATTCCCTAGGCTCGCAGCCATTTTGGAAGCAGCTGCAAAGGCGACAAAAATTAGAGCATGATGGCCTGCAAGGTTCTACCTACCTCAAGATTTGGCCATGAAGTGGGGTCCACTAAGGAGATCAAGCTAATTTGGCACATGGGTCAGATCATCATGGAGGTTTTGGGATCATCAAATTGTTCATTTGGATGCACAGGCTTGAGGTATGCGGGCGTAGGATGTCTATTGGCTATGGGTTGGAAGGTGCAGAGGGATTCCAAAGAATCACTATTCAGGATGGCAGAAAGAAGAAGGCAGTCTGCATAGAGCAGCCCACATGGTTGGGTCTGAGAGAGTCATCGACATTAGACTAATAGTTCATCTTTGAATGGATGACCTTCGTGAAGTCGTATTTTGCATGGCAACATGATGTCTTGGGTTGGCCATTTGAGGAAGCAAGGGAGGAATGACATTCTACATGCGGCCACCCACATGGAACAACCCATAAAGTTATTTTTTACTAAGTCATTTTGGTTCAAGTCTCAACGACGACATGAGTGCGGGCTTTGTGGGGTGGAGGGATGGTCTAGCGGGGCCATTCGGAATGGAAAACTTGAAGTGGAAACCCATGAATGGAGGCCCAAAATGAGGGATATGCTAAAAGGCCAACACTTAGTCATTTCAATGCAAGGAATAGAATGGCAACGACCGGGATAGGGCTCAAATGACGAAGAGATGCCAATGTTTCACCATTTGAATGGTCATTTAAATGGCAGAGAAAGGTCAGTGAAAACCCACAAAGGATGGTCTACTTTAAAGAAGTTTCCTTGGCTTCGAGCTCGAACGACAGTCATGAAGGAAGGGTCCACCAGGTGGAAGGACGGGTTATTAAATCCGTTCAAAATGGAAAACCTAGGGCAGTGGCCCATGAATAGAATTCTGCAAGGAGAATTCCATGACAAGCCTGGACTTAGGCATTTTGGTGTGGTTGAATTTGATTAGAGACCACCAAGGTGGGGCCCGCTTGGTAGAAGGATGATATCAGATAGCCATTCAGAACTATAGGGCTCAAAGAGCATTCCATAGGAGGAGGCCCACACTTGCGGACCCAAGAGGGTTGAAGGATCCTTCCTTTTTGTGTTCATGAATTTTTGGGCTAAGCCAAAGATAGACAACAGGACAAGGGTGTCTTCTCACAAGAGCGAGCCCGAGGGGAGTGTCAACCGATGTTTGAAGTTTAGCATTTTAAGGAATAACAATCATGATGAGCGCTTTGCAAGTCCATAGGGTGCGAACACCCTGGTTCAATAATGTTCATGGGCCGTCTAAGTCCCTTAAGCCTCCAACAAATAAATTTTTGAAGGGCTTCAAAATTCTAACTTGTGGGTTTTGCTCGCCCGGGGGTGGTCTAACTAGTTTTCAAGTTTTCTTTCACCAAGACTTAGCAACTTTTGTGAAAATTAAATAAAACTCAAAGTTTAACTTGGTAGTGAAAGACCAGCCTAGAGAACCTAATGAAATTGATGAAGATACATCAAGTAAAGGCTTTGAATCAGTGAAGGAGCTCTGTAGGCACAAAGGCGGCGGGGACGAGCGACTTTGATAGACTTTCTGAAATTCCTGATGGTGAAAATGACATTTCAAAATGCCTATTTATAGATTTTGTAGAATTTAATGCTCACCATTAATGTAGGTATGGTGATGGTTGAATTTGGTGGACACACCTTTTGAGAGGGGTGGTGTCGGAAGCAACGAGGTTTGCTACGTGGACAAAAGTTGAGGGTTGGTTGTTTGGCAGGTTGGTAGTGAAAATAGCGAACAAGGCTACAGGTCTTGTGGGGCGGGAGGGTGTCGTGAGTAGGTCATTCGAAGGGGAAAAGATGCAAGGGGATCTTGCAAAGGGCAGCCCGTAGGGGCAAACCTGCATTTCTCGGAGGACGTCAATTTCAATTTTTTAAGGAAAACTGCCAATAGAACCCCGCTAAGGCCAAAGACTTGGAAATTTTAAGGGTGGCGAAACCTAGTCAACTCAAAATGATTCTTCTAAGACTACTTGACCACTTAGGACTCAAAAATAGGGGGCATGTAGAATGGGGAGATGACAAAAGCAACTTGACAAAGCCAAAAGAGAGGGTCCCCATTCCGAACGGGGCATGTGTGCTATAGGTATGACAATTACCTTTCAAGAGAAACATTGCACTTGTGTTTTTTCTCTATTGAGAAATGAAAAAAAACCCATGAATAAACCTTGTCATCTCCTTCATAAATGGTCTCCAACTTTGTCCAAACATCTTTTAGATATTTTAGACTTATCACCTTTCCAAGTTCAAAATCAGAGATAACACTTAGAATAGCATTCCTTGTTTCACCATTTCTCTCATATTCCTTGATTTTATCTTCACTTGTTAGACCAACAATAGGCATGGTATATCCTTTTTCAACTGACTTCTAGACACCAAATCCAAGAGAGACTAGAAAGGACTCCATTATTTCTTTCCAATAAGTATAATTTGTTCCATCGAACACAAGAGCTTTGACACCCTTCCCATGTTCCATCTGAATCTACCTCAAGCAGTTAAGCTTTCTCCAAGGAACCACAACTCATACCAATTGTTAGATGCACAAGACAACTAAGATGGGTTAAATCAATTGTACATTAAAAGAATTCAATCCCTTATTAGCTTTCAAACCATTTTTATCCCTTAAACCCTTATCATGTATTAGAAAAATGTAAACATATGAAACAGTAATACAAACACATTGAAAAGATAAGAACACCAAATTTATATGGAAAACCCAAGAAGGGAAAAACCACTGTGAGGATTAGCTCACATATATATGAATTGTAACACTAAATATAATTAGGCTCATTGCCCAAAAAAGGAAGAAATGATCACAATAGGTGGCTCACTTCCAAGAAGAAAGAAGAAATAGGAAAACTATTACAAAAAGATTCACTATCTCAAGGAAAAATGATAAATCCACCACTAAAAATTTATGCCATTCACAACCTTTGGCTCACTACCTTGAACGACTTCAAGCACATTGAAAAAATGTACTCTTTTTCTCACTGCATAAGAGACATAGGCATTGAGCTCACACTTAGATCACCTCACTTAATCAAATTCACATAATTTTCATACCTTCTAAATGTCCACACATTTCTCCAATAATGTACCTTATATTTATACCATCCATGACCTAAACAATCTCAATTAGGTCAACTATAATGATATGTATGCACATAAAACATGCAACACCAAAGTAGGTCAACACCAAACACCTCCATAGTGGAAATAAGTGAAGGAAAACCACACCAAGGGTTAACTAGGACCCAAATATACATCACCACACTACTCAACACATCCACAATTAGCGCTATCACCTAGGTTGGCCAAACCTACACCAATACTACAAGCAATCTTATACACACTTCTCCATGTCACCCAAACCACACAAAAACACTTCACAACATCCACAAAACATCTCAAAATATTCTAGCATCATTATAATATCCTGCAAGTTTTCCACAACCACCTAAAACTATGAACACCATCATTTTGTGCAACCAAACACGCTGCCAAATAACACAACTTACTCACCAACCTTGTAGAATACCTCAACACTTGAAACCTCAAGGGAAGGAATTCAAAGATAGTATAAGCACATTCCCAAGTTTTCAAGACAATAAATCTCACTATGAAGAAATCCTAACCAGTCTCATTTCTCCCAAGCAACCTTCTATACAAATAGACAAACTGTCAAACACGACTTTTACTGTGGTAAGATCTAGAACTTGGAATTGTGGATATAGATCCTTTGCACACCTTTAATAAAAATATCCAAACTAAAAAAGAACACCTTCAACCATGAATAAATGCAAAGTACAAAATTGAACACACTTCTATCATAGTGCACACTCTTTTATTAAAATTTTCTCAAAAGTAGTTAGAAACAAAGTGAACTTATTGCAATTGCAACTCTTATCCATCAAGATATCAATGACAATACTAATTACAACACCTTCTTCTAAAATAATAACACATCCATAATAGAACAAGTACTTGACAAGACCAACCATCTCCATGTTGTTGACATCAATGACAACACTAGTAAGATACTTGCAACATTAAATTGATCAACAAATGTAATTTCTCAAATAAAATTCTAACCATTTATTCATAATTTGTGTTTTTCCATCTATTTTTGGGTGGTATTTAGTGCTATATGTGGGATAATATCCTACTAAAAGAAAGAAAACATTCTAAAAAAACTCAAGAAATGACTATCTATTCGTCATACTACTTCATAGTAGTCCATAGATCTTAAATAGTTCTTCAATAAACATATCAAGAACTTAGTGTTTCTTAAATTATAAATAAATAGAAAATGAATTTTCACACTCTTTAAGTCTATTTATAAAACACATATGTAGTCCTTATGTTGGACTTTAGGAAGTCCAATGATAAAATCTTACCACTTCTACTCTTAAATAGGTAAATCTTGCAAAAGACTTGTTGGGAATTTTTTCTATATTTCATCCTCTGAAAAATAACAGATTCTCTAATATGACTAAGGAAATAATCCTTGATTCCCTTCCATGATAATCTTTCTCTTATCTACTTATAGGTCTTGAAATACCCAAAATGATCTACCAAAGGAATACCATTAAATTCTCTCAAAATAATTCCTTTCATTCTTGATTTTGACACCAAGTAGATTCTTCCCTTGTAGAAATTGAGTTTTTACATACTATTTACCTATCATATAGTAGCTTCCCTTCCAACATATTTGATGTAAGTGTATTATTAGAATATTTTACTATGATTTTTATCCTCTGATAAATAGAGATGTGACATATTAAACATAGAGTTGGTCTTATAGATAATGTATCACCGATAACATTTTTCTTTCCTTTAACATATTCATTACCAAAGTCACACAATTAAAATTTTCTCCACGTATTTTTATATTTTTCATTCATATCCTTCTAACTAAGATAATAAATAAAGCTATTGTTATTAGTCTTGACAAAAAAATAGCCATCCACCAAGTATTGTCTGAATTTGGATAATTTGTGAAAAATACCTTGCATTTCCATATTATATATATGTGAAATGTTGAAAAAGTGGGATGGATGTTATCATATGGTTTAAAACATAGAGCACACCCACACTTCCAATTTCATTCAAGGGTGACCCTAAAGATCTCAATGCCAAAGAGAAATAAATCTTGTAATAGGGTTGTCTTGGGGGTTGAATATGATCTAATGAGGGGTTCACCACCAAGTTTTAACTTGGGAAAGACAATGAAATGCAAAACCCTAATTGAATGCAAAAGAACACTAAATGAAACTAGAAAAGTAAATGTAACAACATAGAAAGATACAAAATAGAATGTGTGCACCTAGAAATTTGAATAAAGTTGGAAGGAGCTCTAAATTGCTGGAAATTCTGACTTTTTGACCTTGTGGGACTCATTTTCCATTCTAGGTGAATCAGTCCCAATTCTGGATTTTTGCACAGGAGAAAGTTTTAGAAAAAAATATATTTGAATCTACAAAAAAAATTGAAAATAACCTACATTGGGACTCATTAACCACTTGTGGAAAATGAGTCCAATTTAGATTTTCTGAAACTTCAAGGTCTAAATCTATTCTTCTCAATCTACTCAATCTACTTCTCCAGGCTTCCAGATTTGAAACTCCAATTTCAGGGCTATAGGTGGCTTTTTAGTGAAGATTACAACCTTGCAAATGGGGAGACAACTCCAACAACTTCCTTAAAGCTTGCAACCTAATATCCAAGTGATCTTCAAGCTCTGAGACACCTAAACCTACAATCACACATGTGAAGAGGAGAAAACATGTTGATTGTTAGTGGATGGGGGTTTTCCTTGGTCAAACCCCTTTTAGGAAATTAAACCAAATGATGAAATAATGAACATGAAACATGAGACATAGGACATGAAACATTAACAATGGTACCTTGAAGGATTTCTTGTAAATCTACAACTCAACATGAAATGGCCATGAAGGATGTAGATCTTGATCTTTGACAAAAGGAGTAGAACATTGCTTGATCTTGGATCTTCAATGCTTCATCATAACACTATCTCAATAACATGTTTGATGTTTGATATCCTTGACATGATGATGGATCTTGAATTTTTGCAACAACTGATGAAGAATTATGCCCTTAAATTCCTTAAAAATGATCTTGTAAACACTTGAATGCTCTTGCAAACTAAAACCTGGTATAAGAATGCTCATTCAACTTTCTAGGTGTAAAATGAGTCAAAGAAACTTGTATTTATACTCAATTATGAGAGAAATATTGAAATTACAACACTACAAGACAACATCAGATCTAGGAGGATAAGATCCCATAGAAAATTTGAATTAATTTTGATTTTGGGACAAACGGGACTCATTCGCCCAAGGTGACGAATGAGTCCCATTAGGCATACTTTTTGGGACCATTTTTAAAAATACTTAGAAAGGTGTCAAACTAGGTTTGGGACCTAGAAACCTAGGTGGGACTCATTCACCCAAGGTGTCGAATGAGTCCCAGATCACTAAATTTGGGTCAAACAAGCTGAAAACACCTTAATTATGATTGGATATTGATTTTTTGTTGAGATCATCCTCAAAAAGATGCATTAAATGAGGCTTACATATGTAAAATAAGGCCAATTAAAGCATAAAGAATCCCAATTATTAATTAAAACCCTAGAAAAGTGTGAAAGTGTGTTACAACACTTTAAACAAGGCATGGTTAAGGTTAAAAAGAGATTTATTAGGTTCAGTTAATTAATTAAACCTTAGAAAAGAATGAAAGTGTGTTACAACACTTCAAAACACTTTGGCAAGGTACAATTTAAGTTCATTAGTTCATAAGGGAAAAAGAACTAATGTGAGCATGTTAAACACATTACAACACTAGATCAAGGTGATATCAAGTCCAATTTGTCATTAATTATTCCCAAAATAAGCAAGGAGAAGGGGGACTTTTTCTTCCATTACATCTAGCCCCCACTTTAGTGAGAGGATGAACTTACTTCAAACTCACACTAAAGTAGATATTCATGAGGGTTTCAAGTGTATCAATGCAAATGGCCTAGGATAACAAGGATTGAGGAGGTGGTCAAGCCCCTAGGATCCAAGATCTTAAGTCAAACTGACATAAGCACAAAAAGAACACGCACAAGGTGTAAGATATGCAACAAAACAATGTACACAAACATACAATGTGAATGACTAAAGGAAGAAAGAAAAAAAAAATGAACAAGCAAAAATAAAAAGGGATGGATCAAGCCTCAACCATTTGTCCAACATGATGTGGATAAGATCTAAGTTTTTTTTCCAAAATTGCATGCTCACTCCAAGGCGATGGAACTTCAGGTTGTCCGCTAGGTGAGTAATCCAAGAAGATGAGACACATAAGACCAATATGCACTCACACACACATGTGAGTGGCTAAGAGAAATTCATGCCTCATATTGGCTTCTCATCAAACCATAACAAAGTTATACCCCTTGATGACTTTGATAAGGTGCCACACAAAAATGATCTTTGAGCTTCACGAGACAAGCAAAACTTCATATGGTTGGAGCTCATGAACAAATAAGATGCCTCCATAGGCATGCAAAGTTTTTTATGCAAGGTGGCCATATAATAGGTATTGTAAATAAAAAATAGTGTGAGGAAAGTTCAAAGGGATTTTTTTTAATTCATGTAAGGTCTCTTCTTAGAGAACATTGTGCCTAATGTCTCAAAGAGAGGACAAGTCAAATAAATATTACACTCTTCGAGGAAATCAAACCCAATGACACTACCAAGAAAAGGATGAATCGCAAGAAGAAATAAATCACACAATAAAATATGGGTGTTGATGTATTCCCCCACTTTAAAGCAGTTTCTAACACCATTACTATGAGCAATTGATTTAAAGTAAAAGAAGACATGAGAGATTATTCGAAAATACCTATGCCAAGTCATGTTTTCGAATCGAACTACATCATGAATAAGTATGTCACATGTGAACCAACTTAAGGCATGTCATCCAGATCCCAAGCTTGATCTTATAGATACATGAAAGGTGATCAACCAGCCAAAAGAGACAATGAAAAGTGGCATATGAGGACAAGGCTACCTAACCCCTTTCCCCCACTTAGTGCAAGACAAGAAAGAGAAAAAATGAAAAGAGGAACCAGGTGTTGCAACCCAAGGAAGAGCACCAAAATCCTTAAGATATTGAATTTTGTTACTCAAAGCCTTACATTCATTAGTAGAATGACCATGAACTCTATGATATTCACAAAATGATCTCTTGTAGTAAAAATTATTTCATGTTCTTGGAGAGAGAGTTATCAAAACATCTTGGAGGAGTCTCGACAAGATACCCTCTTGATCAAAACTAGAATATGTTGCTTTATTTGGTGACAAAGATATCTCTTGCTTAGTATTAGATGTCATACTTACACAAGACTCTTTAAATTGTGATATTTTGTACTCTCCTTTATAGGAGTGTGTAAAATCTATCAAATTCAAATCATTAGTGTTTTGCGAGATGAAATTGACATTAACCGAAGATTTCTTTGTTTGTTTCATTTCTTGCAAAGGATAACAATCAATACCATTAGTTTCTATTAGTTTAGGATACACTAATGTTTAAGTTGGCTTAGAGGAAATTTTTGTGATAGTGTTGATATTAAGTGAAGGCTTGTTTGTTTCTTTCAAGGGGAAATAACCAAGACCACTAGTCTTTTCTTGTGTGTGAGGATCTATAGGGACACAAATACCTTGTTCTCTAGCACCACATCCTTTTCCACTATAGCCAAGTTGCTTCATAAGTTCATAACCTTTTCAATAAAGATTCTTCATCTCTTTTCGATTTTGTGGTTTCTCATAATTAATTTCATCAAAGTTTGTTGTGTATGTTGTCTTTTATTATAAAGTGGTTGAGATGGATGATTCCAAAGGGTCTTCCAAATTTTGCGTTGACATCACTGCTTTTCCTTTTCCCTTTTCAAACTATTTGTTTATGATATTGTATTCTCCCATGAATGTGTGAAATCTAAGGAACCTCAATCATCTTCTAATAGCTTCGTGACTTTCTCAATGTGTTTGTCTTTGTCTTTTTATTGCACGAGTTCCACTTGTGTAGTTAGTGTTAATGTTTTCAAGGGATTTTCTTTTCTTTTCTCAATGTTCAAACAACTATTTGGGTCAGGGTCAACTTCGAGCATGTGCACTTTATTGTTGTAAATATACTTCATTTTATGATGAAGAGTAGAAGGAACCCCATTCATTGCATGAATCCACAGTCTGCCTAAAAGGAAATTATATGAAAAATCATGAGGCATAACATGGATCATTGTTTCTAATGTGGCCTTTCCAGTTGTAATAGGTAAAGTGATCACACCAAGTGGTTTTTTCCTACATTGTCAAATCCCTTGATAGATAAAGATTCAGGTTGAATTTTTTATTTTTCCATACCAAGCCTATCCAAAAGGTTTATGCTACACACATTAAAAGTGGAGCCATTGACAACGAGGGTTCACTTTATTCCTGTCCTTTTCTATTGAGATAGTATTATGAAAGCTTCATTTTGTTTTTTCACTTCCAAAGGGGGCAGATCACTTTGGTGGAAAAAAATGTTAGAATTTCTTACTTGGATCATGGCTACTTTATCATTCAGGTTTGTACTAGAGGGAACCACAACTTGTTGCAAGGCTGTTTGAAGCATAGTGTGATAATTAAGTGAATTCTAGATCAGGTCCCATAGGGATATCTTTGCGGGAGTTTTCTTAAGTTGTTCAACAAGATCATACTCCTTCCCACTATGTAAATTTAAACGAGGAGGACTGGGTAAGATAGGATTAGGCAATGTAAGGGATGTTGAAAGTGTTTGTCTAGGTTGTGGATTGTTTCTAGTGTTATATGTATGAGCAACAATATTTATGACTTAGTTGTTGTGACACATTATTGATGGATGGGTAAAGGATAAGTTTGGGTTTGTTTTGAGTTTTAGGTTTGTGTGATGGTGGGTAAATAATTAGAAGATTCTTAGGATGTCCCATGGGGTATGTAGGAGGTCCATCAATTGAGGGGGGTCTAATGGACAATTGTGCATTCATAACCTCAGCGATCTTAGTTTGATGTATTTCTAATAAAGGGAAATCTAGTATCATCTTTTCACCATAATACAAGGAAGACACGTCACTATTATTGTCATTTTCTTGCACCATGATATCCTCCCTAGGAGGAGAGTTTTTAGGAGAACTACAAACCAAATGTTCTTGACATTCAAGGATTTGTTCTTCCAAAATGGCTTCATCGCAAGTAGGGGAATGATCATTGGTTGAATTTTATTGCTTGTAAATGATGGTGTTTTCTTGTTCAATAATGTTTTCTCTAGGGGTAGG
The DNA here is from genome assembly GCA_007258455.2 of Sequoia sempervirens. Taxonomy (NCBI): domain Eukaryota; kingdom Viridiplantae; phylum Streptophyta; class Pinopsida; order Cupressales; family Cupressaceae; genus Sequoia; species Sequoia sempervirens. The sequence goes on from VDFB02047230.1 coordinate 541,424,153, forward strand.
GAGGAAATCAATATTCCCATGACTTTCATCGATTGTATTTTCTAACATCAAAGTATCTTCTTCACAACTAGGAGAGATACTAGGAAAAGAACAAATGTGATTGTGATGATCATTTATGATTTGATTCCTTTGTGCCCTATTTTTTTCCAAAATAGGATAGGTAGGAGAATGATCATAGAGAGGGTTGTTATATACCTTAAAGATTTGATCACTCAACACCAACATATCTTCCTCACATTCAATTTCATCCTCCAAAACAAAAGAGGGGAAAGTGTTCGGAGGTGAATGTAGACTAAGTGAAGTATTATGTAGGTAGGTTTCAATGGTCTCTTGTTGTGTTATGTTATCATCATGATTACCTATGGTTGTTTCTTCTTGTTGATCAATTTATTGCCTAATAAGAGAGCTAGAAGGAGAGAAACAACTAGGATTCTCAAAACTCTCATTGATTGGTTCTTCTAGCACCAAAATAACTTCTTTGCAAATAAGAGAGATATTAGGGGAAGAATGAATATGATAGTTATGATTTTCCAAGGTTGTATTCTCTTTCACTAAAACACTCTCATAGGAAAGGGATTTGAACTTTGTCTTAGCGTACCTAGAAAGGTAAGGTACAAAGATTGTTTGAAAAAAAATGAAAAGAACTTCTAACAATCTTATGCAATACTTCAAGAATGTAAACAATGTATATCCAAAGATGAAAAGTACATTTATCCAATGTATGCAAAACTTTAAGAATGCAAACAATGTGTATCCAAAAATGAAAAGCACTTTTATCAAACTTATGCAAAGTTTTATGAATGTAAACATTGTGTATGAAAAAGTGAAAGTGCTTCTATCCATATGATGCAAAGTTTTAGAAATGTGAACATTTTCAGATCTAATGATGCTTGTAATTGAAATTATTTTAAGAATGAGTACCCTAAATTGATGTTTTTGACTTAGATACATAAAACAAATGTTACCAAAACTTTCTAGACTTATAGTGTATGTTATCAAGAGGATTAGGAAGCATATAAATGAGGTTTTTGATGTTGTAAAAGGTAGTTTAAAATTTGGACTAGGACTAATTCGCCCAAGGTGGTGAATGAGTCCCAATAGGGATTTTTTTTCAAAATTTTCAAAAAGTCGATTGATTTTTATGCTTTTTATGTTGTATGATCTATAAACTAAATGAAAATGAAAATTTTATATGATTTTAAATTATTTGAGATGCAAAAATGCAACCTATATGCACTTTCCCTAATGAAAAATTAGAAACCCTAGAATCCTAATTAACTAATGCAAACCCTAATGCAAAGTTAATTCAAGCTAGATCTAGGATGACAATGCACTCCAAGTCAGAAAAGAAGGTATTCTAAATGTAGGTTCACCAAAATGAAATGTAGAAAAAGCAGGATGGATGCTATCATATGGTTTAGGACATAGAGCACACCCACACTTCCAATTTCATTCAAGGGTAATGTAAAAATCTCAATGCCAAAGAGAAAGAAATCTTGTAATAGGGTTGTCCTAGGGATTGAATATGATCTAATGAGGGGTTTACCACCAAGTTTTAACTTGGAAAAGAAAATGAAATGCAAGATGAAGTGAAAAACCCTAATTGAATGCAAACTAACACTAAATGACCTAGAAAAGTAAATGGAACAACACAAAAAGCTACAAAATAGAATGTGTGCACCTAGAAATTTGAAGAAAGTTGGAAGGAGCTCTGAATTGCTTGAAATTTTAACTTTTTGACCTAGTGGGACTCATTCCCCATTCTAGGTGAATCAATCTCAGTTCTGGACTTTTGCACAGGAGAAAGTTTCAGACAAAAGGGTATTTGAATCTACAATTTTTTTTGAAAAACACCTACAATGGGACTCATTCGCCACTTGTGGTGAATGAGTCTAGTTTGGATTTTTTGGAACTTCAAGGTCTAAATCTATTCTTCTCAGTCTGCTCAATCTACTTCTCCAGGCTTCCAGATCTAAAACTCTGATTTTGGGGTTGTAGGTGGCCTCTTAGTGAAAATTACAACCTTAACAATGGGGAGACAACTCCAACAACTTCCTTCAAGCTTGTAACCTAATCTCCAAGTGATATTCAAGCTCCAAGACACCTAGATCTACAATCACACATGTGAAGAGGAGAAAAATTGTTGATTGTTAGTGGATGGGGGTTTTCCTTGGTCAAACCCATTTTAGGTAATTAAACCAAATGATGAAATAATGAACATGAAACATGAAATATAGGACATGAAACATGAACAATGGTACCTTGAAGGATGTCTTGTAAATTTGTAACTCAGCATGAAATGGCCATGAAGGATGTAGATCTTGATCTTTGAAAAAAGGAGTAGAACAATGCTACATCACAACACTAGCTCAATAACATGCTTGATGCTTGATATCCTTGACATGATGATGGATCTTGAATTGCTGCAACAATTGATGAAGAATTATTCCCTTGAATTCCTTAAAAATGATCTTGTAAACACTTGAATTCTCTTGTGAACTCAAACTTGCTATAAGAATGCTCATTCAACTTGCTAGGTGTAAAATGGGTGAAAAAAAATGTATTTATAGTCAATTATGCAAGAATTACCGAAATTACAACACTACAAGCTGACATCAGATCTAGGAGGATAAAATCCCACCAAAAATTTGAATTAACTTTGATTTTGGGTCAAATGGGACTCATTCACCCAAGGTGGAGAATGAGTTCCATTAGGCATAATTTTTGGGATCATTTTTAAAATGCTTAGAAAGGTGTGAAACCATGTTTGGGACCCAAAAACCTAGGTGGGACTTATTCACCCAAGGTGGCGAATGAGTCCCACATCACTAAATCTAGGCCACACAAGCTGAAAACACTTGAATTATGATTGGATATTGATTTGTGTCGGGATCATCCTCAAAAAGATGCATTAAATGAGGCTTGTGGATGTAAAATAAGGCCAATTAAATTATAAAGGATCCCAATTATTAATGACAACCCTAGAAACGTGTGAAAGTGTGCTACAACACTTTACAACACTTTAGACAAGGAATGATTAAGGTTAAAAAGAGATTTATTAGGTTCAGTTAATTAATAAAACCTTAGAAAAGTGTGAAAGTGTGTTAGAACACTTCACAAAACTTTGGCAAGGTACAATTTAAGTCGATTAGTTCACAAGGGCCCAAGACCTAATACGAGCATGTTAAACACATTACAACACTAGATCAAGGCAATATCAAGTCCAATTTTTCATTAATTATTCCCAAATTAAGCAAGGAGAAGGGGGACTTTTTTTTTCATTATAATATGAAAATCACCTTTACACCTCCATGATTTTGTATTCTTGAATGGAATTTGGTTCTTTTTTGACATAATCACCACTCATGGTCCTTCTCTAGATGCATCAAATTCCAAAAATAAAGGAAGGAAAAAATTATAAATATCTAACACAAGACATGAGTTCATTATATCTTTCATTTTTTAAATGCTCCTTATGTAACCTCATTTAATGTGATGGATCCCTTCTTTGTAATATTATTTAAGAGCGTGACTAGTTGACACAACCCCTTAATAAATATTCTATATTAGTTATAAAGGCCAAATAATCCTTGTAGCTATGTCAAAGTATTCAAGGGAGGTCAATCCAAAATCACTTTGATCTTTTGTGTATCAAACTACACTCCATTTGTGTTGATTATGTGCCCCAAATGAGTATGTTCATGAAATGAGGAATAAAAATAGGGTCAAAAGTGGTTAATTTTTTTTTAATTAGTAAAAAAGATCTTGGATGAGAAATTAAAGATAACCATGCTCAAAATTTGAAGATGCAACAAGAAAAAGAGTCATATTTCTTGGAATCTACTTTCTAAAATATTAATTTAAAAAAGAGTGGATATTAAGAGGCTAAATTAGGGGGAGGACACAATGTGCTCCTTTTTTTTTTGAAAAATATAACATTTTTGTTTAGTATGCTCCCCCTAAAATGTTGAGTTTACTGAAGTATTTTACAAATTTCTTCAATAAAAAATTAGTTAACATCATGTAGTTTATGTCTAATTTTTTGCTAATTTTCTAATTAATATATTATTTTTAATTAATTTTCAAAGTGCGTACATTTAAAAAAGCATTATCCCCCTAATTATTTTGAAAAATAATAAAAAATTATTATTTTAATGTGCATAGAATACATTATAGAATGTAAAATATAATTTATTTTAACATTGGATGAATCAATAAAAAGTTACACTAAAAATACCATTTATTCTTGGAAAGAAAATAAGACACTGCCAAAAGAAAGTGAGCATCAAAAACTGAATGCATTGGATATATAAAAAGAATATATGGTTATAAAGGTAAGAGATAGCTTGAAAATATTATGGTATTTTTTAGATAAAGTTTAAAATGTGTTCAAACTTGTGGAGAGCACACTCAATATTTAGCTAGTTTTATATATTTTATAGAATACATGCTTTTAGGTGTTGATGATAAAGTCTAACCATTTGGATTGGAAATATCTAAGGAAAAAATAGAATGAGAAAATTATAATAGGCTTATGCTATAACTTTCTCATTTTGTAACATTATGACGAAGGGTACTTCCCTTACAAACTAGAACTCACCACAATAACATAGATTTGCACAACAAAAATGAAAGAGAAAAGCAAGCTTTCTTTTATTACTAAAATGAAATTACAACATTACATGCTATCATATGGGATTTGATTACAATAATCTGCAACTATGTGGATTGGAGCTATCCTTGAAGCCCTAGTCTCTCTCAAGCCTTGTCGTCTTCTATAGTTGACTCTCTCTACTTTCCTATTATCAACCTTCTTCACACCCACACTTCTAGAACATTGAATCTCTTCCCACCAACCAACCATTTCCCCTCCCTTCTTATTTCTAATGGAATTATATTTCCTTATCTAACTTCACCAGAAAGCTAACTCCTTCCTACAAACCCCATCCAGATTCATCATATTTCCTATCTTTAGCAAACAACCAAATAGGGTTTCTTCTCCATTTGATGCGTTCACCTATAATCTGATTTTCATTTAATTCTTTTACTCATCTTTCCTTAGTACCACCTCCATCACCCAACCAAAAATTAGGAATGGTTCCCTCATTTTCTACACTATCATCTCCAATATGCTATCAATCACAACATTTGTGCCTTAATCACCTTACTTTGAATCATCATGCCATGCTATCAAAAACACATTACATTATTAGGATGAGACAGATTCAATTCTCACCGATATTGATCTCTCTTGCTGATACCTCATTGCCATCCTTGTCACCATTCACAATTCACAATGATGATGTGAATTGACCTATCATCTAATTGCATTCCAACATCTATCCCTCCACATCATCACCACTTCCCCATCAAGTCCTACAAAAGTCATCACCAAATTGCATTGTGTCAAGGGGACACCAAAGTAACTCCTTATGATATAAGGTCTCCTTGACATAGCTTTATCAAAATATCATTGGGACTGTTATTTTAATTCTACCGATAGCCATGTCTTATCAATGAAGAACCTTTGTGACATCCCTCGTTCAATCCTTTGTTGCCATTTTTTGGTCATGAAATCATCTCCCTTTGTAGTCATCGCTTAACCTAGTCCCACTTTATTGACATGTCAAAGAGACTTTGAAGAAACTTACACCGATATCCCAAAGTCTCACAAAAAAATATTTTTCTAATGCCGCCAGAGTGTCGAACAAACTCCATAAGATGTCTTTCCTTAACATTCCTATCTCCTTAATGAGGTGCAAAATTGAAATTTCAAAAGGAATTCATTAATTCATCCTATCGATATATGCATCTCTCTTTGATAAGAATCCTTCACAACCATTCACCACTACCAAAACCTTCCATTATTTCCATGTTAAAGAGACACAAAACAATGTCTCTTCAAAATCTCCATATCCCATCAATGAGCCAATTCACCGAAAACCAAAACACAGATTGTTGGGGGTCAGAGTTTGCTCCTCCCTCATACTGTCTAAAATTTTTGGAGTAAAGTGTAAGCCCTATCCTCGACTTATGAATCCTAAAATTATCCATGCCAACTTCTACTCTTTTTGGGTATCAGAGTTTCACCATGCCTCATACATTCCCTAATAATCAAGTAAGCCTTAACACTAAGTATCAATGTTTTCCATTCACATCGTGGAGTAAGCCACCAGCCTGAAGTCCAAAAACAAACTAGCCTGATCTGAAAATGACTAACGCCTTCTACATTTCTTCCTTGGCATGTGATAAGCTATAAGCCCAAGGCCTAAAGCTCGAACTTCTAAACATATTCAAGACATAACTCCATTCTCCTACTCAACAAACTCTATCTGATTTATCCCTTATTCCAAAAAGAAACAACACTACTATTTTTAGTTGATGCAAGATTTCTCTCACACCTTAGATGCTCCTACATCAAACACCCAGGGTAAGAAGAATTTTGTGAATATGGATTCACAAAATGGAGTTGAGTGGTGGTACCACCCTTTCAGACTACATGCAATCCTTAGCCAATGCCACTGCTAAAATTGGTACCTACAATTGCTTCATCTTTCTCCTCTTCCAACACTTAACTAGAACAAGCAACATCCTCCTTTGAAAACTCTATTCTTCACTCCTCTTCCTTGATGTGGAGTCAACTCCACCATAACTCGACCATCTCCTTCTAGTGTATCTCTCATTTACCTCTAATATTATGGGATTCAACCCACCATAGTTTGTCCACCTTCACCAATTTGCACCTATAATTAACTCTGCAACACAATATAAATCCTTCTTTGCATACCAATCATCCCTAAATTTTTTTAACTAAACCATCTCATATACATTCACTAACTCATCCATCTCAATATGAAAACCATATTTCTTAAATTCATTAAGAGAATATTATACCTTCTTATCACCTGTTGCAACTTCAAATTCATTCTCTTTCATCATGCCTTTGATAAGACATGCAACTGTATCACTTTCTTGTCCTATAACCAATGCATTATACTCTTTTTCCACTATTGCAATCCTTTCATTCATACAAAACCCAGTCATATCTTCATCACAAAAATTTAAAACATTATGCATTACTTCCTGTTGGAATATGGATTGAGAGATCATGTTTTGGCGACATGTGTTTTCATTGATGGCAATTGGAGTCAGCTGTATGGTCCACAGTGTTAGCATTACTCCTACTGGCAAGAAAAGTAAGATTATGTTATCTACTAGAAGAAAGAATGAAGAGCAGTGCATCTGATAGGTAAGATGATCTGATCGCTTCACTGGATCATTATTGTATGGTTTGGATCTCCAAGGAAGCCTTCCTAGCATGTGTACTATCCTATTGGTGAGTTTTGTGGTGTTGGATTAGTTGAAATTCAAGATAAGAGGTTCAATAGTATGGTCCATGGTTTATTCTCGTATTTTGGTCGACATGTTTCATATGGTGTATTGCGGATGTATGTGGAGTATGTATTTATTTATTTCTTATGTTTGGAACATTTTTTTGGGTCCCTAATAAAGTCTAGCCAACTTGTGTGGGTACGCATCAACTCTAATTAATGAATTGAGCTGACATAAGCAAGAATATTATATTTTGTTGTGAAGTCAACATATAATGAATTCCTCATTAGTGAGTATATAAAGGAGATCAAAAAAACATTTTGAAGTAGTGATAGAGGTAGAAAGGAATTGTGGTAGAGATAGAAGTTTATGTGTATCAAGGAGAGAGAGCGAAAAATGGCAGATTAGATATTTAAGGGTAGAAAAGGTTTTGTATGCAGAGCAGAGCGGAGCAGAGTAGGGCAGAAGTGTGAATTGGTGTAACGATCCAGAATCTGATTATGAGCTTCATTGGAACTGAATCCAAGAATTTGTAGATATTGTACTGAGTTCAAATTTTATTGTAATCTCAATTATACTTTGTAAGGCAGTGATCCTTTCTCTCTTGAGCAGTGAGCTCTAGGCAGTGCACCTGAATGCAAATGCATTCCCCTCTTTTATTATACTTTTAATAGAGTATACATTGTGGATTAATCTCCACCGTGGTTTTTCCCCTAACAAGGTTTCCACATAAAAATTCATGTGTTATGGTGTTCTTTAATGTGATTGCATGATTCCATTTGTTGATATGTTGTGGATGTTGTTTTATGTTCAATTATTGTTGTTGATAGTTTTGGATCTGATTTGAAAAGTAAAATATCATGGAACACTAATTTACCCCCCTCCCTCTCAGTGTTCCTAGTGTCCAACAATTGGTATTAGAGCAGGTTCCTCTTTTGAGTTTAAAAACTTGAGGTGAATTTTGAATTACAATGGACATTGGTGGTCTTCAACATCAGCTTATGGTGGCACTTGATGATCTTGATCAGTCCAAAGAAGAGGTCATGGTTCACTAAAATAAAATCTTGTGGTTGCTGAAAAATTCATTCAATCACTGAAGGATAAGATAAATGAGTCAAGGGAAAAGAGGAAGGAACTATGTGGTCAATTAAAGAAAAAATAAAGCAAAGGTCTGGATGATGTCCATTTGAATCAAAACCTAAGGGAAATAACAGAAGAATGTGAAAATCTTGCTAAGGACAATACAACTCTAAAGCTAGAAATGGAATCTGTGGTGATGAAGTTTACCAAAGAAATTGAGGAAAGAAAGAAGATTGAGGAGAATCTGGCCCAGTCCCTGAAAGATAAATTTGAAGAATGTAGTAAAATCAATAGTGGATTCATTCAACTAGAAATCGAACTACAACAATCTAGAAATAATGAACAAGAGCTTGAAAGACAGGTAGTTATCCTCAGAAATGAGCTTGCTACTGCAAATGAATTCAAGGAGAAATTCTGGATAAGCTCTTCTAGGCTTGATGAGATAACCAAAGGACAAAAGGATATAAATGACAAGCAAGGGCATGGATATGAGAAGGGTGAAAGCTCAAAATATAAACAAAAGAACCATAAAAAGAAGAACAAATGCATAAGACATTCGGTAAGGCAAACCAATGCTCAAAAATTTAATAGATATTGCTTTTCTTGCAATAAATTTGGACATATGGCTTCTCAGTGTAGAAGAAAGATAAATCCTAGAACTCCATCATTTTCTAGTCAATTTTTAAATGCAAAAATATTGGTCATAAAGCATTAGAATGTAGAAGTATGTTTGTAAGTAAAAGTAACATTAAATGCTATATCTGCGGAAGATTTGGACATGTTGCTAATCAATGTAGGTTAAGAGGAAATCATTGGAATGGATGGTATAGACTGAAAAATCTGGTATGCTATAATTGTAACAATTTTGGGCACATTGCAAGATTCTATAGGAACAGAAACCTGAACAAAAAAGGTTTGGTTTATCAAGGAAGAAATTCATAGAAAGAAAACCAAGGAAAAGGAAAGGAATTTGTGGAAGAGATAAGAGATCAGATGAAGAAAACATGGGTAAATAAAAGTGAATCTGATGAAGGAAACAAGGTTGTACTGGAAACTCCCTCTAGTAACTCTTCCTACAATTGATTTCAGGCCAATGGCCTAAGGGGGGGTGCTTTTCATGAAAATCTCTTATCTCCCTGTGATATTGTTGGCACTAAATTGTTGGATGTTCTCATCTATTGTGTTGTTTATTATTGAAAGTATCACTAATCATCTATTGAGTTGAATCAAATGGTACATATCCGCAGTCAGATTCTTCGCTTGCTATTTGAGTTTGTAGTGTAACTAGAACTTTTAGGGCAACACATTTAATGTAGTAGAAAAGTTAAGTGAGTGAAGTTATAAAAGGGAATTTGAAACCCTAATTCATCATTGTGCATTGAAGGAGAACAGTTGGAGAGAACTTACAACAAAATTCCAAAGGGGCAAAAGGTCAATCTTGTGGTGAGATCTTGAGGTATTTTTTCTGATTATCTTCATATCTATTTAGCGATCAATAGAACCCTGTTCGGTATGAAAAATGACACAAACCAAGGGAAAAATAACTTTGGATGAGTATAGCAGTCAAAAAGTTATGGATGAAATAAATTTGTTGTCTCCTACCGAATTAAGGAGGCTTGAAGGATCGAAGCATAAGAATTTTGATATATGGAATGAATTTCCTCATTTCGTTAGTATGGAAGTGGTTTGGTTTATCTTAAACAGATTGGATGAAGATATCCTCACTTTGGATAAACCCTATCAAATCTCAAAGGATGTAATCAAGAATCTAACATGACTATGCAATGTTGGTGATGTTCTGAAGAATAAATCGATTCGAAATGTTGAGGTCAAATCCCTAACCAGAATAAGGGGAGATCAGAGGGCTCTGATAATTGCAATGATTAAATATCTATTGACAAGGTATGTTGCACATGGAATCACATATAAGATCTTCTTCAGAAACTGAGAAGGATCAACCTCAGTAGGTACTATATATATCGCTCACAAAATGATAATAGAAAATGAAGACTTTGAACTATGTAGTCTGATTAAGGATCAATTGATGGAGAATGCACAATTAACAAAGGATATTGACTACCCCTTCAAGTTTGGCACCCTTGCAATATGCATTATGATGTATTTTCTTAATTGTTTGCCTCTGAATGACAATGTGGTGTGGAAAGAAAATGTGTCAGTCTACAAGCAAATCTTTGTGCATTACAACTCTTTTGAAAATAGGGAACAAGTTTATGAAAAATTCTTTAGAAAGGTATTGGAAAAGTTTTATATAAATGTTATCTCTCTTTCGGTAAAAATAACTGAAGTTGGATCATCCTCCAAGAAGATAGAGAAAAAGCATAACAGAGGAAGAGATTTGGCTGATGTCACTCCTCTGGTACCCAAGTCAGCAAAAGTTGAAGAAAAGGGAAAGGACAGTTGGTTGTGGATGTAGTAGATGAAGACTCTGATGAGTATACTCCAATAGATCAACCTAAATTAGGTGAACCAGAAATAATATTAGCTAAAGACAGTGATGATGAAGGTGCTCTGTTCAAATCAAAGATAATGCAAATTATTCAGGATGAAGATGGGATGCAAAAGATAACTGACATATGGTTGAATGGACCATCTTATGAGTAGGATATCATTGAAGACACTTTAGGAAAATACTTTGCTGGTAACAATATTGAATTAGATAGTTTGAAGGATGTTCTCATAGAAGAATTGATTGAGTGTGTTAAGGAGGCTACATAATCTATGCCTCTAGATAAGGAGGAGGAAATAATTTCCCATTTGAAGATGCAGTTTAGGTTGTCTCTTGCAAAATTGCAGAATAAAATGAATGTGTTGAGATAGTGCATTGATCCGGCCAATAAAGCCTTCAATTATTGTTTAAAGTGGTCTCATGTGGTTGGAAAGTACAAGGATAAGTTGGAGGAAATTGAAAAAAAGCTTGTCAAAATTGGAGAGGACTATAGTATGTTTTTGGATAAGGATGGAAAGGTTAAGAAAAAGGTTCATCATCTACAGGCTGAACATGCAAAGGACCACTTTGCTAGAAATACTCTCATAGACACCTTTTGGAGAGTAAAAAACCTAATTGAAGGCAGACTAGAGCAGATAATTGAAGTGCTAAGGAAAGGAGAAAACCTGGAAGAAGCAATCACCATCCCTAAATCCCTTGTCTAGATTATCAATAGGATATCAAAGAATAACAACTTGATTATAGCCATTGGGATTGTGGTGGACTCTTGGAAGAAATCCTTCCAGAAATTAAAGCTAAGTATAAAATAATCTTTTGATTTTTATAGCAGTTTCTCAAATTTTGATTCAACTTTCTATTTTGCAAAGGAGAAAGAATAAGAAGAGAAGTATAGTAGAAGATTTTTCATTGATGTCAAAGGGAGAGATAATGTAGTGAAAAAATTCTTTGACATCAAAGGGGGAACAATAGTCTCAATTTTGTCAAGTTTTTGGTTTTGACACAGTCAATTTTTCACTAAGTGTTGCCATCAATGCCAAAGGGGGAGATTGTTGGCATATGGATTTGAGAGATCATTTTTTGGCTACGTGTGTTGTCATTGATGGCAACTAGAGTCAGTTGTATGGTCTACAGTGTTAGCATTACTCTTACTAGCAAGAAAAGTAAGATTGTGTTATCTACTGGCAGAAAGAATGAAAAGCAGTGAATCTAGTTGGTAAGCTCATCTAATCATTTCACCAGATCATTATTTTATGGTTTCGATCTCTAGGGAAGCCTTCCTAGCATGTTTACTATCCTACTGGTAAGTTTTGTGGTGTTGGATTAGTCAGAATTCGAGATAAGAGGTTCAGTAGTATGGTCCATGATTTATTCTCTTATTCTGGCCGACATGTTTCATATGGCGTATCGCAGATGTATGTGGAGTATATATTTATTTATTTCTTATGTTTGGAACATTGTTTTGGGTCCCTACTAAAGTCTAGCTGACTTGTGTGGGTATGCATCAACTCTAATTAATGAATTGAGCCGACATAAGCAAGAATATTATATTTTGTTGTGAAGCCGACATACAATGAATTCCTGATTAGCAGGTATATAAAGGAGATAAAAAAATCATTTTGAAGTAGTGATAGAAGTAGAAAGGAATTATGGTAGAGATATAAGTTTTATGTGTATCAAGGAGAGAGAGTGAAAAATGACAAATTAGATATTTAAGGTTAGAAAAAGTTTTGTATGCAGAGAAAAGCAGAGGAGAAGTACGAATTGGTGTAACGATTAGGAATCTGATTATGAGCTTCATTGGAACTGAATTTAGGAATTTGTAGATGTTGTACTCTCAATTCAATTTTTTTTGTAATCTCAATTATACTTCGTAAGGAAGTGAGCCTTTCTCTCTTGAGCAGTGAGCTCTAGCCAGTGCATCTGAATGCAAGTGCATTCCCCTCTTTTATTATACTTTTAATAGAGTATACGTTGTCAATTAATCTCCATCGTGGTTTTTCCCCTAACAAGGTTTCCCAATAAAAATTCTTGTGTGATGGTGTTCTTTAATGTGATTGCATATTTCCATCTATTTATATGTTGTGGATGTTGTTTTAAGTTCAATTATTGTTGTTGATAGTTTTGGATCTGATTTGAAAAGTAAAATATCATGGAACACTAATTCAACCCCCCCTCTCAGTGTTCCTAGTGTCCAACACTTCCTTCTCTTATATTGCTACATCCACTTGTTCATCATCACCCTTGGGTACAACCCTATACTCCTCTTTCTTTATGCCTTCTAAAACACAATTTTTAGCCACAATCACTTTCTCCTCTACATCCACACCAATATTAGTATTATAATCAAAGGACTCTTCTTTGTCTCCCTACAACAAACTATTATTCATACCAATCTCCTTATCACATAAGAAGTCATCAATTGATGCCAAGGAAAGATTACCAAACAACTCAACTTTCTTCCCCTCTTTTCCATCCTTACTTTTAGCTATAGTGTTTTCATCCACAAAGAAACTCATTTTTACAACATATTATTCTAAATCACTCTTATCATAGAAAAATAAAAAAATTCATAGAAATTAGAATTTACCTCTTTCTTCTCCATCAAAACCTTCACTGTACCTATGTTGGGTGTAGTCCACACTTGTGCAGCTTCATTCTTGTCTTCAACATAATATGTCAATGTTTGTATGCCCTTAGAAGGACATGTTGTGGTTACATACTTCCCCTCTTGTTCCTTGATTTCAACACCCTCAAGTTGATCTATTGATGTAATGGATTTTCCTATTGCTACATGTCAACCCTCATTAGAACATACACCAAAATTTGGGTGAACCTCATCACCTTCTATTGCAACTTTCACTATCGCAACTCTTCCTTCATTATCACTCTTCATGTCATTCCAACACAAACCAAATTTGGTTCTAACCTCACCAAAATTTGAAAAACTTTTAACCTTCTCATACCTAGCCATCCCATTCATATCTTTCGAATGCAAACCAGAATTTTCTATGCATTCATAGGATGCAAGTTTTACCTTTTTTTCAACTGCTACCACTTGGGTTTCCTCTTCTTCAATGTCTATCATTGCTCTCCACTCATATGGTTTCTACCACATATGGATCTTCATCCTTCATGTATTCCAATAGAAATCCCTCAAATTTAGGCCCGAGTTCCTCAATCCGTTCATACTCATTCTCTTCCTCGGTGTCACATGCATGACACTTTACTATATCCTCTTTCTTTCTTATAGTAACAACATCATTAGAAGAATAATAAAAATTACCTTCATCTCTGGTCTTCTCTTGTTTCCTCCTTTCAATCTTGTCCCTCAATTCATTTATTTGCTTCTGTAACTCTATCATTTCTCTTTCTTTGATCTTCCAAAATCTCTCTTTGATTTCCTCTAGTCTGGGAATCCTTAGAATCGATTCAATGAAAAAAAAAGTATTTTTAATCTTTCCCTTCTCCATTTTCAAGGCCTCACAAAGCTATAACAACACAAACCTTCAACCTTCAAGTTTCATAAATGTAAACTTCTTCCTTTGGAAATCTGTTTACAACTAAGGGAAGCTTAGTTCTTTAATCCATTATAAATATCTTCTTGCAAGTTACACATCCATCTACAAGAAATATTCACACACTCTTAGTTCCTTAACAATTAAAATTCTTCAAACCCTCAGGGTTTGTAAACTGTCTCACATTTGGTGATCTGTTTACATGTCTTCAACACCTTCAAATGCTATTGCAAATCCATGCACTCTCAATGCTTTAAAAAAATCCTTCAAACCCTCAAGTTTTTCATATGTGAACTACCTCATATTCAACAATCTATTCATAGCCACAAGAACCTTAGTTCATCTCTCATATACATCTACATGTAAATTTTACATACACTCTAACCCTCATATCCTAGTGTAAACCACCTCATGTTCAATGCTCTACATGCACACATAGGAACTCCTACTCTAATACCACTGATGAAGGGTACTCCCCTTACAAACTAGAACTCACCACAACAACAAAAATTTGCACAACAAAAATTCAAGAGGAAAGAAAATATTTCTTTTATTACTAAAATGACATTATGATGCGGGAGCATCCATGGCTTAGTGCAATCCTATGTCAAATTGAAGGTGTCATTTTTCAATTTTACAATTTTGATGTGTTGGATTTCATGTTTGATGATTTAAATTCATATTTTGTTCTAAATTTGAATGTCTTGTATTAATGTGGGAAAACTAGAATTTGAATTTGATTTCAATTTGGCTCAAATTGGTGAAAGGGAATCATGGAGAATATGTTTTAAAACTAAAAAGGTAGAAAAAAGAAAATAATGGCATGGGTTTTTGGGAGCCATTAAGACCATTTGTAACTCCTATTTTGAATTCTCACAGCTACTAAAAAATAGGAAACTAGGAGGTGGGCACCCAAAATGAGGAATTTTCTTTTTTCTTTATTTGTGAAAGCATAAAAGCCATTTAAAGCCCATATTGTGTTTTGTCCAAGTATGGAAGATTAAAACACATATTTTATTCATGTTTGAATATTAAATTGGATTTTATTAACCCTTCTTGGTGGTGTGTCATTGATTTTCTTGAGGTGATTTGGAATGAAATAAAAATGATAATGAAATGCAATGAAATTACATTCCAGGAAATCATGAATGTGTAAAAATTGATTTTTTTTCATTTTTTGGGGGAGAGTTTTTCAAAGGGAAAAAACACAGGAAGAGAAGGAATCCATAGCATACCTTCAAATGAGAATTTCATTGATGGATTGGTATATTTGTGAATGTTGAAAGAGGAAAAATCAACACAAGTGCAGATTGAAGACATTGTTTGTGAAGTGATTTGAAGTTGTAGGTGCTGGAGAGAAGATTGATTCCAGGCTTTAATTTTTTTATACAAATCAGATCATATGTGATTGCTAAGGTTTTCTTATGGATTGTTACAACCTTTATCCATGATTGGATTGTAATAGATTAATTTCCCATCTATTAATTCAAAGATTTTCCAGTTGCACATTACAACTTGGGCTTGGAAATTATGTTTCAATTTCTTTGTGTGTTGTTGAATGATATTTTTGATATTTTTAAATTTCATTTGAAGAAAATTAATTTAATTAAATAGCTCATACATTAGTGGTATCAGACCAAGTTGATCTTGTGTGTGTAAACAGACCGTCAAAGAGAGGCAATTTACACTAGGACTTGTGAGTGTGGTGTTGCCAAAAGAATTCCTAAGGAGCCCCACGAGGTAGGGGAAAAGGGAGAGGAAGAGTAGATAATTTTGTTAGAAATGATGAATTTAGATCCTTGAGAAGGCAGGTTGAAACTTTGTAAAATGAGATGAGGAGAGGATTTGCATGAATGAGAGACCCAAGAAGTGAAGATGAAGATGAAAGTACCAAGAATGCTAGTTTAGATACTGAGCAAAGAGAAGAAATTGCAGTAGTTGCAAATGACCCACTACTAAAAGCTTTAACAAAAAAGGGAAAGAGACCGAAAATAGAGATGCCTACATTCAATGGTAGTTTGAACCCAAAAGAATTGATAGATTAGCTTAATGAAATGGAAGAGTATTTTTAATTTAAAGAGGTAGAGGATCCTAATAAAGTGAAATTTTCTAAGACAAGACTGAAAGGACATGATTCAATATGGTGGAGAGAAGTCCAATTAGAAAGGGGAAGAAGAGGAAAAGAGAATATTACCAAATGGGATAAAATCATGGATAAATTAAAAAAGATAATTTATCCCAGGAGATTATGAATTATATTTTCTCAAGAGGATGCAAGGTTTGAAGCAAGGAAGCAAAACTATTAAAGAATATATAGAAGAATTCCATAAAATCCTCATAAGGACTGGACATTCAAAAGTAACCAAGGAAAATATTACAAGGTACATGAGCGGGCTGCGATCAAGCATTCAAGGAGAAATGACATTGGTTAGAGTTGTGACAATGGAAGATTCTTATCAAATGGCATTGAAGATAGAGGAAAGGTTGAGCAAGAGTTTTGAAAGCAAGCATAAAGGAAGTGGGCATGGTGGAAAAGTAGGAGGAAGAACATACAAAAATGAAGAAAATCAGAAATAGAGCAGCAAAATATGAGGATGGAAAAAGCTCAAGAGACCAAAATTTTAGAGGTAGAGGTAGAGGTAGAGGTCATGGTTATGGTGGAGGGCCATTTAGAGGAACTTGTTTCAAATGTGGAGAAGAAGGGCACCAAGCCTATTATTTCCCACAAGAAGAGAATCCAAAAAGGAGACACAAATACCAAAGAAGAGAAGAAAATTTTAATGAGGAAGAGGCACCTTCCTCACAATCTGAAGATGTTGAAGATGGGGAGGTTTTGATGACAATGAGAGAACTCTTAAATGAAGATAGTGAGCCTATGCAAAGAAATAAATTGTTCAAAACAAGGTGCAAGTGTGAAGGAATGGTGTGTAAAATCATAGTTGATAGTGGCAACACATACAATCGTGTGTCTAATGAGATGGTGAAAAAGTTGAAGCTTGAGAGGAGAAGACACCCAAACCCATATCGGATTGCTTGGGTGTAAGATAATAAAAAATTATTTTTAAGTGAGAAATGCAATGTGAAGTTTAAAGTTGGTAATTATTATGATGAAATTTTATGTGATATCATCCCTATGGATGTTTGTCATATTTTTCTTGGAAGACCATGGCAATATGATAGAAAATCCATACATGTTGGGTGTGCCAACACCTACACCATTGTAAAAGATGAGGTGAAGCATAAGTTGAAACCTTTGAAGGAGAAAAATGTTCAAGTTTGTGGTAATGCTAGAGTTTGTTTAGTTGATGCAAGGAAATTTATTGAAGGTATAAAGAATGAGAATATTTTCTTTGCTATTATTCCTAAAACTAACAGTGTAGTTGTTGAGGATGTTCCTATAGAAGTTGCAGATTTGTTGCAAGAATTCAAGGATATTGTTTCTGACAATGCACCAGAGGGACTCCCAACAATGAGAAAAATCAGTCATCAAATTGATTTGATATCGGGAGATAGTTTACCCAACAAGGCAGCCTATAGAATGTCACCTACAAAAAATGAAGAGGTAGATATACAAGTTGTTGATTTGTTGAAGAAGGGTTTGATAAGAGAGAGTTTAAGCCTATGTGTAGTTCCCGTTGTTTTTTCACCAAAGAAATGAGGAGAATGGAGGATGTGCATGGATTCTAGAGCTATAAAAAATATCACAATAAAGTAAAAATTTCCATTACCTAGAATGGATGATATCATGGATTGCTTGAGTGGAGCAACATATTTTAGCAAGATTGATTTGAAGAGTGGGTATCACCAAATAAGGATACGTGAAGGAGATGAGTGGAAGACTACATTCAAGAAAAAAGAAGGTTTGTATGAGTGGTTGGTCATACCATTTGGGCTAACCTATGCACCTAGTACTTTTATGAGACTTATGAATAAAGTTTTGAAAGAGTTTCTTGGAAAGTTTGTGATAGTTTATTTAGATGATATCCTTATTTTTAGAAAAAACACTTGAAGAGAATTTGGTGCATATTAGGTGTGTATTTGAGAAGCTCAAAAAAGAGAAATTTCTGATTAATCTTAAGAAATGTAGCTTTGTGAAGAAAGAATTAGTGTATTTGGGTTTTGTGGTGTCAAGTGAAGGAATTAAGATGGATCCAGAAAAGATGAAAGCAATTCTAGAATGGCCTACACCAAGAATGGTAATTGAGGTGAGATCTTTCCATGGTTTAGCAAGTTTTTATAGAAATTTCATCAAAGGTTTTAGTAACATATGTGCACCACTAATTGAAACTATGAGGGGTGATAAGAAGGAATTCAAGTGGATTACAGGGGCAGTGAAGAGCTTTGATTTCTTGAAGAGTAAAGTGACAATGCAACCTGTTCTAGCACTTCCAAATTTCAACAAGGTGTTCCAAGTGGATTGTGATGCAAGTGGGAATGTTATTGGGGCTGTTTTAAGCCAAGAAGGTAAACCCATTGCATATTTTAGTGAGAAGCTAAATGATGCTAGGAAAAGGTATTAAGTTTATGATCAAGAATTTATGTAATCATTCAAGCACTTAAGAAATGGAGACACTATCTTTTTCCAAAAGATTTTGTTTTGTTCACCAATCATAAAGCACTCCAATACTTGAGTATCCAAGGAAGGTTGAGTCAAAGGCACATGAAATGGGTTGAATTCTTACAAACTTACACATTTGTGAAACATAGGAGTGGGAAATCTAATAAAGTTGTTGATGATTTGAGTAGGAGGCAAGGTTTGTTTGTTGAAATGCAGGTTGAAGTTGTGGGTTTTAATGAGCTCAAAGACATATATAAAGGAGACTTGGATTTTGGAGAGGCATGGAAAGCTTGTAAAGAACCTATTGCAGTAAATAGAACCAAATGGTTGGATTATTTAATCGAAGATAACATGCTAGTTGAATGTAACACATTATACATTCCAAGGAGTTCAATGAGATTGAATCTAATTAAGGAGAAACATAGTGGTGGTATTGCAGGTCATTTTGGGATGGATAAGACTATTGCACTTATGCGAGAGAGGTATTTTTGGCCTAAAATGCAGCAAGATGTGAGGAAATATGTGCTAGTTTGTAGAGTTTGTCAAATGGAAAAAGGAGTGAATCAAAACATTGGTCTATATCAGCCATTGCCAGTACTGAAAAAACCATGAGGATATAAGTATGGATTTTGTTCTTGGTTTACCAAGGACACAAAGAGGACATGATTCCATTTTTGTTGTGGTAGAAAGGTTCTCTAAAATGGAACATTTTATCCCTTTTCATAAGACTAATGATGCAGTGAATGTTAAGACTTCATGGACTTCCAAAGAGCATAGTTTCTGACAGGGATACTAAGTTTGTTGGCTACTTCTAGAGAAATTTTTGGAAGAACGTCAACACTGAATTAAAGTTTTTATTAGAATACCATCCTCAAATAGATGGTCAAACAGAGGTGGTGAATATAAGCTTGGGAAATTTGTTGAGATGCTTGGTTGGAGACAAACTGAAAGGATGAGATTTAATTTTACCACAACTCGGTCAATAGAAGCACAGGTAAATCACCATTTCATATTTTTCATGGCAGCATCCCAAGATTTGTTTCATATTTGAATAAGATTGATAAATATGTGAAAAGAGTGTAGATGTTGAAGATTTTGTACAGCATATGAAGGGTCTTCATGATGAGGTGAGAAAACATATCAGCAAAACATTTTTTTCTTACAAAACTAAAGCCGATTTGAAGAGGAGACATAAGGAATTTCAGGTTGGAGATGAAGTGATGGTGCATTTGAGAAAAGAAATATTTCTAGTGGGTGCATACAACAAGCTCAAAATGAAGAGGGTTGGTATGTGCAAGATTGTAAAAAGGTATGATTCTAGTAATGCATATGAGGTAGAGTTTCCTAATGAGTTTAATATCTATCCAATATTTAATATTTCAGATCTGAACATGTTTCATGAAGGTGAAAATGATGAAGTTGCAGTAATTAAACATCCACCAACACTCACACATAGTTCAGAAAATGAAAAGATTGAAGTAATTTTTGCCAGGGTGAAAAGATATACAAGGAGGAAGCAATACATGGAGTATTTGGTGAAATGGTTTGGGAGGCCTGTGGAGGATGCTTCATGGTTATCTGAGGCTGATATCACTTGCCTTGGATATCCTCTTGGAAAGTGATAGAATCACTTTTCTTCTACCGTGGGCGTCTAATGTAGGAGCATCCATGGCCCAATGCAATCTTGTGTCAACATGAAGGTGTCATTTTTCAATTTTGCAATTTTGATGTGTTGGATTTCACGTTTGATGATTGAAATTAATATTTTTTTGTGAATTTGAATGTCTTGTAATGTGGGAAAACTGGAGTTTGAATTTGATTTCAATTTGAGTCAAATTGGTGAAAGGGAATCATGAAGAATATGTTTTAAAAATAAAATAGTAGAAAAAAACAAATAATGGTGTGGGTTTTTGGGAGCCATTAAGACCATTTGTAACTCCTATTTTGAATTCTCATAGCTCCTAAACAATAAGAACCTAGGATGTGGGTGCCTAGATTGAGGAATCTTCTTTTTGCTTTATTTGTGAAAGCATAAAATCCATTTAAAGCCCATATTGCATTTTGTCCAAGTCTGGAAGATTAAAACACATATTTTATTCATGTTTGAATATTAAATTAAATTTTAATAACCCTTCTTGGAGGTGTGGCATTGATTTTCCTAAGGTTCTTTGGAATGAAAGAAAAATGATAATGAAATTACATTCTAGGAAATCATGAATGTGTAAAAATTGAATTTCTTTCATTTTTTGGGGGAGAGTTTTTCAAAGGGGAAAAACATAGGAAGAGAAGGAAGGCATAGCATACCTTCAAATGAGAATTCCATTGATGGATTGACAGATTTGTGAGTATTGATAGAGGAAAAATCAGCACAAGTTGTGTAGATTGAAGACATTGTTTGTGAAGTGATTTGAAATTGTAGGTGTTGGAGAGAAGATTGATTATAGGCTTTGATTTGCTGGTACAAATTAGATTTTATGTGATTGAAAAAGGTTTTATTATGGCTTGTTACAAAATTTATCCATGATTGGATTGTAATAGATTAATTTTCCATCTATTAATTCAAAAAAATTCTAGTTGCACATTACAAACTAGGCTTGGAAATTGTGTTTCAATTTCTCTGTGTTGTTGAATGATATTTGTGAGATTTTTAAGTTTCATTTGTAGAAAATTAATTTAATTTAAATATCTCATACATTACATTACAATATTACATGCCATCATATGGTCTTTGATTACAATAATTTGCAACTCTGCGGATCAGAGCTATCCTCCAAGCCCTGGTCTTTCTCAGGCCTTATCATCTTCTACAGCTGACTCTCTCTAGCTTCCTATTGTCGACCTTCTTCACACACACACTTCTAGACCATCGACTCTCTTCTCACCAACCAATTGTTTCCCCTCTCTTCTTCTTGTTTTTTATTGGATTATATCACCCTAACTTCACTTGCAAGCCAAATCCTTCATTTAAACCCTGTCTAGATTCATTTTATTTCCTATTTTTAGCAAATGACCAATGAGGGTTTCTTCTCCATTTGATTCCTTCACCTATAATCTTATCTTCATTTAATTCTTCTACTCATCTTTCCTTAGTATTGCTTTGTCACCTAACTAGAAATCAAGAACAGTTCCCTTGTTGTCTATACTATCATCTCCAACACGCTATCAATCACCACATTTGCACCTTAACCACCTTACTTTGAATCACCATGCCATGCTATCAAAAACACATAACGTTATTGAGCTAAGATAGATTTGAGTCTCACTGATAATGATATCTCTTTTTGATACCTCATCACCACCCTCGTCACCACTCACAATTCATAACAATGATGCAAATTAACCTTTCCTCCAATCATATTCCACCATCTGTCCATCCACATCATCACCACTTCCCCATTGGGTCCCACAAAATTCATTGCCAAACTACATTGTGTCAAGGGGACACCAAAGCGACTCCTTGCAATATAAGGTCTCCTTGACATAAATTTATTGAAATGTCTTTGAGACTATTATTTTGATTTCATCGATACCCATATGTCCTATCAATGAAGAACCTTTATGACATCCCATGTTCAATCGTTTGTCACCACCTGTCATTCATGACATCATCTCCCTTTTTCATCATCACTTAACCTGGTCTCACTTTATTGCCATTTCGAAGATACTTTGAAGAAACTCACATCGATATCCCAAAGTCTAATTGAAAAATATTTTTCTGACGCTGCTGGAGTGTCAAACAGACTCCATAAGACATCCCACAGATACACACTTGTCTCCTCAATGAGGTACAAAATCAGAATGTCAAAGGGACTTCATTAATTCATCCTGCCAATATATGCATCTCCATCTGATAAGAATCCTTCAAACTGTTAACCACTACCAGTACCTTCCATTATCACCATTTCAGAGAGACGAAACAATGTCTCTTTGAAATCTCCATATCTTGCCAATGAGCCAATTCACAAAATGCTGAAACATAGATCATTAGGGGTTAGAGTTTTCTCCTCCCTTATACTATCTACCATTTTTTGAGTAAAGAATAAGCTCTATCCCTAACTCATGAATATTGAACTCATCCTTGCCATCTTCTATTATGTTCAGGTGTTAGAGTTTCACCATGCATCATACATTCCCTAGCAATCAAGTAAGCCTTAACATTGAGTGTCGATGTCACCCATTCACATCATGGAGTAAGCCACCAGACCAAAGTCTGAAACCAAACTAGCCTGATCTGAAAATGACGAACTCCTTCTACATTTCTTCCTTGGCATGCGATAAGCTATAAGCCCGAGGTCCAAAGCCCGAGCTTTTGCACATATTCAATACATAACTCTATTCTCTTGCTCAACAAACTCTAGCCGATTTAGCCCTTATTCCAAAAAGAAACAACACTACTATTTTTGTTTGATGCGAGATTTCTCTCACACCCTAGATACTCTTGCATCACATTATTGTGGTCTATACACACGTGTTACAATGTGAGCATGTTTCTTTACAAGTAAAAAATATTGAATTATTAAAAATCATGTGCATCTTATGATTTTGGACCCAAACACTCTATTTTATCCTACAAATTATTCTTTCATTGACACAAAAAAGAATTTATAGTTTTGAGAAATTTCAATCATTGTTTGACAAATATATCACCTTTTTCTTCTTTCATTGACATAAAAGATTAAAAAAAAATATTTTTCAATTGAACTTTGAAATTAGATCCAAAAAATTGAGAATTCTAGTATCAAAAGAGAAATAAAATACAAGATATTATTGATTGAATTGATGTACTTGCATTAAGGAAATGAGGTGAATATATAAGATAAATGAATAGATTGAATTCCAAGTTTTTGAGGGAAAGGTTTTGTTGTGCATTTTTTGTACACACGCCCCACTGAAAGCAGGAACCCTCTTTTGCTTTCGCTCTTGTGGTTTTGGCCCTTTGATTTTGAAGATTTGCATTGCCATGGAATGAGCTTAAAGTGTTCATCTTGCTTGCCTAAGTGTTTTCCCAAAGTTGCATATTGAAAATCTTAAGTTTTGGGCCAAGTTCAGGTTTTTGCACTGTTTCGGGATTTTCCCGGATTTCATCCAAACTCTAGAAAATGGGCTCCAATGCTGTGATTCAGATATTTTTGGTCTTCGCAAAATTTTGCCTGGGCTAGATTTTTTTGGAATTCCATCTTGCCGTTGGTTTTCTTAATATAGTTGATTTTTAGAGCTTTATGCCATTATGATCTATCATTTGCATTCTCTTGAGTTTGGATATTTGATCCTGGGGTACTTGGCATGTTGTGGCATACTGAATTTGTGAATTATTGATCTAGTTTTGATTCCCTTGGAATTTTCATTGTTGTTGCTTGCTTGGGCGTTCGAAATCGCTATTTGTCTTTGCTGGAGTCGACTGGCATCTTATTCATGGTATGTGATATTGCTTAATTTATGGTTTCCTAAGTAATTTATGAGTTTTTTCATTCATTTTCATCTAGAGATAGCTTACTTGTGGGTCGTTATCTGTGTCCTGAGCTTACTTTATGCGTTCATGGTCAAAATTTAGGGTTTCATGCCTAGGGCATTGCCATTTCATCTTAACTTGCTTTCGAATGAGCCTAGAATTCAAAGAAGATCTATAGGAGGTTCAAATTAAAATGGTTCCATGCCCAGGGTCCTCAAATTTGTGATCTTCAATCAATTTGAGTGAGATTGTGTGAGATTTATGATATTCAGGTTTTATTTCAGCTTCGAGATTTTCCTGCGCTGGCAGATTTTCTCGACTTTCTGTTTTCTCCTATTTTTCCCAAATTTTGCAGTTTTATGAAGTTTGGCATGCTTCGCAGATTTCCGCTCCCTCTGAATTTTCCTGAAAGTCCTTCATTCCTTTGTTTTTCTGAAATTTGTAGGCTATCGCTTCATTCATGGAAATTGTCTCGTGTGGATTTCTCCAAAATTTGGTGGAAAATGAAGAATTGTGAGATAGCATGATTTGTTAACAAATGAATATGCATTTTATGATTAATTTGAGCTATTTTAAGATCTCTCATGTTGTTTCTTGGTTGATAATGTTCAAATTATGATACTTATGAGTGTTTTCATGTTGTTTTCACTGGAATCTGCCTGGCCTAGATTTCCCTAAAATTCCTTTCTGGCCTGGCTTCCACGGTTGGCTTGAAATCCTGAACTATGTAGTCCATGCTTTAACGATATTTCTAGGTTGATTTTGATCTTTGCTCGAATTTATTTTGATGATGAATATGTTATTTGTGATGGATTGATCTTGATCTTCATGTTATAATAGATATTAATGGTGGTTTTTGCTGAGTGCAGGCTGAATTCAATCTAGGTAGTCAAGGAAATTTTGGAGATGAAATTAATTCGATTAAAGGAGAAATTCAAGTATTGGTTGCTTCCCCTTGGCCGACTTGGTGAGGTGCACTCAAGATAAGATGGAAGGATGCAGTTAATATGGGGCTGCATTGAAACTTGTGCATTGGTTCGAATTACATTGAAGATCCTAAGCCGACCTGGATTGAGTTCAAGCATTTAATGCTAATTTGTTTTAATTTTGAATTCTCCTTGGGCCGACCTATTTTATGGCCATTTATTATTGTAAACATTAGTTGGGCCAACTTGTTTGTGGCTATTTTATGATTGTAAATCCCAGCTAGGCCGACATGCTTTGGAGGTTTCTATAAACTGGGCATTTCGCCTCATTTGTGATATAGACTAGAAAACATAGAATAGAAAGACAGATAGTTCTTAGAGTGAATTAGGAAGTAGAGAAAAAGTAGAAGTTAGTTCATTCTGAGCAAGTGTTGTAACAAAACATTGGAATTGTTGCTGAAATTGGGTGATTCAATACAATTGAAGACATTGTGATTTTCTGGTGATCTCTTTTGTGTTGATTTATCTTGCATGGTTCTTGTGATTCTATCTTTTGAAATTTCTCATGGTTATTAGATGAATGTTAGATTTAGCTTTAGATATGATTCAATGGTGTTTATGATTTAATGTTGAAGTGTTGCAGCAATTCCTAGTCCATACTTTTTGTAGCTGGTTGATTGTTAGTTGCTTTGCAAAGTTAGCCTGGACCTTTATATCCATTGTGCTTAGTTCAATTGTGGAGATTTATTCATTTCAATTGCAATTGGGTTGTCGTGGATGAATGTTCATGATCTGAAAATATTTAATGCCTTAGAAGATTGCACTATTTTTGTGAGATTGCAGGTTCATCTGGGTTAAGCAGGAATTAGTTTATGAGAGATTGGTCCATTTCAAGTATTTCATCATTTGCATTGTTAATCTTAGGAGTAATTAAATTTAGGAATCTCTCTGAAACCCTAATCTTTTGTTATTTCTTTATCATTTGAATTAGATTTAGGATTGAAGTATCATCATATTGCTAGATCTGATAAGTTAAAGATTCAGTATTTGCTTGTAGTAAGGTCCCTTTGTGATTACCAACATTTTCACATTTATCACTGAGTTGTTTATGCATTGTCAAGACCTGACATTAGAGACCTTGGGGTTATCTCTTGAGGCTTGCTAATAGAGATTTACTTTTCAAGAGAGATAGGATTTCATATTTTGTCTAAGTTGTTGTTGTGCAGAAAACATCATCAATAGGTTTGTTCAAATTTCTCAATAAACTAAAGGTAATTAGGAGTTAGTTTCTACTTAAGTGTGACTTACTAGTAAAAGTAAATTCACCTAAGAAAGATTAACCACTTGTGTGTGTATAATAAAATCATGAGGTAAAAGTCCCACACTAACACCCCCTATTAAGCATAACTTAGGTGGGGAAAAATATTGGGTCCCAAAAAAAGGCTTGCTAAGGTACCCAAGTACAATGTAATCTCTCATAAAGTGGAGAAAGAGAGAAAACCCAATGAGAAAGACTCTTCCCCCAAAAGAGATAAAATAAATGTGTATAGTTGAAAAAATAATGTGGGACTCAACATGTCCTCCTAGTAATTCTTTGATCACATTAGTACAATCAAAATCCCCCAATAGAAGAGGGAGGAAGATATGACGAATCCCCCCCAAAAGGAAGTACCTCCTTTGCTAAAGGTGAATGAGAAAAGAAGAATACTGAAGATGATCCAATATCTACAAAAAATGGTCCTCCCCTTATGAAAATAAAATTTAATGGTGAATGTAGAAGAAAATTCCTTGAGATATATGGGAGAAAATTTCTTATGAAGTGTGAAATCTCTAAAATATACTTATGTGTACCCACATCGATGTAAAAATATACCACAATGAAGGTAGTTATTCTAGGCCACACTAATGAGGATGACAATATAAAACTTTATGGGGATGAATGTAGAACATGATCCAAATAAGTGATGTATGGATGTGGAATGTCAAAATATGACATGTGGCTACAGTGCAAATCCCATGAGATGTCCTTAGACAATGAATCTCTAGAAGCCCTTAGTGAAGTCTCTTTGAACTCTAAAGTAGTAATAGATGCAAGGAAAAAAGAATAGTCATTAAAGAGACAGACAAGGGTGTTGCCACAATAATGGGTCACACTTTCTGGGACATCCCGATTTTTGTTGAAATCACATATTTTTAGAAAATATGTAGTGCCCCTCCATATTTGGCCTCTCTTGACATTTGAGTAAGTTTGTTTGGATGATTGGTGATGTCCCATTTTTGTTCATTATTATGTTGTTTAATTTGAGTTTAAAATTATGTGATGAATTCAATATTATGAATATCCATGTTTAATCAATTTAATTAAATTAAATTGATTATAAGGTAATTGAAATTAATTTAGAATTGAAATGATAATTAAATAAATTCTGGTTGTGAAAAGATATTATATGTATTTTCATTATTAATTATTAAATTAAAAAATGTGATTAAATGTTTTAATGATTAAAAAAAAAAAAAAAAGATAAATATTATTATCATTAGAGTCTAATTGGTTAAATGTGGAAAGTAATATATTTTTAAATTAAATAAAAAGATGAGATTTTTGAACTGCTTGTAAAAGAAAATAAAAGATGGAAAAAGAGGAGAGTGTGCACATGCACGACTCCAAACTGAATTGTGAATTGGAAACTTCTTGTATTTGTTGATTTTTGGATTCATAAACTTATCCTCTACTTGGATTTTTAAATTGGTGATTTTGGAGAGATTGAAGGGGGGGGATGTTATTTTGATTTTTAGCAAGAAATTTGCTCTGCAATATTATCTTAGCATAAAAACAATATAGAATACAACTTTTGGGGGAATATTGAAAATTGTGTTTGGAGAACGGTATTGGGACTGT
The DNA here is from genome assembly GCA_007258455.2 of Sequoia sempervirens. NCBI lineage: Eukaryota > Viridiplantae > Streptophyta > Pinopsida > Cupressales > Cupressaceae > Sequoia > Sequoia sempervirens. The sequence continues at coordinate 541,452,379 of VDFB02047230.1, forward strand.
GAAAGAGATCATTGCAGCGCATCTTCTCCATCTTCGAAGAATTGTATTCTAGGTTGGTGTTGCAAATTGATTTTCCTTCTTCATTTAATTTTGAATAGAAATGATTAGTAGAGGAAAATAAATTCTTAGAGTTCATTTTCTTTGCTGGTTGTTTGCATTTGTTCTCATTCATAGCTCTCTTGGACTTGAATCATTTTCTATTTTCTCAAATTTCATATAGGTTATGTTTCACTTGGTTTAAGCATTTGATTGATCAAAATAGCAATTCATCTACTTGTCAAATGGTTTTGTAAATTATCCTTCTTCATTAAATTCGATGTCTTGTTTGATGTTGTTAATGCTGGTAGCTGGGTTGTTGTGCACCTCCATTTCCACTTATCATGTCACCTTGTAGCTATTCTAGTCATTGATAATTTGTTCCTTAGGATAAATCTATTTCTCCTTGTGTTTTATATGTGGCTCTTACAACCGTTGCTTTTTTTTCATTTGCTTCTTCTAAAGGGATCGATTTCTTTTATTTGATCACCTCCTTGGCTACCTAGGAGTGAACTGTGTGGAGATCATAGCATATGATCCTTTTCTTTTAACTGATCATATTTTCTTATGTAAATTTTCACCCTAGTTGGTGTTGTGTCGCCCTTGTTGGCTGCAGCTATTACCCCCAAAACTGTTCAATTTCATTTAGTGTATCCTTGCTTTTAGAGAGGTGTATTCGATGTTTCCATTGATGTTCTCAGTTATGATTGGAATTTGAAATTTTGAATGCACGTATTATGTTTGTCATAATTGACATGCAATGATATCACAGTAGAATAGAATTCGTTGTAGCTGTCATTCCTTGTAATCAATCTGGCATTGTGCTTTACTTTGGATATTATGTTGATGAAATTATATTGGGTGTCGATGGTAACCCTCATAAGCTTTTGATTCATTAAACAATTCACTACCATTACCTCCATCAATTTTCTTGTTTTAGGTATTATTTCATTGCTTACCATCGATGCAAAATTTGGCCAATAGCATTGGTTGCGGCTTTGCCATGTGCGCATATTTATGCCTTAAGTCGTGACCTATCTTTAGTAATTGATGCTTTCATTTTGGTATATACATATTTCTATATTTATGTATATCTATATTTGTATATGATTGTTTCCTTTATGTATCTTGCTCCATGTTGTACTATGACAGTAGTGTGTTTAGAAGTAAATTTATTTATATATATATCATGATTATATTTAAAAGAAATTTGTTTGTGTTAAAATGTGTATCTAGTTATTATAGACTATGTGTATATAGTTTCCTGATTGGATTATAGGTCTTATTGCTATTTCGAATAATGTGTTTACTTAGGGAAAATTAAGTGGTTTTAGAGCTTTATGAGAGTCTATGAAAGAGCAAAAAAAATATTTAGATAGGTTTAAGATTTAAGTAAGGTGATAAGATAGTTTGATTACCAAAAGTAAAACATTGTATGCCCAATTGAGAATAAATTCCTTGGGTAGGTTATAATTTTAGTTACTCCCATCAAGAATGATAATTTATTATAAAAAAAGGGATGCAAAAGGGATTGGCATATTTAGTTATGTAATTGGATAATGTTTATAGATTGATGAAGAATTGAATCTAGTGTGTTTTGTGTTAAGAATTCTAAGTGAGAGAAATTAGTGAGTTGATAAACTAAAATAAATGGTAAGAGTTTTATTTGCATGCATGTAATTAGAGTAATTGTATGTGAAGGAGTACTTGAATTGATATTCTTTAAAATGTGGTTTATTATATTCTCTCATGATTGAATTGATTTGGTTATTGTTCAAAGTGGAAGTGATGTTTGATCAAAGGAGTATTCATGTTGTGATGTAAGGGTTGCTTGAAATGAAAACTATGTTGCTTATTGGGTATTGTTTCAATGTTTGGAATTTTATGTTTGATTTTAGTTATTATGGTGGATCTTGATTTTTAGTTGAATTTGGTTATTTCCCTTTTATGGAGGGAATTCATTTGTTCCCAAATGGTTATTGAGAAGCTTTTGATTATTGAGGTTGATTTTGGGATTTGCATTATAAGGGAGTTCTTGTGCGAAGTTGTTATGGTAATCTTCCAAAGGTTAGAGGGGAGTATGGATTTTACTTGCATGAATTGGTATGGGGGCTAGGGTAACCCAGGATGGGGGCTAGAAACCTAGGAAGGTCTACATTGGGAAACCCATATCAAGCCACGAGTGTTTGCATGAGTTTTATGTTGTTTCACCTGGAAGTGGGTGATTTCATGATTTTTTTCATTTGAAAGTGATTGATATTTATACTTGATTTATTTATGTGGGTTTAATCCTTGCACTGTGGAAATTTTTTTACTATGAAGATCTTGTGGGAGGTGGTGCATGCCTCATTTTATGTGCATATTTGTATGGCTTTGCTAGTTTGTGCAAGATGGCTTACCTAGTTAGTGGACCGTAGAGTCTTTTGTTGCTAATAGGCAGAGTGGCTTCAAAAGTGGTGCCAAGTTAACTCATTGGAAGTTTCTTAATCCAATGAAAACACTAATAATTAATTAGGGGTTTGGGTAGTTCTCACATTAATAAAAGATAATGTAACCTCACTCATGGCTCAAGTGCTTGTTTAGGCTTGAGATGAGTGGGAAGGCCTAGAATGGAAAAGATCAATTGCCTTGTCCTATTGAAAGGTTTGTTGATCCCACATGAGCTAGAATGGCATCCAGGGATTGAGTGAGGTTTCCAGGGTTTAACCAGGATGGGGGTCGGTAACATAGGAAGATCCACATTGGGTAACCCATATCGATCCTATGTGATGAAACTCTTCCCTATAGCAACCTTGTATGCTTTTTTTTTTTCCCCTTGTTGTTCTTGTACCTCTAGAAGTAGTTGATTTTTATGTTTATTATTGTATTTGTTATGGAGTCTTGTTAGCCTTGTTTGCTTGACTATTTTTATGTTGTGGGTCCTTCTTGTCATGTCCTTGCATGAGGGGTGGGCCTTAGGGTCCACATGGGCGGGTGGAATGTGCTATGCACTCCTTTGGGTTCCTAGTTGAAGTTTGTGATGCATGGAGTTGTACCATTTGTAGTGATTCCAGAGCTTTACTAGAGCTGGAGCCAATAGTGATGCTATGTATACATTCTATTTAGTTGTATCACTTTATGTAATTGATGTATCATTCCCATTCATGTTGGGAAACACTATTGTACCACTATAATCTTTGAAATGGTGTAAACTCATATAATGAATGTAGTGTATATGTATTCTTGGTATTATCTTATGATCCCAGATGAATGTTATGTATTGTTAAGGATGTATGTATGTTGGTTATTGATTCCATATTATGGTTTTAAAATGTGTACTTTTGAGTAGTTTATATCCATTATGGGATCAGGATTTTGTTAAGTAATGTAGTCATGTTACCCCAGGGGACTAGTTGTTGATGTGTATGTATAGATTCATTTTTGGTGTTGGATGTTAACTTACATATTAGTTTTACTCTTTTTTTAAAAAATATTGTGCTACAATGGTTAGTTATAAGTTGTCCTTTAGGGTTTTCATGGCAAGGCATTACAATATATAATGATTTAAGACTTGAAACGTTCCATTTAAATGATTTTAATTGAAGAGGGTTTGATCAAACCCCCTTAGATCAAACCCTCTTGGATAGAACCCCGCTAGTTTTAAACCATACCTATAATGGAGTCTCCTTCGCACCTATCAAAATGTTGATAAGAAACTACTTTTGATTTACCTTTTGGGGGATCAAATAAATTCATTTAAAATTTATGTTTTGTAAGTACATAGTACTTATTATAATATTTCCAAAATTATAATTTTAAATATATTTAAGGGTATTGTTGATGGTGTTTTCTGCACAACAACTCATACAAAATATGATATTCTATCTCTCTTGAAAGGTAAATCTTTATCAGCAAGCCTCAAGAGATATCCCCAAGGTCTCTAATGTTAGGTCTTGACAAATGCAGTGAAACAACTCAAAGATAATGCAATTTTTTTGGTAATCACAAAGGGACCATACAAACAAATACTGGGTCTTTAAATTTATCAAATTTTGTAATATGTTGATGCTTGAAATCCTATATCTAACTTAGATGATAAAATAAATAGCAAAAGATAAGTGTTTAGAGAAATCCTAAGATTAAAATTACTCATAAGACCAATAATACAAATGATAAAACACTTGAAATGGACCAATTGCTCAAAACTAATTCTTGCTTAACCCAGATTTAATCTGCAATCTTATAGAAACAGTACAATCTTATAAGGAATTAATATTTTAAGATCATGATACATTCATCCAAACCAACCCTATTTTGTAGTTGAAATGAATAAATACTCACAATTGAACTTGGCACATAAATATAAGGTCTAGGCTAACCTTACACAACAACTTACAATCAACAAGTTGCTAAGAGAATGGACTAGGGATTGCTACAAACACTTCAAGCATCAAATCACTAACACCATTCAATCAAATTTAACTCTAAATCTAACATAAATCTATTTTTCTCAAATAAATCTTGAAGATAGAATAGAAAGAAACATGCAAGATAAATCAACAAAAGAAAGAGCACCAAAGAACAATGTCTTTACTTATATTGAATCACCCAAATGTTGCAACAATTCCAGTATTCAATATTACAACACTTGCTTTCAAAATGTACTAACTCCTATCTCTAACTCTTGCTCTATCACATAGCTTTCTCCAAAATCTAACCCTTAAAAATGAGGCAAAATTCCTTATTTCTAGAAGTTTCATGCTAGGTCAGCCCAATTAGGGTTACAAAAATGGGCGGCCAGAAATAGGACGGCCTAGAAACCTCTTTCAATAAAATAATATTTATGGCATTTAATGCTTGAGGCCTCTTCTAGGTCGGTCGAGATTCTCCAATTATATCACTATGTGGTACAAAATCCAAGGTCGTCTTGGTTATCCTGGCTGGGGTCACATGTCTGGCACAAAAATCTAGGTGGCTTCCAAATGGCTATTTTCTCCTTCCTTGTCAGCATCTGATTTATTTGATAATTCTTTAAATTTCTTCAATACTTCTTGCATATCCTCTAAATTTAAGACTAGAATAAATTTAATTCTTGTCTTATGATTTTAAAACTCTTCCAAATATTGTGGCATCAGTTTATTCCATTCAGCCTGTAGCTCCTGATATTTGTCCAATTTCAAAATATATATGGCAACATCGTCCAAATTTTCCTTAGAAATGAGAGCACCATCAGAATGAGCATATATCTCATGCCACCAACTCTGTAATTTGTTGACATTCATATTCTTTTGACCAAACTTCTTTCTTCTAGTTATTATTTCTAAGAAACTGATACAACCATCATTTATTTATTTCACCTTGCCTTGTATTTTTGTTATTTTCTTCATGACCTTGGATAGAAGCTCCTTCCTATAATTCCAGACCTCAATCCATTCCTTTACTTTATCAATTTCATCACTAGAAAGGAAATCCAACCTAGCTAGCTCATTCTTGGGCAACTACAAAATTTCATTATTAGTTATCTCATTAATATTCTTTTAATCTGTAATGACTTGTGAAATATGTTCTAGAAAATTAGAAGCATTATTGTATATCTTCAAAATTTGCATAATTGCTTCATCTCCTCTATTTTTGACATGATGTAACCAATTCTGAGTACATTGTATAGAGGATTTCATTTTTTCAATTTCATCAATTTCCTCCTTAGGCAATATGCCTTTTGGCAACACTCCCTCACTACCCATGGTTTGTAGAGGCTTCATCAAATGTTGCACATATCTGTATACATCATTAAACCTCCTTTGCAACTTCTCCTTTTCTTCTGTCTCCTTGTCCAATCTCCTCAAGATGGCCATCTATATTATTGTTGATAATCCTTACCCAGTGATAATGCTTATTGGCAACAATTTGAGTAATAGGGTGGAACATCCAAGGTTGGAATATGTGTGCTTCTTCCACTCCCATGACTCTACCCAGGAGAGTTATGATATCATTGTATTCTTTTTTGAAATCACTCTAGTGCAACTACTTAGGAAATTTTGAATAATGTGGTTTTGGCTTCAAGATCCAAGCATTGTTAATTATTTCGAAAGCCCTATTGGGGTCTTCCTCATAGAATTTGGTAACTCCCCAATGTTTATTTCTTCAATCAACTTGTGATGGGAGGTAATGTTGAAAACCTCTATAATAGATTCTTCTATCAAATTTTTTATCACTCTGCCTTGAGGACCAACAATGATTCTTTTCCTTGAATCATAGTTCCTTGCACATACCAAAAATAACTCTAAACATAGTTGTGTGGGTGGAAAACCTACTACTTGTGCAAGTCCTGTATGGGTGATTTTTTGTGCCAGCTCAGTAGGCACCTTCCCAAACATTCTTTGGTGGAAGTCATCATAATCTATGTGACCCATGTTAGTGTTTGCAATCCTTGACCATGCAGAGGAAATCTTGGTCTTGGGCTAGATGCCCTTGAAATAATATTTCATTCTTTCTTTCCTCTTTCTAACTTCTTCTTGTGCCTGGGTAGCCTTGTTCTTTGTTGTCTTATCATAACTCTCTACTACTTGTATCTGTTAACACAAAGCTAGAATTACTAGAAAGAAAACACTATCCTAACACATGATAATGATAAATGAAGTGAATCCAATTATTAAATCACATGAATTCCCATGAAGAACCATCAAGATTCAACGTCAACCATTTCTACATTTGAATTTGAGCTCAAAAAAAAAAGTTCGGAGAATCTGAGCTTGGTCAAATTTTTCGAAGTTAGCCATATGAACGTAAGCAACTTCAAATTCAACTTATAGAATGCAACCCATGAGATATGGAACATTAAATCATCTAATCACAAGCCAATTCATGCATCAAATTGATCATGAAATCCAAGTGTGAGCATTAACCATCAATTAAGGAGGAAATTGGAAATTTTGGCCCTCCTAAGATTACCCGAAGTTCAGAAAATCCGGGGTTGGCGGAATTAAAGAAACCATTCCAAACTCATCAAACAATAAAGGACCCTCAGCTAATCTGAGCTCCCTAAGATTATCTATGCGGATTAAGGCTCGGGTAATTTGAGCTTGCTCGGATTCACCGAGATTTCGCTAGGATGCCAGAAATCACTAAATTCAAGGATTTTTCGAGTTGAGTTCACAAATTTGGTTAAAAAATATGATGAATCACTTGTTCAAATGGTTTCAAGCTAGGATTTAAGCAATTTCATGTAATTCCTTAAGGGTTTAAATCATTATGTTCATTTTCAACACACCGAGCGATTATTTTATTTTCCTAGGGTTTAAGTACGATGAAATGGAGGAGGGCATTCACTTTCCAGCATAAATTAGATGTGCAAAACTCAAAATAAAGGAGCTCTTCAACACACACTCTCTCAATCTCTCAAAAAAAGAACCATATCATGCCTAAATTTGTGCCCTAGAAACTGTAGTGCAAAAAACAAATTGAATCCATGCCACACAGATCATGATCAATACAAAGACTAGATAAATATGGCTTTAGAATGCATGCATCTTCATTTCATTACCCTCAATCCACGAATGGGACTCAAAATGGAAGCAAAGAAAGTGAAGGAAATTGAGACCATACTTTTGAATACCAAAGCCTAGAGTAGACACCTGACAAATGATAGAAAAGTGATGAAATCCGATGATGGTCTCGATTCAAACAATCAATCCACTCAACAATGCTAGATTTTGATGTGAAACAAGAGATGCATAACAACTCTTGAAGTTTCCCCAGATGAAAATGATGAAAATGAAGGCTAGGATCAAATATAAAACCAAATTGGTGCCATTAATGACCTTCATTAATGATCGACAAGATGTATTGCACCTTTTCAGAAATGCGACTAAGGGCTAGATTTCGTGGATATGTAGAGAGGGTGGACTTCAGATAATCCGAGGTCTCTCAGATTATCTGACTGGATTATGGTTCAGGTAATCCAAAATTGCTCAATTTTTTTGAAAGTCTCCCATACTTAACCAATTTTGCTCAATTTTCACAATTTTAGACCTGAAGGTGACTTCTAAGGGTTAATTCATGACCTTTAATTGCACGAGAGCACTTCTAGGAGCAAGTTCATCAATGCACATGGGTGATTCATGACCAAGAATGAGGGACTTATCACTTAAGGGGATAAATTCAAGACCTTAGGAAAGCAAAGGAGGGTCCCTACTTTTAGCAGGGCGTGTGTTTGAAAACTGCACAACAAATGATGACTCCACTGGGGAAATGCTCCAAAGCATTTCGATGAAAAACTAGAATCAAGAACCCAAAATCTCTAGTTTCATTCCTCATACCAGGTCATATATGAATAGAGTTTCAAAGTCCACAAGTAAGCAAACCTTTCTTGTATTAGGGTCTCAGTGTGTTCACATGTATCTATTTCCCTTCCTTAGTGGCAATGGGAACCAAACTCAATCTAATCAAGCTATGTAAGGATTCTAACTCCAAAAGAATCCTGGATAGAGCCTCGCTGCCAATCAGGTGTCCATAGCCCTGATGAGGTTATCGTTGTGGCCCTCCCAAGCATAGCTCTACTACGAGCTAGGCGTCCATAGCCCCAATAGAGATACTTGGAAACTCCTGATAAGGTGAATGTTTCTTTTGATTTTCAATATTCTCTTTTCTTTTCTTTTTTGATATTTTGATAAGATCTTTTAAACTTTCCCTTTCACCTTGTAAGAAATGAAGCCTACACTCAGGGCTAAGAACCATAGTGGCATTGAAGTAGAATATAAGATTTTTCACTTGACCAGACCTCGTAAGGACTGTATACAACCTTGGAACTCTTAAGATATGTATAGAGATATGAGACCCAAATACAGTCCAGATTTAAATTAATCGGGTGACTCATCTACTCCAAGCATATGTAACACCAAACAAAGGACTTCTACCAATTGACTTTGGAAAGATGATTAGAGTTTGTAAAATAAATAGTCAAAATAGTCCTTAGTATTATGATGGTTGCCATGCAAGTGCAACAAGCCCAGAAGAAAGAAAGAAAACCCGAAACAAATCAAAGAAAAAAGAAAAGCTAACCCAAACCAAGCAGACCTACCCTAACCAAAGCAAAAGTAGAACAAAAGAAAAGAAACGTAATCTAACTATTTACAAGGAAAGAGTTTTAAACAACTCAAGATTGGAAGTAATGCTTCAAATACTACCCATTAACAAGCAACATGATATCCTCTCTAGTGAGGTTTTTCAAATGGAAAGCATTATCTCCCAGAATCTATGAAATCTGGTAAGGGTCGAGCCAAAGTTTGTCAAATTTTCCATGCTCCCCTTTTTGATCATGTGCTTTATCCCAGTAGAGGACCAAGTCAGAGATTCTAAAGGCTTTCACCTTGGATCTTCTATCAAACCATCTCTTAACTACACCCTGATGTTTGGAAAAATTTTCTAAGGCTTCATCTCTTCTCTCTTCAAGGTGTAACAATTCAGCCAAACAGGCTTCATGCTTGTCCCCCTCATCATAGTATTCATTAATGAATTGCAAAGTGGGGATATTTAACTGGATGGGAAATACATGTTCCAAACCATACAAAAGGTGGTAAGGAGAGGTTCCTAGAGAGGTCTTATGTCTTGTACAGTCTACCCAAAGAGAAAATCTAATTTGAGTGTGCCAATCCTTGGGATTCTTTTCCAATAACTTATAGATGACTATTAAAAGTTTCTTATTGGAAGACTCAACTAGGTTGTTGCCCTGGGGGTAATAATTGGATGCAAACTTAATGATGATTCCATGATCAAAGGACCAATTAGGGAATTTTAATGATGCAAACACGGGACCATTATCACAGACTAAAGCTAATGGACAACCAAAGCGATTGATAATACTTGAATCGATGAAATTGACTACCACCTCAAAAGTACATTGTTTGCATAAAAGAGCTTCAGTCCACCTAGTAAAATAATCAGTGACAGTGAGAATGTACCTATGGCCTACAGAAGAAGGTGGATTGACTAGACCAATGAAGTCCAATCCCCATTGTGCAAATGGTTTTACCTCGATGATTGGTTGGAGTGGAAGATTTGCATACTTCTCTCTACTTGTTGTGGTTTGACACACATGGCAGGTTCTTGCATGGTTATGTGCAACTTTAAACAATGTGGGCCAATAATAACCAACCCTCAGAATTTGATTTGTAGTGGAGGGTGTAGATCCATGGCATGTGCCATATCTATCATGAAACTCTACCAATACTTTTTCAACTTCTTCTTTTCCTAAGCACCTCAGGTAGACACCCTCATGATTTTTCTTGTATAGAACAACTCCCTTCATCATAAAACTATCACTCTTCAAACACAAAGCTCTCCTTTGCACTACATTAAGATGTTTAGGACATTATTGGTTCAAGAGATAATAGATGATATCATCATACTAGTCTCCCAGGGATACATCTTGGAGGTGGTAGTGTTGAGCTGTGAGGTGAGGACCCATTTCAGCCATTGTTTTGGTTAGCCCTTGTCCTCTTACTAGCTTCATGGGTTGAATCTCAATATCGTATTCCTATAACATGGTTACCCACTTAGCTCTTCATTCTCCCAATTCATTTTACATTAACAATAGTTTAACTACGAGATCAAGAACCATTGCAAAGACCTTATTCCTTAGAATATAATGCTTGAATTTCTTTACAGCTCTGACTAAGGCATATGCCTGATTTTCCACACTTGGGTACCTTAGTTTTGCATCCTTTAAAGGAGCACTCATAAATTCTATAGGGTGCTCATTCCCTTGATCAGACTTATGGGTTAACATACCAGCGCAGGAGTGATCAGAGGCAAATGAATATATGTAGAAAGGCTTGGCATAATCAAGACTGACCAGTACTGGAGCTTCAACAATGACCCTCTTAATTTCTGCAAATGCCTCCTTTGATTTTGTACTCCACTCAACTTTTTCTTCCTACTTCAGCATTGCAATCAATGGCTTGACTATTTTTGCAAATCCAATGATAAACTTTCTTACAAAGTTGATTTTACCAAACAATGATTTCATTTCCTTCTTACTAGCAGGTGGCTAAATTTTAAGTATGGCTTCTGATCATTCAGGATCAATGGCAATACCTCTCTCTAAGATAATGTGTCCTAACATCTTTCCTTCAGTAACTCCAAAGATACATTTCTTTGGATTAAGTGAAATGCCAAATTCTTGACATCTTTGAAACACTTTACACAAGTTTACTATATGATCATCTCTCCTTCTGGAAAAGACTTCCAAAAAATCCATATAAATAATTATGCACTTACCAATGATGTCTTTGAAAGCAATATCCATGGCCCTCTAGAAGGTTGCTCCAACATTAATCAGCCCAAAGGGCATCCTCTTGTAAGAAAAAGTTCCCCATTTTGTAGTGAAGGAAGTTTTATGCCTATCTTCATATTGCACCATAACCTGGTTATAACCAGAATACCCATCCATAAAAGAAATCATTTGAGATCCATTGAAAATCTGAAGCACTTCATCCAGTGAAGGAACCAGATAATTGTCCTTTTCTAATGCTCGGTTGAGATTCCTAAAGTCAACACAAAGTATAATCTCTCCATTCTTTTTTCTTACTGGAACTAAGTTTGCAACCTAGGTTGAATGTCTCACTAGAAATATGATTCAGGCTGAAAGTAACTTCTCTACCTCCTTTTGAATAATGGGCTGCAACAATGTGTTGATGGGTCTTTTCCTTTGCCTGAAAGGTCTTTCTCTTGGCTTAAGATGAATGGTGTGTGTAATAATTGAAGTGTCATATGTCTTTAAATCTTCATAACTCTAGAATATCACATCTTGATATGTATGCAATGCATCAAAAATTCCTTTCCTCTCCTCTGGAGTACATACTTTTCCAATAAAGACATTCTTGACTTCTTCTGAAGTCCCCATATTGCATGTATCACATTGACTACTTATAGATTCCTTCTTAGTTTCTTGCTATTGATCTTTTATTCTATCAAGATCAAAAATCCTTTCTAGCTGTATCATTCCCCTTGGAATAGTATTGGTCTTTAAATTAATAACCCCTTCTAGGTCCATTTATGCTTCTTGAGGTCAAATTCATCAATAATCTGAGAGGTGAACACATCAGAATTTGTGATGAAATCCAAGATATTCTTATCATCTTCAAACACCTGGAAGTTGGTCACATTGTTAGGTATTGAAGGTACTGAGTTAATTCCACAGTGAACTTCTTCAAGCCAGAGAGGGACAAAGGCTACAAGGTACTAGCTTCCTAAGCTAAAGAGTCTACAGTTTGGTTCTTGTTGCGAGGTATCAATTGAATGTTAAAGGCATCGAATCCATCAATAAGGTCCCATACTCTATGCCTATAATTGGTCATTTGTCTATCATGGCATGAATATTGCTTCTTGAATTGTTTGACCACTAACTCAGAATCCTCAAATACTTGCAAAATCTTAACCTTCTTCCTTAGTTCCATGAGCAATCCATAAATCAAAGCCTCATATTCAACTACATTATTGGTACAATGAAATTGAAGTCTCTGAGCAACAAAATAAGTCTTACCTCTTGGAATAATCAGCTCAAATCTTGCTCCAGCACCTTGCTTGGATTTGGATCCATCAAATCTTAATGTCCAACAACCAGCAGCTCCAGACCTTCTTGATTTATCTTTTGTATTGTTACTGCTGGAAGATTCTTCATAATGCATTACACTTTTTCCTTTATGATCATCTTTAGTATTTTGTATATCAATTCTGACTACTGGAATGGGGTTAATGCACCTTTGTACCTGTTCTACTATTTTCTGGCACAAGCAACATTCCAATTCTGAGTGAGAAGCATTATGAACTCTACACCAACTTGGTAAAAGTAATTATTCAAAATTCATTTCTCTACCCAGATGAATATGATCCTCTATACACTTCTGGATGAATTCTTGAAAATTGTCCAGCAAACTGATTTGGTTATCTTCAAGATCATCATCATCTTCAAATGGTTCCACTAGGGCTCCAATACTATTAGATTCTACTGTAAAATCAATGGGTGTGGTATGCAACATAAGAATTTCTTCTGCAACTGACTCCTCAATACGGGTTGCTAGCACATAGTTACCCATGCTTACTTCTGATACCAATATTTCATTTGAAGTATTTTGATATTTTATGATTACATAATTCATTTAGGGTTCTCTCTCAATCCTAATTTGATTTGGAACCCCTTTCCAAGGAAGCCACATATGTGAATGATTAGTTGATATATACCCCTTCAGGGCCTTAGTAAAGTCTCTTCCTAGAATTAAACCATAGGAATCAAGGATATCTGCTACTTGTATATTAATTATTTTTATTACTCTAGGATCTAAGGCAATCTACATAGGAATCATGTTTAGCTCTCCTACTACATTCACCTCCATTCTATTTAGTTGGGAAACCTTATTTTGAGAGACTATAGGAGTTATTCCTAGGGCTCTACAGATAGAAAATGGCATCACATTGGTGGAAGCACCTGAATCTATGAGACAATTGTGTAAATTCTTTCCAAAGATGCACACAGGAATAAAAAATGCAGATGTTTCTGCTTTTCCTTGAAACATAGTTAATTTAGTATCAACCTGGGCAACTTGATTTTTAATCCTTTTCTTTCCCTTTGTCTCTAGGTTGTGTTTGAACTTGACTCTAATCTTTCAACACTTGAGAACTAGATACTTTACCAATAGCCCCACTAACTATTTTATCTTGTGGTACTATATTTGCATTGTAAGCTCCTAAGACTACATTTCTAATGGTAGGCACTCATAATAATTCAAATGCAGAAAGACTTACCTTAAGCTTCTTAAGTTCTTCAGCCACATATTCACCTAATTGCTCTGTACTCATTTCTATGGGGGCTTCCTTGAGATATTCCACCACCTTGTCCTCACTGGCATCTACATCCTTCCCTTTGGATGTCCCATCTTGTGCTTGCCCCTCCTTGGATAGGTATTGCTTAGGCACATCTTGATATGATGTATTGTTATTGGCATTGGGATCGAGAGGTGTAGTGAAGTTATTTGGAGGGATGGAAGTGGTAAACAAACCCTCAGCTTGTGGACCTTTGGTTGGCCTATCTCTTAAGTCATATTTCTTGATTGGACTTTGGAACACCTGTACTTCTTCGATGCTAGTTTCCTCTTCATCTAAGGGGCCATTATCATTCTCAAGATTTTCATTGAACATCTGAGAAATTTCATCCCCATTACACACTTGATTTGTTTCTTCTTCTGACTGCCTTGATTCCTCTTTTGGTCCATTCTCTTCTCCTTTTAGAAAATGAGCATGATTTACTACCAAGACCTAAGAGGCATAAGGTCTTGATGGCACCAGTTCTTGACCACTAGAATGATTCTCGACCTCATACTAGAAAATGGATGCAGTAGTCTAGAATTTTGGGTAATCGAGCTCTGAATGCTAATTTGTCTTATGAAGCCTGCACCATCCAAATAGAGCTGCTTCTACTAAATACACACTACCTAAAGGATTTTATTGATTAGGAGGCTAGTCCAATGGAGTGGGAACACCTCCATTATTTGGTCTCATGTTCCAGGTTCTATTTTGTATGGGTGGTTTCCTCCTTTCAAATCCTTGTCCACCAGCTTGTCCCCTATCAAAATTCTAACCAAAAGGTTTCCCTCTTTCAAAATTCTATCATCTTTCAAAATGTTGTCATCTCTCAAAATGCTATCCTTTGTCAGAGTTGTGTCCTTATTGAGGCTCCCAATTTTCTCTATTCTGGTTAGACTGCATAATCCTTTGAGTAGCTTGGAGTTGACTGTTCTGACTTCTCAGATAGGTGACCTCCATGTTCAACTTCTTCACGTGTTTAGTCAACTCATCCAATCTCTTCTTTTCAATATTACTATATGGAGTCTGGTTCACATTGTTTTGAGGATATCATGTTGCCACACTAGAGCTCAATGACCGGTTTAATACTTCAAAATTATGCAAATATGTAGGGAAACTAGCCTATGGTTGTGGATGAATGGGTTGATTAATACTTTGTTGGGGATAATTGGTCATTGGTGGGACTTGATTCATGGGAGGTCTTGGATGAGGGACTAAAGGCAGTTGAGGTACATGATTCATAATAGGAGTATGATTGGTAAGAGCCTGGTTGAGAGCCTGAACTTTCCCTAGGTGAGTAGTGGGTCCTAATGGCAGTAAAGGCCCAGATAAGTGCTGTCTCAAATTAGTACTAACCTTAACAACTTCTGTGTATGCATCAAGCAAGGTGGCTGGAGGGTTAGTTCTCCATTTTAGGAAGGTGGTTGTGAGACTATCTAATGCTTCATAATAAACCTCCAAGGTAGTAGCATCATCTACAACATACGGAGCTTATAATTTAGTGTATGCATGATGGAATCTATTATTAAAGGACCCTATAGGCTCATTAACTTCTCTCTTGACTTTAGTGAACTGCAGATAAAGCTCATTAGCACTAATGGGAATCTTAAATTTCTACAAAAATGCAGCTTCCAACTTAGTCTAATTATGAATTGACTTAGTAGGAAAATTATTGTACCAGTAGAATGCATCCTCTCCTAGGGAGTAAGGAAAGAGCCTACAGGCAACATCCTCATTGTTAATTCCTCTATCCCTAAGAGATTTCTGAAAAATCTTAATGTGTTCCTCTACAATTCTATTGGGATCATTAACATGGAACTTAGAACATAAATGTTCAATATTTTTGGGCATGACATTGTAATTATTTAAGGATAATGGAGATGGGTTGTTAGCAAGGAAATCCATTGGTGGAGGTGGGGGTGGTAAAGGCTGATTTATGTTTGGTTGAGGCTACTGAATGGGGATGACTTCAAAATCAGATGAAGATGAACTTGTCAAAGATGAGGACGATGGAGATGATGGAAGTGGCTGGGTGGATGATTATTCTCCCCTTCTTCTAGTCCTTCTTGACTTGGTAGGAGCTTGCAATTCTTGAAACTCCTCTTCTCCTGGTGTAGATCTGGTTCTTCAAAATCTTTTACGAGAAATGGCAGACAAAAAATGATCTAGCTTGCTTATTCACCACTCCTTCTAGCACCAATCTATTGATGGTGTTTTTTGCACAACAACAACTCAGATAGAATATGATATTCTATCTCTCTTGAAAGGTAAATGGTGCAGGAGCACCTGGGAAAATATTAGTTTTCCTGGAAGTTTTGTTTAAAGTTGTAGTTTTGTTGTGTTGTTTTTTTGGTCATGTTGAACAATGTTGTTTGCAATTGGTGGAGTAGGAATAAAACTTTATCTTTTATGATCAATGGATTAGGAGGTGAAAATCTTGAATGGGTTTTGGAGCTCTAATTTGTCTTGGTTACCAACCTAGTCAAATGTTTGAAAACACAACAGGTTTTATAAATTGCATTATTAGGTCATCTTTGAGCCAGACCCAAGCATCTAAATTGTTTGGAAGGACTATTTAAGGCATTCTTTGACCTTGTGTTAGGGTTGGAGGATATAGTGTTTTGGAAAAAGTTTGCAATATTGAAGAAAACAGCGTTCAAGAGACAATTTTTATGTTCTTTGTGTTCTTCTTGAGTTTTAATGGAATAAACTCACTATTATTGTGTTTGTAGTATGTATTGTTCATATTATACAAGCTTGGTGTGCCTTTCTTTTGCTTTTTAAATCATTTTTCATCTTTTACCTGTTCATAGTTTGTTTTCAGCATTTTTAGGCCTGTAACAGGCAGTTTTTAAAGAATGGAGTCCTAGGACACCTTCCCACCGTAAAAATTGTATGGCCTTTTCGGATTTGTGTCTAGGCTCCCTCCTTGTAAATATGGTAGCTTGTAGGGTTTGTGGCAGTGCAGGAGGCGCTAGAAAAGCTTTGCCCTAGGCGAGCTAGTGCAGGTCCAGTTGGGGCAGACTTGGAGTAAAAGTAGCATAACTTGCAGGGGAATAAATATTTTTGAGAAATTATTTTTGGAGAATTTAGGGGAAGGTATTGGCTATGTTTTGAGGTCAGGAGGAGGTTCCATTAGGCTGTTTGGAGGGAGAACTTTTCACCAGTCCAAAATCAGCCAGAAAAGTTAGGAAACCCTAGGTTTTTAACCATTTTTGTGTTTGAGCTGTGTACGGCTTGTACAGGCTCAAAACCTCAAGAATATTTAAGGAATGGGTATGGAAATCACAAAATCCAAATGGAAAATCTAGGTCCTTTGGTGGATTTTGAAGAAAATTGCATTTTTCTCTGTGAAGAGGCCTAATTGGGGGCATTAGAATTGTAGCCTTTTTAACCCTAGGAGGAGACTTTAAGAAAGTGATGGTTAGTTGGAGTCTTGTGTTGGAACAAGAATCCTAGTTTGACCTTTTTGAAGCTATCACAATGTCTACACACCCCTGCAAGAATCAAGTTAAGTGTGGAGAGGAGTTGGTCTTTAAGGAAGACTAAAGGCCAATGGAGAGTATATGGCGCAGCACCAAGGTTGGCTTGGTAGAAGGGAAGCTTGTTGATGGAAGAGGGGTTGTGAAAACAAACTAGGTGCACCTAGTCATGAGCAGGGGCATATAGGCTAGAGAGGTGAAGCCAAGCACCAAGGGGGTCTTATAAGGAAAGACCTAGAGTAGGAACCAGTGATTGGTTCCTCCAACCCCACTCCCTATCAGTAAATCTCTATCAGCAAGCCTCAAGAGATAACCCCAAGGTCTCTAATGTCAGGTCTTGACAATTGTAGTGAAACAACTCAAAGATAATGTGAAATTCCTAGTAATAAAAAAGGGACCTTACAAACAAATACTAGATCTTTAAACTTATCAGATTTTGCAATATGTTGATACTTGAAATCCTATATCTAACTCATATGCTAAAAGAAATAGAAAAAGATAAAGGTTTAGAGAAATCCTAAGATTAAAATTACTCCTAAGAC
Organism: Sequoia sempervirens; assembly: GCA_007258455.2. NCBI lineage: Eukaryota > Viridiplantae > Streptophyta > Pinopsida > Cupressales > Cupressaceae > Sequoia > Sequoia sempervirens. The sequence goes on from VDFB02047230.1 coordinate 541,470,275, forward strand.
CAATAATGCAAATTATAAAACACTTGAAATTGACCAATCCCTCAAAACTAGTTCCTGCTTAACCCAGATTTAATTTGCAATCTTATAGAAATAGTGCAATCTTCTAAGGAATTAATATTTTAAGATCATGAGACATTCATCATAACCAACCCTATTTTTCAATTGAAATGGATAAATACTCACAATTGAACTTGGCACATAAATATAAGGTCTAGGCTAACTTTTCACAACAACTTACAATCAACAAGCTACTAAAAGTATGGACCAGGGATTGCTACAAACACTTCAAGCATCAAATCACTAACACCATTGAATCGAATTTAACTCTAAATATAACATACATCTAATGTTCTCAAATCAATCTTTAAGATATAATAACAAGAACCATGCAAGATAAATCAACACAAGAAAGAGCACCAAAGAACAATGTCTTTACTTATATTGAATCACCCAAATGTTGCAACAATTCCAGTATTCAGTATTACAGCACTTGCTTTCAAAATGTACTAACTCCTAGCTCTAAATATTGTTGTATCACATAGATTTCTCCAAAATCTAACCATTACAAATGAGGAAAAACTCCCTATTTATAGAAGTTTCATGATAGGTCGGCCCAATTAGGGTTACAAAAATGGGCAGCCAGAAACAGGTCGGCCTAGAAACTTCTTTCAATAAAATGATATTTTTGGAATTTAATGCTTGAGGCCTCTTCCAAGTCAGCCTAGATTCTCCAATTATATCACTATGTGGCACAAACTCCAAGGTCATCTTCCTTATCCTAGATGGGGTCACATGTCTGGCACAAAAATTTAGGTGGCTGCTAGCTGGATATTTTCTCCTTCCTTCTCAGCATCTAATTTATTGGATAATTCTTTAAATTTCTTCAATACATCTTGCATATCCTCTAAATTTAAGACTAGAATAAATTTAATTCTTGTCTTATGATTTTCAAACTCTTCCAAATATTGTGGCATCGGTTTATTCCATTCAACCTGTAGCTCCTTATATTTTTCCAATTTTGAAATATATATGGCAGCATCCTCCAGATTTTCCTTAGAAATGAGGGCACCATTAGAATGAGCATATATCTCATTCCACCAACTTTGTAATTTTCTAACATTCATATTCTTTTTACCAAACTTCTTTCTTCTAGTCATTATTTCTAAGAAACTGATATAACCATCATTTATTTCTTTCACCTTGCCTTGTATTTTTGTTATTTTCTTCATGAACTTGGATAGAAGATCCTTCCTATAATTCCATGCCTCAATCCATTCCTTTACTTTATCAATTTCATCCTTAGAAAGTAAATCCAACCTAGCCAGCTCATTCTTGGGCAACTACAAAATTTCATTATTAGTTGTCTCATTAATATTCTTGCAATATGTAATGACTTGTGAAATATGTTCCAGAAAATTAGAAGCATTATTGTATATCTTCAAAATTTGCATAATTTCTTCATCTCCTCTTTTGTTCACATCCTCCAACCAATTCTGAGTACATTATACAGAGGATTTCATTTTTTCAATTTCATCAACTACCTCCTTAGGCAATAAGCCTTTTGGAAACACTTCCTCACTACCCATGGTTTGTAGAGGCTTCACCAAATGATGCACATATTTGTATACATCATTCAACTTCTTTTGCAACTTCTCCTTTTTCTTTTGTCTCCTTGTCCAATCTCCTCAAGATGGCCATCTATATTATTGTTGATAATCCTTTCCTAGTGATAATGATTATTGGAAACAATCTGAGTAATAGGGTGGAACATCCAAGGCTGGAATATGTGTGCTTCTTCCACTCCCATGACTCTACCTAGGAGAGTTATTATATTATTGATTCTTGCTTGAAATCACTCAGGTGCAGCTACTTGGAAAATTTTGAATAATGTGGTTTTGGCTTCAAGATCCAAGCATTGTTCATTATTTCGAAAGCCCTATTGGGGTCTTCCTCATAGAATTTGGTGAACTCCCCAATGGTTATTTCTTCAATTAGCTTGTGATGGGAGGAAATGTTGAAAACCTCTGTAATAGATTCTTCTATTAGATTTGCCATCACTCTATCTTGAGGACCAACAATGATCCTTGTCCTTGAATCATATTGCCTTGGACATTCCAAAACTAACTTTAGACATAGTTGTGTGGGTGGAAAACCTACTACTTGTGCAAGTCTTGTATGGGTGATCTTTTGTGCGAGCTCGATAGGAATCTTCCCAAACATTCTTTGGTGGAAGTCATCATAATCTATGTGGCCCATGTTAGTGTCTACAATCCATGACCATGCAGAGGCAATCTTCTCTTAGGCCAGATTCCCTTGAAATCATATTTCATTCTCTCTTGCCTCTTTCTAACTTCTTCTTGAGCCTAGGGAGCCTTGTTTTTTGTTGTCTTATCAGGACTCTCTACTACCTGCATCTATTGACATAAAGCCATAATTACCAGAAAGAAAACACTATCCTAACACATGATAATGATAAATGAAGTGAATCCAATTATTAAAGCACATGAATTCCCATGAACAACCATCAAGATTCAACATCAACCATTTCTACATTTGAATTTGAGCTCAAAACTAAAAGTTCAGAGAATCTAAGCTTGGTCAGATTTTTTGAAGTTAGCTATACGAACATAAGCAACTTCAAATTCAACTTATAGACTACAACCCATGAGATATGGAACATTAAATCATCTAATCACAAGCCAATTCATGCATCAAATTGATCATGAAATCCAAGTGTGAGCATTAACCATCAATTAAGGAGGAAATCAGATATTTTGACCCTCCTAAGATTACTCGAAGTTCATAAAATCCAAGGTCGGGTAGAATTACCAAAACCATGCCAAACTCATCAAATGATAAAGGACCTTCAACTAATCCAAGTTCCCTTGAATTATCCGAGCATATTAAGGCTCGGGTAATCTGATCTTGCTTGGATTTGCTGAGATTTCATCAGGATGCCAAAAATCACTAAGTTCAAGGATTTTTGAAGTTGAGTTCGCAAATTTGGTAAAAAAAATTGATGAATCACTTGTTCAAATGGTTTCAAGCTAAGATTCAAGCAATTTCATATAATTCCTTAAGGATTTAAATCATTATGTTCATCTTCAACACACCGAGCGAGAATTTTTTTTCCTAGGGTTTAAGTATGATGAAACGGAGGAGGGCATTCATTTTCTAGCATAAATTAGATGTGCAAAACTCAAAATAAAGGATCCCTTCAATACATAGTCTCTCAATCTCTCAAAAAAAGAATCATATCACACCCAAATTTTTTCCCTAGAAACCGTAGTGCAAACAACAAACTGAATCCACGCCACACAAATCATGATAAATACAAAGACTGGATAAATATGACTTTAGAATGCATGCATCTTCTTTTCATTACCCTCAATCCATGAATGGGACTCAAAATGGAAGCAAAGAAAGTGAAGGAAATTGATACCATACCTTTGAACACAAAACCCTAGAGGAGACACTGGACAAATGATAGAAAAGTGATGAAATCCGATGATGATCCCAATTCAAATGATCAATCCACTCAACAATGCCAGATTTTGATGTGCAACAAGGGATGCGAGACAACTCTTCAAGTTTCTCCAAATGCAAATGATGAAAATGAAGGCCAAGATCAAATATAAAACCAAATTGGTGTCATTAATGACCTTCATTAATGATCGACATGACGTATTGCACCTTTTCGAAAATGAGACTAAGGGTAAGATTTCAGGGATATGTAGATAGGGCGAACTTCAGATAATCCAAGGTATCTCATATTATCTGACCGAATTATGGTTCAGGTAATCTGAGCTTGCTTGGATTTTTCAAAAGTCTCCCATACTTAACCAAAATTTTCTAGTTTTCACAATTTTGGACCTAAAGGTGACTTCTAAGGGTTAATTCATGACTTTTAATTGCACGAGAGCACCTCTAGGAGCAATATCATCAATGCACATAGGTGATTCATGACCAAGAATGAGGGACTTATCCCTTAAGTGGATAAAGTCAGGATCCTAAGAAAGCAAAAAAAATCAAAAAGAGGGTCCCTACTTTCAGTGGGGCGTGTGTGTGAAAACTACACAGTTATTTGATTATTATATTTATTTTAATTTCTTGTGAATGTGGGTTTTTCACTAAAAATAAAGCTCTTTTTTCTGCACATGTGGAAAAATAGTATATTACCAATTTTTTTTTTGAAAAATATCTATGCTCTTGGTATTTATGTCCTTTATCCAACAAAAAAAAATTGATACATACAAAAAAAGTTATGTCATACGGTAAATCTATGTCTAAATTATAATTACTTTGACTTCAAAACTTAATTAAGAAAAAAATATTCAATAAAACACTATGAAATGAAATGAAATGAAGGAGCTAGATATCATAGTTACAAATCTAAATTTGGAAAAATTATAATTTTATCCTTCATAGAAAAAAGTTGTGTTATACAATAAATATCACTCTTTAAAACTGGTGTTTACTGTTAAAAACTACTTATCAAAAGAGATGGAAAAAGAAATGTAATTTGATTCCAAAATTTTATATATATATATATATATATATATATAATCTATAGACAAAATTTCACAAATCACTAGTTTGCATCATCTTCAAATTCCTCGTGGTTTAGCAGCTATAGGTGTCCAAAAATGAAGATTTAGTTTCAAAAGTTTAGTTCAATGTCAAGTTTGGCCAAAAAGTGTAACCCACTGTTGTGGGATCACCCACAATATCCTCAAGAGTGTCATCTAGATAAAAAATTAGGGACTCTAAAAATAAACAAGAGATGTCTAGTAGAAATTTGTCCCAATAAAGTGAATCCATAAGACACAAATGATCCTGCTATAAAGAATCACTAGAAGCTCTTGAAGAAGAAACTCTTAACTCTGAACATGCAACATTAGATGGAGGAGATAGAGTATCAATGTGTGTCAACCAAATAAAATCATCATCCCATGAGGATGTGTCCACACAAGATGGGACAACATAAGTCTTAGTATCATCCATAGAAGAATCACTATAAGATGAATATCAAAAGTTTCTGTCCAATTATTGGATGATGGTCCAAGCAATGAAAAGGAACTTAGTTTGTTCTATGTGATGTAGAAAATCCTTAGAAATAGTAAAACATATTATTCCATAGACCATTTCAATATTTTTAAACCATTTATTCTTCTATTCATAGTCATGTGACTTATGAATGAGTCAAAGGAGATAGAGAAATAGACCCTGGTCAAGATAATGATTCTTTATCCCTTGTTTCTAGGAAAAATATTTTTATGAAGTTAGCTTGATAATAAAAAGATGAAAATAAAAATAAAAATACATCATGAAACCCCCAAAATGGAAGTTTATCTCAATTCCCTCAAGAATGATACATAAAAGGGAACTTTATAAGTTAAGTTCATTTACATGAACAACCTCTTGATTTTTCTCAATTACTCTCCAAAAATAAAAAATTTAGAAGGTATTTCAGAAGTATACAAGACACAATACAAATGAAAACTCCATCTTGATTTAATTTTAGACACCCCCAATAGTTTTGACACTTTCTAATTTAAGTGCTTAGGAAAGTCTAATTGGAATGAAAAATGACACTTTATAATTTTAGTGCAAAATTATTTCCAATAGATCGAGCATAAAAAAATTAACCACTTTTAAAAAATTGACACTCAATTCAAAGTTACTATTGGAGTACAAACAACATCGAGAAGGGGGGGTGAATCCATGTTGTAGATAAAAAAAATTCAATTGACTTCTTTAAAAACATAAAGTAATGATGCTTATGTAATGCAAGAAATTAAATACTGCAATAAATAACAGAATATCCAAGTATGAAGGACAAATGTACAATGCATCAAATGAGACCATAGCACAAAGATTTTAGGAGTAGAAAAACCTTATGGGGTATAAAAACCACTCAGTAAATTCCTCACTGGCTTAATCTCAAAAACACACTATTTACAATGCCTCACTAGCTTCCCATTTTTACTACCTCAATGGTATACATCTTCCTCACTGGAAAAAAAGGGCCTCATCGACCAAAGAACCTTACTGGTTACTAAAATGCCTCACTGGCATACACACATCTACCTCACTAGCATACAAACATCTGAGTAAACAATTATATACAAAGGGTTACTCTATTTCTCTGTAGTACAATGCATCTTATGTCTCCCTTATCAGGACCAAAAAGGTTAATCTTTGATACATTACCACTTATAAAAATATTATTCTCCTTGTATACACACAAGTACTTTGATATCATGTCACAATACATATGCTCTTGAATACAAAATATATTCAACCGTAAAACAATCCACTTTACATACTATCATTTACACAACCATGTATGAGCATATTATTGCATTCAATAAATGAGTAATCATTAAAGAACATTATCAGACTGTGAGAATGAATTCTTTTACCTCTACAACAATCATTTGATTCCTATGCCTGCAATAGATCCTTTAACATATGTATGTATTTATCTCTACATCACAAACATACCTTTGCAATTGCTCAAAACATCTCTGACTCTACCAAGTAAAAACTCACCTGAAAAATAATCTTCACCAATCTTAATCATCTGTGTATGGGCATGTAGATTTGTCTATATTATTCACAACATGGTATCATTTTCTTCTTTACTATCATTCAAATCTACTTCTTTGTACACATTATAAAAAAAATCACAACAACCTTGAAGTATCGATGCTTTGATATAGATAGATGACAAAAACATTTACATAACCATATTCTACTGTCAGTCACACAAAATCCAAGTCTCTCATCTATTTCACATCATAATCACACATCCTTTTTTCCTTTAGACATAAACAAAATAGAATTCTCCTTAACACATCAAATAATACAAAGTTATTCTCACTCATATTTCACATGAGAAAAACTTCATACCACTGTCTTTGTTCACATCACTTCACACTAACTCTATAGTTCAAAAATAATCTAAAATATTACTCCCATATTCCATGCTTCAAAGGATAGTTAGAAAACTATTTTTAACCAACAAAAACCCTAATTAATGTTGTTCCAATGCTAAGGAAGAGTTGTTAGCCAAAAGACATGGGTTCACCAAAAAATATCATTGCAATTGTTAAAGGTGATGAAGTAATAATAAGATAGGCTGATTAAAATAACTCTTAAACAATGTCTTAAAAACCTTTCAATAGTAGACCACCTTAAAAATATAAGTCATGAAAATTTTGTGTTAAGAATGATCAAGAGCTCTAAACCCTAGGTCCCTATGGTTTTAAAAAATACTTATGAAACATGAAGAGTATTTGTCTCAGGTTCCTTTCAGTCCATTTGCAAGATTGATTTGAAGAGAAACAATGAAATATAAAGTCATAGTATAAGAATCTATGAAACCCTTGCATGCAGAATTATTCAGCCTTATCATAAAGAACAATGTAACTTTGTCACTACCATGTAGAACACCAAACCCTTTGATACCATGATACACTGAAGTTTTGACACTTTTGAAACCTTGAAACCTTGAAGCTTTGATACAATAGTTTTAACTTGAAGACCAAATCACACATCAACCACTACCAATGCAAGTAACCCATCAAACTTGAATGATTTAATCATGACCAATATGAATCATGACTTCAAGGAATCATGACCTCATTACCTTGAAGAATTATCCTTGAAGATACATTTACATATGATAACCTTTAACTTTGACATCGTGATCATGAAGAAAGCATATGAAGGCATCCTCCAAACTACTCCTTTAATTTTTTACATGAACTCCATAACATGTTAGCATGAACATCAAACACTATGAACACCTTGAAAATTTGAAGGTGTTTAAACACTTGAACACCTTTTTGACATCAATGAAAAATCTTTCAATAGTTGCTAATCAAAGTTACATCAATTTTATTTTTGTCCTAATTTATCTAATTTTTAAAGAAAATATTTTAAAGAAATGTCCTTTGTTAGAGTGGTCATGCATTCGCTAATAATTAATTAATCTTTAATTAATTATTAATCTAATTTATTCTCATGCACTTAAGCTAAACTTAGGAGTTATTTTTTTATGTTAACTGAAGTGAGCTATTATTAAATCATTCTATCTCATCGCATGTGATGCTAAAAATTATCATGATCTAATCCATTTATCATTTAGGGTTTCTCCTCTATAGAACTCAACCCTCATTGTATTATCATAACCTTTGATCATCTCTTTTGATAACCTTTGAGGACTCTTAATGTCCTTGAAGACTCTTGAGGTTCATTATGTAGTTTTTTCTTGTTAAGGATATTCCATATTATTTTTTGCAACTCTCTTGCATGGAAGGTTCCTTTTTTCATTGTTTGATCTTGTGGCTCATATTTTTCACAATTCTAACATGGTATTGGACCAAGGATTTAGTGAACCCCTTTTCAATTTATGAGAGATTTTTCTTCAATAAGGGTTATACATGATTTAGATCTAGATTCTCCATTATTATATTTGTAATTTTTGCAAGTGGGAAATTTTTGGGTACATTTTGGCATGAAAAAGACCTCACCTTTGTATTCAAGAAGTTGATTCAACAAACTTTGATATACAATTTACCCTATTTTGGTTTTGGGAGCTTTTGAGGCTATTTACTTTGCCCCAAGAGTCGTAAAGCTCCTATATGGCTCTGATCGACATGAAAATAAATAAAATAAAAAAGCATTGAGTGGCACTTTTTAAAGCACTCCACCAATGCTCTACTGGTAGATTTCCCCCATGTTGCCTGAAGTGGCCTTACGGTGGTGCCACTCACCAGTGACCTTTACCTTGCCAACACTAGAGTCTTTTTAGATTCCTGATGAATATTCTACTGACTATTTTTCCAAGCGCCCATTTTTAATTTCTTGGCTAAAAATTATACTGGTTTTCTTTTTTGGTAGGTACTAATCAAACCTTTTGAAATATTTCAGGTAGTTTTAGAATATTTCATTTAATATTTTTTGGGTTGGGGGCTAGATTTTTTCCTAGTGGTCAAGGAATATTCCCTAAATATTTTGTCAAAATCATGTTGATGTTAGCATGATGTCAATGATACAAACATTGGAAAGGGCTCTTCAAGCCCTCTTTTGGCCCTAAAGAAGATTTTTTTTTTCCATAACTTAGGCATACAATATCAAAATTTGGCAAATGAGATATCATCAGAAAGTTGGTTCCTTCAAATTTCCAGTGGTGTGAGTCTCATCACCATTTTTTTTTGTTGGTGCATTCTACAATCTATTGAAGTTAGAGGTTTTATTTTCACTGTTGATCTCATAAATTTTTCCCTATTTCTTTTCTTTTCACAATTTTAGTGGTGTTGGGACAATATTTGAGAGCTCTTCATAGCCATCATGCAATTTTTCCAAATTTTTCTATAGGTACATTTTATTCTTCTTTTTGTGCTTTCACACTTTGGTGAATTACTTGGATGTTTTAGCTCCTAGAAACTTCTTGTTTGCATGGGATGCCTTTTTTTTGGTTGTTCTACATGTATTTCTAGTATTTTTTCTTATTTGGGCATTTTGAATATTTTTTGTAAGCATATTCTATTTTGTATAGCGTTGAGATAAAGTGTCATTTTGATGTATATTTTTGGGGATTTTACATATATTGTTGTGCCTTTTATACTTGCACTATGATATAAAATGCCATGGGGGATGTGTAGACCTTTTTTCCATTAGACCTTTGTCAAGTGAGTGTCCCTTTCATGAAAGTGGTGAATCCTAGTGATTCTTGTCTCATGCATGTGTGCCTTAGTTTGCACACCTTTTTATTTGCAAGTAATCTTCAATTGCACATTCAAATATTCTCCTACATGCACTTATTGGTTTCACACAATTTCAGTGTACATGTCTTGGCTCTCCCTTATCATCATCATGGGGGGTTTCTACTATTGGTTCTAACATGTCATTGGTTTCATTTTTTGAGTGATATATGTATCTAGTTCTTGTTCTTATGTACTATGTAGATGTAGTGTACATCAATGATTGGTTACCCATGCATTTTAGTGAGATGGAACATTTACCATATGGACACAATTGCATTATTATTTCTATAGATTCTTCATTTCAATAGTATATCAGTCACCTTTTGACAACTTTCTACAACTTCTTCATGCTTCAATGATGTTATGTACATGTTCCTCTTCTTTTTTGGAACATTATTTTTGGAGGATTTCAATCCTTCATTCACTTTTCTCTCTTTAGGAGAGGATTTTTTCCCATGTGGTTTACTCCTTTTCTCTAGTTGTGAGAGATTATATTGTTTGTACATGGGTACCTCAAAAGGCCTTATTTTCCAGGACCCATCATGCATTCTCTTTTTAGGGATTTAGCTACTCCCTAAGTTCATCTTAAGGGGGTTGTTAGATTAATCATGGTTTAGCTAATAATTAATTAATCTTTAATTAATTATTAGTCTAACTTTTTCTCATGCACTTAAGCTAAACTTAGGAGTGCTCTTTTATGTTAGCTAAAGTTATATATTATTAGATCATTTTGTCTCATTACATGTGATGTTGACACTTTTCATTATCTACTCCTTTTATCATTTAGGAATGAGCTCCTACAAAATACTCAATTCTCATTGTGTCATCATAACCTTTGATAACCTTTCAGGACTCTTGATAGATCCTTGAAGACTATTGAGGTTCATTTTGTGTCTTTTTATTTTTAAGGATGTTGCATATTATTGTTTGAAACTCTCTTGCATGGATGGTGTATTTTTTGTTGTTTGATCCTATGGATCATGCTTTTCACAATTCTAACACCTTTGGGAAAAAAAATTCTTTACAAATTTGAGAGGAATATAAAATTTGAGAAGATAGAGGAGAAATTTAAGCCCCATTTGGTTTATTGTGAACATGTTGGATGTTGTGGTTGTGTTGCTGATATGTGGTTGTCATTGATGTCAACACTATTAGCACTGTTGTATTGAAGGTTGTATATGTTGAGGATATTGAGAAAATTGTTAAAGGAAGAGTTGCAGGCTACCAGTGGAATAGTGAATGTCATGAAGGTGTCTTGCTTAGTACATTGAAGATCAGTTGTTGTGGACTAAAGGGTTTACTGCTGAGAGTATCTAGTTCATCTACCAAAAATTTTAGAGGTCCTCGTGAAGATTTGATCGTGTTATGAATAGTTGTGTTCTGAGAGTATTTCTATGGTTTTTGTCAGTGCTACTGATTGAAGTTTATGTGATTCTGGTAATTTTTGTTGTTGTGGATGCTTCTCTATTAGTTCTTGTTGCTTGTGGATGCTTCTAGATCATTCTCTATCCTTTTTATACGTTTGCGTTGATCGGTGTGCTCATGGTCAAAGATTTTTCTCGTGTGTTTTTTGGTTATCTTGTTCTTGGTCAACATGATGGTTGTAACATGTTGTAGATCCTTGGAGACTTAAATTTGAATATCTGGTGCACTCAAGGATATTGTTTTGGGTCACATCATAATATTAGCTAACGGTGTTTGATTCGCATTGAAAATTTATTTGTAAATTTGGGTCCAACATTGTAAATATGTTTTAGATTTTGGCCAACAAAGTTGTTGATGTAAATTCAGGTTGCAGATATATAAGAGTGGTTGTTTGTGCAAAGTTAGTGTGTGTGTGTGAAGTGAGGAAGAGCCAAAGAAAGTGCAAGTGTGTGAATAGTAATCTATTCATTCGATTGCAGAACAAAGTGTGAAGAAGTATTTTTGTGCTTAACTAGAATTGTAATCAAGCTTTTGTAGAAGCTATTTTCTCAGTTCATACCCTATGGATCTAATTCAAATTTTTGTGTATTCCTTGGGTAGTGATCCCACTTGTATTTGAGCAATGAGCTATAGGCAGTGTTCTTGTATGCATGTTCATTCCCATTATTTTTCATTATACTTTTAATAGGGTATAATATTGTGGACTAACATCCACCATGGATTTTCCCCTAATAGGGTTTCCACATAAAAAAACTTGGTGTTCTCTGTGTTTTTGATGTGTTTATTGTTTATGGTTTATTGTTCTTTCATCAAATCTGAGATAAAGTTAAGTTAAGTTTGAAAATTGTAAGTATTATGTGACAACTAATTCACTCCCCCTCTTAGTTGTTTGTCCTTGTTTTGCCAACAATTGGTATAAGAGCAAGTTCCCCTAAAGAAGTTTAAAATCTTGAGGTGATTCAAGATGGCATCATACAAGAAGGACAGTCCTAGATTTGATGGAACAAACTACTCATTGTGGAAATCTAGGATGGAGTGTCATTTGAGATGTATTAGTGAACCCTTTTGGAAGATCATAAATAATAGATATGTTATTCCTCAGAATGGTCCTTCCACTCTTGATGAAATTAAAGAGGTTGAGAATAACACTAGGGCTATTGAAGCTTTGTTGAGTGCTCTGACAGATTCAAAAATGAAAAATGTGATGGTTTTGAAGACAACTCATCAGATTTGGATGAAGTTGGAAACTTTGTATGAAGGAGATGCACATGCTAAGATGGCTAAGCTACAAAGTTTGAAAGGAAAGTATGAAAATTTGAAGATGGGTGAAGATGAAAATATTTCTTCTTTTATGAAAAAATTAAATGAGCTAGTGATGAGTATTAGATGTGTCGATGGTACCTTGGAAGAGGAATAAATTGTAGCTAAAGTTCTCAAATCATTGCCTCCCTCTTACAAAGAAAAGGCTCATGCTATTGAAGAAATCATATCAGTGACAAATGTGACAAGAGATACACTGATTGGTAAATTTGTTTCCTTTGAGTTGAGTGAGTTTGATGAATCTGCTCCCAAGATTGAATATACATTCAAGGCTACTGTATTCAGAAGAAAAAAGAAAATATATGATCTGGGAGAGTGTTCCAGAAATTCATTCAAGTATGAGGAAGAAATGAAATAGCTTGAAGATGAAGAAAGAGAAGTAGAAGAGTTGGAAGCACTGATTGTAAAGAAAGAAGGTAGAGGACATGGTAAGTATAAAGGAATGTTGCCTATTAAATGTTTCTCTTGCAGTAAAATAGGTCATTTTGCATCAAGGTGTCTTGAAAGAGTTCCTAGGTCTAAGCCTAACAAATATAGATTTCAAAAGAAATGTTACTATGTTGAAGAAGTAGTGACTAATGAAGAGTATGATAAAGAAAATGGAAATGAAGATGAATGGGTGTTCCTTGCTATCAAGGAAAATGGTCTGGTGGCTACTAAATCTGCTAAAGTTGAGAAAGCTCTTGCAGCCCAAATTGAAGAAAATGATGAGTGGGTTATTGACAGTGGATGCTCACATCATATGAATAGTGACAAAAGAAAATTTGTAAGTCTAGAGAAATATGATGGTGGGGTTGTAAGATTTGGAGATAACAATGCTAGTGTGATTTGTGGTAGAGGATATATTTTTCTTGGTGCTAAGCATAACACTGATGATGTCCTTTATGTTGAAGGATTGAAGCACAACCTATTGAGTGTTGGACAGATGGTGGACAAGGGTTATGATCTTCAATTCAAAGGTGGAAGATGTAGGATACTTGGAAGTTCTGGAAATGTAATTGCTTCAGGTAAAAAGGAAAAAGGTAATATTTTTCACCTGAATGCTACTAGTGAAAGTTGTTTAATTGCTCAAGTAGAAGAAAACTGGTTATGGCATAAAAGGTTGTGTCATGTGAATTTTGAAAACATTGTTAAAGTAAGTTCCATTCAAGTAGTAAGAGATCTACCTAAGCTAGTAAATCCTACTAACACAATTTGCAAGGAATGTTAGATGGGAAAATAGACTAGAGTTTCTTTTTAGAGCAAACAACATCATTCTAATGGAATACTAGAGTTGGTGCATACTGATCTATGTGGTCCCTCTAGAGTCATAAGTATTCATGGAGAAAGGTACTTTATGTTGCTTATTGATGACTACTCTAGGACGATATGGGTTTTTTTCTTAAGAGAAAAATGTGAATCATTAGAGAAGTTCAAAAGTTTCAAAGCTATAGAAGAGAATGTGAAAGGTATGAAAATAAAATGCTTAAGGTCAGATAGAGGTGGTGAGTTCACCTCCAGGGAGTTCAATTCTTTCTGTGAAGAGCATGGAATCAGAAGACAGTTATTTTCTCCTTGAACCCCTCAATAGAATGGAGTTGCATTGAGGAAGAACAAAACAATTTTGGATGCTGCTAGAACAATGATGATTGAAGGAAATGTGCCCCACATCTATTGGAGTGAAGTTGTAAGTACTATTGTATACACTTTAAATCGGGTAAATGTCAACATTGGTAATTCTGGTAAGACTCCTTTTGAACTATGGTTTGGTTATAAGCCTACTATTAAATATTTCAAGATCTTTGGAAGAAAATTTTATATTAAGAGAGATGAGGACATAGGAAAATTTGATGCAAGGAGTGATGAAGGAATCTTTCTAGGTTACTCTACGAAGAGCAAGGCTTACCGGTGCTATAATAGAAGATTAAGAAAAATGGTTGAAAGTGAAAATCTTAGAGTTGATGAGGATTCTGTTAGATCATCTAGATATTGCAGATATGATTTAGATGACCAACAAGATAGCACAAACAAAGGGAAGAATGATCAAACACAAAATCAACTTCAAATTGTTATGGTAAATCAAGAAAGTCAAGAAGAAGAGACAAATGGAAGTGAAGAAGAAAGAACTGAAGAACCAAAAGTGTAAAAGAATTCTAAGGTTCTGAGGTATGTAAAGCTAAATCATTTTGAAAATCAAATTATAGGAGACAAGAATAAAGGTGTGAAAACTAGAAGAAAGATTGCAGAAGAGTATTGCCTGATTTCCAAGATTGAGCCTAAAAATGTCAATGAAGCTTGCAATGATGAATATTGGATGGAAGCTATGAAGGAAGAACTGATGCAGATTGAAAAGAATGATACATGGATTCTTGTTCCCAAACCTAAAGATAAAAATGTGATTGGTACCAAATGGGTCTTTCAGAATAAGCTGAATGAACAAGGTGAAGTAGTCTGGAGTAAAGAAAGACTAGTATGTAAAGGGTATTCACAAATGGAAGGTATTGATTTTGAAGAAACCTTTGCCTCTATTGCCAAAATTAAATTTGTAAGATTATTTCGTGCTTATGCTACATATAAGAACTATAAATTCTATCAAATGGATGTGAAGTCAACTTTTCTAAATGGTGATCTAGAAGAAGAGGTATATGTTGAACCGAATGGATTTTAGCTAACTAACAAGAAAGACATGGTTTGTCGATTAAAGAAAGATCTATATGGACTCAAGAAAGCCCCCAGAGTCTAGTATGCTAGACTAGATAAATACTTATTAAAGCTTGGATTTAATAAAGGTATTGTTGATAGCAACTTGTATTTCAAATTGGATCATGACAAAGAGTTGATTATTGAGGTCTTTGTTGATGACATTATTTTTGGAGGAGATGACAATCTATGCATGAAGTTTGCTGATGAAATGAAGAGTGAATTTGAAGTGAGTATGATTGGAGAGATGAAGTTCTTTCTAGGATTGCAAGTTACTCAGTTAGACAAAGGGATTTTCATATCTCATTCCAAATATGTGAAAGAGATACTAAAGAAGTTTGGCATGGAAGAATCAAAGCTTGTTGGTACTCCTAGGGTAACCAGATGCAAGTTAACATAGAATGATGATTCTTCCAAGGCAACTAAAACAAGATACAGGTCAATGATTGGTGGATTTCTCTATTTAACTCAGACAAGACCATAAATTATGAATGTTGTATGTATGGTTTCTAGATTTTAGGATGATCCAAAAGAGTCTCATGTGACTGCTATAAAGAGAATCTTTAGATATTTGAAAGGAACAACTAATTTTGGGCTTTGGTAAACTAAGGATGATTATATTACTTTGAGTGCATATACTGATGCATATTTGGCAGGAAATGTAGATGACAGTAAAAGTACTAGTGGTGGTTCTTTCTTCCTGGGAAAGAAGTTGGTGTCTTGGTTGAGTAAAAAGTAGAATTCCATTTCTCTATCTACTGTTGAGGTAGAGTATATTGTTGTTGCAAATAAATGTACTCAAGTGATGTGGATGAAACAAAATTTGAAAGATATTAGAGTAGTATATGATGAGCCTATTTCCATTTACTATGATAACTCAAGTACAATTAACATATCAAATAATATGGTGCTACACTCTACTACTAAGCATATATCAATCGAGTTTCACTTCTTGAGGGAGAAACTTAGTGAGAAAGAAATCAGACTAGAGTATGTGCCTACCAAAGAACAAATTGCAGAAATTTTCACCAAACCATTGTCGAAGGATACTTTTGAGTATCTTAGAGGGATGCTAGGGGTGATTACCCCTCCTGATATGAACTAAAGATGCATTTTCTTGCATCAATCTATATGCTTCAAAGCTATATTCTGATCCGGATTGATGATTTTTTGGCTGCTACTCAGGGGGAGTAGTTAGATGTGAAGATATGTGGTTCAAAGCTTGTATATGGGATGATAATGCTTATCTTTTCCATTGATGTCAAAGGGGGAGAAGAGTCATGTGAAAAATTGTTGCTTATCTAGGGAGAATATCCTTCTGGGGTGAAGATCTTGTAGAAGAGGTTAAGGAAGAAGAGTTAGAATCTAAGGGGGAGTAAGTGTTGATTGAGAGTTATGTTGATGGTGTTTTTCACATCATGTGTTTCCATCAATGCCAAAGGGGGAGATTGTTGGATGGTGTGGTTGTGTTGCTGATATGTGGTTTTCATTGATGTAAACACTATTAGCACTATTGTATTGAAGGTTGTATATGTCAAGGATATTGAGAAAATTGTTAAAGGAAGAGTTGCAGGCTGCCAGTGGAATAGTGAAGGCCATGAAGGTTTCTTGCTTAGTACGTTGAATATTAGTTGTTGTGGACTAAAGTATTTATTTTTGAGAGTATCTAGTTCATCTACTAGAAGTTTCAAAGGTCTGTGTGAAGATTTGATCATGTTATGAACAGTTGTGTTATGACAGTATTTATGTGGTTTCTGTCAGTGATCCTAATTGAAGTTTATGTGATTTTGGTAATTTCTATTATTGTGGATGCTTCTCTATTAGTTATTGTTGCTTTTGGATGCTTCTGGATCATTCTCTATCATTGTTGTATGTCCACGTTGATCGGTGTGCTCGTGGTCAAAAAATTTTCTCATGTGTTTTTGGGTTTTCATGTTCTTGGCTGACATGATGGTTGTAATGTGTTGCAGATCCTTGGAGACTTAAATTTGAATGTTTGGTGCACTTGAGGATATTTTTTGCGTCGCATCATAATATTAGCTGACATTGTTTGATTTGCATTGAAAATTTATTTGTAAATTTGGGGCCGACATTGTAAATATGTTTTATATTTTGGTCAACAAAGTTGTTGATGTAAATCTAGGTTGTGGATGTATAAGACTAGTTTTTTGTGTGAATTTAGTGTGTGTGTGTGAAGTGAGGAAGAGCTAGAGAAAGTGCAATTGTGTGAATAGTGATCTATTCATTCAATTGCAGAGTAGAGTGTGAAGAAGTTTGAGCGAAGTGTGAATAGGTATTTATGTGCTTAACTAGAACTGTAATCAAGATTTTGTAGAAGCCATTTTCTCAATTCATACCCTATGGATCTAATCCGAATTGGTGTGTATTCCTTGGGCAATGAGCCCTCTTGTATTTGAGTAGTGAGCTCTAGGGAGTGTGCCTGAATGCATGTGCATTCCCATTATTTTTCATTATACTTTTAACAGGGTATAATATTGTGGAATAACATCCACCATGGTTTTTCCCCTAACAAGGTTTCTATGTAAAAAATCTTGGTGTTCTCTGTGTTTCTAATGTGTTGATTGTTTATGTTTTATTGTTCTTTCATCAAATCTGAGATAAAGTTAAGTTAAGTTTGAAAAGTTTAAGTATTATGTGACAACTGATTCACCCCCTCTTTTAGTTCTTTGTCCTTGTTTTTCCAACATAACATACCATATAACCATGGGATTAACTCTTTTGGAAGCTTTCTCTCCTTCTTTCTTCAATTTACTACTCATAGTGTTGTTTGTTTCTTTGCATGTATGCTTGTTTCTTATAGTGCTAAAAGAAAGTATTTTACAATGAATTTGTAGGTATTCAAAATGCAAAAAAATACAAAAGACACATAGGTGAGTCATTTTCAAATATAAATTGGCACAATTTTGTAGACACTATCATGTTTTGAATAACTTTATAAATATTGACTTGATTTGAAGAAATTCCCAAAGGTCAACTAGATTTGATCAAGAATTTGCAAAGGCCACCTTGATTTCAAGATTGATAGGTACAAATTTCCATGAGCTTCAAGGCTAAGCAAAGACAAGCCAATTTGAATGCAATCCACATAGTTCTTCACATGCTAAAGGTCAAATTTTTGAAATAGAGTGTACACCTTCAAGAAATTGTGCTTTCAAATTGATATCATTACTGGTGAAAAATACATTTAATTCTTCAACAATTTCAAAATAGACCTCCACAAAGCCACACATCAGAATCTAGATTTCTACACTCATAGATATACTCAAAAATGGAATTCTACAAATTTTAATGAATAATATAACTTAGTTTGGTTTTATGCCATGAAAAGGGAGCAGGAAAAATTGAGCAAAATACTAGTATCAAAAGAGAAAGAAAACACAAGAGATTGCAGGTTGAATTTATGTACTTCCATTAAGGAAATGAAGTGAACATCTAGGAGAAATGAGAAAATTAAATTTTAAGCTTTATATGGAAAGGTTTCTTCCAATTTATTAATAAATTGGAGGTAGTTAGGAGTTAGTTTCTACTTAAGTCCAACTTACTAGTAAAATTAAATCTACATAAGGAAGATTAACAACCTATGTGGGTAAAGTAAACACATGAGGTAATAATCCCACAAAAAAACTTAATTTAAATTATTATCTTCACATTTTCAAGAACTTGAACGATTGTTTTCATATTTTATCTTTCATTTTAATAATGATCAATTATTTTATCCATATATAAATTTAAAGTGATATAGAATTCAACATCATATCAAGAAAATTGATCAAAACTCAAACATTGGAGAAACGTGAAGTGGAGAACGAATGAGATAAATTTTTTTAATTCAAAAATTAAATCCTAAATTTTAAATTATGTCTTCTTTTCCATCTCAAATTTATCCTTGATAGTTTGAATTATCATGAAATTGTCATGGTAAGAAGTCTAGTTAAATATTTAATATATTTTTTTGGTAGAATTCTCATAGGACCTTAAATTATGAGTGCTTAAATTCTTACTATATTCCTAAAGTATATTCTCCTTGGTGTCAATTCTCATATTATAGCCTCATAAAAATAATTCATACCTTAGGTTATAAGTGATTATTTACTACTTAGATCTAGTGGGTAAATAAGTCAAAGAACATTCTTTATTCTCAAATGGTTCGTGTTATCACCTTTCCTTGTCTTCACTACTACTATGTACTAGTGATTCTAGTTATCTCTTGTAATATCCCTTGGTTTCCATATGACCTCTAGCTTTCTTCTATCCACTTTATCTACACTATTTGTTAGGGACACATGTCAATTTGTAATATGATGGTAGATCATAGTATAAAATCATCTCCCACATAGTTTCTTTTATTAATATTCTTAGGCTACCTCATTCCTTCAAAAAAGTTAACTTTTATCACCAACATCCCACAATCTATCACTTGTATCATCCTCATTACCACACATTTTAATCAAACATGAGTATAGTACATGTAATGTGAATGGATAATGTTATGATGTCTTCATTGCCATATTGATTAGAGGATGACATGTTTAGATAATTTTGTGAGATCCTAAATATATTTAACATTCAAAATCCACTTCATTCTTTCATTCCTACCCTCACACATATTTTACAAATTTTATATCATATATCCCAAACTTTCACACCTCATTTTGATATTATACCACCTCCCTCTATGTTTTATACTCTACATATACATTTATAAGAAACCTTTCCTTCTACTCATTATTGATCAACTCTCTTCTCTATTACTACTACGAACCTAAAGTTCCCACTTCATGTCCTATTTTCAAACCCTAGACACCTCCTAATTCCACCTATCTTACAAAATTCCTCCTATCCCATCCCATTAACCTATAATAGTACACCCTATGTTCTATTATCCCATTCTATCCCATCCCATTAATTTCTAATAGTCTATCATATCTTACCTTATCCCCTTCTATTCCCATCACATTACCCTCTCTTATTTCACCCTATGTTTCATTATCTTCTCTTGGAATTCTCCCATTGTCTTCTCCTAATTCACCCTAAGTTCATTTATCCCCTCCTATTTTCCCATATAATTAAACTCTAATAGTTCACCCTATATTCCATGATCCCTTCCAAAGCCATCATACTAATCTCTACTAGTCCATCCTATGTTCTATTATCTCCTTATATTTCCATCCCATTGTACCCTCTTATTTTTCCCTATTCTCCATTATCCCCTCTTGGTCTTTTCCATTTATCCCTTCTTTGTTATACCAACTCTCTCCACATTTCATCCTATATAGATACCCTCATAAGAAACGTTTCCTTCAACTCATTATTGACCAATTATCTTATCCATTACTACTACACACCTCAAGTGACCACTTCATGTCCTATAGTCAAAGCCTAGATACATCCTAATTTACCTTATGTTATATCATTCTCTCCTAATCTCATCAAATTATCCCTGCTTGGCCTTGTCCCATTATCCCCTCCTAGTATAATCCTATAATGCCCTCCTCATTCACCCTATGCCCACATACCCTCCTAATATTGTCCTATTATCATCTCCTCATTCACCCTCTAACCCATTATCTCCTCCTAGCTAATTTTATGAATTGTTCTCACATCCAAATCTAATATCATGCTTGTCCAAAATCACAATTCTACCTTTTTCCTATTATTTGTTCACATACATATCTCATCACCTTACCATATTTCATCAAAATACCCCATTCCTATCTCTTTGTTATGTATCCTTACCCTATGTGTACTCTACCATTGTAGTGTCATAAATTGCTGACTCTAAAAATTTCACACTATGTTTGGCTCCCCCTTAAGTGCTTGAACCTAATTATGCTTATTATTTTCTCATTTTATTATCATTTTCAAAAAATCAAAATCAAATTGGGAATTAAAATTAATTATTTATTTAACAACAATCTAAAAAATAAAAATAGGCTTGGTCAAGGGCACCCTGCCCTTGACAACCCTAGTTTGGCCCAATTTTTCATATTTTATTTTCAAAAAATTTATGTTTACAATTTTAATTTCATTTGTCAAAATTTCAAAATTATTATTGTAGGAAACAAATAAATGCATGGGTCGGTGTAAGATCACGGGGGTCCAAACTAGGCCTTTAAGTGGCAATGAAAATTTAGAAAAACAAAGTTAGGAAACTTGACATAAAATTTTGAATAGTTTATTAACATAATTTGAAAAATATGTAAGAATATAATTTGTATAAATTGAAACTTTTTTCTAAGATACTAGTCCTTTTTTGGAAAAAAATAAATCTATTTGGTGAAAATTTGAAATTTCAATATAGTAGTACTAAATTTTTAGGAAAAAAGTTAAAAGTAGGTGTATGCTGATCAACCTAAGTACAAGCAAAAAAAAATAAAAAATTATGAAACTTTCAATATAAGTAGAGGACACATGCTCAGATGTGCCACATTTTTATTTGTATTTTTTGTAAGTAAATAATTAGTTATGAATTTTTTATTATAATTTTTTAAAAATATTAAAACTTGTTTGTCTAACCACCATAACTTGGTCAAAAAATTATGAAATTTATTTTTTTATCCTATTTGTGAAGCATAGAATGTGTTGCATCTTTCAGATTCAAAAAATGTGAAATAATTTGAGAATTATAGATGTTTTTCAATCAACCTATCAATTAGGAATTTATTCATAATGCATGTAGACAATCAATAATAATTATATATTAAATTAAAAAAAAGGTATATCTTATATTGGTGGAAAGCTGAAAATTTTCTCAATAACCCTTTTCGTTTCATCAAATTCGGATTAAAAAAAATCATTAGCCACAAGAGTGAACTCTAGAAAACTAAGGAAAAATCGAATCACATTTTTTTCAATTGACTTTCTAGGTATGACACCCCCAATACGAATCCCAAGGAAACCTCGAAGGAAATCCCAAGGCTACATATTTTGTCATATAAAATGGATATCTGTTTGAAATGGATATCTATCTAAAATAGATATCCATTCTTATGGGAATAGAACAAATATATGTTCTAAAAGGATCATGTTAGTCTATAACAGATATTCCTTTATAATGGATAGTTGTTACGTTTAGTGTTTTTAAAATATTTTGTATTATTAATATATAATAAATATATTATATATTAAGAATACATAATATATACTATATACTATATGGTATATATAGTATATACTATATTATATGGTGCATCATAAATTCTCACCCTTAACAATTTCACACTATGTTTTGCTCCCCTTTAAATTATTGAGCTTAATCAAGCTCCTAATTTCCAAAATTATGCATTCCACAACTTATTTTAAATATTTTCTCACATTTTGCAAGCATAAAACAAATTCTTTCATGTAATGCTTTGTCCCCAACACTTTAAATTTCCAAAACTAGGGATGAGAAACTAGTAGCTAGGGCACCTATGTCTCCTTATTTTGGCTCCAAAATCAAATGTCGGTGTCAACATTCTATTATTTGAAATTCAAATATTTAAAGTCGGTTATCAGGATTTAATTTTTGGGAAATTAGAATAATAGTGAATAAATACATAGTCATTACATCATTTGAACATTAAGTGAAAAAAAGTCAGCATCAAGAGCAAGAATTATTATTAAGAAAAACCATTAGAGATTTATTAGAACAATTCAAGATCCAACATCATGTCAAAGTGTATGTGATTTCATGTGTTCATGTTATCATTGTTTTGTGTATCCTAACCCTTGTTGTAGGTCTCCAAACTAATTCAAGCAAGCAAGATCAACACCTTGAGGTGATGTGTATGAATTTAGTCCTTCAAGGAAGCAATTGAAGGGTGGTGAGTTGTAGAACTTTATGATTTTATCATTCCTTCCTTTCATTTATCCATTTATCATTAGCATTTCCATTGTGGAAAGTGGAAACACTAACATGGGGTTTGACAAAGGCAAGCCCCTAAAATGACGCAACATTTCCTCTCTTTGTGAATGTGCAGATCTTAGATATTTTAGAGATTGATGGAAGCTTGAAGACACTTTATTCATTATTGCATTCAAAACCCTAGGCCTTGACAACTCAGGAAAACTCAATTTCAAAAATATCCGAAAATGATTTGGCAAGTTTATAGATGGGAAACAAAAGTGCAAATCTGACATTAGAGGAATACAAAAACATATTTAAAAAATACCTAGTATGATAGTGACACCCTCGAAGGAAACATCATTGAAAACTTAACTAAAATTTATATCATAGGGGCACAATTTCCTCCCCTTTCTATTTTTGTTGTTTGATTTCCTCTGTGAAATTTTAGATATGTTTTTTCTATGTTAAAGTGGTTATTTGCATCATTAGGGGAATTAGATCATTGCAGTTCATTATTAGGATATTTCCAGATTTGGTTAAGGGTTGGTTGACTCACCTATCAAGATGTAATTCAATCACACACCTTGTCCAAATCCATAAAACTCCCATTCCATCTTTGCATTTCCAACCCTACTTAGAAGATCTCCCCTTTATTTAATGACATCCCTAGGGAAAAGTGTGGAACCCTAAGTTGAAAACTCAAAGGTCCCGTTTTCCCAACATTTTATTTTTGTGAGCTTGACATGTTAACATTATATACCTTCTAAAAATTCACCCTAGATCTAGGTTTTGTTTTGAATTGATTTGGATTTCTCACTTAGTGTTTACTTTTTGCATTATAGAAGGCATAAAAATTCAAAAAAATGCATATAATATTGCATCATAGTTTGCAATAGGATTTATTTTAATCATTTTAGCTTAGATATACATTCAAATTGCATTCATAAATATGTATTTGTTCATTTAAAATTTGAAAAGAAAATAAAAAGCATCATTTGCATACTCTTAGGTATCTTTCATATTGCTAAAAAAGTGAAAAATTGCATTAGTTTCCTTTAAAAAGCATTTTCATATCATCATTTTCAGATATGGCATATTAGGAATTGTTAATTTTTTTATTTTAGATCTAGAAATTGCATTTACACATGTCGTTTGTTGCTCAAGCATTTTCAAAAAATTTGCATACTTGCCATTTCAATTACATTTTATAAATTGAGTAAAATCTAGAAAACAATTCACTATTAGACCTATTTCCACATAAACGTAGAAACCTTAAACAACATAACAGACAGTAGAAATTTTAATTTTGTAAAAGCCTACCATTTTCTAGCTTAGATATTTTTTAGACATTTGTCTTTGTGCTTTCTGTTGGTTTTTGATCTTTGATTTCCATTTTAGCTATTTTGTTGTGTATTTTTTTTCAATTTAGTGTTAATCTTGGGTATACTTAAGTTTTTTCAAACTTGTATGAGTTTCACAACCTAGTGTCCTATTGCAAATACTTTAGTGAGATGTAGTTCTAGACTTATGGTATCCCATTCTATTGTTACATCCATTGTGGATCCAGAGTCTTCCAACTCTTTCATGAAAAGGGTTGCCAATACTCAACCCAATTTGGACTCTATCCCTAATACTACCATACCAATGATAACCTTACGAAAACCTATCTTTATAAATGTTGAGACTATGGTTGCCCATGTTCTCAAAGAAAAAATACAAGATTTGGACAAATACTTAGAAAGACTTCAAGACTTTGTGAGTACTGAACACTTCATTGGTACAATGGTTCCTATAATTGATAACATGAGGAAACTGATTAGTGATAATCAAGGATTAGAGGTTTTTGTAGCCTATCCCATATAGTTGATAATAATGTACCTACAATGGATAGATACACTCAAAGTCGAGGAAATCAAGTCTCACTCCCTACAAATGTAGCCTCTATTCCCACATACACAAATCCAACTATCACTTCAACAATATAATAAAGCATTGGTATAACCCCAATAATAGGTCTTTCCACAGGAAAACCTTATGGTTTTGGATCTTCGCATGTGACACCCAAAGTTTGATCCCCTCTCATAAATTTGTAATGTAGTAGCCCACCAAGAACATACACACTTCTACCATATTCACCACATTCCCAAAACATTTCAACCAATGATTCTATCATCAACCAACTTTTGCAAAACATAACCTTGCTAGCTGATCCCACAATAGTGGGTTACACTTTTTGGCCAAAATTGACATTGAGTTGAATTTTTTTAACTAAATCTTCAATTTTAGACACTTATAGTTGCTAAACCATGAGGAATTTGAAGATGATACAAACTAGTGATTTGTGATATTTTGTATATAGATTCTAAATATATATTTTTTAATTTTTTTTTAATCAAATTCCATTTCTTTTTCCATCTCTTTTGATAACTAGTTTTTAATAGTAAACAACATTTTTAAAGAGTGATGTTTACTACATATCACAACTTTTTTCTATGAAGGATAAAATACTATTTTTTTTAATTTAGATTTTTAACTATGATATATAGCTCCTTCATTTGCTTTCATAGTGCTTTATTGAATATTTTTTTCTTAATTAAGTTTTCAAGTCAAACCAATTACAATTTAGAAATAGCTTTACTATATAACACATAACTTTTTTGTATATATCGAAATTATTTTTTTTTGTCAGATCAAGGACACAAATACCAAGAGAATAGATATTTTTCAATTTTTTTTGGTAATCTACTATTTTTCCACATGTGCAGAATAGAGATCTTGATTTTCAGTGAAAAACCTACATTCACAAGAAATACAAAATAAATATAATAATCAAATTAAATATATTTAAAATTATACTTTTTGGGAAGCTTATAATAAGGACTACATACTTACAAAACATAAATTTTAAATGAACTCATTTGACCCCCCAAAAGGTAAATCAAAAGTGGCTTTTTATCAACATTTTGATAGGTGTATAGGAGACTCCATTATATGTATGGTTTAAAACTAGAAGTGTTATATCCAAGGGGGTTTTATCAAACCCTCTTTAATTAAAATCCTTTAAATGGAACATTTCAAGGCTTAAATCATTACATTTTCTCAAAGTATGTGATTTCAACAAAAATCGGGATGTCCCAAAAAGTGTAACCCATTATTGTGGCAACACCCCCCTTCAACAACAAATCTCAACTCTAAACCAAAACTAAAATGGATAACCATCACAATATTCCAAAAGGAGCCCATTGTAACTTGAATATTGAAAGCGCAAATGCCACAAAATATAGAGATACCTAGTTTGACAAGTATAATGGTAAGGGAGACCCTACCAATCATATATCAACATATACAACCTTATGTAGTGACTTCATCTTTTAGGATAAGCTCTTGGCTAAAATATTTCATAGGTCATTAAAAGATATGGCTTTGGAATGGTTTTTTTTATTGTTGAATAATTCAATTCACTCCTTCAATGATCTTGTTAATGCATTCCTCAATAACTTCCAAGTAAACATTGGTCCTAAGATTAACATTATTGATTTAATACAATGCAAGAAAAACAAAAAAAAAAAGATCATAGATTTCATAAGCTACTATTAGTTTCTTTATTTATAGATCAATCTTACCCTTCTTGATGTGGATGTCCAAAGAGTGTTCATTGAAAGCTTGCAATCTGACATAAGGGAAAAAAAATATTAATGAAATTCTCATCCTTCATACATTTATGTATGGCCCTTTGTGATTATTAGAATTTGATTAGTTAGTATGAAGAGGAATCTTTGTTAACTCATACTGAGAAATAAAAATAACTACCTTAAAACATCTATCAACCATTCAAGAAGCAAAACCAAATTTTTATCAAGTTTCATACACCTCAAACATCCAACAATATCAAACCTCAAGTTACTACCATAAGTTCAACTCCATATCAGTTCAGATTGAGAGATAGACAATTCACCTAGTTACCTGACACTCTCCATTCAATCTTGTTACAACTTTTGAGCAAGAACTTAATCTGATTACCTCCTATTAGACTTGTGGAAAAAACCAAACCTTTACCTCAAAATTATAATCCAAATGCCTTTTGTCAATACCATCGCACAAGTGGACATGATACTAAACAATTCTTGTGTCTTGAACATCAAGTTCAAGACCTCATTGATTCTATTCACATCTAGTTTGGTGGTGTTAATGGTCAAGGGAATTAGTCTATTGTCCCACGTAACCAAAACTTGCAAATTTTTAACCAATCCAATGCCAAACCATTCATCCAACTTTGTGTAAGCTTGTGATGTTAACAATGATGAGATGAATATTGATAAAAATGATGATATGAGTGATTATATGAATGATGAGGATGACAATAATAATGAGAAGGAAGTAGATAGCATGGCTGCTTTAAGAGATGTTCAATCTTGTAAGGTCTAAACAACTGTGTTACTTGAAATTTCTTTCACTCATATTGATGCACCTATATATGCACCTAATGGTCCTCTCTACATCGTCGATCATATTAATGAAAAACCTATACAATAAATACCCATTGATCCTATGTGTATGGAGAATGTGATCACTAAATAATTCTTGTTTGTGCATGAGATTTATCAATATTATTATGAGAAATTGAAAGCATGGTTGAAAACTCATGATGGCTTTTCTCACCCTATGATAGGTTCGATCACTCTTCCTCTTAAAGTTGGATTGAAATAATTAGATGTATCATTCTCCATCATCCCAACATCAAACCAATTTCATGTGAAGCTAGGCTACCCATGGTTGTGCTCCATGAATGTTGTCTCATCAGTTATTCACAAGTACATAAAGTCCCCCTTTGAAAAAGAGATATTTATAGTACGTCATAGTGGGTTTATTTTTTTCTTCCCATGGGAATTTTTCATTCAATTTATTTTGGCCTCAACCTATGGAACCTATTAAACCTTTTGAAGATTTCTTTTTCAAGTCATATCAAAATTTTAAGGCAAAGTGCATAATAGAGTTATCTCTTTCCAATATTCCTAATAATGATATTTCCATGGTTGTTCCTCTTCCCTTAACTATTATAGATGAACCTATGCTTGAACCTGAAATGAAGAAATTTTATGAAAGGGAGGTTCACCACAAAGACATATTTTCCAACTTTTATTCAAGGAAATGAGATCCAAATTATGAAGTGAGTAATAACCACATGGTGAGTCAAATCGAGGTATGAATCAAAAAATTTCCTATCTATGCAAGGACAGGGGTATGAACTAAAAATCACTTTGGGGAGAAAGTTTAAGACCATCAAAAAAATTCCAAAATGTAGGCTATAAAATGTAAATGAAGAACAATAAACAAATCTGATAGAAATAGTAATCAAAAGGTAGATATGGAAAGGGGAAAATGTTGTGTACATTTCACCAAAATTCACCTTTTGAAGCTCACTGAGGACTCATTGGCCCTATGGTAAAGGGGTCCTGGCTAGGGTTTCTAAAAAAATATTTCCATGTTCTCTTCTACTAGGTTTGTACTCCCAGATTCCAAGTGTTCACTTTCAAACAATCATAAATAAATTTTGTAGAGGAGTTTCCATTATCTGACAAATTTTCTTGCAACTTTGATAAATTTGCAACTTTCTTCAATTTTTCTCTTCAAAGGATCTTCAACCTAAAACTAAACCTTCTTTGGACCATGGATTGTAGATCTTCAAACTAGCATGAATTGACTTCAATGGATGAGGATATTGATCATGAAACTTGGTATGAGACAATGTATTTGAATGCTTGAATAGATCTTGAACACTACATCACCACATTAGTTCAAACAACATGTATGATGAAATAAATATTTGAGATGATGATAGGAATAATGATTTCTATAATAATCTTCAATAAATCTACCCTTGAATTCCTA
Source organism: Sequoia sempervirens (assembly GCA_007258455.2). NCBI lineage: Eukaryota > Viridiplantae > Streptophyta > Pinopsida > Cupressales > Cupressaceae > Sequoia > Sequoia sempervirens. The sequence goes on from VDFB02047230.1 coordinate 541,499,213, forward strand.
AAAAATGTTCTTGAATGCTCTTGTGAAACCTTAGGATTCTTGAATCAAAATTGCTAGCTAGTGTTAGGATGAAATAACCTTGTATTTATACATATCTTAATGTTAATTTCTAAAATTCAAATATCACAAGCTTGTTGGAAAATGTATCTCAACCTTGCAATTGTATACAGTTTATTGTTGATAGGATGTATATTGGTATGTGGTGACTAATCATGCAAATATTGTACACTCGTAGCAAGATGCGGGGTTTGGGGCATCACCTCAATTTTTTTTTTCACTAACATGTCAAGGTTTTTTCTCACTGACACGTCAAGGTTTTTTCGTTAACACGTCAAATGAAAAATGACCCTGTAAAACCCTAATTCTAGAAGGTTCCAAAAAGCTTGTTATAAGTGGTTGGGATGTATGTAGATGAGGGTGTATTATGGGAGTCTGATAGTGATCATTTTGTCTCTTGATATTTGGTGGTGATACTACTATGAGAAGCTTGCTTTACAAGTATATTGTAATCTTTTGATTTCTGAATAATATATTGGAAGAATTTTGGAGTGTGGGGTTTTTCTCCCAAAAGGGTTTTCCCCATGTAAATCATTGTGTTGTGGTATGCATGATATTTGTGTTTATTTTTGTTTAATTTTTTATAATTGTTAAATATTTGTAAAGTTTTGCATTTTTCTCCTCTCAAGATTAGTGTAGGAAGTTGTTTCACTACCTTAGCTTCCTTACAAGTGGTATAAGAGCTTGATCAACCTTTGGTTTTAGTTGTGGATTGTTGGGTTTTTTGAACTAATCCAAATTTGAGTGGGAACTTGTGCAGAAGACACTTTGTTCAATCTTGTTGCAATAATTTTCAAATGGCAAGTTCATCAAGGAGAATAGAGGCGGATAAATTTTCTAAAAATAATTTTGAGATGTGGAAGCTAAAGATGGAGGGTCTATTGATATATCGTGATCTAGGGGATGTTGTTGATGAGAATGTTTCAAGGCCTACAAATCCTACTCAAGTTTCTCAATATGATGTTAGGATCATAAAGCCAAGGTTCTAATTAGATTGTGCTTGGTAGACCATGTTTTAATTAATTTACATGAAGAGACCTCTACACAGAAACTATGGAAGAATCTTGGTGAGATGTGTCAACACAAATATTTAGTGAGAAATATTTTCTTGAGGAAGAAGTTGTATTCCTTGAGAATGGAAGAGGGTGGATGAATCACATAACACATAGAATAATTCGATAAGTTGGTGGCTCAATTGGCATTAGTTGGTGTCAAAATGGATGAGGATGAGAAATGTCAGATCTTTCTTTGTTCTTTATTTGATTCATGGGATTCTCTTGTTATGGCTATTGGGAGTACTTCTATTATATTGAAGACTGAAGATGTGGTGGGTTCTTTGATTTTTGAAGAGATGAGGAGGAAGGTATCCATCACTACCAAGGAGTCCCTAAATCTTCATGGAAGACCTAAGGAGAAAGGAAAGAAGAATGAGAAGCATGACAAATCCAAGTCCAAGGGGAGATCTAAATCTCCTGGAAAGTCAGAAGTTATTTTCTAGAACTGTAGTAAGTCTAGATATGTTCGTAAGGAATGCAAAGAAGAAAAGAAGAAGAAAAAGAATAAATTTGATTATGATTCTGAGTCCAAGAAGGAAGATGGTGCTGCATTCATTGTAGCTTTGGCAACTCGTGTAGGTAATGATGCATGGTTAATTGAATCAGGTGCATATTTTCATATGACCTTATTAGAGATTAGTTTTGTAAAATATGAAGAATTTGATGGAGGTAAGGTGTACTTGGGTGATGATTCTCATTTAGAAATTGTTGGCTATGGTAAAGTTAAAATTAGGTTTCTTGATGGTAGAATAAAAAGGATTAATGGTGTGTTGCATATCCCTAGATTAGCACAAATTTTTTTATTTGTAAGAAAACTAATAGATGCAGGTGTGCAGGTAGTATTTTCTAATTCATGATGCAAGATGGTTAGAGCTGCTATGGTGACTGCTAGAGGTGTCAAATATGGGACATTGTATAAGCTTGATGCATGCACTGTTGAATGCTATAGTACTTTTGTGAAAAGAAAGTTTGTAGAAGAAGTGAGGGTTCTACCTTCAACAGATGGTCATGAATTTTGGGTACCCAAGGGTCCTCTTTCTTCTAAGGAAAAGTTACCTGCAGAGAAAACTATGTTATGGCACTAGTGACTTGGTCACATTGGAGAAAAGGGTCTAAGGACCTTGAAAAATAAAAAACTTGTTGAAGGTTTGTCTAATTATAATCTCGAATTTGATTTTTGTGAGCATTGTATTTATGGAAAATAAAACCACGTTTAGTTTTACTCAAGTTCTCATAAATCTTGTAGTGTATTAGATCTTATTCATTCTGATGTATTTGGTCCTGTAGATGTTCCTTCAATTGGTAAATCCACATATTATGTTTCATTTATTGATGACTATAGTAGGACATGGGTATATTTTGTAAAGAATAAATCTAAAGTTTTTTGTCGATTTAAAGAATTTAAAGCAATGGTTGAGTTGCAAACTAGAAAGAAAATAAAATGTTTGAGGACTGATAATGGCAATGAATTTTTCTCTAATGATTTTGATAGATTATGTAAAGATTGTGGTATCCATAGATAGAAGATAAATTCTTATTCTCTACAACAAAATGGAGTTGTAGAAAGAATGAACAAGACACTGATGGAGAAGGATAGGAGTATGTTGAGTGGTGTTGGCCCAGAACAATGGTTTTGGGCTGAAGTTATTGCCACTGCCTATTACTTGATTAGTAGGTCTCCTACATCAACTCTTGTTGATAAGACACCTATAGAGGCATGCCTGGGTTGCAAGACTTCATTAACACATCTTATAGTTTTTGGTTGTGAGGCATGTGCACATGTTCCAAAGGAGAAGCCAACAAAGTTGGAGAACAAGGCTATGAAATGTATCTTCATTGGATATAGTTATGGTGTAAAAGGATACAAGCTTTGGGATCTTGCTGCACAAAAGGTAATGCATAGTAGAAGTGTTACTTTTAGAGAAACTAAACCTTCTTTTGTTACATTGTATCCAAAACTAAGTAAATAGTAAGATGTGATTCAATTTCCTTCTACAACTGATAAAGTTGAATCAAGGCCCAAGGATAGATAAGAAGATGAGGAGAGCTCATCTAACTTTGGATTTTTAAGGAGGAAGAACCTCCAACTCGGCTTTTTCATAGGTCTAAAAGGCATAGACAACCACTTGAAAGGTATTCACTTGTGATTGGAGATGTATTTTTTCCTTGAATACTAACATGGATGAACTCAGATCTATAGAAAAGGCACTAGGAATGAATGATGAAGAATCCTAGAAGATTACTATGGATGATGAAATGAAATCATTGAAAAAGAATGATACATGGGATCTTGTACCATTGCCTGAAGGACAAAAACCTATTGGTTGTAAATGGGTGTTCAAGAAATATATTGGTTTAGATGGAGGTATTGAGAAGTACAAGGAAATGTTGTTTGCAAAGGGTTACTCTCAAGTTGAGGGTGTTGATTATGGTGATATATTTTCTCCTGTTGTAAAAGTGACATCCATTAGATTTTTTCTTTCTATTGTTTCTACTTATGATTTAGAGGTTGAGAAAATGGATGTGAAAACTACTTTCCTTCATGGTGATTTGGAGGATATTTAAATGACCTAGCCAGAGCACTATGTGGTGAAAGTTAAAAGTAAGTGGATTTGCAAATTGAAGAAATATTTATATGGCTTAAAATAGAGTCCTAGGAGGTGGTACCAAAAATTTGATACATATGTGTTGAGTTTGGGATTTGAGCATTCTAAATCAGATCATTGTGTTTATTATAAAATTGATGGTGATCATTTCATTTTTATTGCATTATATGTTGATGATATGTTATTTATTGGTAGAGTGAAAGGTATGATTTCAGAACTAAAATCTCAACTTGCTACTAAATTTGAAATGAAAGATCTTGGTGCAGCTAAAAACATTCTTGGGATGGAAATTAAAAGAGATAGAGGGAACATAAAGCTATGGCTTGTCCAAACCATGCATGTCAACTCAATTTTATAGAGGTTTGATATACAGGATTGTAGACCATTGTGTGTTCCTATTTTAGTTAAAACAAAGTTATCTATTTTAGATTGTCCAACATCTCCATCAGAGATGGAAGACATGAGTAGAGTGATTTACAAGAGTGCAGTTAGAATTTTGATGTATGTTATGGTTTGTACTAGACCAGACATTGCTCAAGCAGTAGGAGTTCTTTCTAGATATATTTATAATCCTAGTAGATTTCATTGGGATGTAGTTAAAAGAGTCTTCAAATACTTGCAGGATACCTCATATTATTCCTTATGTTATCATAGTAATATGATTGAAGACAATATTTCCCTTGATATTCATGGTTATGTGGATTTAGATGGGGCAGGTGATGTTGATAGCAGAAAATCCACTGCTGCTTATGTTTTTACTTTATTTGGTGGCACAATTAGCTGGATGAGTAAGCAATAGGCTATGGTTTCTTTTTCCACTACTGAAGCAAAGTGTATGGCAGCTACTCATGCTTGTAAAGAATCCATTTGGCTTAAGAGTCTATGTTTAGATATTGGAATAAAACAAGGTGTAGTGAAAATTTATTGTGATAGTCAAAGTGTGATATGTCTAGCCAAGAAGGGGCAAGGGGCCTAGCTCGATTGGATAAAGCATCCTATTGTAGGAAAGAGGTCATGAGGTCTAGTCTCCCCCCAAACCTGTGGCACTGGAGGACGTGTCACGCCAGTGCCACCAATCACGTGAAATTTTTTTACCAGCCACACTACAGTTTATAGGGGGAAAGATACCCAACTACTTCCTATAGTCTAAAAAAAGAAAAAAAGATATGTCTAGCCAAAACCTGACATTTCATGCCAAGACCAAGTACCTTGATGTACATTATCATTTTGTTAGAGATATGGTTGAAGATGGTAGGGTGAAGCTAGTTAAGATAGAGACTTTGATGAATGTTGTTGATTCTTTAACTAAGCATGTGAGCATAAAGAAGTTCATATGGTGTTCAATGACCATGGGCCTTTCAAACCCTAGCAATTAAAGAGATGGTGGTTACACCCTCACGTTGCTCTTGCAAGGTGTTCAAAAAGTGGGAGATTTGTTGGGAAAATGTGTCTTAACCTTTCAATTGTATACATTTTATTGTTGATAGGATGTATGTTGGTATGTGGTGACTAATCATGCAAATAATGTACACTTGTAGCAAGACACATCAAGGTTTCTTCTTGCTGACAAGTCAAGGTTTTTTCTCATTGACATGTCAAGGTTTTTTCCCACTGACATGTCAAGGTTTTTTCCCACTGACACGTCAAGGTTTTTTCGTTAATAGGTCAAATGAAAAATGACCTTGTAAAACCCTAATTCTAGAAGATTCCAAAAAGCTTGTTATAAGCAGCTAGGATGTATGTAGATGAGGGTGTATTCTGAGAGTTTGATAGCAGTTGTGTTGTCTCTTAATCTATAATGGTGATACTCCTCTGAGAAGCTTGATCTACAAGTATATTGTAATCTTTTTATTTTTGAATAATATATTGGGTGGCTTTTGGAGTGGGGTTTTTCTCCTAAAAGAATTTCCCCCACATAAATCATTGTGTTGTGGTATGCATGATATTTTTGTTTTTTTTTGTTTAAGTTTCTATAAATATTAAAGATCTATAAAGTTTTACATTTTTCTCCTCTCAAGATTATTGTAGGAAGTTGTTTCGGTATCTTAGCTTCCTTACAAAGCTGACATTGAATTGTGCATTTGAAATCATTAAAATATCACCAAATACATATTTTAAAGGGATTCCTAGGTCTATGTGAGGACCCATTCACAATAGGGAAAATGGGTCCTAGGTCACTTACCTAAGACACACATTGCTTAGTGTTAAATGTTATGTTAAATTAGGGTCCTAGGTCACTTACCTAGGACACACATCTTCCAAAGTTAAGTGTTGTACATTTATGAATGTCAAGTTTTATCCCTCAAAAATTGCATTTAATTAGGCTTGGTTTTGAATTAAAGGGGCCAATTAAGGAAAATTAACCTCAATTATTTAATAAATCCCTAGATTAATGTGAAAGTGTAAAGGTACACCTTACAACACCAAAAATAAGGCACAATTAAGTCCATTTTATTTAAAAGGGCCCTAAACTTAAAGTGAATATGAAAAACATATTACAACACTAAATTAAGGCATAATTAAGCTTGTTTATTTATTAATTATTTCCAAATTAGTGTGAAAAAAGGATACTTTTTCCTACACTACATTTTTCCCCCACTTTAGTGAGAGGATGACACCATGTCAAATTCACACTAAAGTAGACATTCAAGACACTTATGTATGCAACAATGACAAAGATACACAATCATAAACTATCAAAGACCAAGAAGATCAAGCCTAGATGGTCTGATCAGCATGGAACACATCTAAGCCATTAGTTTGTTTTGTCACGCTCACTTCGAGGTAGTGGAACCTCAGGCTGTCAACTAGGTGAGTATCCCAAAAGGTTGGAAAATGAGAGAATCATATTATGATCCCATACCATATCAAAGCTATCCTCTTGACAACTTCAATAAGGTGTGACAAGGAAAGGAAAGGATCCACAATCAATCAAGGTGTATTATGCTAGGTTGCCTTGAATTAGGCTTTCAAGCTTCATAAGGTTAGCAAGTTGCATTATGCCAAACACTTATGAAAAATAATGCTACTAAATATTTTTTTGTTCAAATGGATTTTCCTTAGTTCTTGTAAGGTCTTCTTATTAGGAACATTGTTCCTAATGTCTCCAAGAGAGGACAAGCCAAGAGTAAAATATTTGCAGCTTAGGGAATGCAATGTGTCACATCACCACTAAGAGGAGAGTCGTATGCTAAGAAATACCACACTCTTGGAGGACATGAAACCCAATGACACCACAAAGAAAAGGATGAATGATAAGAAGAAAGAAAATCACACCATGAAACATAAAAATATTGAAAGATATTATCAATGTATTCCCCCCTTTAAAGGGGTTGTGAACACCATTTTTGTGAGCAATTTCTTTAAAGCAGCCAATGTTCAATCCTAAGATATGAGAGCTTACTCGGAAAGCCCTATGCCAATTCATATGTTTTTGAAATAAAGCTACATCATGAAAAAGAAAGGAGGGGTTTCCCTCAAAATTACATAAAGGATCTATAGATTTGGGGTCAGTATGTCCTTGCTACAATGTTGTTATAGAGCTCAAAAATGTCAGCATTCCCCAAATACTCATAGAACTAGAAGAATTACACAAAGAGAGAAAATAAAAATAAAAATCCTTCAGTTCAACGTGGAAGAGACCTGAATTTCTTGAGGCCTTGTGTCATCCGCAAAAGGAAAACATAAGATAAATGAAATGGATGAAATGTTTATGACATGTAGAAGAATGTAGATACAAATAGAGGAATGCACAAAGAGAGAGAGAGATACATCCAATAGAACAATATGGAGGATCACATTACGCACATGCAATCACATAAAGAAACATGAAAATAAAGCAAAATACTAGTAAGGAATATGTAAGTCAACCTATAGTAGATCATCTACATCCCAATATCAGTCAATAAATACGGAAGGTAGACAACTAGCCATAGGGACAACATCAAGTGCCAACACTAGGACAAATCTATCTAACCCCTTGCTCCCACTAAGTGTAGTACAAGGATTAGCCAAGATAAGTGATGAGAAGGAGCTTCTTGCAATAAAGAGAATGATTTACAATGAATGTAAAGAATGTAATAGTGAGGGTGATATGATCCTACAACTATTACCTAACAAGGAGAAAAATGTATGTTTTTTTAGTCAGTTTTGATTCTTAGAGGGTGCAAACTTCTTCAATACTTTCTTTAAAGGGTGAAAAATATTAGTGTGATGTCCAAATATTCTATGATAAGCACAATATGGTTCATTTTTATTATTTTGTATTTTGGTCAAGTTTGCATGTTTAGGTGGTAATTCGATAAGTTGCCAATGTAAAAGAGCACAGAAGATCATCTTAGTTTTGGATAGTTGTAATAAGTTATAAAGAGATTTGAGAGGTTCATAAAACTATTGTAACTAGATATTTTGATGATCATGCACTCTTGGTTTCTTTTTCTTTGGTATGATAATTTTTCTGCCATCAATTTATTTTTCTAATTGTAAATCTTTTCCTTTTTTAGAAAAGGATGTGTTAGGAGTAGTAAAGTGTTCAAAAGGTGTGGCTTATTTTTGCTTATGCATAGGTAATGTATTGGAAGTGGGTTGAGGGGGAGGAAATTTTTTGTTGATGAGATAAGCCAAGATACACAAATTTTATTCCTTGTACATATTTAAGTAGCTTTCATATGTTTCCTATAAGGGGAATGGCATGGACAACAATGGGTTCATCTCACACAAAGTCTTGTAAAGTTTTTAATTCTTCATTCAACAATATTATGTTTTTTTGTGGGACATCATACACATTGTTTGTAGATAAGGAAGTCATTGGAAATGAGGTATTCATGCTATGATTCATATGGGGTTGATTATCAACATTATTAGAAAGAGAGCTAGAAAACCCAAGATCCATAATGAATGGTGTATCGCGGGATGACATGAGTCTCAAACTATGTCTTACAACAGTATTGCTAACATGACACCAAGCTGCAAATCTCATACAAGTTTTCACAAACTCAATGACAACCCAAAATGGAAAGAGGGTAAAGTGAAATACAATGACTTATAATGCAATATGTAAATGCAATTTTTGGATTCTAAACAAGGTAATTTTCTGATTACAGTATGCAAAAACTTGAAAATGAAGTCTTGTAAATGTAAATTTGAAATCAGACAATGCACTAAATTTATCAAATTAAGCTAGATATGATCAAATAATTGATAAAATAGAGATTCAACAAACAAAAACAAAAATCTATAAACAACAAATAGAAGTGCAAAACTGAATGTTTTAATGCCCAAAAAATTAGAATGCGACCCTAATCAAGGACTCATTCACCCTAGAGTGAATGGGTCCTAAATGAGGGTTTGAAATAAGCTTTAATAGATTTCTAAGTGATTTTTAGTAGTTTATAGATTCTAGTTTGATACAACAAGTTTCAATTTTAATTTTCTGTGAATTTAATGTTGAATGCAAATGCAAAATGTGACAAAATGACAACCTAGAAAAAGTAGTTTTCTCTGCAATTTTGTTTCACTTTTCAAATGAAAATGAATATTATGTAATGCTATGTAAATGATATGCAAAATGACTATTTTTTTATATTTTTTATATTTGAAGAATGCAAAGATGCAATCCTAAAACCCCTTAATTAAGTGCAAAATAGACGCCCTAAATGAGACTCAATTCAATGCAAAGGGATGCAAATGAATGCAAGATCTAAATCTAGGGTGAAAGAGGAATATAAAATAAGAAAATGCATTGATCAAACTCAAGTTCACCAAAATGAAATGAAGAAAAAATAGGTTGGGGGAGAAATGTTATGAAAGGTGGATTCACCACAAAGACCTATTTTCCAAATTTCATTCAAGGAAATGAGATCCAAATTTTAAAGTGACTAACAACCATAAGGTGAGTCAAATCAAGGTATAAATAAAAAATTTTCCTATCTATGCAAGGATAGGGGTATTAACTAAAAAGAAATTTGGGGAGAAAGTTCGAGACCATCAAACAAACTCCCAAATGCCAAATATGAAATGCAAATGAAGAATAGTAAACAAATCTGATAGAAACAATAATCAAAAGGTAGATTTGGAAAGGGGAAATTTTTTTGTACCTTTCACCAAAATTCACCTTTTTAAGCTCACTAAGGACTCATTCACCCTATGGAAAATGGGTCATAGCTATGGTTTCTAAAAAATTCTTTATTTTTTATCTTTTGCGAGGTCTGCACTCCCAAATTCTAGGTGTTCATTGTCGGTCAGTCAGAAATAAATTTTATAGAGGATTTTTTGTGATTTGATAAATTTTTCTATAACTTTGACAACTTTGCAACTTTATTCAATTTTTCTCTTCAAAGGATCTTCAATGTAAAACCAAACCTTACTTGAACCTTCGATTATAGATCTACAAACTTGCATGAATTGGTTTCAATGGATGAGGATCTTGATCATGAAACTTGATGTGAAACAATGTCTTTGAATACTTGAATAGATCTTGAACACTACATCACCACATTAGCGCAAACAACATGCATGATGCAATAAATCTTTGACATGATGATAGGAATCTTGATTGCTGCAATAATATTCTATAGATCTACTCTTGAATGCCTTGAAAATGCTCTTGTGAAACCTTAATATGCATGAATCAAAATTGCTAGCTAGTCTTAGGATGAAATAACTTTGTATTTATGCATATCTTAACATTAATTCCCAAAATTCAAATATCACAAGATGACATTGAATTGTGGATTTGAAATCATTAAAATACTTCCAAAAATATATTTTAAAGGGGGGTCCTAGGTGTAATTGAGGAACCATTTTCCATAGGTTGAATGGGCCCTACGTCACTTACCTAGTACACACATTGCTCAGTGTTAAACATTATGTTAAATTAGGGTCCTAGGTCTAAGTGAGGACCTATTCACCCTATGGTGAATGGGTCATAGGTCACTTACCTAGGACACATATCTTACAAATTTAAGTGTTGTGTAATGGTATTTATGAATGTTAGGTTTTATCCCTCATAAATTGTAATTAATTTGGCTTGGTTTTGAATTAAAGGTGCCAATTAAGGAAAATTAACCTTAATTAATTAATAAAGCCCTAAATTAATGTGAAAGTGTAAAGGTACACCTTACAACACCAAAAATAAGGAATAATTAAGTACATTTTTTTTAAAAGGCCCTAAACTTAATGTGAATATGAAAACATATTACAACACTAAATTAAGGCATAATTAAGCTCATTTATTTTTTAATTATTTCTAAATTAATTGTGAAAAAGGGTTACTTTTTCCTACACTACAAAACCAAAGAACCTTCCAAGTAATCAAGGAAAATATGTTGTCGTTCCTCCACCAATATCCTATAAAATACCAAGAGACAATCAAATGGTTCCTTTTGTTCCTCTAAAGATAAAACAAGTGTATAAACCTAAAGATAAAGTGGTCCTTAGTGGTACCTTCAGTTCCTTCCTTAAGGGAAGAAAATAAATCAATGGTCGAGAAACCCACTCCTACCTTGTCACAAATTGAAAACCATGTAATAAGAAACCAAAATGCTAAAGAGTATAGGAATAGACATCGCATTATTGCTCATCAATTGGAAGAACAAAATAAAAAAATGCATGATAAATGAAATCTTAAGGAAACATGCTATTGCTCATCAATTGGAAGAATAGAATAAAACAATGCATGATAACCCAACTCCTATGGTAACAACTCAAGAATAACTACAATTTTCACCAAAACAATACATGGAATCAAAACAAGAAATGAAACAACAAAATTCAACTTCAATTGTAATAAAACCTCCCATTGTGATCAACTTGGATGATGGAGATGAAATTACTAAAATTGATGAAGAGATGCATAATGAGCTTAATGTTTTATTTTCAAAGTAAATGAATTTAGATGGGGGAAACTATGAAAATCCTCTTAATGAGTGAGCCACTATGTGTTGAACCTACAAATTCTCCTAGTATGACTCTTGTTGTAGTTCCCTTAGCTAATTTTTTGCCTTCCCTTTATGATGAGTAAGATTGGGATATGAATGACTTATTTTAGGTCAACTTGCATGTGTGGTACTCTTTTATGTTTGTTTTATGTATTATTTGTGTTTGCTTACATGTGATGTGATCTCTGGTGATGTGATGCTTGGTGTGTCTTAGTGTTCATGAGTTTTCTTTGGATGACCCTTGTTTATCTATTGGCACAAGGATACAAAGGAAAAAACCTATTGTGACATTCTTCTATTTGTACTTTCATTCTTCTATATGTTGTAAACTTTTTCTTTTATTTTTTTTCTTTTCTTGCATTCTCCTTTCGGGTATGATGCAAGGTGTTGATAAATTTAAGTCTCTTCCATGTTGACCCAAAAGTTTGTTTTTCTTCTCTCTTTATGTTTTATTCCTCCTTTTTGTTCATTGTACCATGATTATTTGGGGAATGATGTCAGTTCCAATATCTATTATATCATTCTAGCAAAGACATATACTAACCCCAGATCTGGGACCCCCCGGTGTGCATGCCTATATTGTTTATCGCATTGCATTTGGGGGCAACCCATTATCATGATGTAGCTTTTTTTGGAAGCATATCATTGGCATAGGGCTTTCCAAATATGCTCTTGTGACCTTCTTATCAAATGGAATTTATTATTTTTATACTTTGACGTAATTGCACACATCATGGTGTTTGCAATTTCTTTAAAGTGGGGGCATACATTGGCATTATTTTGCTTCACTTTGTTCATAGGCATTGGACTTAGTGATATGTTGACATTGATATTGGTATTTTTACTTCACTTTGCTCACAAGAATTGAACTTAGTGTGGCATTAGGATATCATTTTGATCATTTTGTAGCACCTCATTAGAGTTATCAGGGAGTATAACTCTTGGTATGATTGTCATGGATAAACACCTAGTGAAAAATAGTCCTCACGAGATCTAGTGTGTTTCTCATTTTGCTACTTTGTCTTGGGGGCTCACCTAGTGAAAAGCAGTCCTCACTAGCCCATGTGCCTTCTTTTTTGTGATTCACCGAGAAAATATCTAACTCTACTATGGTGTGAGTCATGAAAACCTTTGATGTGGATCCTAGCATATCACAACTTGCTAGTCCATTCCCTCTTTTGCATTTCATTTTGATATTCTATGTTTGTGTATGTTGTCTTTGTTGTCATGAAGGATTGCACCATAAATTCTAAGCTTTAAAGCTTGAAAATCCTTTGCAACATGGGGATATCCTCAAGCCTGAGGGTTTCCTAAAATGAGGATGAACCTCCAGATTATGGTTTGGTCCCCTTGAAAACCTCCTACTTACTTCTTGGCTTGTCTAGAAAAAGGTAAAGAGATTTCTTTGGAAATGAAAATATACTACTCCTAGGAGGTGATGCGCCAATTTTTAAACTCCATTAGCTGCTCTAAACTCATAATTAGATTCAAACAAAAGGTTTGTTTTCTCATAACTCAAAACTAATCATGAAATACATAAATGTTTTTTGAGAAGGTTTGTGTTCACTCTTTGTTTGAAGGAAAATAACTTTTCACAAGTTCAATTACTGGAACATTTTAACACAACTCATAACATGTATTCTTATGCTTTCACAGTTCATAAATGAGACAGATTTAAAGGTTTTATGAAGAAAACACAATAACTGCATCAAATCATTTATTTGCCACACTGAGAAAATAAGAGAATTTTGAGAAAGAACTATTGCTTTCATTGAACTTGAAAGGAATCTTGCTATCACAATTGAAAAAGATTCTAAATACTAAAAATACTTTTGAAACTTTATGAGTTATAATGCTCTATACTTGATGTGTATGCAAGCAGAAAGAAAAGAGCTCCTCAAGAAAAGAAGAAAAGAAGAAGATATAGAAGAGAAGCTTGATTTTTGACTCAAAGAAGGACTGATGATGAACTGATTGTCTTATTTTCTTGAAATCTCCTCCAACTTGCATGATGAATCTCTTTTGGGTCGTGCACAAGAGAAAACCCTACAAAAAAGGCCTTATAACTACTCTTGGACAACTATTTGTATGTTGAAAGGTTGTCTCAACTAATACTACACCCATGTGGGGTCTTGAACTCAACTAGAAGTGTTGCATTTGCCCCAAAATCCCTTCTTTTTAGGTGCTTAACTAATTGTTAAGGTACTTTGCATGATGTTTTCAAACTGTTGGGCATATAAGGAAAGAAAGCCTTAATTTAAGGGCTCCATATTGCCCCAATTTGTATGATTTTAGGCTCTAACTCTAGGGTGATCCCACAAAATTGGTTTACCATTTTTGGCCAAACTAGACATTGAACTATTTTTTTTAACTAAATCTTCACTTTCAGGCACCTATAGTTGCTAAACCATGAGGAATTTGAAGATGATGCAAACTAGTGGTTTGTGACATTTTGTTTGTAGATTCTAAATATATATATTTTTAAATTTTTTGGAATCAAATTGCATTTCTTTTTCATCTCCTTTGAAAACTAGTTTTTAATAGTAAACACCATTTTTAAAGAGTGACGTGTACTTACTAACACATAACTTTTTTTATATGAAGGATAAAATTATATTTATTTCTAATTTATATTTGTAACTATAGTGCATGCAATTAGTTTCATAGTGTTTTATTGAATATTTTTTTCTTAATTAAGTTTTGAAGTCAGACGAGTTACAATTCAGACATAGGTTTACTTGCTAGCACATAACCATTTTTAGATGTATCAAAATTAAATTTTATTTTTTTTGTTGGATCAAGGACATCAATATCTAGTGCATAGATATTTTTTAGATTTGTTTTGATAATCTGCTATTTTTCCACATGTGTAGAATAGAGAGCTTTATTTTCAATGAAAAACCTACATTTACAAAAATTAAAAAATAAATATAATAACCAAATTAAATATATTGAAAATTATACTTTTTGGGAAGCTTATAACAAGGACTACATACTTATTGAAAATAAATTTTAAATGAATTCATTTGATCCCCCAAAAGGCAAATCAAAAGTGGTTTTATATCAGGATTTTGATAGGCGTAAAGGAGACTCTGTTATAGGTATGGTTTAAAACTAGAGGGGTTCTATCCAAGGGGGTTTGATGTAAGGTGGTTTGATCAAACCCTCTTCAATTTTAATCCTTTAAATGGAACTTTTCAAGGCTTAAATCATTTGATTTTCTAAAAATATTTGATTTCAGTAAAAATCAGGATGTCCCAAAAAGTGTAAACCACTATTGTGGGATCGCCCTCCACCTTACTTCAGTTATGACCATGAGGGTCCCTAAAATAGGCTAAAATAGTCTTTAAGTGCATGATGACTGAGCATGAAGATGACTCAACTTGTGAGAATTCATAGATACCCTTGTATGATGTTGTTCTTGTGAGGAGTTGTTTTTAGAAGTCAATCTTCAATGTTTTCTTTGATAATAGGTTGCCCTTGTCCTCTGTACATGATAGATTTATGTCCTCATCAACTAATGTCTGTTTTGATCATTAGACTGGCTTTTATCTTATGTATGACTGCACTAATTATTTTTATAGTTGAGTGACTGATGGTAATTATCCCTTTAACTATTACTCCTTATGAATATCTTCACTAGTTCAAGTCTTTTAATGCCCTCTTATGTTCAGAAGTAAATGGTCATTTCTAGCTTAGATTAATGTCTTCTCTACCCCATGGAGAGTGATTGAGGATTTCCCATGCTTTAGGACTACCCCTCACTTTTGATGATGACCTTTTTCTTAACCAACATGGTTGTCTTTATCACATAAGGGCTTCAACAATATTTATTTTCTATTCCAATCTCTTCTCTCTTGTTGATTGCCCTAATTATTCTTATAGGGATGTATTGAATTTATGAATTATGTCCTTCATTTACTATCACTATAGTCATACTCTGCCCCTGCAACATGATTTTGTAGATGGTGAATGTTACTCCTTTCAATGCTATTCAAATGCTCTCCAAACTCTATCTACTTTTCCAAACTCCCTTAGACAACCTTGTTATCTTTGTTCAACTTGCATACGATTGTCTTCTTCACTATGAACTATCCCATCTTCTTTGCACTCTTCTATAGGAAACTATCAATGTTGACTCCTTTTATTTCATTATTGACTATCTTAAGGTCTACAGTTAAAACCATCATTCTAAATTTTGCAATGAGTGGCCTTTTCTAACTAAGACTTGTGCTCTTATTACTGTGAACTATCCTTGCTAATTTTTTTTACTAATTTACCTTGGACATAGGAATATCCTCCTCAAATGCATTTATCATTGTCCCTCATGCAATGTGGAGGTGGTTTCCCTTTTTTGAAAAATTCTTACAAGGACCTTGCCTTGATTGTAATCTTCATGAATTATTTGCATTTATTATAGATAAGGATTGTTCTCCTTGAAAATTCATTCTCCTTATTATGGTGGCTATCCTTGATTGGTGGTTATGCACTATCTCTTGGTAGATTGTATTGAAGTTACTATCCCTTTAAGTTTTTCATGAAACATGTAACCTTATGCTATAATTGTAAATTCTTCAATGCTTTGACTGTGAGATGACCAAAAGGCTATTAATGCTTTTGATCAATGCCTTGAAGACTTCCCCTTTATGAAATGAAATAGAATGAATGTTCTTTCATATACTACTATCCATTGATGACTTCAAGGGTTTTCATAAGGGTTATAGTGTATTTCCATCCTCTACTTCTTAATACTACCCCCAAGTTGAAAGACTACTCATGATTGTTAACCCTTTAAAGGTTGTCCATACTTATGGAGTCTCACCTTTGTCCATCATGCCTTCCCATGGTGCTATCTCTTTTGATTTGTATTAGGTATTCAACTCTACCTTGTTTGACTATGATATGCCTTGATTGAAATCTTCATGAATTTTCATCTATTTGCATGAGGTTTTCATGCTCATTAAGGACTATCCCTCTCTAAAAGTCTAAGAATTTCCTCCTTGGTCAATACCTTTGACTATCATGAATTCCCTTGCAATATTGTCCAATACTCAAAACTCTCATATACCCTCTACTCTTCAAGATTTTGCACAAGTGATAGGACTGTCCTCTATCTTTTGCATTGTTGTGAGAAATGCCTACTATCATCAATTCCCTCATGTTGTCCCTTTTTGAATTTAATATTTCAAGAAATTGTACATAAAACCTTAACAAGTGGTACTATATTATGCTCCCTAGGTTATTGAAAGTTTTCCTTATCTAATAGTGGGAATTGTAGACTAGTACTTTCATTGTGAAAGGATTTAGTAGCAGCAAGGTGAGGTGTTATCTCATCATGATACCTATGTTTCTCTTGACTTTGTGCACCTGGTACAAAATCAAATGACTTACTAGATACAACGTTTGGATTATTTGCAGTGTCCTTTGAAGGATTATCTATGTTAGGCTTATGATCATTCAATGATAAATGCCCATCATCCTATAAAGGACTACCCCTACTACACACTGCTAAAGTCTCACAGTCCAATGTTACATAGTACAACATCATCCCATGTTCATTGAATTTGTCACTATCCAATAAACTATTCCATATATTATAGTAACTTTCCTTCAAGAATAACTTCATCTAATCTGAATGAAGTATCTACATTCCCTCTATTTATATAAATAATTTGCATAAGCTTTGCAACTGCATATGCAATGGACTAACTAGATTACAATAGCCATCTATAGCAATTATATTAGCACACTTCAAATTTAAATGCAACAGTAATAATAGCATGAGCATTTAATCTTCTTAGAAAACTCTTTTGCATTGACTTCAGTCTATCTACAACTTGTTTTTTCCAACTTGCACATGTTTCTGACCCTTGTGATGAGTTGAATTTCATACATTTTGTGCTTCTTCTAGACTTTATGAAGAAATTCTTGTATGCAATGTCAAACTACATTATGCTTCCTCATTTAATTACACTTGGGTTTCAATAAATTCACTTGCAACATTGAATTCCACCATATTGGGGGTTATTATTTGGAGGCAATATCATAACAAAGTCATGATAAGGACTAAAAACCATTACATAGTTATACAAACCTTGATACATATTCATTCCCATGGCAATGGCATTCAAGTCAATACTATCATGCTTGGTAGGTCGAAGATCTCCATTTGAAACAGAAAATGTCTTCTTTTCTCAACTATGATAGTCCTCTCTTCTATTCTTGAACTCACAGTGATGTCTTCATGCATGTAGTATGATTTATACCTTCATTCTCTGTGAGAGTGACTACAAAATCTTGATAGTGAAAACCTTTATCACTATCTTGCCAGACTCAAGGGTCTCAAGATACTGTCGTCAAACTCTTGATAGTGAAAACCTATGCAAGGTGTCACCTCCTCTAAGAAAATAGACCTAGGTTTTAATGCTTCTCTAGGAAAGTCCTATGTTCTCATAGCCTTCTATAGTACTAATACCCTCCCCTCTTTTTCCTTATACAATATACAACATAAATTCCATCAACAAAACATGCATGAGAGGGAGAAGATTTCAACATGATTTTCATAGTAGAGGTGGTGCATGCATATAGGAAAAGAGATATCATAGGGAATAAGCTAACTGGCCTGGATTTTGCATGAATTGTATGAGATATAACTAGTAGATCAAGATCCTCAAGTCTTTGTCTTCATGAAAAATCTAGCACCGCCTCACCATTGATAAACTCCATGAACTGAGAGCATTGACAGCTATTAAACTAGCAGAGAAGTAGTGGCATTTCTATGAAACCCTAGAAGATTAAGAGAGGAAATTGAGATTAGGAAAAGTTAAACCTCCTTTAACATATTTTCCCTCTTTTCCTTTTGAAATGTTGAATTTAGCATTTCTCATAAACTAGCACTCACTTTTGAATTTTATTTTTTTCCCTTTTATAATTAAAGCATAACTCTTAACCTTACTGTGAATGAAATAACACTTAAGGAATTAAATTTAGTCTTTTTAAAGAAAAAATTTAAATAAGAATTTGGATAGAGTATTAAAATCTTGTTTTATCTTTTTTTGTTTTAGACTTAAGACCAACATAACAACTATTTGAATGAACCATTCAAATAATGTCAAGCTTTTGAAAAAAAAAGGACCAAATTCTTGGTGACCTCAAGGGTGTTTTTCCTACTAAATTTTTTTTGACCAGTAGCCTTGTCATCCATTGGGTAAAGGATTCAAATAGGCTTGAAAAGAAAACTCAGATCAGACCTTGACACAATTGTTAGAAATATTGAACAACAACAAGCACCTCCTAACTAAACTAAAACATATGCATCAACACTTATGGAAAGGGGAAAAAGATAGATAAATCATGTGCATCAACACTTATTTGAAATGGAAAACTATCCTACTATATACAAATTTGAAATATGACCTCAATAAAAAAGTTTGAGATGAATTCCATTGACAAGGATTGACATCTCCTATCCTTCAAGATTTGACAGTTGAAAGGAATTATGTGGCTTGAATTTTATGATCATGAAAGGACCACTCCACATAGCATCAAATTTAGTGTGCTTTCTAGGTCTACTTTTCAGCTCATCCCATTTGAGATCAAGATCTCCTTCATTAAACACTCTTGGGACTGCCTTCTTTTCAAATTTCCTCTTCATTATTTCTTGATAAATTTCTATATTTTGAAGTGTTTGTCTTCTTATTTATTCCATTTCCATCAACTCAACAAGTCTTACTTCCATTGGTTCTTCCTCCATCATCTCCAAATCTTTGATCAAGCTTAGAGTTGGTAACTCTACTAAGATTGGAAGTCTAGATTCTTTTCCATAAATAAGAACTTGTAGAGAATTACCTATAGACCTCTTGGGAGTAATTCTATTAGCCCATAAGGCTATTTTTAGCTTGTACCAGCTTCTTTTATTTTCTTTAATTTCTCTTTTAATGATCCTAATCATATTTTTCTTCATTGATTCAGCTTGTCCATTAGCTTGTGGATAGTAATTGGATGGACTGCTAAAAAAGATACCATTCTTAATAGCCCATTTAGTTATTCTCATGCCTACCAAAGTGTTGGTTATTTTTTATGAACCAAACTTAATCTCATCCCTTACCTGTGAATCTGCCAGAACTCAATTGTTAGTAAGGGTGAGGATTAGCCAACACCTAAGTGAAGCATTAAAACCCCACTTCTTCTCTTTGGACTCTATGAAACCCATGAGGGTAATCCTATTTATGCTCATAATATCCCTACTTGATCAAGAGCATTTCCATACATAGATGTATTCCTTAGGAAGTGAAAATAAGAAAATATCAAGGCTTGGTAGACCTCTTACAAAATTGCTATTTATTGCAGTGAATACGATGCTATTGAAGGTTTGTACGGTGTGATTTAAAATATTTTATTAATTCATTCCCATTCCAAATCTTTGGCCAGGTTCAACACTAGCTCATTTAATCATAAGATAAGCTAACGGAAAGACCAGTTCCTAGTCTAAGGGAACATTGGAGTCATATTTTGTAATCAATCCATAATACAACTACAATTTAAAATTAGTAATCAGGGGACTATTGGAATGCTACTTTGTGGCATCCAACTCACTGCATTTTAAAACACTACTTCCTTACCAAATCCTATATCCTTTTCCCACAAACCAATGATCTTATTTTAGCATTAAATAACCTCATTGAATTGAATCATAAACAAACCCATTCATTCAATGCAAATGACAGAAGACAAATAAAATTATAATTAACAATTTCATTCATAATTTGTGAGGAAAATACACAGGAGAGCACATATCTTATAACTAGCATTGTCTTTCATTATTGATATTACTTTGTAAAACCATTTTAAGATCAACATACATTATGAATCATTCCATAGACTTGCTTCTAATATATTTATCAACTTATCTATTTACATTCTACTACTATCTGAGCATATCCTTTATCTAGACCTTTCTTAACTCAAAATTTTCTAAACTCATTTTTTTAGCGATGAAATCCCCTTTATAAACAGGGGAGCAACAAGCATCTGCTTGAGTTATAATTAAATTTCAAAACCTAATTTCAACTGATTTTGAGAAAATTCCCAAGTGGTTTTATGTAATCATTTGAAAGTAGAGGAAGGAAAAAGACAAAAATCATGCACAAGGTACCGTTAATTGTTGCCGCACATCCACATCGAATGAAATATTTTGTATCATACTAGCCGAAGGACTTCCATATCAGCATGGAAGAGTAAAAGACCAAAACCACAAACACATCAAAAGGAGTGCCTCATATGCAAAGACCATGGCATCATCAAAAATGAAAACAAGGAGAAGAATCTATTTTGAGTCATTAGCATTAGAGTATGCTCGACCACTCCTTGTTCATGACGAAATTGGAGGAACCATCAACACGTCCTCATCAGAGCTTTCATATGGCACCAAAGAGTGAAGAAAATAGCCATGTTCCGATTCATTGTTTCCTCTAGCATCTGAAGGACTATCAAAGAGCACAATGGGAGAATTATGTTATCCTAGACAGGCCTTATGACTCTTGTCTCTTTTCTTGGCCTTCTTCACCAGGATTAGCTACCTACTTGCCCTTAAACTTGACCAATTCTTTTGAATTGGTCCTATTCCATAAATTGTAAGTACTCTAGAAAATTATTTTCTTCTTATGACCATGAGCCCTCCTCTTACCCCTTGAAACCTCAGCAGTCATAGGGACTTCTTACTCAACTACAACCATATCCTCATAACACTCAAACAAATTAAGCTGGCTAGACCTCCTAGATGGTTGAATTGGCACACCAGACTTTCCCATCTCAAAGAACAAAGGGTGAAAACTAGCCAGTCTAAATTGAGAAGAAACTAGTAACTAAAAATCCTTTGAATGAAATTTGTAGGGAAGTATACCCATAACCCTTGAGAATCACAACCAGTCCCAAAAAAGGGGATTCCTAGGCGAACTAGAGCATGAATGATAGAGAGCCCAATTGAAGAATAACTCACCTAGGACAAGAATGTTCACTTCTTAGCTCAGGGAAAATTAACACTCACACACTTCTTTAATAACCCACACCTCACATTCTTTGCAGATTGAAAAATGGTAAAAACAAACAACAAGAAATTTGCATTAAATAGATGATTTGGATCATGCAACAATTAATGATTTAGGAACTCCTCATGTGAGCGAGTTGATAACTTAGCAGGTCAGCTTTAAATCTAGGCCTCAATCCTTGAGGCTTTCAAACTTCATCCATGGTGATAATGAGCGCCATTTTTTGGCCTTTAGCAACTTGTTCCTAGAAAATAGTAATGCCACCTTAAATGTTGCCACATTTTTCCTTAATCCTCATTAATCATACACAATCTAACAATTAGCATGCATCACCAACTCAATCCATGCTCCATTAATATCGGAAAAGTACAAAAAACTAGCATTTCAAGAGAACATTCCCTTATACACTTCATCACTCATCATTGACCCACCCCAAATTCTAGGGTTCAATCAGTGATGAGAGTATTGTCATAATGAACTTCAACCCATTGGATCATCTTGCTTTAAAACCACATCAACGGTTCTCCACTCATCCCAATACTTTCTTCTTTTCCTTATATGATCTCGAGATACTACCACATTGCCTTTTCCTTCAATAGTCATCGCTTATCACTGACACATTTCATCCTTCACTAGTTCTATCAATGATGCAAGCATCCAAGCGATGAAATCTTAGCCCTTGAATTTATGACCCATCCTTGAGCATGTTCATTTTCCCATCATGCATCATTACTTCATACTTCAAACTTTGGATATCATCAGTGATGGGAAATACAATGATGAAGCAAGATGAAGACATGTGCACCAACATGGGAATCAATGATACAAAAGACATCGCACATAAGATCTATTCAAACTAGGGAAAGAAACTTGAACAAATAACTCCATCGTGCATCGCTATTTTGTAACTTAGGATTTGTAATTAATCCATGATGAGCAATAAAATAAAATAGAAAAGCACCAGGGCCATTGCTCATTGCTAATTCTCCTCATATAGTTTGCAAGCAATTAGCGATGAGATATCCCCACGATTACATTGAACATTTGCATTGTGTATCGCTAATATAGAAATTAAACATTCAAAACCCATCTGCAATGCACGAAACACATGAGATACATCATATCGGTCATTGCTATTTGAAAACTTACTATTACATAACCATTAGCGATGAGTGATGAAGAGAAGAACGAAAGACCAGATGCCATCGTTGATCGCTAATACAATATTCAAGGATCAAAAGACATTAGCGATAAGCAAAAAATTAATCACTATAAGGAAAGGAAAGAGTATCACCCATCACTATTTCATATTAAGAGATCCCAAAGCTATTTGTGATGAGCAAAGCTAAAACAATACCACTCATCACTTATCACGGATTTAAAACGAACACTCTAGAAGCAATCTGCGATGAGCGATAAAGAGAGGTGGTTGAGAGGACTTTAGTGAAAACTTTTAAGCATGTGCCCAAAAGTTTTTCTAATGAAGGGTACCCTTTAGGATGAAACGAGAAAAGGGGCTCAAAAGTTCCTAAGTCATAAAATGCAAAGGATGTAAAGGCCAAAAAGGCCCTTAATTCAACCTTATATATAAAATGAAACTCAGACTTAGGCATTGGGGACCAGTTGCTCCATGATTTTTAATGACATAAGATGCTTTAATATGACCAACAATGGGCAATAGGAGGTCAACAAAAAATTAGAACCTTGCAAGCATTTAGAGCTAAGGGTTTCTTAAGGAAGGATTCCAAGCTAACACAAAAACCCTTCAATAGTGATGGCAAGTAGATCCCTAAGCCTTTAGGTACCAGGCCAATATTCAAAATGTGGCAAAATTTTGAGATGGAACATAAAATTTTGTAGGTTCCATTAGTGGCTCTAACTAGGGATGCATGTTTCTTTGGAATAGAGGGAGAATACTGAATCTTAGGTGAAGTAGACCAGGAAAAGAGAGTCAAAACCACAAATGAAGTAAGAGAACCAAACCCAAATGAACAACATAAGCATAGTATTTACACAAGTTATAAGGCCAAACCAACCTTAAAAATGGTGCCTACCTCTATCAAAAACCTTGTTTTCCACCATTTGCACCATCCCAGGTTGAAAACACTATCATGAAGGGTCCACCAACTGATCATGTTGTAGTCACTACATTCAACCATTATAGAAATGTGATTTATCTTGAAATTATCTCTTACATTCATGTCCCTCTATGTGTTGTAATTAGGTATTAACTAGAATATATGATTAGTGTAGCACCCTATCTGACTCAACTTATCATTATATTCCACCAAATGCCCATCTAACTAGTCTGGGAAAGTGAAACATTCATAATCCATTTGACTGATATCAGATTCATTCTACTCATTCAGCTGGAAATCCTCACATACACTCCTTCCAATACTCTCGTTCATGGGTACACATTCACTTTGTGTGATGAACAAGAAATTTTCATACATATGCTTCATTTCAAATTTGTGCTCATATTCAATTGCATCATCAAATGATAGGTTTATTGACTCATAGGACTGATGACAACTTGGACATAGCCTATGTTCCTCAAAGTAGACTTTTTCATTTCCTTTCTCAACAAAACTTTGGTCAAGAACAACCATCTATATCTCTTTCATAAAATTTGCACACCCTACTTTTGCTTCATGTAAACATTCAGAAACAATACCTTGTTGACTAGCATCACCCATCCCATCATTAAAATTAGGCTCCAGAGTCTGAATATAAACATTCTTGTCTTCAAATTTGGCACCAATCATATCATTAGGATGCTCTAATTCTTAAGTAGTTGAATTTCTTCGCAAGAGTCTATCACATGTAATTTGTTTATCTACTAGTGAAGGAATAATTTTATGAGTACTAACACAGTCAAATTCCTCAAGCAATAAAGGTACCTTTAAGTTTTCCTCACAAAAATATTTGTATTCCTTATGAGAGTAATTAAAATTTTCATCTTCATTACCCTAGTTATCAAATTTTAAAAGTGCATCAACAATATTTGCAAGTATGATAATATCATCATTCATACTGTTATGAAGAAATTCATTTTCAAAAACATCCTTATCCATTTTTTGAGTAAACTCTTGGTCTTTGTCAGTAAGCCTGGCACTTTTTCCATTTTGATACCTCATTTTTTGTTCATAGTCATGCTTTACCTCCTCAACAATTCTAATCCAATCAATTATCTAATCAAAATCCTGAGGCTTCAAGTCCTTGGGCAAGGTACTAAACCTTGACTCATAAATTTCATAAAATAAGTCAATTCAAACTGAATCCTCATGTTGTAAACTTTTAGGGATTTCTAGCAGGGCATCTAAGAACCTTTCTAACAACTCATATGGCAACTCATTATCATATCTCTTCATGTTAGACAATCTTTGGACTAACAACATCTAATCATTATTAAGTGGAACTTGTGGAAGTCTATCCTGAATCAATTCTTGATTAACAAGTTGTGAGAGTGAACAAGGTGTGATACGTGAAGCATTATCACCTTGATCAAATATTGTATCTTTAGGAGATACACACACTTGATGTGAACTAGGACAAGAAACACTTGCAGCTACATGTCCTTTCATCATCAAATATTTCACAATGTTTTCAATATCCATAGCAATGTGACAACCTTGCTGCAATGTTTTGGGTTCTTTATCCCTTATCAAGTAACTCATTTCATTATCAAATGATCCTAAATACATAATCAAACATTCTACATCACTAGGTCTTAAGTATTCAGGAACATCTCTTACCACTTCCTCAAATCTAAGGTTGAAAGCAGGAACCAACTCATCTTCATCCTTTTGGATTTCCATAACTCTTTTCCTTAACAAGCTAGGATTAACCCTTTCACAAAATTGATCCATAAATGAAACAAAGAAACCATTCCATGAAGCTACAGAATAGATTGGTAAATATGGAAACCAATCTCTATCATTTTCCTTCAAAGACTGAGCAAAAAGTTTCATGACAACATCCTCATGGTCTATTTCAAAATCGCCCATCAAATCTATGAATGCAGTCAAGTGTTTAGAAGCTGACTCAGATTTTTTCCCTATAAATTTTGCTAAATGTTTTATAATATCATCAGGGATCTTATTAGGGAAACCTTTAATACCACCCAAACTTAAAGGCTTATATCTCTCAATAGAGAACTTCCTTTGAGGGTACTATAGGAGTTGCATAATCGACATACTTTTACTTGATGCTTTACCAGAGAATGCAAGGGAATGGTACATTTCTCTTGTCTCTTTATTCATTCTTCAAATATTAACTACCTCACCATGATTATAAAGTTGTACAGCTCAAATATACTCATGCCTTAAACCTTTCTATAAGGAAAATTACAGAAATAAGCATACTTCTTCCATTCCATTTGGATACTACAAATTTCAGCTTAGAAGTATGTAAAATGGTCGTCACTAATCCCCTCCCTAGTTCTTTAACTCACTTAATTGGGAATAAAGTATTTATTCCATATCTCTAAAAATGGCTTTCATGCAATTTAGTTCTTCTTACAAATCAAAATAGGGAAAAACACATAGATATATTTGTAGATATCATGCCTTATCGAGTTCTTTACATGGAGTCACCACCTCCTTTATAGAGGAAAAAACTTCAATAAATATGAAGTTTCTTTCACCAACTAATTTCACTTTAAGCTTCATCTTCTTCAAGCAATTTTCACTAGCACAGAGTTCTTCAGAGTTGTCACCCACTTTTAGTGAGCACTTCAAAGTAGAATCTCCATGACTCTATCAAGGAAAAATGATCTACTATAAAGGTTTTCTCAAATAAATCCCTAGTGGAGTTGCCTTTTCTGTTGGTTATTTTTTATGAACCAAACTTAATCAAATCCCTTGCCTATGAATCTACCAGAACTCAATTGTTAGTAAGGGTGAGGATTGGCCAACACCTAAGTGAAGTACTAAAACCCAAATTCTTCTCTTTGGGCTCTATGAAACCCATGAGGGTAATCTTATTTATGCTCATAATATCCCTACTTGATCAAGAGCAATTCCATACACAGATGTATTCCTTAGGAAGGGTAAATAAGCAAATATCATTAAAGGCTTGGAAGACCTCTTACAAATTTTCTCTTTATTGCAGGGAATATGGTGCTACTAAAGGTTTGTACGGTGTGATTTAAAATATTTAATGAATTCATTCCCATTCCAAATCTCTGGCCAGGTTCAACACTAGATTAGTCAATCACAAGACAAGATAACGGAAATACCAGTTCCTAGTCTAAGGGAACATTGGAGTCATATTTTTCAATCAATCAATAATACAACTACAATTTAAAATCAGTAATTAGGGGACTATTAGCATGCTACTTTGTGGCATCCAACACACTACATTTTAAAAAACTACTTCCTTACCAAATCCTATATCCTTTTCCCACAAGCCAATGATCTTATTTTAGCATTAAATCAACTCATTGAATTGAAGCATAAACAAACCCATTCATTCAGTGCAAATGATAGAAGAAAAATGAAATTATAATTAACAATTTCATTCATAATTTGTGAGGAAAATACGCAGGAGAGCACATATCTTAGAACTAATATTTTCTTTCATTACTGATATTACTTTGTAAAACCATTTTAAGATCAACATACATTATGGCTCATTCCATAGACTTGGTTTTGATATATTTATCAACTTATCTATTTACATTCTACTACTCTCTAAGCATATCCTTTACCTAGACCTTTCTTAGACTCAAAATTTTTTGAAATCACTTTTTCAACCATGAAATCCCCTTTATAAACAAGGGAGCAACAAGCATCTAGCTAAGTTACAATTACATTTCATTTCATTTCAAAACCTAATTACAACTGATTTCAAGAAACTCCCCAGGTGGTTTTATGTAATCATTTGAAAGTAGGGGAAAGAAAAAGACAAAACTCATGCAAAAGGTACCATTAGTTGTTGCCGCCATGTCCACGTCAAATAAAAGATTATGTATCATACTAGCTAGAGGAATTCCACATCAGCATGGAAGAGTAAAAGACCAAAACTATAGACACATTGAAAAGAGTGCCTCCTATACAAAGACCATGGTATCATAAAAAATAAAAACAAGGAGAAGACTCTATTCTGAGTTGTCAGCATCAAAGTATGCTTGACCACTCCTTGTTCATGATGAAATTGTAGGAACCATCACCACCTCCTCATCAGAGCTTTCATATGGCACCAAAGAGTGAAGATACTGGCCATATCTTGAGTCAATGTTTCCTCCAACATCTGAAGGACTATCAAAGAGCACAATGGGAGAATTATGTTTTCCTAGGCAGGCCTTATGACTCTTTTCTCTTTTCCTAGCCTTCTTCATGGGCTTAGCCAACTCCTTGCCCTTAAACTTGACCAATTCTTTTGAAATGATCATGTTCCTTAAATTGTAAGTACTCTAGACAATTGTTTTCTTCTTATTACCATGGGCCCTCCTCTTACCCTTTGAAAATTCAACAGTTGTAGGGATTGTTGGAAAAACAAGGGAAAACAACTAAGAGGGGGGGTGAATCAGTTGTCCCAAAAATTCAAAACTTATTTGACTTTTCAACTTTATACTCAGATCTAATCATTAAGCATGAAAACAGAGATCATCAACACATCAGTAACACACATAACACCAATAATTTTTATGTGGAAACCTTGTTAGGGGAAAAACCACGGTAGAGGTTAGTCCACAAGATTATACCCTATTAAAAGTATAATGAAAATGAAAATATGGGGAATGCACTTGCATTCAGGCACACTGCCTAGAGCTCACTGCTCAAATACAAAGGAACACATACTGTCTTACAAAGAGATTCAGATTAAAGCCATCCATAGGGATTTGAACTGATGCTAATGCCTAATCACTATTCCAGTTAAGCGGATGAACAACTCTTCACTCTTCACTTTTCTTCACACTCTGCTTCACTTTTCTTCGCACTTTGATCTACCTTCAAATTATTAGGACATTATTCACACATACACACACATTCACTCACTTCAATTCAAACAAACAACCACTCTTATATATCCACAACAAGAAATTTCACCACTACATGTTGGCCACAAAGAAATGATAAAATGAATATAACTGTCAGCCCAAATCATTCATAATAATCAATGTGTATCAACCAAAGTTAGCCATAACTTAGTGAGGACCTAAATCAACATCTTCAACATGAAAAAAATTCAATTAAATTCTCCTCAAAGATCCACAACATGCTTCAACACCATGTTGGCTAGGAACACAAAAAACATGAACACACAAGAGAAAATTGCCAACCATGATCACAACGATCAATGTAGATGTACAAAAAAGATATAGCACGATCTAGAAGCATCCACAAACATTAAGAACCAATAGAGAAGCATCCACAACAACTGAACTAACAGAAATACCCTCATCTTCAATCAACAACACTAACTGAAGAAATAGAAAAACTGTCTAAACGAAAATCTTCATAACTCGATCAACTCTTCAAGCAGATCTCTAAAACTTGATGTGGATAGGCTAGATACACTCAGCAAAAAACCCTTTAGTCCAACCTCTAATCTTCAATGTACAAAATATACCACCATACTGAACTTCACTTAACCACTAACAACCTGCAACTCATTTCTTTACAATTTTCTTAATATCCTTGACATATACAGCTTCAAATGCATTTATGCTAATAGTGTTGACATCAATGAAAACCACATATTAGAAACACAACCACAAAATCCAAAAATCTCCTCCTTTGGCATTGATGGAAACACATGATGTGAAAAAAACCATCAACGTAACTAACTTTTGACACTTACTCCCCCTTAGATTTTGACTCAATTTCTCCTCAATTCTTCCACATGAATCTTCTCCCATAAGACTCTTCTCCCTACATAATCACCAGTTTTTCACATGAATATTCTCCGCCTTTGACATCAATGAAAAAGAATCTTAAGCTCTAAACCACATATCCGAAGTTATGATCATCTAACTACTCCACCTGAGTAGCGGCCACCTCAACATCAATCTAAAACAAAATATGTCTATGAAATGCACAAACTGGTGCAATGCATTGCTTTGCATCTTAGTTCTAATTAGGAGGGGTAATTACCCATAACTTCCCTCTGAGATACTCAAAATTATCCTTAGGCAATGAATTTGTAAAGATGTCTACAATTTGCTCCTTAGCAGGCACATATTCCAATCTGACTTCTTTTTCACTTACCTTCTCCCTCAAAAGGTGAAACTCGATAGATATATGTTTTATCTTTGAATGCAACACCGAATTCTTTGAAAGGTTAATAGCACTTGAATTTTCATAGTATATAGCAATAGGCTCATCATTTATAACTTTGATATCCTTCAAAATTTGTTTCATCCCTAAGACTTGAGTACAATTGTTAGTAGCAACAATGTACTTGGCCTCAACAGTGGACAAAGAAATAACATTTTGCTTCTTGCTTAACCATGAAATTAGCTTTTTACCCAAGAAAAATGCTCCACCACTAGTACTATTTCTATCATTTACATCTCCAGCCCAATCAACATCAGTAAAGGAACTCAAAGTAAGATCACCATCTTTAGGATACCATAGGCCAAGATCAATAGTTCCCTTCAAGTATCTAAAAATTATCTTCACATCAGTCACATGAGATTCCCTTGGATCAACTTGAAATCTTGCAACAATACATACATCATTCATGATATCAGGCCTAGTTTGAGTTAAGTACAACAATCCACCAATCATTGATCTGTATCTTGTCTAATTTTCTTTCGGAGAATCATCTTCTGTTGTCAACTTGCATCCGGTCACCATGGGTGTACCAACTATATTTTAATCTTCCATACCAAACTTCTTCAACAATTCCTTCACATAGTTGGACTGAGATATAAAAATCCCTTTATTTAACTAAATAATTTGCAATCCCAAAAAGAATTCCATCTCACCAATCATAGACATCTCAAATTCATTCTGCATTTCACTAGCAAACTTCATGCACAAATTATCATTCTCCTCCAAAAATAATGTCATCAACAAAGACTTCAACAATTAGATCTTTATCATCATTCTTGAAATACAAATTACTATCAACAGTACCTTTGTTAAATCCAAGCTTCAGCAAATACTTGTCCAATCTTGCATACCATGATCTAGGGGCTTGCTTAAGTCCATACAATGCTTTCTTCAACTAACACACCATATCATCCTTATTAGTCAACTTGAATCCATCAGGTTGCTCAACATACACTTCTTCCTCCAATTCACCATTTAGAAAAGTTGTTTTAACATCCATATGATAAACTTTGTAGTCCTTGTGAGCAGCATAGGAAAGAAATAATCTTACAGCTTCATTTCTAGCAACAGGGGCAAAGGTCTCTTCAAAATAAATTCCTTCCATTTGTGAACATCCTTTACATACCAGTCTTGCTTTGTTTCTAATCACTTCACCTTGCTCATTCAGTTTTTTTCTAAAAACCCATTTAACTTTCCAATAACATTCTTTTCCTTAGGTCTAGGAACAAGAATCCATGTATCATTCTTTTCAATATTTTTCAACTCTTATTTCATTGCTTCAGCCCAATGCTCATCTTAACATGCTTCATTCACACTAGTAGGTTCAGTTTTTGAAATCAAGCAATATTCCTCTACAATCTTTCTCCTAGTATGGAACCTTTGTTCTTATCATGTATAATGTGATCTTCTAAATAATTCAATCTTACATACCTCAGAGTCTTCTTAGGTTGTTCTTCAACTTCAGGTTCCTCTGATCTCTCTTCTGTGTTTCCACCAGTTTCTCCTTCTTCATTCTCCTAATTTACTAGATTGATTTTCACTTGATTTGTAGTTTTTTCTTACTTTCCTTGATTTGAACTATCATTTTGATCATTAGATTCATATCCATAGGTTCTAGATGGTGTACCAAAGCCTTCATCAACCTTAACATTTTCACTTTCAACCATTTTCTTCAATCTTTTATTGTAACACCGTAGGACTTGCTCTTAGTAGAATAACCCAAAAATATACCTTCATTACTCCTAGCATCAAAATTTCATATGTCTTCATCTCTCTTAATGTAACATCTGCTTCCAAATATCTTGAAGTATTTAATAGTAGGCTTTTGACCAGTCCATAGCTCAAAAGGGGTCTTACCAATATCACCTTTCATTTGTACCCAATTGAGTATGTACACAACAATACTCACAACTTCTTTCTAATAGATATGTGGGACATTTCCTTCCAACATCATTGTTCTAGCAACATCTTCAATTGTTTTGTTCTTCCCTTCCACAACTTCATTTTGTTGAGGGGTCTATGGTGCAGATAATTGTCTCCTTATTCCATGTTCTTCACAAAAAGAATTAAATTCACCGGAAGTGAATTCACCACCTCTATCTGATCTTAGAAACTTAATCTTCAAACCTATCTCATTCTCAACCATAGCTTTAAATATCTTTAACTTTTCAAGTGCTTTAGATTTCTCTCTTAAGAAAGTAACCCATACCATTATAGAATAATCATCAATGAGTAACATGAAATACCTGTAAGCTTGTAGACTTCTGACCTTAGAGGGACCACACAGATCAATATGCACCAGCTCTAACAATTCATTTGAACAATGCCTTTTACTCTAAAATGAAATACTAGTTTTCTTTCCCAATTGACATTCCTTGCATATTGCATTAGTAGGTTTCACCAACTTAGGTAGATCTCTCATAGCCTTTGTAGAACTTATCTTGACAATATTATCAAAGTTAACATGACACAATCTCCTATGCCATAACCAACTTTCATCAACTTGAGCAATCAAACAACTTTTACTAGCAGCACTCAAGTGAAATATATTACCTTTTTTCTTTGTACTTGATGCAATTACATTTCTAGAACTCAATATTCTGCACTCCATCATTGAACTGAAGACTATATCCCTTATCAACCATTTGACCAACACTCAAAAGATTATGCTTCAAGCCTTCCACATACAGAGCATCATCAGTATTATGCTTACCATCAAGAGAAATGCATCCTCTTCCATGGATCGCACCAGCTGTATTATCACCAAATCTCACAACACCACCATCATATTTTTCAAAGCTAACAAACTTACTTTTTTCTCCTGTCATATGATGTGAACATCTACTATCAATTACCCATTCATAGTTCTCTTCAACTCAAGTAGCCAGGGATTTCTCAACATTTGTACAACCAGCAGATTCATTAGGTATAGAACTATTTTCTCTAACAGTAATAAATACCCATTTGTCATCATCTCTATCAGATTCTTCATCTGTTACACCTTCATTAGCAACATAGTAACATTTCTTCTAAAATCTAGGCTTGTTATGTCTTGGTTTAGCAGCTCTTTTCAAACACCTTGATGCAAAATGACCTATCTTATTGCAAGAAAAATATTTAAGAGGAAACTTTCCATCATACTTACCTTTTCCTCTCGGTACCTTTTTAACAATAAGTGCTTCCAGCTCTTCCATCTCTTTTTCTTCTTCTTCAATTTTTTTGATTTCATCTTCATACTTGAATGTCTTTCTAGATGAACTCTCACCCAGTTCATATCTGTGTCTATCTCTTCTGAAAGTAGTAGCCTTGAATGCAAATTCGACCTTAGGAAGGGCATCACCAAATTTGTTCAACTCAAAATTAGTTAACTTACCAACCAATGTATCTCTGGTTATGTTTGTTACAGTCTAGAGCTCTTCAATAGCACTAGCTTTGATTTTGTAGGAATCAGGCAGGGATCTAAGCGCTTTAGCAACAATCTCAGATTCTTCTATCTTTCCACTAGTACATCTAATACCACACACAATTTCATTCACTCTTTGCATAAAAGTATTAATATTCTCATCATCACCCATTCTCAACCTTTCATATTTTCCTTTCAAAATCTACAACTTAGCAATCTTCACATTACCATCACCTTCATACAAGGTTTCCAACTTTTTCTAGATCTCATAAGCAGTCTTCAGATCCATAACATTTGTCATCTATGAATTAGTCAAAGCACTCAACAAAGCTTCCTTATCTCGGATATTATACTCAACATATGTACTATTTGGTGGAATAACATATCTATTACTTGTAATGCTCCAGTAGGGTTCACGAATCCATCTCAAATGGAACTCCATTTGAGTCTTCCACAAAGAGTAATTTGTTCCATCAAACCTTAGACCATCCTTCTTATAACTTTCCATCTCAGATCACCTTAATTTGTTAAACTTCTTCCAAGGAACTTAGCTCTGATACCAATTGTTGGAAAAACAAGGGCAGACAACTTAGAGGGGGGGTGAATCAGTTGTCCCAAAAATTCAAAACTTATTTGACTTTTCAACTTTATACTCATAACTGATCATTAAGCATGAAAACAAAGATCATCAACACATCAGTAACACACATAACACCAATATTTTTTATGTGGAAACCATGTTAGGGGAAAAACCACAGTGGAGGTTAGTCCACAAGATTATACCCTGTTAAAAGTATAATGAAAATGAAAATATGGGGAATGCACTTGCATTCAGGAACACTACCTAGAGCTCACTGCTCAAATACAAAGGAACACACACTGTCTTAAAAAGAGATTCAGATCAAAGCCATCCACAGGGATTTGAAATGATAAAATAGCATCTGCTAATGCCTGATCACAGTTTCGGTTAAGCGCATGAACAACTCTTCACTTTCTTCACTCTTCTTCACTTTTCTTCACACTCTGCTTCACCGTCCTTCACACTCTGCTCTACTTTCGAATGATTAGGACATTATTCGCACATAGACACACATTCACCCACTTTAATTTGAACAAACAACTTCTCTTATATATCTGCAACAAGAAATTCACCGCCACAAGTCGGCCACAAAGAAATGATAAAATGAATATAACTATCAGCCCAAATCATTCATAATAATCAATGCGTATCAACCAAAGTCAGAAATATCTTAGTGAGGACATAAATCAACATCTTCAATGTGAAAAAATTTCAATTAAATTCTCCTCAAAGATCCACAACACACTTCAACACCATGTTGGCCAAGAACATGAAAAACATGAACACACAAGAGAAAATCACCAACCATGATCACAACGATCAATGTGGATGTGCAACAAAGATAGAGCATGATCTAGAAGCATCCATAGCAACTGAACTAATAGAAATAGCCTCATCTTCAATCAACAACACTAACTGAAGAAACAAAAAAACTGTCTGAATGAAAATCTTCATAACTCGATCAACTCTTCATGTGGATCTCTGAAACTCAACATGGATAAGCTAGATACACTTAGAAACAAACCCTTATTCCACAACCTCTGATCTTCAACATACTAAATATACCACCATACTAAACTTCACTTAACCACTAACAACCTGCAACTCATTTCTTTACATTTTTCTCAATATCCTCAACATATACAACTTCAAATACATTTATGCTAATAGTGTTGACATCAATGACAACCACATATCAACAACAAAACCACAACATCCAATATGGAATTCTTACTCAACTACAAACATATCCTCATAACACTCAAACACATTAAGCTGGCTAGACCTCCTAGCTGCCTAAATTGGCACACTAGACTTTCCCATCTTGCAGAACAAAGGGTGAAAACTAGCAAGTCTAAATTGATCAAAAACTAACAACTAAAATTCATTTGAATCAAATTTGTAGGGAAGTATAACCAAAAACCTCAACAATCACAACCATTCCCAGAAAAGGGGATTCCTAGGAAAACTAGAGCATGAATGATAGAGAGCCCAATTGAAGACTAACTCACCAAGGACAAGAACATTCACTTCTCATCTTAGGGAAAATTAACACTCACACACTTCTTTAATAACCCACACCTCACATTCTTTGTAGAATGAAAAATGATGAAAATGAATAGCAAGCAATCTACATTAAATAGACAATTTGGAGCATGCAACAATTAATGATTCAAGAACTCCTCGTGCAAGCGAGTTGACAACTTAGCAGCTTAGCTTTGAATTTGGGTCGTTGATCCTTGAGGCTTTAAAAATTCATCCATGGTGATCATGAGCACCATTTTTCAACCTTTAGCAACTTGTTCCTAGAAAATAGCAATGCCACCTCAAATGATGCCACATTTTTCCTTAATCTTCATTAATCATATGTGATCTTACAATTAGCATGCATCACCAACTCAATCTATGCTTCTTCATTAATATCGGTGAAGTACACAAAACCAACATTTGAAGAGAACTTTCCCTTATACACTTCATCCCTCATTAAAGACCCACCCAAAATTCTAGGGTTCAATCAATGATGTGAGTATTATCACAATGAACTTCAACCCATTGGATCATCTTGCTTTAAAACCACATCAACGGTTCTCCATTTGTCCCACTACTTTCTTCTTTTCCTTATATGGTGTCCTTGGGATACTACCACGTTTCCTTTTCCTTCAATAGTCATCGCTTATCGCTGACACATTTCATCCTTCACTAGTTCTATCAATGATGCAAGCATCCAATCGATGAAATCTTAGCCCTTGAATTTATGACCCATCCTTGATCACATTCATTTTCCCATAGAGAATTTTTGCTTTATACTTTGAACTTTGGATCTCATCAATGACATGAAATACAATGATGAAGCAAGATGAATACATGTGCACCTACATGAGAATTAATGATACAAAAGACATCTCATATAAGACCTATTGAAATAAGAAAAATAAAATTGAACAAATAACTCCATTGCTCATCGCTATTTTGTAACTTAAGCTTTGGAATGAATCCACGATGAGTGATAAAAGAAAATAGAAAATCACCAGGGCCATCGCTCATTGTTAATTCTCCTCATACAATTTGTAAGAAATTAGAGATGAGAGATCCCAATGATTACATTGAAAATTGTGTATCGCTAATATAGAACTTAAATATTCAAAAGTCATCCACGATGCACGAAACACATGAGGTACATCATATCGGTCATCGCTACTTGAAAAAATATTATTACATAACCATCCACGATGAGTGATGAAGAGAAGAATGAAAGACCAGAGGCCATCACTAATCACTAATACAATATTCAAGGCTCAAAATCCATTAGCCATAAGCGAAAAATCAATCACTATAAGGAAAGGAAAGAGTATCACCCATCGCTATTTCATATTAAGAACTCTCAAAGCTATCTACAATGAGCAAATCTAAAAAAATACCGCTCGTTGCTTATCACTAATTCAAAACATACACTCTAAAAGCAATCTACGATGAGCGATAAAGAGAGGTGGCCAATGGGACTTAAGTGAAAAAATTTAAGCACGTGCCCACAAGTTGTTCTAATGAAGGGGACCCTCTAGGATGACACGAGAAAATGGGCTCAAAATTTCCTAAGTCATAAAATGCAAAGGATGTAAAGGACAAAAAGGCCCTTAATTCAACCTTATATATAAAATGAAACTCATGCTTAGGAATCAAGGACCAGTTACTCCATGATTTTCAATGACATAAGATGTTTTAATATGACCAACAACAGGTAAAAGGAGGTCAATGGAAAATTAGAACCTTGCAAGCATTTAGAGCTAAGGGTTTCTTAAGGAAGGATTCCAAGCTAACATAGAAACCCTTAAACCATGATGACAAGTAGAACCCTAAGCCTTCAAGTACTAGCCCAATATTCAGAATGTAACAAGATTTTGAGATGGAACATAATTTTTTTCTAGGTTCCATCACAAAGCTAGTGCATTATCTGAGATAATGGATTCAAGGGTACCAAACCTTGCTACTATGTCCTCATAGAAGTTTAGTACTGCACTTTCATTTTCCTCCTTCAATGCTACAACCTTTGTCCATTTGGTGAAGTAATCAGTGGTTGTCAAAATTCACTTATGCCATAAACTGGAAGGTGGGTTTATGGGTCCAATAAAATTGATACCCCCTTCATGAATGGCTACTCTACTTGAATTCGATGCAAAGATAAGGTTGCTAGCTTCTATTTCCCTGCAAATAAAGCACACTTTTTACACTTCCTTACCCATGCACAGGCATCCTTATACAAATTAGGCCAATAGTAACTAGCTCTCATGATTTTTAGGGTTGTAGTTCTTGGTGCAAAATGGTCACCAGCTACTCCATTGTGAAATTCTTCCAAAACTTTATTAATCTAATCAGATTTTGCGCATCTCAATAAAACTCCATGAAAGTTCCTCCTATACAAGTTTCCATCCAAAATGACATAAGGAATGGATTGAAGTCTGAAATAGCTTCATTTTGCATTGTTTAGGCCT
Source organism: Sequoia sempervirens (assembly GCA_007258455.2). Lineage (NCBI taxonomy): Eukaryota > Viridiplantae > Streptophyta > Pinopsida > Cupressales > Cupressaceae > Sequoia > Sequoia sempervirens. The sequence continues at coordinate 541,537,168 of VDFB02047230.1, forward strand.
TGTGGACACTCACCATTTTGGAGGTAATTCATCATTTCTTGAATCTAACCTGAAGGAGGAGTTGGGACAACAACTTGATCTTCATTATTTAGCACAAGGAAAGCCTCATCTTCAACTTTTTCACTATCCTCAACCTTACTAGCTAACTGCTCACACAATCCCTTACCTCTTACTAGCTTGGTAACCTTGATTTCAACATCATATTTTATGACTTTGGTTATCCAACTAGATCTCTTATGATTTAGATCCTTACTCAGAAAAAATTCTTTAACATTTGGATGAGAAGCGATAAGATGTATATTTTTATTTGAAAGAGAATATCTAAATTTTTTAAGGCTTCTAATGGTAGCTAAAGCATGATTTTCCATAAAGGTGTTCCATTCCTCATAACCTTCCAAACATTGGTTGAAGAAGGCTATTGGCTGCTTTATTCCATCTTTGTTATGTTGCACCAACATAGATGAGATGGTATCAATAGTCCCAAATGTTGAACATTTAGAATACTGAGAGGGGGGTGAATTAGTATTCTATAACTTTTGAACACAACATATTTAATCACCAAACATATTAATTGAAATAAATAATGAAAGAATGAATTATCCAAAAATCCACAAAACACATGAACACCAAGATTTTTATGTGGAAAACCCAAAATGGGAAAAACCATGGTGAGGATTAGCTCACAATATATTATATCCAGATATAGTATATTACAGGGGCTCACCACCAAGACCCACTATCCTTATAAGGCTCATAGCCAGAGTTAAGTCAATACAAAAGTGGCTCACTACCAAAGTATGAATTGATACAAAGTGTAGACACCTAAAAATGACCTAGGCCTGCAAGCTTCATTTTTACCACTTTCATCCTAGCATAATTAAGACATTTAATTATGTCCTTGGTCCACATTCGACTATTGATTAAATAATTCATAATTATTTAATTAATTCATGTCCTTTTATTCTTCATGATTATTAAATAAATAAATTCTATTTATTTATTAAATACGCATTAATTGGTCTTCCCTTAATTAAATAAATTTCTTAATTTATTTAATTCCCCTTTCTCATATATTTCTTCTCGATTATTAAATAAATAAGTTTTATTTATTTATTTAATATGTCACTAACTGTCTTAATTAAATAAATTGATTAATTTATTTAATTAATTAATCTTATCTTCTAAATTAAATAATTAAATTTAATTATTTAATTGCCAATTTAATATTCTTCTCATTTTAAATAAATCAATTATTTAAAATGTCATCACAATCTTGACTGTCAATCCCTTTTGGTAAATAATTTGAAAAAGATTATTTATTGTCTCATAAAATCCATAATTTGAATTAATTTAATTCAAATTGGTAATTAATCTTCCAAAAATCAAGTAATCGGGCAGATTCTTGATTTTCCAAATCTTATCTTCAGTCAAAATCTTATCTCTTTAATTTTTCGAATCTCACAAATCAGGCAATCTTATCTTCTTGATTTTTTGAAAATCTTTATTTCTTTAATTAATTTCCTCATTTATTCTCCACCGTCGATCCGATTATCTGAGAAATTATCTTGACCGTTCGATTAATGAATTTTCCCTAACCCTAATTAGGGATTCTCAGACTTAATCTGGACCTTTCATTTTAGGTTCTTGTCATCAATTAATCTCATCCGTCCACTCAAAATTGTTTTTTCTATAAAAGACAATTTTGCTCATAATTTCGAGATCCCAACAACTTCAATTTTAATTTAATAGTCATTATAGTCATTTGGCATTAGAAGTCATTATTTTCATAGACATTGTCATAGTCATAGGCATTTAGACATTGCATAAATCCTTCAAATCTTGTTGTAGGTCTTAGACATTTGCAGATTGCTCGCACAACGAATTTGAGGGCACAATATCATCCAGCAAGTAAGAAGGTGCTATGAAGGTGAAGCATGGAAGGAAAGGAAGGTATAATCGTTCTATATTATGATTTTCCATTGTTCTTGATTGCCTCTTTGGATTTTTAATGTTTATTGATTAACAATCTAACAATCTAATTTTCCATTGATTACACAAAGCATACCATCTTTGAGTTGTATTTCAATTCCTTTGAAGCTCTAAATATGAAGTACTACTCTACTTAGCAGTCACTCAACAACTCTACTCTGATTCTAAACTCTTACCATTGAATTCACATGTTAACATCATTCAACACCACTCACACCTGATATGTTATTTTCACTCACTCATCCACCTATGTCTCTCACCTCAATTCCAAAATATCTCATGTATATATATACCCAATTACATCCACACACATCAATTAGGTTGACCTAATTAGATGTAACCAAAACAATCCAAAATAGCTTTTTTTAGCACCATACAAGATCCAAAATCATCTTCACACTAAAAAAATATGTGTAATACTTAATTTAGGTTGGCATGGATCTAAAATAGATCCAACTAACATTCACAAAGTGTATTTAATCTTCTCAATAGATATCATGTATTAGGTTGGCCAGGAATAGGACCTAATCACAAAAACTTCCAAACATACACATGCTTCCCAACATTCACACCTTCCAGATTTGATATTTCTTTAGTTTCTCATTCCAACAACATTAGTGAGACTACCTTTAGAACTGCAGCATAAAAACATTCTTCATAAGAAAATGTGGAATTTCCCATGCTATTATACTAAACAGAGAGATGATAGTAATATAAATAGTTGAACACTATCATTGATATATTCTAGTATTCTTCACCAAACTTCTCAAGATCTTGATGTATAGGAGTGAATTTTCACCCTTGTATAAATTCCCCTTTTGCATACCCTCATCTAATAAAATCAAATCCGAAGGAGAAATTCCACATCACCAACCTGCTTCCCATCCATGTGGCCCTTGTTTGTGTGTTGGTGAGGGAATTTGCATCAAGGATGCAAGCGCAGTGTGTAGATTTCTATGCAGTGCGCTACCATCCCTGATAGATCCCTACCTCTAGAGTATGTAGGGACATTACACACCTCATTGAGGTCGAATTGTAATGGATTTGTGCCACCAACTGACCTAAAACAACTCCTTTTGGCCTTCAAATCCATTCTAGTCACTATCACTTCATCTTCTTCACATTCATGCAATCTTCTACACACTCATTCAATCTCTCTTCACAAGTCAAGCAACTTCATTCAATCTTCTTCACACTTTGGGATCTCTTGAGCACATTCTTGAAGCATTCTACTAGCATTTTCACAACTTGAGCATTGCAATAGCTTGATACTCCATCAACTTCACTTTTTTACGTGTGAGGAAGCCCTAGAAGTAGCAAGCTGAGAGTCTTGCGAGACCTCCCTTCATCACCATTGCAGCTATGGTGACTTTTCCAATTTCATTGCTTGCATTCTTCCTTCATTGGCCTTGAGTACCTTTGGCTAGAGGTCGTAACACTTCACTCTCTCTTTTGTAGTTTGGTTTAGTAGCATAGTATTGTTTTGTATTGTTCAAAAATCTCTCTTTCTCTTCCATTCCTTTATCATACTCTCTACTTCATTGGTTTTCTAGTTTCCCATGGAGGTGGAAACACTAAAGCGAGGGTTTGATTGAGGAAAACCCCTTATATAGCCCAAAAATTTTCCCTTCTTGCTTTTGTGTAGGTGGACATGTACATGGAGCTCACTAGCAAACTAGCGCTTTTGTGAGTTGATATTCATCACCCTTGCATTTTTCTATTTAATTTATCATCCATGTCTTTATCTTTCATACTTTACCATTCTATTATTTTCATCAAAATCAGTTAGCTAGGTTGTTAGTAGGTTTCTAGTAGTTTCCCTACTATACTTTGCATTTTTTGGCCTTACAGATGCTAGTGTGTGAGAAAGACACTAGTGCGCCACACTATCATCCCAGACCCATGCTACCGTCCTTGGATAGAGAGCTGTCTGAGGTGTAGTTTGGACTCCAAACACTAGCTCGTCTAGCCCCAACCAAACTTTCAAATCTACAAAGTGATAGAGGAACTTGGGAGTGCTCTTCATTCTCGAACCTCATCCCAAAACATCCATTAGAGTGAGGTTAGTTAGGGAAGCCCTCCCCTCAATTCTTTATGACCTAGAGCCTTGATTTGGTTGGTCCCCCTATTACTTTTTTGGTGAACTTGACATGAACAACATCTATCCATTCACCTGTGTTGAGAATTTTCCCTCACACCTAGTGGTTGTCATAACCCTAAGTGTTGTGAAGGTTTATGAGCATCACAACCCAATCCACAACTTCTGGGTATGTTGTTAGGAGAAGCATGCGGCACTTACCAATGGAAAAGACGAAGTTTACTTCCAGTTTCACCTCTAGTTTTTTTGTTTGTTTAACTATTGACCATACCATTGGTTTTCCTACAAATTATGTTGATGAGATGAGTTTCATAGAAGAAACCACTCATGTGCCTAGCCCTCCAGTATCTCCTACAACTTCATCCATAGACAAGGATGAGGCTGTGTGTATTCCCATGGAAAACCTTATGGCATTAGATAATAGATTGTTAGACCTTGTTAATCATTTGGAGAAAGTGTTGAGTAGGGAAAGAGCCACAAGTCTTACTAGAAAAGTAAGACATTTTATAGGGAACGATCGAATAGGCATAGAGTTTTTATGAGGTCTTGTCAATCTAACCGAAGCTTATATCCCTTTGTATAGGCCTAGATTGGATACTACCCAAGGGGAAGTACTCGATGCCTATGAAAGACAAATAGGCTTTTCAATGGCCACCACATCCATCTACATGGCCAAAATAGGGCCTTTGATTAGTGTCTCTTCTACTCTGCAAAGGCCTAACACTCTCAAGGTGAATAAAACACCCCTTGGGTTTAGTTTCACCCCTCCTACTAACCCTAGCAGTGGGGGCTTCGATGGAATGAGTGGCGATGGCTTTGGTAGTAGAGGTGGTATTGGTAGAGGAGGATTTGGTGGAGGCCATTTTGGTGGTTTTGGTAGTGGAGGTGGCTTTGATGGAGGACCTACTGATGGTGGTGGCTCTGATGGTGGTCACAGTGGTGGCTCTAGAGGTGGTGCTAGTGGCGGTGGAGCTGGAGGTTCCAATAGTCCTTTGTCATCTTTTGACCCTATTTTGAATTCCCTACTTTAGAATATGGGTCAAATGTAGAACTAGTTGGCAAGCCTTTCCCAGGCCTACACCCATCCTATCTTTTAGCATTTCTTCCAACATAGCCCATTGTCGGTAGCAATCTTGAGTACTCCCTTCCTATAAGGAATGGAGATCCCAAAATTCAAGAAGTATGGCAAAAAAGGGAACCTACAAACACATGTGTCTAACTTTAATTCCATATGTATGAATTCTTCCATCACAACACTTTGATGGAAAAATTATTTCCTCAATCTCTCAAGGATACAACACTCAAGTAGTACTATTCCTTTCCCAATAATTCTTTATTTTCATTTGATCAACTTGTAAATCAATTTCTCTGATAGTTCCAAGCTAACATCAATTTGAAGATGACCTTCTCGTATCTCACCCAATGTAAGGAAGGGGCTAACAAGAAAATAAATGATTTCATAGCATGATATCAAACACTCTTTTCACAGATCTCATACCCACTGCCCAATTTTGATGTGCAGAAGAGACCTTGGTAGGAGAAGTTTTCCTTTACAAAATACCCTTCTTTTGTGCATCTATGTGCCACACTACAAGAATATCAACAAATGTTAGCTCAGTTTTGGGGATCCTCTATGTGCTCTTGTTCAAAAGGAAAATCTATTGTATCTATCTCAGGAAAGGGTAAAGTTGTTGCGAACATAGTAGCTACAATGAGTGATAACGACCATAGATGCAACAAAAATTTTACAAAGTTCATAGAATCTTATTCTTCCATCTTGCAAAATTTGTTGAAGGATAAGATCATAAACTTGGAAAACCCTCGACCTCTCAAGGAACCCTATCTTGATTGGTATGATGCGAGTTCTTTTTTTAGTACCATCAGGTTGATGGCCATGATAAAAAAATGTTGTATGCACTTGCATCACAAGATACATGATCACATAAATGAAGGTACCATTCATCTCAATGGGATGAAACAAAATGCAAATAAATTAGTGGTAAGGGCCAATAGTGAGTTGTAGATCTGCACGGACCCATTTTCATCTCACTCCGCGAACTTGATTATTGGCCCCTCTGATTCTTCTACTCAACCCTTGGCATATGTTAATATGGTCACAGTCACTCCCTCCTCACAACCTGTGACTAGCTCACCAAATGTGGCATTCACATCATAGGATTTTCCCTTGAATAACAAGCCTTCTCCCCTCTACATTCCCGCTTGCCTCAATGGGAACATTGTGACAGGGGTCCTAGTTGACCCCATGAGCCAGGTTAATGTTATCATGAAAGAGACGTTATGGCTAAATTCATTGTAGAGAGAGGAGTATGAAGAAAAAAGTCTACCATTCATACACATGATGGCCTCCATCTCAATGCGTATGGCTCAATAACTCTTTTCATCCTAGTTAGACCTTGGGCTATGAATATAACCTTTGACGTTATTCAAGAATTTGATTTATTCAGAGTGAAGTTAGGCATCCCATGGCTAACTTCCATGAACATAATCAATTTCCTCATTCATAAGTCTAAAATTCTCCCACGAAGGTGTTGTTCACATCATGCATGACACTAGATATCAGCCACTGGTATCTTGTGGGGGTTATTCATTGGATCATTTTTGGCCCACCTCGATCAGTTTTCTTCCCCCGAGAATGGACCTACTTTACTAAAATGACATGAAGTATAAAACCTAGGGTAAAGGACAACTGAAAGTGACTCCTCCAGTAGTACAGTAGCAATCTTCATCCTCTTCTTCAAAGGGAAAGGAGATACATCTTCATCCTTGGGATGCCTCTTCTACTACCCTTTTTGAAGAAGAGTTTTGGATGTATACTCCTAGATTCCACATAAGGAGTCTGATGGTTCCTACTTGGTGTAAAGCCAAGATCAGGATATCAGATCTTCCCATTATGCCTCTTGGACCTTGACCCTACCTTTATGTCATAAAGAAAGGCCCCCATAGGGAATCCACTGTCTTAGACTCGACGGCCTTATACCGCTCTTGATCCTAAAGTAGTGAATGGGAAGAGGCCCACCATTGAAGCACTAGAGTTGACTCCCCCTGCTATCTCTTAATCTCTTCCTCTTGCTCCCATCTAGGAGTTTATCCCTTCACCAGAGACAATTCTGATGGACACCCCCATGGTTGAGTAGGAGCCTTCTATCCCACCTTAACTCCTAGCCTCTAGCTCCAAGAGTCACAGAAACCACCTTGCGCGCAAGCGCAAGGGCCAACGAAAGGCCCTAGTAGTTCAGCATGTTGCTTTGTAGAGGAAAGAAGGGGAGTCGACCACCCCTATTTTAGGGGCTCTTTTTGCATCCTCCTCTCCTATCCCCTCTACCTTGGTTCAGTCAAAATTGGTTCTACTTCCATCTCATGTTGCAACCATAAACACCCCCAACCCTAAAAAGGTGCAGGTGTTCATCACTCCTTCAATCAAGCTACCTCTTTTGACGTCCCTTCCAAACATCTCACCATTCCCAAAGCCCTTATACATGCCAAACACCTTAGTGGTGTCCACCATTTTTTTCTCCTCCTCCTTCGTGTCTCTTTCCACGTTTGTGGGGAGTTCACATCCTTTAGTAAAGATGAAGGTGGAGTTTGCCCCTTCTAGCAATGGGGTCATAAGAGGATTCCACCCTCTTTAAATGAGGGCCCTAAATTAGCATGCATTGTCCTTGTGATGGAGCCATTTATGACGTCCATTGAGTTCATCACTACTCCCAAGTCACTCGGTGAGCCAAGAGCTGAATCTTGAGAGCTTCCTTCTTCACCCACTGAGGTAACACGTGGCACTCTCACAAAGTGCATGTTTAACTCTATGGACAAGGTCCTAGCCTTGTCGGTGATCTTTGAAAAATCACTAACCATTTCTCCACAAGAACCGAGTGGAGGAGACCCCAAAGAGTCTCCTTCCTTGGCCCTTATTGTAGGAGGTTCAAAAGGTCTCCCCTTAATATTCCACCATTTTGGGATTGTCTACCTTCCCCATACAATGATCTACATTGGGAAGTAGACAACCTCTTGGTCGATGAATGTTAGGGGGGTGCCTCTTCTTTACCTTTAGATTAGGTGTGTGTTTATTATGATTTGTTCCCCTATGCTTGCTTTATATGTTCCTAAATGACCCTTGTCACCCTTGTAGGTGCTTGAATACAAGAGTGATTATGTTTCATAAAACTTCCTCTGCTTGTTCCATCATTCCTCCTATGTTATGTATATTGATTTCTGACAAGTTGGGGATGATGCAAAGTGTTGGGGGCATTTAGGCTTCCCTTCCATGTTGACCCAATTTTGGATTTTTACTTTGTCTTCTCATGAATTTTTCACATGGTCTGATATAGTAGGGGGCTGATGATAGTTCATCTATATACTATTATTATACTTATATATATTCATGAGTATCTCTGACCCCAAAATATTAGATCACCCCTATGCCCTTTGTTTGTATGTCTTTGTCTCCTTTTGCATATTTCTCTATTCTTTGCTTGAGTTGTCCCTCATATGTGTGACAACATCACTTTCACAATTCTTTGAGTTTCATAAAATTCATTTGTTGCTAATGGATCTTTTCTCAAAAACCCTTACAAACTTTTTCAAAAAGTGCATTCTCAACTTTGACCCCTAATGGAGCATGTTTCCTTCATCATGGTTCACAAAGATAGAACTTCAGAACTTTCCTCCAAGGAGGAAGCAACCTTTCCTATGGGAAAATCCTTGACCTTCCCCTCGTGAGGGGGCATTTTCTTCCTTTCAAATTCCTTGATGAAGTAAACATCTTTCGAAATGATTCCTTGATAATTGAATCAATTTGTGAAAAAGATTTTTACACTTTCAAACATCATGTCCCTTGAGTGGATCCCTCTTCTTTTGAAGGGTTCCCGAGGGAACCCTTTGAAAGCCTTGCAATCTCTTGACTTTCTATGTCCCTTTATGTTTGCTTGTTTTCTTGTGTGGATGCTTTTTGTTTTCTAACATGTTTTATATATGGATTAACATGTTCTGTAGGTGTGTCTGTGAAGCAGCTTTCTAGTCCAACTATGTGGAGTCCCCTTTCATTGGGCTTCCTTTATGAGAGAGTACTTGGGGGAATTCCTTCTTTGTAAGTTTGAGGGCTTGTGAAGTGCTTGCATCCTATGGGATTTATCCATCATTGGTCTACGAGCCTTCGGTGTACTTTGTTCAACTTTGTAGTTTCGTAGAGCTACAAAGTCCTTTTGTTTGAACCTCCTCAAAAGAGAGTACATGTGGAGTCATTTTCCTGCCTTGCACTTTTGAGTTTTCCAGATCATGATCTGCTTCCTTGACGGTTTAGGTATACATTTATAAACTCTTTGATCTACTTTACCAAACACTCATTGATACTCATGCTCACTAAAGTGGGGGAAAAATGTATAGGAGTGAATTTGCACCCCTTGTGTAAATTCCCCTTTTGCATACCCTCACCTTAAAAAATCAAATTTGAAGGTGAAATTCCACATCACCAACCTTCCTTCCATCCATGTGGCCCTTATTTTGTGCGTTAGTGAAGGGATTTTTTGTCATGGATGCAAGCATGGTGCATTGTCATCCCTGACACATTCTTGCCTCTAGAGTCTACAGGGATGTTACACACCTCATTAGGGTCAAATTGTAATGCCTCTATGTGACCAACCGACTCGAAATAACTCCTTTTAGCCTTCAAATCCATTCTATTCACTATCACTTCATTCAATCTTCTACACACTCATTCAATCTCTCTTCATAATTCAAGCAACTTCATTCATTCTTCTTCACACTTTGGGATCTCTTGAGCACACTCTTGAAGCATTCTACTAGCATTTTCACAACTTGAGCATTGCAACAACTTGATACTCCATCAACTTCACTTTTGTACATGTGAGGCAGCTATAGAAGTAGTGAGCTTGGAGTCTTGTGAGACCTCCCTTCATCACCGTTGTGGCTGTGGTGACTTTTCCAAGTTCATTGCTTGCATTCTCCCTTCATTGGCCTTGAGTGCCTTTGGGTGGAGGTGGTAATGCTTCACTCTCCCTTTTGTATTTTGGTTAAGTAGCATAGTATTATTTTTTAGTGTTCAATAATCTCTCTTTCTCTTCCATTTCTTTTATCATACTTTCTACTCCATTGCTTTGCTAGATATCCGTGGAGGTGGAAACACCAAAGGGTAGGTTTGACTAAGGAAAACCCCTATAAAACCCCAACAATCTTTCCTTCTTGCTTGTGTGTAGGTGGACATGTGCATGGAGCTGGCTGGAAAACTGGCACTTTTATGAGTTGATATTTGTCACCCTTGCATTTTTCTATTTACTTTATCATCTACATCTTTATGTTTCATACTTCATCATTATGTTATTTTCATCAAAATCAATTAGCTAGGCTATTAGTAGGTTTCTGGTAGTTTTCCTACTATACTTTGCATTTTTTGGCCGTATAGATGCTAGCATGCCAGAAAGACGCCAGTGCACCACACTATCATCCTCAAAGAAAGAGTTATCTGAGGTGCAATTTGCAATCCAAAAACCAACTCATCTAGCCCCAACCAAACTTTCAAGTCTGCAGAGTGATAGAGGCACTTAAGAGTGCTCTTCATTCTCAATCTTCATACCAAAACATACATTAGAGTGAGGTAAGTCAGGGCAGCCCTCCGCTCTCCGCTCTCCATGACCTAGATCCTTGATGTGGTTGGTCCCCCTCTCTTACACTTGAATATAGTTGTATGATCTAGTCATAATGATATGGTTAAAAGTTCAAATTTATACTTCTTGTAGTGAAGTTCATACCCAAAAACCAATACATTGAACCACAACATCATTAGTAGAGAACACCTAGCAAAATTTTTGATAGATCAACTTTTTGGTATAGATAGTACTATACAAATAACACCAAAAATGCTTCTCGGCTATGTTGAAATCAATGAAAACATAGGGACAGTTGAATCAACCTATGTATGTATAGTTCATACTCATATTTCCAAGTTGCATCATCAATGACAGACTTCCAAACTTCTAATAATCTCCCTCATTGTCATTGATGGAAACATGCACATCAAAATAAATTTTCCATATCATGAATCAAAACTTATTTCTTTCTAACCTTGACTCCCCCTTTCAAAATTTACAACTCCCCCTTTAAAAATTAACCTTTACTTTCCAAAAGGATTTTTCAAATCATCCAAAATGTATTAACAAAAAAAAATGTTTTTCCTTCCCATTATCTCTCGCGTTATCTCTCCCCCTTTGATATCAATGGAAAAGGTCATGCATGGGTCGAGTATATATCCCTTGGATATATGTATGTATGCATCATCAAAAACGATAATTGAAAAAAAAGAACATATCAACTTGAAGATGAAGATCCCTTGAGATTCTTTAGAGTATCCTATCAAGAAGATTTTCCTTCTTCCCAAGAACCTTTTGCATCTACAAGAGTCTTGTATAATAGTTCAAGCTTTGTTAGAGACTCTATTCCTTCTTCCATAGTGTAGGGGCTAATATTTATTTCTAATAGTTTGTCATCTCTAGCAAGGGAACTAGATTTAGGAATGTGCCTTATCTTTACTTAGTCTCTTAGTGCCACATACTAGTTGATTATCTTTGTTATCAGATTATGTAAGCTAAAGAATTTTTCTTGTAGTTGCATGATGTAAGACCATCTCTAATTGTTCCTAACATTTTCCAAATCATAGACATCCACTTGAGTTCTTATCTAAATCTCATTTTGACTCATTTAATTATTTGTATTTTGTGTCCAATTAGACCAATTCAGACAATAAGATATTAATTCACGTGCTTCTCCTTCACAATCTTGAACATCCTTTAATTCCTTCAAGATTTTGTGATGTGAATCTACACATTTCTTTTTGATGCATTCTATATTTTCCTCTAGAGTTCTTTCTTTTGACTCATTTCTTGTTTATACTTTTCATTCAGAGGTGTATGCTTTCAATGAATTGACAATACTCCTAAGATTTTCTATAGTGTATACTAATGCATTAATGCTTGCACCAGTAATTACTTCTTGTAAAAAATTTATTGCTTCATCTAGGTCTTGTGTTCTTCTAGTTTCATCTTCATGTAAGGTCACATAAAATTGACTTCCTTCTTGTTATGTAACCTCTTTCTTGATAGCAACGCTTTTTCTTTTCTTGCATGTTCTTTTTAAACTATAAGAGGCTTCAGTCATAGACGTTTCTTCTAAACCTGTTCTATTGGGGTCCTTTGGGCTTCCTAGGAGCACCTCTACATAATGATCAACTTCCTCCATAGTTACTTCATAATCTAACTCAAAAATTCACACAAGTATAGGCTCAATTGCTTCCATGTAACAAAAATCAGTAGAGATAAGGAAATTGATGAATTTGAAGTATCTTTCCACCACACTTTCTAGAATTCTTATTCTCTTATTCATCTTCATCTAAAATATAACAAAGAATGTTGAAAAATCATATTCTTGAGCATTCGATCAACCAAGATTCATCATAAGATTTCACATCTGGTGTGCTACCGGCTCTAAATTTGACCATTCCACTTTTCCAATTACTAGTATCTCATTCATGAAGTAGAAAAGTAATCAGACTATCAAAGTACCATACTTGAATGTAATCTTTTTGTTCTTTTTTATTGATTTCAAATTCTTCATCAAGTGTTGTCAAAGTAACTCACAAAGATCATAATCTACACCATTTTCAATCATTTTAAATGCAATGTAAGGAACACCAATAGAGAATTTATAGCCATTGTTAGGTAGACAAATTTTATGTCCAACAAGCATTGTGGCATACCGAATAGCCAAATTTCAAAATGTTCTCAAGATGAGTTCTTTTCCTTGGAGAGTTGCACCAATATTTTCAATTAATTCTTGGTCATTAACAGAATTCCACCTTGGAACAGGTCCAAAGGACCAAAAGCCAGCCATATACCTTATTGCTTCCCTATTTATTGAGTGTGTACCATCAATCCAAATAGACTCACCATGAATCCTACTCAATAAAATTTGAATGTACATCTTGTCAAATTCAAATAGTGGAAACTTCCACCATATGTTCAATTTCTTTTTAACTAGGATTTTGTATGCATCATAATTTTCTTCCAATTTTCTTTTCCATAAAACACTCAATCCAATAGAGGACATTTCTTCTATTTTTCTATCTATGTATGCATAGATATCCTCAGTAGGTGAAACTCTAAAGGGAGTGCCAAAAAATGCACCCGCCGAGTCTTCCAACAGATTTTTCCAAGAATGCCTCTTCAATTTAATTTGTAGTTTGTTTGAGACATTTACTACCTTCAAACCATCCATTGCATTAAAGATTAAAATTCTTAAAAATAACTATGTAAGAAAAATAAATCTTGAATTTGATTTAGTAAAGATTAGGGCTTTGATGTTTTATTTCTAGAAGATGCTTCAAATCCACATCCTCTTCTTCAATTTGCATTTCATTTTCATCAAATGAATTTGTCTTCTCAAATACATTTTTAACTCCATAATTTGACTCATATCAATATGTGTGTCAACAATAAATGCTTCAAAAAAATCTATCAAACTTTGAAACCTTATATCCACAGTTAGTTTTAAAGATTCTCCACAAACTTCCACATCGCAATATTTCCTTCCACAACTTTCTTCTATAGCTTTAGAAATTCCTTTTCCAAGACATATATTTGTGCCAAATCATGGCATCTCATACTTCAGAGGGTTATTAGAATTTTCAATTATTGCTCCCCCTAAGACTTATCATGGGCTTAGTTTCTAGAGGAATTATCTGTACCGGAGGTAAGTACAAATGCATTTGTAGTTCCTGAATCATCTCTGCTCTTAGGTTCATATTTCTTTTTCCATATCTTTTCCACTTCCTTCTCAACATTAGTAGGATCAACTTTCTTCACTAATTCATTCCTCTTTACTGGATTAGACTATCCTCAATTTTTGCTTCTACAAAATTTTGAAATATGTCTAGGTTTGTTGCAATAGTAGCATACAACACTTTTCTGACTAGACTAACTTCTATTCATTCTTGATTTGCACTAGTTAGCCTTATGTCCAAATGCATTTCATGAATAATAGTAACCATTGAAATATTGAAACATTCTTCTTGTATTATATCTATTCATCATCTGACTTCTACATTTAGTACTTCTATGTCCAAATTTCTTGCATGCAAAACATTTTTTGGAGAAGAATCCAACATTTTGATTCATTCTACTCCTGCATTCTATTACTTTATGTCCATATTTATTGCATGAAAAACAAATACCATTGAAATATGGGTACCTTTGAGAATCTGGTTGTTTGATAGAAGGTCTTCCAGCATTGCTTCTTTGATTTTTAAATTGTCTCCTATTGCCTTGAATCTTCTTTTGATTGTCAACCTTGGTAGATGTTTGATTTTCCTTTGAAATTTTTCCTTCTTCAAGTCCCAAACCACCTTTTTCCTTAGAGGGTTTTTGTATTGCAAATAATTCATCAAGCAATGTATTACTTATTTTGAATTTCTCCTCATGTATTCTTTCCTTTTTTAGAACATATTTGAGATTTACCACTTCTTGTTCAACTCTAGAGAATTCTTCAATCTTGTTTTCTACCATTGCATTCAACACATTCCTCAATCCTCTTCTTTTCTTCCTTTTGTACTTTTAGTTTGATGATCTCTTCATTTTATTGCTTCAATTGTATATTGACTTTCTTGTGTCTTTCTCTAAACTCCTTGAATTTTTCTCTTAATTTTTTGATGGACTAATTTGCATCTCCTAGGATTTCCTTGAAGCTTTTTTTCTCAATTTCAACTCTATCAAGATCTTCAAAATTAGCTTTCAATTATTCTTTATCAAACATGCAGTTCTCTTCTATATGTTCAATTGTAGAAACTTCTTCTGGAGGAACATGACACTTCCTATCTACTATTTTTTCAAACTTCCAAAATCTTCCTTAAGCTATTACGCTTTTTTGAAGGAACAAAGCTTTGATACCAATTTTTGAACATTCAAAATACTTAGAGGGGGGTGAATTAGTATTCTATAACTTTTGAACACAACATATTTAATCACCAAACCATATTAACTAAAATAAGAAATAAAAGCATGAATTATCCAGAAAGCCACAAAACACGTGAACACCAATATTTTTACATGGAAAACCCAAAATGGGAAAAACCACTATGATGATTAGCTCACAATATATTATATCTGGATATAGTATATTGCAAGGGCTCACTGCCAAGACACACTATCCTTATAAGGCTCACAACTAGAGTTAAGTACATTAAAAAAGTGGCTCACTGCCAAAGTATGAACTAATAGAAAGCACACATTCTTTGTGTTGTATGTTAGTTCCTTTGAAGCTTTGAATATGAAGTACTATTCTGCTTAGCAGTCACTCAACAACTCTTCTCTGATTCTGAACTCGTACCGTTGAATTTTCATGTTTGCATCATTCAACACCACTCACACCTGATATGCTATTTTTTCTCACTCATCCACCTATGTCTCTCACCTCAATTTCAAAATATCTCATGTATATATATACCCAATTACATCCACACACATCAATTAGGTTGGCCTAATTATATGTAACCCAAACAATTAAAAATAGCTTTTTTCAGCACCAAACAAGATTCAAAATCCTCTTCATGCTCAAAAAATCTAGGTAATACTTAATTTAGGTCAACATTGATATAAAATAGATCCAACTAACATCTGTAAATTGTATTTAATCTTCTCAACACATGGCATGGATTAGGTTGGCTAGGAATAAGACCTAAGCACAAAAACTTCCAAACACACACACACTTCCCAAAATACGCATCTTCTAGATTCAATATTTTCTTAGTTTCCCATTTCACTGACATCAATGGGACTACCTTTAGAACCACAGCATAAAAACATTCTTTATAAGGAAATGCAGAATCTCCCACATTGCTATACTGAATAGAGAGATGGTAGTAATATACAAAGTTGAACTCTATCATTGATATATTCTAGTATTCTTTACCAAAATTCTCAAGATCTTGAATATAGTTGTATGATCCAGTCATAATGATATGGTTAAAAGTGCAGAGTTATACTTCTTCTTGTGGTGAAGTGTGGACCCAAAAATCAACACACTAAACCACAACATAATCAACAAAGAACACTTAGCCAAATTTCTGATAGATTATCTTTTTGGTGTAGATAGTAGTATACAAATAACACCAAAAATGCTTCTCCACTATATTTACATCAACAACAACATAGGGATAGTCGAATCAACCTATGTATGTACACTTCATGCTCATGTTTCCAAGTTGCATCAACAATGATAGACTTACAAACTTCCAACAATCTCCCCCATTGTCGGTGATGACAACATGCATATCAAAAAACATTTTCCATGTCATAAATCAAAACTTATTTATTTCTAACCTTGAATCCCCCTTTCAAAATTATCCTTGACTTTCAAAACTTATTTATTTGTCTTGCAGTTGCATGATGTAAGACCATCTTTGATTGTTCCTATCATTTTCCAAATCATAGACATCCACTTGATTTCTTATCTAAATATCATTCCAAATCATTTAATTATTTGTATTTTGTGTCCAATTAGAAAAAATTAGATAATAAGATATTAATTCTTGTGCTTCTTCTTCACAATCTTGAACATCCTTCAATTCCTTCAAGATTTTGTGATGTGCATCTACTCATTTATTTTTGATGCCTTCTAGATTTTCCTCTATAGTTCTTGCTTCTGACTCATTTCTTGTTTGTTCTTTTCATCCAAAGATATATGCTTTCAATGAATTAACCATACTCCTGAGATTTTCTTTAGTGGATGTTGATGCATTAATGCTTGAACCATGAATTACTTCTTTTAAATCTTTTATTGCTTCATCTAGGTCTTGTTTAATTCCACTTTCATGCTCATGTAAGGTCACATCAAATTTAATTCCTTCTTGTTTTGTAACCTCTTTCTTGATAGCAAATTTTTTTCTTTTCTTACCTATTCTTCTTAAACTATCAGAGGCTTCAGTCATAGACCTTTCTTCTAAACCTATTCTATTGGGGTCCTTTCGGCTTCCTAGAAGAACTTCTACACAATGATAAACTTCCTCCATAGTTTCTTCATAATTTAACTCCAAAATCCACACAAGTATAGGATCAATTTCTTCCACGTAACAAAAATCAATAGAGACAAGAAAATTGATGTCTCTGGAGTATCTTTCCACCACACTTTCTGGAATTCTCATTCTCTTATTCAATCCGCCAAGATTTGCACCATGATATTTCACATCTAGTGTGCTGCCGATTTTTTATTTGACCATTCCACTTTTCCAATTACTAGTATCTCTTTCATGAAGTAGAAAAGTAAGAAAAATATCTAAGTACCATACCTGAATGTACTCTTCTTTTCTATTTGATTTCTTTCAAACTCTTCATCAAGTGTTATCAAAGTAACTCTTATAGATCATAATTTGCACCATTCTTAATCATGTAAAATGCAATGTGAGCAACATTAGTAGAGACTGTATAGCCATTGTTAGGTAGACAAATTTTATGTCCAACAAGCATTGCAACCTACCAGATAGCCAGATTTCTAAATGTTTTCAAGATGAGTTCTTTTCCTTGGAGAGTTTCACTAATCTTTTCAATTAATTCTTGGTCATTGACAAAACTTCCACCTTAGAATTGGTCCTGAGGACCACAAACCAATCACATACCTTATTGCTTCCCTGGTTATCAAGTGTGCACCATCAATCCAAATAGACTAGTCATCAATCCTCCTCCATACAATTTGAATGTACATCTTGTCTAATTCAAATAGTGGAAACTTCCACCATACATCCAATTTCTTTTCAACTAGGATTTTGTATGCATCATAATTATCTTCCAATTTTCTTGTCCATAAAACACTCAATCCAATAGAGGACATTTCTTCTATTTTTCCATATATGTATGCATATATATCCTCATTAGGTGAAGCTCTAAGGGGAGTGTCTTTGATGTTTTGTTTCTAGAAGACACTGTTGATCACAATGTCACTCGCAACAACAGTGCAGATAAAATCCTCACAAGCAAACCATGAAAAATGTATCTTTACTTGAAAGACTAAACCAAGGCAACCTAAGGCATCTGTATAATAGGAAAAGGTTGACTTAGCTTAATCCCAAGGCTCCGATAGTAAAGTCTTGACCATACTAGGCTCACTTCAGGGTATGATGTGATATTTCCATTAATCTCAAGGGTTCTAAGGTTATCCCCAGTTTCATTAAGAATCATAAGCATTAGATACAAGATTTCCAATTCAATCATAAAATAATCTCATGAAATAAAAACATTTGCAATAATATTTCATGAACATCAACAATTTTTTCTATCACCTAAGTAGATTTAGCTTTAAGCATTCATAAATTTAGTAGAAAATGAAATATTTTCAATTAATTTCCATTTATTCATCTATTTTTTTGGAACATTTTCTGAAATTTAAACATCTAATTTAAAAAAAAAGCATTAAAAATATTGAAAAGTAAAATTTATCCCAGTTATTCTCCATGCATGCTCCAAGATTTAATCAAATCAAAGAAAACCATTTATACTTCACCAAATTATTTCATAGCTAGGCACAAAATGATGTGAGCTTTTAAAGAAGTGGGTTTAGTTTGGAAACTGAGTAGGTTATGTATGCACCCTTAAATGACACAAAACATAGTCTTGTTCAGCTGAACCAACAAGCCAACTACAAAAATATATGAGATAGGTAGCTATCAAATTGGCTTCCATATTGATTAAGTTCTATGTGCATACAAGATTTTAGTTCGGAATGATTCAAAAAATAGGAAAAAATAACAAAACTTAGAGAAGTTTTGGCCCTTCTGACATCCATAAATTTTAAACTTAAAAATAAAAGTAAAGCAATAAATGACCTTTTATAGGAACAAGGCAATGACCTTTTATAGGAACAAGGCCTCAAGAGTTCAAACTTAAAGTCTATCAAGAGAATCAAGAATAGAAAATCAAAATGTAGCATGTGGCATATGCTAGTTGTCATCAGAATCTTCTAGAAAAATTGAAAGCTTTGACTTCTTTACCAGCAATAAATTTCAACTTCAAACCATGGTGCACAACACTCCATGTAAAATAAGGCTATCAACATTCCTTAGAATACCATATGAGAAACTTCTATCAGGACCAGGAACAACCTACAAAATCAACTTCAACAAAATTTCTTTGTGACACTTCTGGTATTTGATATCTGGTACTTCCTCATATCACTTAGAGCTTGGGTTTTGAGAACCTTTCTTAATTTTTCTTCCACTAATACTCTCGGAAAGCATTCAATATATGATGTATGTTCTCTTTTGAAATTCCTTGTATCACTTTCCAACTAAACTTGAGCCTAATGTAATCTTCTAATATCTAGAGTATGTTGGCATTCCTTTGCATTTTCTCTATTTCATACCTAACTATACTATTTCTACAATGTACGATCTCATCAATGACCTCCCAGGTTAACAACTAAATAAGGTTTTTATTTATTCTATCAATCCACTCATTGAAAGATTTTGCTTCTTTACCCTCTTGTCCTAGTGTTTGGGGATCACAATCTTGGCATGCTAACACTTCAATAAAATCTTGATCTTTATTAATCAACTTACTGCATTTCTTGGTTACCTTTTCAAATCCTTCTATACATTGTACTAAAGTTCCACCTTCCCAACTTAGTTGTTTCTTCCATTTTTCACATAATGGAACTTCTTGTTTTGAAATTATCTTTTCTCTTATCAATTCTTGGACATCTATTTGAATGAGAGTTTCTACATTTCACTTCTCAGCATCAACCTTTTCCTGGCAGAATCTACTTTCTCCTTCTAATATTCTAGATTTTTTAAACCAATGGTGTGCTTCCTTGTATTTCCCAATTGTATCTATAATAAGTTCTCCTTTCCTTACCCAATACTCAATCCATTCCTCAAATACATTCATCCTATGGATTCTTTTTGCAATGGAATCCACCTGTTCTAGTGACATAAGTACTAGATTCTGAGGTAATTCAGTTTGTGTTTGACCAGATTGGGTTAATGATTTTACAAAATTCTCTAGGCTAGCAACCTGTTCTTTCAACTCTCTTTTCTTCTATTTACTCTTTTGTACCTTGGCAATAGTTGTTTCTAAATTTATCTTCATTTCATCTAATTCTTTTGTCCAAGATGAGTTTCCAACATTAATACTTGTTATCTTATACTCATTAGGCATTATCTCATGTCTATTTTTATCTACTACTAGGGTAGCTATATGGATTGTTGTACCTCGATCTTCATTCTTTTGTATGACATGTTTTGTTTTAGCTCTTTTCCTAGGCTTAGGAGTCTCTAGTTCTTGCATAAAACTTTTAAGATCCATAGGTACCAATTCCACTTCCCATGGGGAAGTTAATTCTTTGATTAACCAATCAGGTGCATCTTCATTGTGTTCTACCTCTGTAACACTTCTCTATTCTTAGTTTTTAGTATGCTTAGGAACTTCTTCTCTTACATCTTCAACTTTATCTATTACATCCTTTCAAATAGGAACATCTTCAGTATTCTCTGGCATAGACTCTAGATTATCAGGATTCAACACTGTCTCTTCGGCTCCAAGAATTATATTTTCTTGTCCAACCAGGTGGTCAACATTAGTTCCTAGGACATCACCTTTTTCATATCCTATCACATCAGGATTTTCTTCATCTCTAACCTTATCACCTGAAATTTGTGAAGTTCTTCATTTTCCATTTCAACCTAGTCCCCCTTTGATTTCTCAGAGACCTACAGTTGTTCATTATCATTTTGATCATTCTCTAGTGAAGGTTGGGAATCAAAGGTATCTTCAATAACAATATCAAAAGTAGGATCCTATCCTGTGGTCTCCCCTGTTTTCATTTCAAGAACATAAGGGTTCCCTACTTCTAAAGTGAGTGTTCCTTTTATGAATTCTTCTTCTTCAACATTTATAGGATTTTTCCCTATATCTGGAATTTATTCCACCACTAATTGTACCATGGGTTTATCTTTAGACTTCTTTTCTTTTAATTGATCCCACATGACACCCCACTTATCCATTTGTTCTTTAATCTTAGCTTCATCTATCTAAAAAACTTCATCTAAAACCACATGATTTTTTCCTACTGCCTATTTTACAGTAGCCGTATTAACTAAAGGGAGAGAAATGAATAATGTTGCAGCTCTTTGAGATGTAGACCTTATCTATGTACCAGTATTTTCTGTTATCCCCACCTCTTCATTAGTAGTAGACCTAGTCTTTGGTCTTGTTGTGGAAGAAGATGCCACTTTTGGTTTTACTTTTGATTGAACCTTTCCTGATTCAAAATCTTTGCATTTACTAGCTAGTTTTGATGAAACTCCTTGGCTTGGAGCCTCAGGAGTTCTATCTTCAATGTTTATACCATCAACTTCTTTACCAGCTTAAATCTTTTTCTTAGTAGGTTCCCCACACTTAGACTCATTCTCTTCTCTTTGTTTCTTTCTTGTATCTTATCAATATGTTGGTTTTATTCCTTTCTTTCTTAAAGCTTTACAAAAATAATCTATCCAATGTTGAGTCTGTAGTAGAACTAGTGTAGAGAATTCATCAATTGCTATTATTTCTTTACTTTCATAATCTAGGTCTAGAATAGGTTCATCATAGACTCTATTTTAATTGTAGTCCTTATTCAACACTTCACCATCAGCTTCCTCCATTTGATCTGGAACATCATGAATCTTGAGAATTTGTGTAGATTCCAATGACATTCTTTCATATTTTCTTTTTCTTACTATGTGCTTGTCTTCACAATTTAACCAATAATCTTCTGGATGTTGAACATGAGCATGGTAAACAACTATATTCTTGGAAATATTCCCTTTTGGGTCATAATACCTTCTTTGGAGTGGAAATTACTCCAAATTATAAAATTTCAACTCCTCTTCACACAAATTGGCTGCTCTAATTCCATTGCATTTATAGTTTCCTATTACAATAGGAAATCTAAAAGAAGCCTTTTTATGAGCCATGCTATAAAGAGCATGGGATGGCTTTAACTGTCTTACCAATTCTAGTAACACCATTTTATCTATAGGGTACCTGGGCAACATGAAAGGATGTCCATCAAACCCTTCCACCTTAATGTAGGTGAAAGTTGGAAACTAAATGTACCAGCCTCCAATCAGTCTAATAACACTTTGTGCATCCAAATAAAATCTTTTGGCTTTGTCACCTTCCATTATTTTGACCAGCTTCCTAGAAAACACATCATTAACTCTTTGGTAATGCTCCTTGTATCCATAGATAGTAATTTGAGGTAAATGAGCATATATCAAACTGTTTCCTACTTCTCTTCCTATATTACCAATCCTTTTCAACCTTTGCTTACTTGCCCTTAAGGCACGTGAATAAATTACATATGATGACAAATAAAAACATGTTGAATTTGGAAATTCTTTTATTTTATCATGTAATTTGTCACAAATAAATCATCCCCAATGCATTGGCACATGACCTTCCATCAATTTAGCTATGATTACAAACATCCATGATTCGAATTTACTAGCATCTTGCAATCCAACTATCCTACTTAGCATAGTTATGATATCTTGAACATCTGGGTTGAACATATACCTTAGAATTGGCTTTGTTTGCTTTGTAATCTTCTCCTAGCACCAATGTGTGTTCATAATTTCTTAGTCATGTTCTTCAGCACTCAAGTAGATCTTAGTTTTCACTTTCATATCAATATGGTACATCCGAGCAAATGTAGGAAGCCCAAATTAATGTATATATAATTCCCTTGTCAGAGAGATCGACATAAGTTCTTCCCTCCTCAATGGCTCTTTTATCTGGGTTGTAGTGGTTTAAACATTCCATAACCAATTCAGGGTCCTCCATTGCTGGTGAAAACTCTCCTACTAAAAGTAACCCACTTGCTATAACATTCGTTGTACACTGAGAAACATTTTCTTACCATTCCTGTGTGATGAATTCAACATCAGAACACCATCCCATATGAGTATAATTATCTATCCAACCAATTGGTATAGCTTGTGAAGTATAGTATTTGAATTCATCTTTTGGTTTTGCTTCAAAAGTACTCATTTTTGTCAGCATGTTCTACATTTTCAAATGTGCTCCTTGTGTACAAGTTAGGGTTAAATTTACCCATTGATTTTTAACAATTGATAACAAAATTAATTCACCTTTTGGTTAAATTCAAATCCAAATAATTGAAATTTCAATTTTTAAAGGGGAATACCATTTTCTTGATACTTTCATGTGTGAAAATGATTAATAGAATTTATGTTATTTGAGATATATCTGGTTTTGCTGGTGATGACAATCTTTTCAGAATGAAACCTTGAAACCATTGGTAGCTATGTTCTTAGTTTCTCAAAATTTACCTTTCCTTGCACACCACAGTATCAGTCTCATTCATTCAATGTCCTTTGCAAGTTTGCAGTATAATGTGAAGTAGACTGTTGTAAAAGCAACTGCATGCTCGAGGTGATGCCAAGTACGTGTGTGTAGTTCACCACCTTTATTAATTACCTATTACAATGTATTAAATTCTCAAATAAAGGTGTAATCATGGTGAATTAGGGTTCAAATTATGAAAACCTAGGTTTTTGTGCAGGCTCACTAATAGAGGAAAAGATGACACGAAAAGATTACATGGAACTCTTATGTCACTTTGATTTTTATGGGGAAAAATCCTTAAAGATATTTGATCATTTGCAATCACTAGGATTGACAACCTTCAGTACCGAACCTTGGAAAGATTACTAGGAATCGAGACACTTACCTCCAAGCTTTAAAGAAAACTATGAGCAAAGAGACGAACCGGGAATTGGGTTCAAAAGAGATCAAAAGTGATTCAAACATTTTGTAATGCCCCATCTTATAACCTAAGGAATGTTGCAATTGTGTATAAAAGTGAAATAATTTTTTTTTTAAGTAATAATATTAATTTAATTAATTGCATACATTCACTAAGTTACGTGACGTTACACTACTTGAGATTCCATAGACGACTTTAGTATTTAGCATTGCACATATTTAATTAACATAAACATAAAAATAACATTTCATATCATTTGAATTCCATTCAAGATAGTATAAAGTACAAATATGATTCTTACATTACATTTGAAATAATATTACAATAGTCATTCATCTGATGAGGTAGATCAATAATAGTTACAATTACATTTTACAAATGTTCACCTCATAAAAAATTGAGGGATGTTTCAAATACAAGATTTACAATAATGCAATAAAGAAGGTACATATATATCCAAGTACGAGCTCTCCATCCATGAAGCTCTAGTTGCCATGATCATAAACTGGGGACCCAACGAAGTAAGGTGCACATTCCACCCAACCATGTGGTACCCGTAGGTCCACCCCCCGTGCTAGGAGATAGTAATATGGTTACCTAGACATAACCTATTCACCCTAGACACAAGTACATAACTAACTGATGGTTACATTGCTTCCAGAATTGAGACAATCAAATGTGCTAAGTACACAAGGTAAACTGTTATTTTAGGTGGAGTGTCATCACAACATTGCAAAGGTTACCCTGGTGTTTCTTCCTAGGTTTCGGCCCCCAACTTGGGTTACCCTGGTAACCTCTTATGAAACTTGGCCCCATTTGCAAACTATTGCGGAATCAAATATCTTTTAAAGTAACAAGATATCGATTTTCCATTCCAGGCCTTCTCAACTTATACTCAAGACTGATCTAGCTCTAGAGTCTATAAGCAAGGCATAACAATCTTATTAAATATTTTAATCTAACTACTGTGTTGTTTAATTTTCATTGACTTACTAACTCTTTGTAAGTTACCCTGACACCACTTTGTGTATTGGCCCTCACACAGAGCCACTCCCCTAAACATAACAAAGGAATTCTAAGTTTCCTTGACTAAGGTAAATAAGGTGTACGAACATACAACATATAATTCTACACTTTTCATAATGAACATCAAATGTTCATAAAATCAGGTGTCCAAACACCATGCAAATACCATGTACACAACCTTAGCCAACACAAGAATTCAACTTAAACAATCACAACCCTCACATTATCCAACTTGTCTGGAAGACTTGTACATTTAAGACATTCCCAATTTTCCCAATAAAGAAACAGGATTTAAAGCAAATTGAAAAATAAGAGTCTACATTAGGATATACTAAATCCAGTCAATCAAAATATGATGTACAAAATTAATCTTCTAGAGTTTAATTTATCTTCCATTCAATACGAAAATCAAATCTATACTTTGCTCAATAACATAACCACTCATTAAAACCTGATCTTTATAAACTCAAGAATTTCAGTTTATTTTAAACTTAAATAACTTGTCATAATAAATTAATTATAAAACATCTCATTAACAACACAATTATATTTCCAAAATTTACTCAATATTAAATAAATTTTTAGTTATAAGTATTATATATATATTTTATATATAATATATATATATATTATTTATATATATTACATATAAAATATATATATATAATAATTATACAATATGTAATTATTAATGCTAAGATTTTATAATAATCAAATATTTAAAATTTTAAACTTTTAATCTAAAATCCGCATAGTAATCAAATTTTAGTTAGGGCTTTTTGCCCTAACTCGCACAGGCCACAACCCGCGTAGGCCGCGCTGTGGGTAGGGATGCCTTCACAGCTCACCCACAGAGCTCGACCGCGGCGGCTGAGCCAAGCGCTGCTCGTGAGGGTGGTGTCGGGCTCGGCCCTCATTGTTGTCCCCTATGAGGTCGGCCGCGGGTAGCCCCGCAGAGCTTCGGCTCTTAATTTTTTTTAATAAAATTTTTCTATTTTAAAAAAAACCACAATATATTATATAAAATAAATATCGTATGACGATTTTCATTAATTCTTTTTTTAAATAAAAACCTCAAATTCACCTATACAGTAACTTTTCAATATTCTTATAAAGAATATAAGATTTTCACATTCCAATTTATATATGAATATATATATATATATTTATAATATATATATATATATATAAATTCTATAGAGTTTTCAAATGGGGAATTTTAGAAATTCCTACAGAGTTACTTTGGAATTAAATTTTCAACAGGGTTTAATTGGGGAAATTATAAAATTTCAACAAGGTTTTCAAAGGAAAATACGCACAACAATTCCAATCAAATTTTAATTTATTCCCTAAGGATTCAATTTCCTTTTCAACAAATGATTTCCCTCACAATAATTTACTCAAACTATAGAGAGAGAAGTTTTCAAGAAAACTACAAATCCTTAGAGAGAATATACAGTAAACAATTTTTCCCGAGAAATATAGGGATCTTAATAAAATGAAACTTCTTTTCACAAGCATTCTTTTCAACAGCAAACAAATTATAAATCACAAGGGAAATACCTATTTTCCTTAGCTTCAAAAATCTATCTGGTGAAGAATAGCTTTGCCTGTAGCTTCCAAAGCCTTTCCCGAACACCAATTCCCAATATGCCAAAATACCAACTAGAGAACTTCCAGAAATAACCAACAATACACAAAAAGCAAAAGCAATTTTTTTTTAATAAAGGACTAATCTTTCATTTCCCGTGAAGAAAAAGGTAATCTTCTATTTCCCCAAACCCCAGATAATATCCGAGGAAATCTTCAACCAAAAGCAATAAATTCACTGGCACACATGTCGAGAAGAAAATATCTTCCAACCACTTACGGGTAATTCTTTCTTTCCTATTTTTCAAGATTTGCATGCCTTTTAAAATAATTTAAAATTTTAATTTTCAAAAATATAAATTTCCCTTTTCTTTATTTAATTTATTTATCAACTAAAATACCATTTCCACATAATAAAGCAATTTTAATTTAATTAATTAATTTATTTAATTAAATGAATTTAATCTCAATGATTAAATTACTTAACCAAACAAACTAATTAATTAATTAAATAAAATGTAAAACTTTATTTCCAATATTTAAAATTAATTTAAATCAACAGTAAATTAAAGAATAATAAACTATTATTAAATTGACAAAAAATTCCTTTCAAGCAATTGATCCAATCAGGGACAAACAAACCACGTAAGACTCCAAACTAAAACTGACGATGTACTATGACTGAGTTAAAGACTAGACCAGGATAAACCATGTTACTACCTCCCAATCAACATTTCTATTGAGGCTTGACTTGCTTAGACCTGAGTAACCAGGTGGAGTCAGTGTCATGTATCTGCAATCCTACAACCAAACAAATAACATGCATATATATATAATCCATTGTACAAACACACCGTGCAGAGAAAATCACGGACATCATAGGGCACTCGCAAGCGAGTGATGCAACTCCGTTCTCCACACCAATACACATCACATTAGACTGACAAATTAAATAACAGTTAGTCCATCATAAACATATATAAAGCAATAACATCTGAAGGAAATATCTACACTATCACAAAGCATATCAGAAATCAATTATCACCATACAATGTATCATCATATCACAAAGTGAATCCACTATCGCTCAAAATCAGCGATCAAAATATTCAAACCAAAGTACCAAAGTCTAACAGTGTGAAAACATGCTAACAGAAAACATAAGCATAAATGGAGGGGTACTACACATTTCATAACAAAACCTCTAGTTTCTAGCCTCTAACGAAAGAAAATAAAAAGCAAACATTGGACTAATTGATGCAGGAAAACACGACCATTGAGATTTAGAACTACCGAATGACAACTTACCAGGTGAAACTAAGACCAATCAAAGATACAACATCCTTGATGCAACTACAACAACTCTGGGATTTCAGTTTCTAGTAAATTGTTTAAACTTTTTGAAAAGATCAAGACACCAAATTTGGGAAAGAACAAGGACTTAAGCAAAGACCAAGAAAAAATTGAAAATGAAACTTGCAATTTTACCAACCCCTAAAATAATGCCAAAGCAAGTGAAAACGAGAGGAAAGAAAAGAAAAGGGATCCACATTTTTTGAAGGGGAAAAATGGGGTGTGTTGTGAGACTGGACAACAACTAGAAACCAACAAAACTAAACAAAACAATAGAAATTCAATTCTGGACCTAAAAAACATTCTCCAAGTTTTTTTAGTCTTCTAATTATAAATGGTTAGATCTTCATTTCGACATTCCAATTCTACTTCAGCTAGCATACAAGATTAAGTATTACTAAGCTCACATTTGTGCAATTGATTATTTCTGCTATAGCAAACTTAGAGCATAATAATTATTTGCATTGACCTACATACTTTGGAAATTCCCTTTTAAGCCAACCATGGATAGAGCCTTGCTACTAGTCAAGCATCTATAGCCCTGACAAGGTTATCTCTGTAATTCCCCCAAACACAGCTCTACTACCAGTCAAGTGTTTATAGCCTTGGTAGAGATATTTGGATAGCCTAAAGAGTTGATTTCTTTCTTTTGATATTTATTTTATAGCTCATTTTAAAAAAAAAATGATATTTCAATGATAGCTCATTTCAATTTGCAAGCAATGAAGCCTACTATTAGGTTGGGAATTACAGTGGTAGAAAAGGTAGCCTTTTGATTTTTCACTCAATGCAAATAATTGTTATCCCAAATTCCAATAGAATGATTTAAGATATGGGCGCTTGTAGCTCAACATCAATTGAATGATTTATGCTAACTAGAGTAAAAGGAACTAAACAATTCCCCAATTATTTATAATTAAAGGGCTACTTCTAGTCAGAACATAGATCAAATTTCCATAATTGATGTTCTATTACCTTGTTCACCTTCAAAGGTTACCAACCGTTGTATAGCCTAACAATGCAAAACCTCAAAAAAGGTGAACAAAACAAAGCAAGAAATGACTATTTACAAAAAACTATGGCTAGAAATAATGCTTTAGAAACTACCCATTGATAGGAAATGTGACATCTTCACCAGTAAAATTTTTGAGCCTATAGGTGCTATAACCTAAAATTTTAGAAACTTGATAAGGACCTGTCCATAACCTATCAAACTTACCATGCTCACCTTTAGGTTCATGGGCTTTGTTCTAGTGTAAGACTAAGTTAGATATTCTAAAAAAATTTAATCTAGCCCTTTTGTCAAACCATCATTTTACCACAAATTGATGCCTAGTAAAATGATCTATAGCTCAGGTACATTTTTGTCTAAATGCATTAATTGCATCAATTGGGCTTCAATTTGATCATCTAATCCAATGTATTCTTCAAAAAATTTCCAAGTAGGGATTTTCAAGTTTATCAACAATATAGGATCTACCCCATAAACTAGGTGGTAAGGAGAACTTCCCAACATAGATTTCATCATAGTACGATCTACCCAAAGAGTGAATTTCAATAAAGAATGCCATTCTCTAAGATTCTTTTCAACCAATTTTTTAATTATATCCAACAAGTTTTTGTTCAATGAATCTACTAATCCATTTCCATGTGGATAATAGTTAGATGAGAATTTTAATGTTATATTGTATTTAAATGTCCAATTGGAAAACTTTAATGAAGAAAAATCATGGCCATTATCACATATCAATGCGTATGGTACTCCAAACCTAGTAATAAGATTTTCCTCCAAAAATTTGATTACCACCTTTGTGGTGCATTGTTTGCTAAGACACACTTTGGTCCATCTGGTGCAATAATCTATAGTAGTTAATATAAACCTATGACCTACAAACAATGGAGGATTGATAGTACCAATGAAATCTAGTCCACATTGTGAAAAAGGGCACATCTCCATCAACAATTATAATGGATGAGCATTAAATCTTCCTTTATCTACATCAGTTTGACATGTATAGTAGTGTTTCGCATGTTCATATGTATTTTTAAAAATTGTTGGTCAGTAATAACCAACTCTCAAGATGAGGTGTGTAGTGGCTAAAGGTGCTCCATGAGTTGTTCCAAACTTTTCATGCAATTCCTGCAACACTTCATTCGCTTATGTTCTATTCAAACATCTTAAATATATTGCTTCATGATTTCTTTTGTATAGAGTTCCTCCTTTGATCATGTAACTCTATGATTTTATCTTAAGAGCTCTTCTCTGATTTCTTTGCATATGATCAGGGCAGGTATGGCTAACTAAATAATGCCATATATTTGAATACCAATCTTCTTGATCTTTTACATCCAAAGTATACTATTGGCTAGAGATTTATAGATCTATTTCTGAAATAGATTTAACTAAAGCTCGTCCCCGAACCAATTTCATGGATATAATTTATAAATCAAACTCTTGCAAAATCGTAACCCATTTGACTCTCTTTTCTCTGGGCTCACTATGTGTTAACATTTTTATTGTAGCATCTAGAATAATAGCTTTGACTGTACTCCTTAGAATGTAATGCCTGAATTTTTGTACTACTTTGACCAAAGCAAAGGATTGTTTCTCAACATTTATATATCTTAGCTCTGCTTCTTTAAATGGAGTACTCATAAAAGTAATTGGATTTTCTTCCTGGTTCTCACCCTTCTATGTTAGTACTGTTGCACAAGTATGACCAAAAGAAAATGAGTAAATATGAAAAGGTTTAACATAATTTGGACTTACCAGTACTGGTGCTTCCACAATTGCAATTTTTATATTCTTGAAGGTGAGATTAGCCTCATGTTTCCACTCTATTTTGCATCTTTCTTCAACATATCATTGAGTGGTTTTACTATCTCAGTAAATCCAATGATAAATTTCCAGATGAAATTGATCATTTTTTTTTAACAAAGGCAAAAAGCCTATATATTTATATTTATAATAAAATAAGTTTATACATAAGATTATAGATCTGTATTTTCAAAATCCATGATTTTCCCCAAAAAGTTCATAGAAACAACAATACAATGCATAGGGAGACCCAAAATTCATACCTTTTTTAGAAATAATGTGTCCCAACAATTTACCTTTAGTCACCCTGAAAATAGATTTCTTAGGATTTAATAAAACTCCATAAGTTTCACACTTTTACAATATTTCTCTAAGATCTCGAACTTGATCTCCTCTATTCTTTGAAAGTAATGTGAGGTCATCCATGTAGATAATAATACATTTTCCTATCAAATCTCAAAAAGCATAATCCATGGCTCTCTGAAATGTAGCTTCGACATTTATCAATCCAAATGGCATCCTTCTGTAAGCAAAATTTCCCCACTTCATGGTGAATGTTGTCTCCATCTGATCTTCCTTCGCTACCATTACTTGATTATATCCAGAGAATCCATCCAAAAAAGAAATCATTTGTGAACCATTGAATTTTTGTAAAACTTCATCCAATGAAGGTAGTGGATAATTATATTTTTCATATGCCTTGTTAAGATTCCAAAAACCTACACACAGTTGTATGTCCCCATTCTTCTTCCTTACGGGTGCCAAATTTTCTACCCAAGTAGAATGTCTGATATTTGAAATATTATTTGAGTTGATAGAAGCTTTTGGACTTCCTTTTGGATTAGTGGTTCTAAGAGTGCATTTATTGGTTGTTGTTTCTATCGAAAAGGCTTTACATCAAGCTTTAGTGGTATTGTATGTGTGATGATGGAAGTATCATAGGTTTTCAAATCTTCATATATCCATGCTATAACCTTCTAATAATCTCTAAGTGTCTGAGTGATATTTCTCTTCTCTTCTTCAGTACAAACCTTTCCTATAAGCACATGCTTAGGATCTTCTTTAGTATGCAATTTGTATAAGTCAGATTCCCCTCCATCACTTTGGGGCAAATCTTTTTTATCAAACTATTTGATCGATGTGTCACCTCTTCCTAGTACATGTTTGAAAATGAAACTTTGTATTATCAAATTAAGTTGGTTTGACAATAATTATTATTTTATTTTATTATGGAATAAAAGTACAAGAGAAAAATAAATTAAAAATCAATAAATTAAAATATTAAAATCAAATAGATACTTTAAAATAAATAAAAAATTATGATGTTAAAATTTAATTATGGAAATAGGCATATTTTTCAAATTATGTATGAAAGAATAAATAAATCTTACTTTTATTTAAAAGTTGTCATATTTTTCTATTTTAACTTATATTCTTCTCTCTAGTCAACATCTTTCTTTTTATCGATTAAATCTTGACCGTCGAACCAACATACATTATTTATAAATATGACCCATGAGTCTCTTTTAAGGGAAGGAAAAACTCAGAATATCTTCGTAGTTGTTATTTTCTTTTAATCTTGTTGAGATCTTCCTCTCTTGCATATAAATTCTAGGATAGCAATCTTCAAGATAGAAAAAAAAAAGTTTAGAATCCTTATTTATCATCTTGATTTTTCCTTACATTTGAAAAGTAGTAATTTCTTAAAAAAATGATAGGGAGTAGGAAAGGTGATTTTTTTTTCTAACTTGTTGCAGAAGAGTAAAGGCTTGGGATAATTGAAGATCTTGGTTCAACAAGAGAAAAAAAAAATCAATGAAATCTTTAATCTTATAAACTTCATTGAAATTTCATTTATTTTACTTTAAAAAAATATTTATATTTCACAAAAAATTATCCATTCACTTTTCCCAAACTCTAATTAAAAATTAAATTACTGAGTTCTTTTAAGAAAAAAAAATACTAAGAATTATTAAATAAACTATGAGAATTTTATTTAAAGTAAATTATTTAAATTAATTAATAGAAAAAAAAATATAAAGAAAAATTATTAAAATTATAAACTTTATGTTAAAAAAATAAAAAATAAAAATAAAAAGAACAAGTTTTAGATTAAATATTTAGGTGGGAGGCCTTTGTGCAGGGGCCAATAAATAAAGTTGATTAAAAAATTGTTTTAGTTATTAATTATAGAATTTATTTATTCATTTTATTTATTTATTAATAAGTTATGATAAATATTAAATTCTATTAAATTTTAGTTATTGAATATATAATATATATAATTGAAATTTCATTAATAATTAAATCTTAATAAAAAAGAATAGAACAAAATTATAATTGTATTAATATTCGTAAGTTAATAAATAAATAAATTTAAATTTAATTCTTTGCAAATATTATTATTTTTATTTAATAATAGTAGCTTATCAAATATATGATTTATTATTTTTAACAAGTATCACGTAGTGGCAGTACTTGTCTTTGTAGTATTATAATAATTATAATTATAATATTTTAAATTTTAATTAAATTAAATATCAATTTTGTTAATGTGAATAAAATTAAATGTATACTTTTTGTAATTATAGTATTTAAGTTTTGATCATTGTTTCTTTTGTTTCATTACATCACTAATATTATGCTTATTATTAAATATTAATTATTTGATATGTAAATGATTATAAAAGTTAACTTAAATGTTTTATGTACACAATCATGACATGAGACTTGTTATCAATATTGTTAAATGTCTCTTGACATAAAAATGAAATGACCAACAACAAATACAATGAAAAGGTCAATGTGAAATAATTTATCAAACATGAATACTTACATTAAAAGCTCATGAATTTATAAATTTTAAATTAAATTTAATTATTAGAATGTATATCTTAAACATATCTATCAAAAAACACTAAAAAATATAATCTCAAATTATTTTTTTACTTAAAAACTATTTTATGTTATTTATATATTTATATTTATTTAAATTATTTTATTTATAAAAAAATATATTATAATATAAATGATCAAAGACCATGGAGTTCCACTTCATTTTGTACATTATTTTTTATTATTAATATATGCTTTCTTCCAATAAAAAATAAATCCAATGTTAATCACTATAATAAGAGGAAGGACTACTTGTATTTTATTTGAAAAATCATCCTAGAAAAAATAAACCTTTAAATGAAACTTCAACTTTGAAGTACAATAATATTTGTTCAAGAGCCTCACCAATAAATCATATTATTTTGATCTCACATTTTAGTGCTTTGCAATGATGGTTATATGATACTATTTTTTTTTTTTAATATTATCAAATAATCAGATTTTTTTTATATTATTTATGATAGATTATAAAATATGATTTTAAATGTTAGTGAAAAAAATATATATAATAATTTAACAAGTTATCAAATATAATATTTTTATAAAATATTTTTTTGATTAAATTCATTTATCTATGAATAACTGTTTTTTTTTTTTTTTTCAAAAATAACCATTTAGAGTCACAGATATGGAGCATATATACACATTGAAGAGCCTAAAGATTGGACTTCGTGAATTATCAAAATGAAATTATTAAAATGTTTTAGTGAAGTGGAAATAAAGAAAACTAATGCTCATACGAATTTCCAACTGAAAAATTAAAGATGAGTATAATCAACGTATATACATTGGAAAATAAAGGAAGCCAAAAAGGGAAAGGCAAATCAAAAACTATGTGCTTATCGTAGTGACTTGGCGACATTTGAAGCAGCTGCTAAATAAAACAACCCCAAATCAAGCAGCCAAAGTTGACCGTAATTCTAGTTTGCTTCAAATGAAGAAGAGAAGACAGTTAAAAATTAGTGGTGGGTCCTTTAAAAACATAATATTAAATATTTTATAATCTAAAATAATATTAGTAATTTAAAATAATATTAAAAATTAGTTAATAATAAATTTTAAATGTCTAAATAAATAATTTATAAAAATAATAATAATAATCAATTTATTTAATTTAAAGCTAATTTATATTTAAGTAATATCATTTTACTTCATTTCATAATAATTTTAATATACTAAATTATATAATTAACAATAATATCTCTTAAAATTTATTATTTAATTATAAATACAAATATTTAAATAAAAAGATATACTCTTTTCTAAATAATTTTTTTTAATTTTTTTTATTTTATATTTATTTTTATGTATTTTTAAAAATATTTTATATAAATTTTTACTTTACATTTTATTTTTAATTTATATTTTTATAAAAATTAGATATGAAATTGAAAAAAAAAACAATCTAATATAAATAATATGAAATTTAAACAAACTACTAGAATAAATGAACCATTGCAGTAAAATTTGTTTTTTCAAAGTACGGACAGTGTACAGCCACGGGTAGTGCATTCTGTATACTCCATACATTGCCGAAAACTTTCAGGGTATCCAGTTTTGACAGAGCACTCTGCGGTCGCATGCATGAACTTCCATAATAATTACTACTCCTCCGATTCTTATCCAAAATAAAAAGATAGTTGTATTAAAATAAAGTTATAGGATTTCTCTGTAAAAATTATCATCAAAACATGCCCAAAAAAACTGCTTTAGATTCCGCGAAATTTGTCAATAACATATAAAAAATTTCAGCCAATCATAAAATTAAAAAATTTGCATGTTGGCTTTAGAAAAAATAAAGTCTTCTAAATAAAACTTAAAATACTAAAATATAATTGATTAACAAACAAATTATTAATAACTAGTTGTATTAAAATAAAGTTATAGGATTTCTCGAGTAAAAATTATCATCAAAACACGCCCAAAAAAACTGTCGAAAAATAGGCTATTTTTAAGATTCCGCGAAATTCGTCAATAACATATAAAATTTTTCAGCCAATCATATCGACGAATTTTTTTTTTGAAAATTCATAAAATTAAAAAATTTGCATGTTGGCTTTAGAAAAAATAAAGTCTTCTAAATAAAACTTAAAATACTAAAATATAATTGATTAACAAACAAATTATTAATAACTAGTTAAACAAAGTTTTTCAAACTCATTGCAGTAGTCCTAATAATAATGGTTTATCAAATATATTGATGTAAGTTTAAATCTCATTATTTTGAAAAAAAAAAGGAAAAATCTATTGAGAATAATTTAAGATATACATATAGATTTCCTTTTAGATTTAAAATGATTTTGTTAACTTTTTGGATAAAACAAACCTTTCTATAAAATCTATACTATGATTTATTTTATAATTCATACACATTAATGAATTAAAAATTTTAATCTAAATTATTGATGTATCTATATGATTTAATTAAAATAATGTTTAATTATTTTCTATTTTGTAACAATGCATAATATTATAATAATAGATATTTAAACAACTAAACATGTATGGAAAATATTAGAACAATTTAAAAATACATATATAATAGAGTTATTTCCTTTATTTTATTTGACAAGCAAATGAGCATATAATAATAATTTAAGGTTATATTAATTTAAGAATGTGAATTATTTGAAAATAGATGTAATTAAATAGATATCAATTAAGTTCTCAAATTACACAAGATCTTAAAAAATAATAAATCTAATATCTCATTTAATCAATTGATTTATAATTCTCTTATCAAAAAGGAAAATATATTCAAAATAGAAATTAATATGGATACATGCAAAAAAAGTTTCCCAAATATAGAAGTTCGAAATAGAAATTACTATGGATACATGCAAAAAAAGTTTCCCAAATATAGAAGTTTAATTGTTACATGCAATCATTAAAAATGATTAATTAAATTGGCATTTAATGGATGTTTCCAAAATTTACATAATATTCTAAAATCTGATTGGAAGTTGAAACAAATCCTAAATTAGAAGTTTCTAATTATTCTCTAAGTCTTAAAACAAAAGAAAACAACTATGATGGTTTAAAATGCCTCTCATAAAATAACTTAATTAGATTTGAATATAGCATGCATTGGTTCATTTAAATTTAGTATATACTACAAAATTATTTAGTTTTAATTACACAATTTTATTGTTGCCTTGATTTATTTTGCAAGGAAAAAAATGATAATAATTTGAGTTAGTTTGATTTTCAAAGCAATTAGTGTTAGTAAATACTTCTAAAAGAAATTCATTTTACAAAAGGTATTTGTTATTATTTTACGTACTTAGTAATTCAGCGATCAAAGAAAAAGCATTATTTTTAAACATTAATTTAGATTAGAATTAAGATTAGAAGGTAAAAATAATTGCATTTATAAGGTATTTAGTATTAATATTCTCATAGTAATTGGTAGTAAATACTATTTCAATTAAACTTATACTTCAACAAAATGATTATAAGGTAAATAAAAGTTGTAATTAGTAAAGAATCACTCAAGATAAGTTGTCACTAAGAAATTATTTATTCAATATCCAAAGGTGAATATAAATTACAAGTAAGAAACTAGGGTAAAATTAATTTTATTTTCAAGGGAAATCAAAGTAGTTAAAATGTTATAGAGTAATTAATATTAAGAGTATTAAGTAATTAAGTTATTAAGAATTTTTAAGCATTTCTACAATTCAATTTATTTTTAAAGAAGTTAGTGTTAGTGTATTCCATATTGCAAGTAAGTTTAAGAAATATATTTGTTTACTTAAAGAAATTACTTTAATTTATTGAGGAAGTAAATTAGTATAATAAATTTATTAATGTTGCTTAATTATTAATGCCAAGGAAAGTAATTTGGTTACCATCTTCTCAACAATTAATATGATTTTAGCTTATTTTCCATAATAGATTTATTAATGTAAATACTTGTATTTATCAGGATCACATTAAATTATATTTTATATTTCCTTTGCCAAGATAAATTAGTAATTCAATTTTCTTTATTTCTAGTATAATAATGTCTTAATTTAATTATTAAACAATGTTAGTCAATTTTCTTCAATAGGGTAATTATCAAATGATTAGTATGTGTTAATTTTCTTGACTTCCAAGCTAGTAAATTTTCCTAATTCTTTTATTATTCATCTTTGTGTAATTAGAGTTGTCATAGTTTAATCACAAAATATAGAGTAGTATCTTGTGGTGATTACTTTCTAAATGAATATCGACTAATTAATGTTGTAACACCTATACACCATATGTTCTCACCTCGCTTGTACTAGGATCTTGGTGATCAAAAGGTGGAAAAGAAGTTGTTATTACAATGTAGATTAGTATCTCTATTTACATCTTTTAATTCAATATTGTCTTAATATCTTAAATACAATAGCAATGGAAAATTAAGTGTTAGATTAAAGTAGCACTTATTCTTTTCAATAAAAGTATTTTATTTCATGTAGTAGTTAGATGCTATTCTCTTTCTTAGTTTGGTAAAATTTAATCAAGAGTTGAAATGAAAAACCAGCAGCATTTGGTATCAGCAGTGCCTCTGGCTCATGTTTATAGGTAATGTTGTTATGCTTGAGCTATTGCATCCATAACCTAATACAACTGCAACAACAATGTTTGTGGCACCATCCCTTTAAATCACCGAGGAGAAATAAGGAACACCATGTTAATAAATTCCAAGAGACAGGTAATCTCTCTTGGATCGATAATCTAATAAGATAATTTTTAAATGAATAAAAATCCGCTAGTTCAAACCTAGTAAACCCCATTATAGGATTCGATAGAATTTGTTTGATATTACTATGTTAATTAAAAGGGTAATTGAATCGCAAAACGGGTTCAAAGGAGACACTATTTAGGAACTAGGATTTAGATGCTTAGAAAACAAGTAATAGTCCCAGAGACTATTTACTTATAATTTTTTATTGCTTCCCTTCATGGGTAGCAATCGCAGAGGAATTGTCTAGGGAAAAGGGGCCCTAGAAAGGGTCGCGTACCCACAAATAGATCACATTAAACATATATTAGAAAACATAACTACATATTTTACACCTTGATCCCATTTGGAAGCAAGGTATGTAGGTAGTCTAGGAAATGAAGGATGCTCCAAGTACCTCAATCGTTTGGGGATGGGGCTTAGGAAAGTTCAGGATAATGATAAATTAAAATATAAATTAATAATTCAAGAGAATTGTTTGGTCAAAAGGGGCTAGAAATATCAAACATAAAGATAAGATAAAATACATTCCTTGTATACTCGGAAGGAATCTGAGATGGATTCGCTTGACTCCCTGAGGCCTTAAGCATAATTCTAAGGCGGGACTCAAACTACATATTTATTTTTACATTCTCCTAAAGATGTCGACCTCGGTGCACTTCCAAGGGGAGTGTAGTCTTTAGTGAGTGACTCAGGACCCAGATGGTCTCGATGAGTCTAAGTCTCTAGCCAAAGCACATTCCTATCTTTTATGGATATATTCCTATCTTGTTTGGGTAGATGCTTATCCTAGATGGATAGATGAATTCTTGTCTCATATGGACAAATGTTTAACTCGTATGGTTGGATACCTATCTCGGATGGATGGATGCCTATCCCGTATGGATAGAAGTACCTGAGTATGCAAGTGAATGAACACATAATAATATAGTAATAAAGAAAAAAATAGTGGTAATTTTTGGGTTATTAGTTTGGGCTATTATACAATGTCAAAAAATCATTCCAACTCAATATCCCTTTTGAAATATTATTACCTTTAGCTTGAGCTAATTCTTTGTCTTAAATTTTGCCATCAATTCAATCTATTTCTTCAATTATTTGTGCTCCGAAGATACCGGAGTTAGTAATGAATTCCAATATATGTCAATCATGTTCGAACACCTACAAATTTGTAACATTATCAGGAACCAAGGGTAACTGTACTAGTTCAAATGTAAATCTCTTCAAATCTAAGGCATCTAAAGGTTCTAAAGCACTAGGAGCAGTAGCCAAAGCATTGGCTCTTTGATTAAATTTTCTTGGAATGTGAGTAATGTTGAAAGCATCAAAATATTCTATTAGATCCAATACTCTATGTCAGTAATTGGACAATTGCTTGTAATGATAAACATACTGCTTTTGAACTTGTTTAACTACCAATTCAGAGTCACCAAACACCTTAAGAATTTTGACTTTCTTCTTTATTGTGATCATCAAACCATGAAAAGGAGCTTCATATTTTTCCATGTTAGTACATTGAAATTCTAATTGATAAGTAGCAAGAAAAGATTTACCTTGCAGGTTGATGAGTTCAACTCCAATTCCAATTCCTTGCTTCAATTTGGATCCATCAAACTTAAGAATCCAGGCTTGATCACTTGTAGCTTGAAACTTACCATTCCTAAGAGTTGTTGAATTAGCATTTTTTAGTTTTTGTAACTTGGATTTTGCATCCAGGTATTTTTGGTTTAGACCTTTTGATCTTTACATGTTCTAGATAGTACTGACTCTTGATTTTGTGAATTATTTCCAAGAACATTATGCAACTATCTTCTAAATGTGCAGAATTGTGTAACCTGCACCAATCCTACAATAAAAAACTTTTTAGTGAAATTTCAATTTTACCGCTCTTTCAAGCTTTTGTAATTATATTCTTCCAAAATTTATCATAATGACTACTTTCTTCTTTGAAAGAATCACAATCTGATTCAATTAAAACATCAATTCCAAGAGTTATTTGATTATGCATTTTAGCATTGCATGTAAATACTTCTTCTATTTTAACTCTTGAGCTTCATATTTTATGAACCCTTGGTTCTACATCAATATATAGAACTTCATTTTTCTGATTGTAATCAGTGATCATGTATTTCATGTGTGGTTCTCTTTCAATTCTGATTTGATTAGGAACTCCTTTCCATGGTAACCACATATGTGAGAAATTTGTGGCCATATATCCATTCAGAGTCTTTCACCAATCCCTACTCAATAACATATTGTAAGTATCGGGTATCTCGATGACTTGAATATCTATATAATATTGAATCCTAAGATCTGACACTAGCTGCATGTGAATATTAGTTAACTCCCCAACTACATTTACTTTAGTTTTTTCAAGTTGAGTAACTTTCTTTAAAGAACTTTCTGGAGTTAGCCCTAACATTTAACATATGGATAGAGGAATCACATTAGTAGATGCTCTAGAGTCTACTAAACAATTATGAAGTTTTTTACCAAATATTCTCAACGTGAGTAAAAATGGTGGGGACTCTAGTTTTCCTTTGTAAAAGGCTACTTGCACATCTACCATAGGAACAATGTTCTTATCTTTTTCCTTAATGGAATTATCTTTCAATTGAGATTCTCTAAATTTGCTTTCCTTTGGAAGATCTTCTAAATTTTTTAAGAAAGCTTTCCTGATCACAGGTGTTTTGAGCAATTATGATAAAGAAAGGTTGATTTTTATCTTTTTTATTTCCTCCACTAAATAATTAGTCAAGTTGTTTTGATCAGCAAAATCTACCTTTTCACTTTGTGAAACATTTGATGAATTATAATGAGAGGTCACCTTGGGCAACCCTAGAGTATTGCTTGATTTATCATCAAGTGGAGTATTAAAGTTGTTAGGTAGAATTGATGTGGTCAATAGCCCATTGAATTTACTTCCACCATTTGTGTTACTTCTTAGGTTATAACTATGTCCTTTCTAATATTGTTGAAAAGCGTGAATTTCATCAACTTCATCTTGAGGTTCATTTTCATCTTGATAAGGAAACATATATGTTTCTAAAGTCATGGTTGAACTGTCTCCTTCATATTCATGAGTATAACTCCTAACAATAGTAGGTGACCCAACACATTCATAACTTTCAAGGACTAAAGCAGAATCATATACTACTTGAACCAATTCATTTCCTTTAGGAGGATGGGAGTCACACTATTCATTGTAATGTGTAGCAGCCAGAAAAATATATGAAACAGTTTTAAACTATGGAAAGTCCACTTTAGAATGAGCATTTGTATTATGAATTCTACACAATTATTCATCACAAGGTCAAATAAAATCACCTTTGATGTGGATTTTTCATCAGAAGGATTAGTGTTATCTAAAGGTGTGGATATCCCTCCATTATTTGGTTGTGCGTTCCAAGGTCTAGGTGGTCTGGGAGCATTATACTCTCGACTTTGTGAATTCTAATTGTTATTTTGAGAATAGAAGTTTTGATTTCTTAATCGTGTAACCTTTGTGGTTAATCTTTTGAGTTGAGAACTGTAATTTCTCTAATTTCTTTCTTATCATCTAGAATTTTAATATTTTGACTTTCCTGAGTTTGTGAGAAGAAAGAATTTCCATTAGGATGTAGCTCTGTGATAGCTGGACCAAGGTGAGGGACTAAAGCTTGACTATTTCCTGGTTGAAAGAAAGTATTCTGATGAAATGTCCCATTTTGGACCACTGAAGAAAAATTATTCAGAGTCATTGGATGATTTAAAGAGACTCCATTCACATTTGGGACAGGATAATTATTTAATCCATTTCCACCATTTGTAGATGATCTACTTCTGAGGTGTTTCATTTCTAAATTTACACTTACAACTTTAGCATAGGCTTTAGGAAAAGTAATGGGAAGATTTGTCCTTTGCTTCACAAATATAGTAGTTAAAGGATCTACTGTTGTATAATAAACCACAATAGTAGAAAAATTATCCACTACATAAGGTGCTTGTAACCTAGAATAATCCTTCTAGAACCTATCATTAAAAGTAGTTATAGGTTCTCCATCAAACCTCTTGATTTGAGAAAATTGATGATATAACAAGGCAAGATCAACCTGTGTTCTAAATCTAGCCAAAAATTGGCATTCCATATCTTGGCATGATCTAACTGAGTTATGAGGTAGGTTGATATAAACCACTGGTAAAATTCATTGCTTAAGGTATACAGGAACAATGTACACATGACATCTTCATGTTGAATCCTTGCTCTAAAACATTTATCCTTAAAGATACTAATATGTTCCTCTGCATCTTTTTGAAGATAGTATTTAGGACACAACTTGTCAAGATGTTTTGGTAAATCATTATACACAACAAATTGAATCGATGACTCTAAGTTGAAGAAAACCATCACTATGGGAGGTGGTGGTGGTATAATAGTAGTTAGATTTTGCAAGTTTCCACTTACACTTCTAAAATTTTGAGGTCTAGATGATGTTTGACCACTAAGCTCAACTAAAGTCACACGAGGATCAATAGATAGAGATCTAGTGACTCTATGAAAATCCAATTTCAAACTTAATGAAACCAAAAGAACAACAAAGAGGCCCTCCTTCTAGTGTCAGTTCTTGTTGATGACGATGTCACTCACAACAATAGTGCAAATAAAATCCTCACAAGCAAACTGCGAAGAACCTATCTTTACTTGAAAGACAAAACCAGGGCAACCTAAGGTGTTCACATAATAGGAAAAGGTTGACTTAACTTAATCCAAAGGCTTTGGTAGTTAGGTCTTGACCATACTAGGTTTGCTTTAGGGTATGATGTGATATTGTTGTTAATCTCAAGGGGTCTACGGTTATCTCTAGTTTCATTAAGAATCATAAGCATGAGATACAATATTTCCAATTGAATCATAAAATAATCTCATGAAATCAAAAGATTTGAAATAATATTTCACGAACATCAACAATTTTTGCTATCACTTATGTAGATTTAGCTTTAAGTATTCAGTAATTTCATAAAAAATAAAATATTTTCAATAAATTTCCATTCATTCATCTATTTGTTTTGGAACATTTTTTGAATTTTAAACATCTAATCTAAGGGTATGTGCAGAATCATCATGAAAAAATAGACCCTTAAGTGGCAAAATTTTTTAGAAAAATCAAAGTTAGGCAACTTGACATAAAAATTTGAATAATTTATCTCTCAAAAATATGTAAGAATGGAATCTATAGCAAATTGAACATAGTTTCTAAACTACTAGGTTTATTTTAAAAAAAAATCTATTTGGTGAAAATTTGAAATTTCAATGCAGTAGTACTTAAATTTTAGGGAAAAAATAAGAAGTAGGTGTTTATCTAACCACCCTAACCACAATAAAATGATAATATTTTAGATACAAGTAGAGGACTCATGTCCCGATGTGATGCATATTTTTTTGTAATTTTTTTCCAAGTAAATAATTAATTATGAATTTTTTATTACAACTTTTAAAAAATATAAAAACTCATATGTCGACCACCTTAACTTGGTCAAAACTTCATGAAATTCATTTTTTTAATCCTATAGTATGCAAGCATAGAATGTGACACATATTTTGGATTCAAAAATGTGATACCATTTCAAAGCTATAGATGTTTTTCAATCAACCTATCAATCAAGACTTTAGTCATAATTCAAATAGAAAATGAATAATAATTATTTATTAAATTCAAATTAGAGTATAATTTATATTGGTGGAAAGTTGAGAATATCCTTTAAAAACCCTTTTTTGTTTCATCAATTTGAGGTAAAAAATGTCGCCAGCCACATACCCTACACATACCCATCATATTGCCACTTTTTGGCCCATCATGATCCTGCACATACCCCTAAAACAAAACATTAAAAATATTGAAAAATAAAATTTCTCCTAGTTATTCTCCATGCATGCTCCAATATTTAATCAAATCAAAGTAAACCACTTTATACTTCACTAGATTATGTCACAACTAGGCACAAAATGATGCGAGCTTTTAAAGAAGGGGGTTTAGTTTGGACACCAAATAGGTTTTGTATGCACCCTTAAATGACGCAACACATAGTCTTGTTCGGATGAACTAACAAACCAACTACAAAAATACATGAGATAGGTAGCTATCAAATTGGCTTCGATAATGATTAAGTTCTATGTGCATACAAGTTTTTAGTCCAGAATGACTCAGAAAATAGGAAAAAAGAACAAAACTTAGAGAAATTTTGGCTCTTCTGACATCCAAAAATTCTAAACTTGAAAATAAAAGTAAAGCAATAAATGATCTTTTATAGGAACAAGGCCTCAAGAGTTCAAACTTAAAGTCTATCAAGAGAATCAAAAATAGCAAATCAAAATGTAGCACATGGCATATGCTAGTTGTCATCAGAATCTTCTAGACAAAGTCAAAGCTTTGACTTCTTTAGCAACAACAACCTTCAAATTCAAACT
Source organism: Sequoia sempervirens (assembly GCA_007258455.2). Classification (NCBI taxonomy): domain Eukaryota; kingdom Viridiplantae; phylum Streptophyta; class Pinopsida; order Cupressales; family Cupressaceae; genus Sequoia; species Sequoia sempervirens. The sequence goes on from VDFB02047230.1 coordinate 541,581,932, forward strand.
TTGATGCACAACACTCTATGTAAAATAAGGCTATTAGTATTCCTTAGAATACTGGACGAGAAACTTCTACTAGGGCCAAGAACAACCTAGAAAATCAACTTAAAAAAATGTCTTTATGACATTTTCGGTATCCAATATTTGGTACTTCCTCATATCACTTAGAGCTCATGTTTCAGGAACCTTTCTTCATTTTTCTTCAGCTGATACTCTAAAAAAGAATTCAATATCTAATGTATGCAGTCTTTTGAAATTCCTCATATCACTTTCCAACTAAACTTGAGCCTAGTGTAATCTTCTGATATCTAGAGTATGTTGGTATGTTTCATACCTAACTATAGTGTTTTTACAATGTATGATCTCATCAATGACTTCCCAGGTTAACAACTAAACAAGGTCTTTATTTATTCTATCAATCCACTCCTTAAAAAATTTTACTTCTTTACCCTCCTTTCCTAGTTGTTGAGGATCACAATCTTGATGTGCTAACACTTCAATAAAATCTTGATCTTTATCAATCAACTTACTGCATTTCTCGGTGACCTTCACAAAATCTTTCTATAGATTGTACTAAAGTGCCACCTTCCCAACTTAACTGTTTCTTCCATCTTTCACATAATGGAACTTATTGTTCTAAAATTATCTTTTGACTTATCAATTATTGGACATCTATTTGAATGGGAGTTTCTACATTCCACCTCTCAGCATCAACCTATTCCTGGTGAAATCTACATTCTCCTTCTAATCTTCTAGAATTTTCAAACCAATGGTGTGCTTGCTTGTATTTCCAAATTGCTTCTGTAATAAGTTCTTCTCCTTTCCTTACCCAATACTCAATCCATTCCTCAAATACATTCATCCTATGGAAAATTGTTGTAATTTCATCCACCTGTTCTTGTGAAATAAGTACTAGATTCTGAGGCAATTTAGTCTATGCTTGACCAAATTTGGTTAATGAGTTTACAAAATTCTCTAGGCTAGCAACCCATTCTTTCAACTCTCTTTTATTTTATTTACTCTTTTGTACCTTGGAAACAATTGTTTCTAAATTCTTCTTCATTCTTCTAATTCTTGGGTCTAGGATCAATGTCCAACATTAATACTTGTTATCTTATACTCCTTAGGTGTTATCTCATATCTATTTTTATCTGCTACTAGGGTAGCTATATGGATTTTTCTGCCTCCATCTACATTCTTTGGTATGACATGTTTCATTTTAGCTCTTTACCTAGGCTTAGGAGTCTCCACTTCTTGTAAAAACCTTTTAAGATCCATTTGTACCAATTCCACTTCCTATGGGGAAGTTAATTCTCTGATTAACCAATTAGGTGCATCTTCCTTGTGTTCTACCTCTATAACACTTCTCTGTTATTGGTTTTTAGTATGCTCAGGAACTTCTTATCTTACATCTTCAACTTTATCTATTATTTCCTTTAAAATAGGAACATCTTTAGTATTTTATGGCATAGACTCTGGATTACTGGGATTCAACACTATCTCTTTGGCTCCAAGACTTATATTTTCCTATCCAACTAGGTGTTCAACATTAGTTCCTAAGACATCACCTTCTTCATATCCTATCACATTAGGATTTTCTTCATCTTTGACCTTATCACTGAAATTTGCGAAGGTTCTTCATTTTCCATTTCAACCTGGTCCTCTTTTGATTTCTCAAAAACCTGCTATTGTTCATTATAATTTTGATCATTCCCTAGCGAAGGATGGGAATCAAAGGTATCTTCAATAATAATATCATCAGTAGGATCCTTTCCTATAGTCTCCCCTGTTTCCATTTCAATAACATCAAGGTTCCCCACTTCTGAAGCGAGTGTTCCTTTTATGAATTATTGTTCTTCAACATTTATAGGAATGCCCTATATCTGGAATTTCTTCCACCACTAGTTGTACCATGGGTTTATCTTTAGACTTATTTTCTTTTACTCATTCGCACATGGCACCCCACTTATCCATTTTTTCTTTAATCTTAGCTTCATCTGTCTTAGAAACTTCATCTAAAACCACATGATTTCTTGTTTTACAGTAGCCATATTAACTAAAGAAGGAGAAGTGAATAATGTTGCAGATCTCTGAGATGCAAACCTTGTCTATGTACCAGTATTTTTTGTTATCCACACCTCTTCATAAGTAGTAGGCCTATTCTTTTGTCTTGCTATGGAAGAATATGTCACTTTTGTTTTTACTTTTGATTGAACCTTGCTTTTTTTGACATCTTTATGCTTACCAGCTAGTTTTGATGAAACTCCTTGGCTTGGAGCCTTAGGGGTTCTTTATTCAATGTGTATACCAACAATTTCCTTACTATCTTTCCTCTTTTTCTTAGGAGGTTCCCCACTCCCAGACTCATTCTATTCTCTTAGTTTATTTCTTGTATCTTGTGAGTATGTGGGTCTTATTCCTTTCTTTCTTAAATCTTTACAAAATCATCTATCCAATGTTGAGTTTGTAGTAGAACTGGTGCAAATAATTCCTCAACTGATGTTATTTCTTTACTTTCATAATCTGGGTCTGGAATAGGTTCATCATAGAATTTTTTTTCATTGTAAGACTTATTCAAGACTTCACCATCGTCTTCCTCCATCTGATCTAGAACATCATGAATCTTGAGAATTTGTGTAGATTCCAATGACAACCTTTCATATTTTCTTTTTCTTACTATGTGTAACTAAGGAAAAAATATAGGTTAACATGAAATCAAACGCATAAACAAAACCCTAGCTAAACAATGAAGTATAAAGGAGGAAAATATCATAAACAAAGGAATAATTTCACTAAACATCCTTCATTCCCTCCATGATTAACCTTCATTCCCTTCTCCATTTGCTGCAAAATGATGTTTTCCTTCAAATTTCTTGTGAGCAACTATGACTATGACAAGACTTAAGAAAATATTGAAGGATTTGACTCAAAATGAAAGTGTACTCAGATTTCTACAAGCATGAAGAAGTGTGGAAGCCTAAATTTTGAAGCATGAAGTGTGAGATGGTGAAGTGATGAAGTCATGAGATGAAAAAAGGTCCCCAAATGAAGTTGACATTGCCTTTTTATAAAAAACTAAATTTTGGATGAATGACCAGGATTGAAATTTGAGAGATGCCCTAAGATCAAAGGTTGAAATGGCATGTGACAACCAACAATTAGGGATAGGACAAAACTAGGTTAAAATTTGAAATGCAGGGCTAAGATTTGATTTTAGAAAAATCAAATCAAAGGTCAAGAATGCATGTGACAAGAGGATATTGGGCATGGAAAATGAAGCTACTGGAGAATCAAATAAGAATTTAAAATTATTTGATTCAAGAGGTGATGTTGACCTTTTGAATTAAAAATTAATTTAATTCAAAAGTGGTGGGGTCATGTGATGGTAAATATTTATTTCAAATTATTTACTTGGTGGGAAAAATGGAAAGTGGGGAATTTTAAATAAATGACTTTATTTAAAATTAGAAGAAAAGTTAATAAGATAATTAAATAATTAATAATTATTATTTAATTATGGAGAAAATGAACATGGTGGACAATAATTAGATAAATCATAGGAATTTATTTAATTATAAGAAGACATAAGGAATTAATGACGTATTTAAATAAATAAATAAAATTTATTTATTTAAATAATCAAGAGGAAATGGTAGACAAATAATAATTAAATAAATTTAGGAATTTATTTAATTATAGAGAGACATAAGACATTAGCGATGTATTTAAATAAAATAAGTATAATTTATTTATTTAAATAGTCAAGAGGAATAAAATATATGAATTAATTAAATAATTGAGAATTATTTAATTAATAGTTGAATTTGGACTATAGGACATAATTAAATATTTTAATTATGTTAAGAAGAGATATAGATAAAATAAAGTTTGCAGGCCTAGGTCAATTTTATGTGTAGATTTTTCCCCTCTTTGCCATAATGCAATTTATCACATTGTGACAAAGAAAATTTAGTTCAAGATATGCCCCGACGAAAAATAGGATGAGGAAGAATGATGAGGAGGTAGCGGTATGCCCCCTCGAGAGAATATTTGAGTTCAGAGAACATAAGTGGGCTCTTGAAATGGATGAAAGGACTAGAAGATGAGGAGCAAAAGGATAGGGGAAAATAGACAAGGATGATGAAGATGCAGACTAGAAGAAATTTTAGAGCAGAAAAGAGGAATGGTATCATGGAGAAAATGGATGTTAGCATAGAAGTCATGGATGTTAGTATGGAGAAATAAACCTTCAATATATTTCCAAAGTACTAATAGTTACTGCTTTAATCATCATTAGGCATTAAAATGTTACAAATGGACAACAAACACCATGGTATGATATAGACCAAGGTGTGCAAGGTCATCCACTTGTGAAAAATAGATAGTCGTAGACAAGGAATGTCCCAACTCATACTAAGGGCTAAGTTGCCCCAGTCTTTTTGCCAAGACAATCCATAGACAATAGTCAAAGAAAAGAGTCAAGAGACATCATCGCTCCTCTAAATCCTTCATGGGACATCCTCGAGGAACTAGTAGCCTAAATCATAAAAAAATGCCAAAAGAAAGATAAGACAAGACAAGCCACAATGTCAACAGCTAGTTAGAATGTTTACCAAAATTTGATTTATTTGACAGTTAATTGACTAGGGGATTGACAGGTTGAGCATTTGACAAAGCCTAGTTTCAGGAAAGAGACATGTTGTATAAGATGCCAAGTCTATTTTTGACCATGTGACCGCCTGTATAAGGAAAATGATGAAGTTTGACTAAATGACAATGTCTGGTTTCAGGAAGGACACATCCTATATAAGACATAAGTTGATTGGTTGACGGTTTGACTATTTTGAAAGTTCATTTGGTTTGACTGAGTGACATTGTTGGCTTGATGTATTGTTGATACATGACTTGTCAAATGTTTTTATGAATGTATGTATCTTTGTGGACGATGTATGATTTATTGTGACTGATGCGACAAAACCTAAAGGATTGACCTAGGTGACCTCGAGGGCTCATTGATAAATGGCCTTGCCTATGTTTAGTCGTAGAGGAAATGTAGTTCAACAATGACATGGACTGACTGGCATGATTGAATTTGACTATTTTTGATATTTTTGAGTGTTATCTAGATGTTTTTGTGTTTTGGGCATGTTTTGAATTTTTGAAATGTTTTGATTTTTTCTTTTTCTTTTTTTCAGGACTTTTTACCATTTTTTTTAGATGTTTTGAAATGTCAATGGATGACAATTTGTGTAGCCTTTGTGCAAGATATTAATGACAAGGGGGGGAGTCTAGGTGGATGTAGGATAGATAGGTGATAATGGATGGAATGGATCTATGCATAAGAGAGAAAGGATGTGATCTCAAGGACTATGTCACATAGGAATAACTTTCCCCATTGTAGTTATGATTTGATAAAGCTTAGGATATTAGGATGATAAGATGGATAATGAAAGGGTTGCTTGGAAGGGATAAGGTATTCCAAAAGACATCCAAAACACATGTCAACATTTTTTCCCCCAATCTTTATCAAGATCAAAAGAAGGAAGAGAGGATGAATGGACTTGATAGGTTTATGTGGGTGTGGGTAAGGATGGTAAGATGTCATGGAAATGGTAGGATATGATAGGGAATGATAGGATGAAAATGATAGGTTGGATGATACATTGTGCCCCTAAGTGTAAGTTGCATAGAAGATCAATCTACATATGACACCTATTTGCTAGGTTTTCATCATGGTACTTATCCAAGGTGTTTGTTTACTAGGTTTTCACTGTTGGATGAAGGGATTTCTCTTTAATTTTTTTTGTTTGTTTTGTTTTGTTTTGTTTTTTTTACCTTTTTGACTTTTTTGAATAGAAGAGGTGGAATATGGATGAGAGGGACTCAAGCATCTAGTTCCATGATAGGTGATAGTCCCATCATGATGTCATCGCATGGATCATGTCAAGTCATTATGCTCATCGATGTTGGTAGGGTGATTGCATGAGAGTGAGATGGATTAGATAGATAGTGGATTATGCCAGGTGTGATAATGGATTATGATGGGGATTATGTAGGACCAAAAGTGGATTATGTAGGACTAATACAAGGAAGATAGGTGAAATGTTTATGCAAAAGCATGGACCATAGGGATAGGGCGAGTGAAAGATGTAGGAAAATAGTTGAATGATGTGGTGGTGGAGGTATGGAAAGGAATCATGACCAACGAATACACACACCATGAAAAAAATTTAAGCTTTTGAGTGGATGGTGGTGTAGGAAGAAATGGTGATATTTTCTTAGTGGATGGATGATGTGCGCATTTAGGGACCCACATAGACTTAGTTTTTTTATGATTTTTTCTTTTCATGTGGGATGAAGGAATTTAATATTTTTGTATGGAATGGCATTTTTGAAGAGATGAGGAGGATGGTTGGGGTTTTTGAGAGGTGGATGCCTCATTTGACTTGCATTTTTGTTTAGGTACCCATATCATTTTAGTTTTTGACTTTGCTTTCAGAGGTATGGGTTTGGGTGGATTTTTGAATGTATTTTTCTTTGGTTTCTTGCATTTGTACCCTAAGGGACTAGGACCCTTAGAATTTTTGGTGTTATGAAAGGAGGCATCAAAATGTTTATTTTTGAATCCCATGGGGTGGATGGAATGAGTGGAAGCTTTATGTTTACACAATGTGTGCATTTGTTGGTCATGACTAGGATATTTAAGGTATTTGTGAGTGATTGGGATATTAGGTGTTGAAAGCAATGGTGAAAAAGTGGATGGAGGGAATGTAGAGTTGGAAGAAGCGAGGGTAAATTGGATGGTGGAAGGTGCAAGATCATGGGGGTCCAAAAAGTGGCAATAGGAAAAAAAAACATTTTTAACATGTCCAAAAATGTGGAATTCACGCCGTTGACTTTTTGTAGGCTTGGGTATTATATCTGTTTTGGTTTGGTAATAACAAACCAAAATGGATATCTGTTTTGTTTCCAAAATGGATATCCGTTTTGTTTTCAAAATGGATATCCGTTTTGCTTTCAAAATGGATATCCGTTTTGGAAAGCAGGAACCTAGGATATCCTTTTTGAAAACCTAAAAAACCCTCTTTAGTAAAATGGGCATAACTTTTGCATTTCTTATCAAAATTTTGACTTTTTATAGGTGTTGGAAAGGTGATTGAGAGATATACGTAATGAAATAGGTGGTGTTTCTATATTATACAAAAAAAAAATTATAATAATTTGAACTTCATATTTAATTTTTGAAACATCAAATGCTCACTAATTTCACATGCAAAGTCTTTTTTTCATTATTTTTTTGTAACACTCATCTCAAAATACTTGAAACATTAGAAAAAGTAATGAATAATGAAATATTTATATTTTTTGTAGCAAGGAGATGAAAAAATATTCATAATCATCATATCTCTCTATCCTTTTCTCTACCTCTCTATGTATCATTATGTCTCCCCTTAAGCTCTAGACCTATCCCTCCCTCCTTTCTCTCTCTTTATCCCTTTTTATACCTATATTTCTCACTCCCTCTCCTTGAGCTCTAGAAATATCTCTCTACCTCTCTCTCCATCATTCCTTCTCTCTCTCACTCCCTCTCTCTTTGGTCCCTCCCACT